>BSBM01001602.1:0-600000 GCA_027924585.1 Larix kaempferi | reverse complement strand
GATCCGAGAGAAGCTCCTGGGGCTAGTTTGGCAAGGGCTAGGTGCTGGTGCTGCAAACCCTAATTGCATGCAAAACCCTAATTTTGCATGCAGGACTGAAAATGTCAGAAATGTTAGAAGGACTAGGATGGAGTATAGGAATATCCTAACACAAATCTATGCTCAATTTTCAATTCCGAGAAGTTGGTCAAATTTGAAACTCGACCGTGCGTTTTCGCTCGACTTGAGCTTAAAGGGTGTGAAATTAGGTCATAATGTTACGAAAGTTGGCGTGCGCATTTGTCTACCAACGGGACATCCAAATCTATGCTCAATTTTTAATTCCGAAAAGTTGGTCAAATTCGAAACTCGGCCGTGCTTTTTCGCTAGACTTGGGCTAAAAGGGGGGGAAAATAGCTCGGAACATCATGAAAGTTGGTGTGGACGCTTGTCTACCAATGGGACATCCAAAACTATTCTCAAATTTCAATTCCGAGAAGTTAGTCAAAGTTGAAACTCGATCGTGCGTTTTCGCTAGACTTTGGCTTAAAGGGTGTGAAAATAGCTCGGAACGTCACGAAAGTTGGCGTGGACGCTTGTCTACCAATGTGACATCCAAATCTATTCTCAAATTTAAATTCCGAGAAGTTGGTCAAAGTTGAAAATCGACCGTGCATTTTCGCTACACTTAGGCTTAAAGGGTGAGAAAATAGCTCGGAACGTCACGAAAGTTGGCGTGCGCATTTGTCTATCAACAGGACATCCAAATCTATGCTCAATTTTTAATTCCGAGAGGTTGGTCAAATTTGAAACTCGACCGTGCTTTTTTGCTAGACTTGGGATTAAAGGGGGAGAAAATAGCTTGGAACGTCACGAAAGTTGGTGTGGACGCTTGTCTACCAATGGGACATCCAAAACTATTCTCAAATTTCAATTCCGAGAAGTTGGTTAAAGTTGAAACTCGATCGTACGTTTTTCGTTAGACTTGGGCTTAAAGGGGGAGAAAATAGCTCGGAATGTCACGAAAGTTGGTGTGGACGCTTGTCTACCAATGGGACATCCAAAACTATTCTCAAATTTCAATTCCGAGATGTTGGTCAAAGTTGAAACTCGATCGTGCATTTTTGCTAGACTTGGGCTTAAAGGGTGTGAAAATAGCTCGGAACGTCACAAAAGTTGGCGTGGACGCTCGTCTACCAATGTGACATCCAAATCTATTCTCAAATTTATATTCCGAGAAGTTGGTCAAAGTTTAAAATTGACCGTGCATTTTCGCTAGACTTGGGCTTAAAGGGTGACAAAATAGCTCGGAATGTCACGAAAGGTTGTGTGCGCATTTGGCTACCAACGGGACATCCAAATCTATGCTCAATTTTTAATTCCGAGAAGTTGGTCAAATGAAAAACTTGACCATAGCGTTTTCGGTAGACTTAGGATTAAAGGGTGAGAAAATAGCTCGGAAAGTCACGAACGTTGGCATGCGCATTTGTCTACCAACGGGACATCCAAATCTATGGTGAATTTTCAATTTCGAGAAGTTGGTAAAATTGGAAACTCAACCGTGCGTTTTCGCTAGACTTGGGCTTAAAGGGGGAGAAAATAGCTCGGAACGTCAAGAAAGTTGGTGTGGACGCTTGTCGACCAATGGGACATCCAAAACTATTCTCAAATTGCAATTCTGAGAAGTTAGTCAAAGTTGAAACTCGATCGTGCGTTTTCGCTAGACTTGGGCTTAAAGGGTGTGAAAATAGCTCCAAACGTTACGAAAGTTGGTGTGGACGCTTGTCTACCAATGTGACATCCAAATCCATTCTCAAATTTAAATTCCGAGAAGTTGGTCAAAGTTGAAACTCGATTGTGCATTTTCGCTAGACTTGGGCTTAAAGGGTGAGAAAATAGCTCGGAACGTCACGAAAGTTGGTGTGCGCATTTGTCTACCAACGGGACATCCAAATCTATGCTGAATTTTCAATTCTGAGAAGTTGGTCGAATTGGAAACTCGACTATGCGTTTTCGCTCGACTTGAGCTTAAAGGGTGTGAAATTAGCTCGTAATGTGACGAAAGTTGGCGTGTGCATTTGTCTACCAACGGGACATCCAAAATCTATGCTGAATTTTCAATTCTGAGAAGTTGGTCAAATTGGAAACTCGACCGTGCGTTTTCGCTAGACTTGGGCTTAAAGGGGGAGAAAATAGCTCGGAACGTCACGAAAGTTGGCGTGCGCATTTGTCTACCAACGGGACATCCAAATCTATGCTGAATTTTCAGTTCCAAGAAGTTGGTCAAATTGGAAACTCGACCGTGCGTTTTCGCTAGACTTGGGCTTAAAGGGGGAGAAAATAGCTCGGAACGTCACAAAAGTTGGTGTGGACGCTTGTCTACCAATGGGACATCCAAAACTATTCTAAAATTTCAATTCCGAGAAGTTGGTCAAAGTTGAAACTCGATCGTGCGTTTTCGCTAGACTTGGGATTAAAGGGTGTGAAAATAGCTCGGAACGTTACGAAAGTTGGCGTGGACGCTCGTCTACCAATGGGACATCCAAATCTATTCTCAAATTTATATTCAGAGAAGTTGGTCAAAGTTGAAAATCGACTGTGCATTTTTGCTAGACTTGGGCTTAAAGGGTGACAAAATAGCTCGGAATGTCACGAAAGTTGGTGTGCGCATTTGTCTACCAATGGGACATCCAAATCTATGCTCAATTTTTAATTCCGAGAAGTTGGTCAAATTCGAAACTCGACCGTACATTTTCTCTAGACTTAGGCTTAAAGGGTGAGAAATTAGCTCGGAATCTCACGAAAGTTGTTGTGAGCAAATGTCTACAAATGGGACATCCAAAACAATGCTCAATCTTCAATTACGAGAAGTTGGCGAAAGTTGAAACTCGACCGTACGTTTTCGGTAGAGGAGAAAATAGCTTGGAACTTCACGAAAGTTGGTGTGGATGCTTGTATACCAATGGGACATCCAAAACTATTCTCAAATTTCAATTCCAAGAAATTGGTCAAAGTCGAAACGCCACCATGTGTTTTCTCTAGACTTGGGATTAAAGTGTGTAAAATTAGTTCGTAAAATAACGAAAGTTGTAGTGCGCACATGTCTACAAATGTGACATCCAAATCTATTCTCAAATTTAAATTGTGAGAAGTTGGTCAAAGTTGAAAATCGATCGTGCATTTTCACTAGACTTAGGCTTAAAGGGTGAGAAAATAGCTCGGAACATCACGAAAGTTGGCGTGCACATTTGTCTACCAACGGGACATCCAAATCTATGCTTAATTTTCAATTCCGAGAAGTTGGTCAAATTCGAAACTCGACCGTGCGTTTTCGCTTGACTTGAGCTTAAAGGGTGTGAAATTAGCTCGTAATGTGACGAAAGTTGGCGTGCACATTTGTCTACCAACGGGACATCCAAATCTATGCACAATTTTTAATTCTGAGAAGTTGGTCAAATTCGAAACTCGACCGTGCATTTTCGCTAGACTTAGGCTTAAAGGGTGAGAAATTAGCTCGGAATCTCACGAAAGTTGTTGTGCGCAAATGTCTACAAATGGGACATCCAAAACAATGCTCAATCTTCAATTACGAGAAGTTGGTGAAAGTTGAAACTCGACCGTACGTTTTTGGTAGAAGAGAAAATAGCTTGGAAGGTCACGAAAGTCTGTGTGGATGCTTGTCTACCAATGGGACATCCAAAACTATTCTCAAATTTGAATTCCAAGAAATTGGTCAAAGTCGAAACGCCACCATGCGTTTTCTCTAGACTTGGGATTAAAGTGTGTGAAATTAGTTCGTAAAATCACGAAAGTTGTAGTGCGTACATGTCTACAAATGTGACATCCAAATCTATTCTCAAATTTAAATTGTGAGAAGTTGGTCAAAGTTGAAAATAGACCGTGCGTTTTCCCTAGACTTGGGCTTAAAGGGTGTGAAATTAGTTCGGAACATCACGAAAGTTTGCATGCGCACTTGTCTACCAACGGGACATCCAAATCTATGCTCAATTTTCAATTCCGGGAATTTGGTGAAAGTCGAAACTCGATCGTGCATTTTCCCTAGATTTGGGCTTAAAGGGTGTGAAATTAGCTCGGAACGTCACGAAAGTTGTCGTGGACGCTCGTCTACCAATGTGACATCCAAATCTATTCGCAAATTTAAATTCCGAGAAGTTAACACCTATTTCAATAAATCTAGAAAAATTCTATTACAAGGACTTCTATGACATTGAATTTTTTTGTAAACATTTTATTTATTTCATTTAATTTGTAAAAATTATGCATTAAAGAAATATTCCATTAAAATTGGAAAAACTAATCCTAGAAAGAATGTTTTTATTGATCACAAATTTTATTTACTCCAAGTGTTTTTAATATACAATCATAAAAAATGAAATGTTGTATCATTTATAACTAGTTCGGTATGCCATAAATTAGGAGGAGTATATGAAAATCTGTAATTTGTTGAATCGTGAGAAAAAATATTCATGAAGATATAAAATGTAGGATTAATGAAGTTAAGTTGCACACATAATTGCATGTTTTATTACAAGAAGATCTCTATCTATATTTGAAGTGAACAAAGTATCATATTAAATATTTTTATTGTTAAATAACATATTATAATATAGCATGATTGGAAGGAAATCACAATATTAAATTAAAATAAAATAAATTATAAGAAATGTATTGATGTCGAACCAAATAATAACTATAAATTCGTCAAAATTGGGATAGTTGTTAGGTACAACATTATACATACACAATGGAAGTGTGAAGAAATCCAATTAAGAAATCATGGCCGAGAATTACTTTCACCAAAAGGCAAAGAAAATGATAAGATTTTTAAATGTCGAAGAAATAGATGTTGAAACATATTTTTCAAATCTTTTAGTTGAACTTTATATATGACCCCATGCTCTTTTGAATTTATTTATGGCACATATCGAATGAGTCTAAATAGTCCACTTAGTACTCATTATCAATTAATTATATGGTTTTACATTGTATTTTATTCCAAAAATTACATACTACATTTATACATTCATTTAATGCATATAAGAAGATAAAAGATAGAACATATCTCGTGCTTTGTTGGCCTGTAAGAGATTATTTCAGTTAATCATAATTGAGTTAGTAATACAAACTTACAAAAAAATGAATTGAGAAATCAAATTTCTTATAGTTCAATGTCACTCACTTATGACCAATCACGTACTACCCTTAATACCACTTAGCACTCATTAGCAATAAAAATTACATACTGCATTGATAAACTCCTCTTATTAATGAATATATGCAAATAAAAGTCAATAATTTATTTCATGCCTTGTTGGCTTATATGAGATTATTGCAATTATAAACTATTAACTTAAGAATACACATTTACAAAACTTTGTGCGTGCCTTGTTGGCTTTTATGAGATGATTTTAATTACAAATATTTGATTTAAGAACGCAAATTAAAAAAATATTTTGAGTGGGGAAATCAAGTGGTGTAATGCAAAAAAATGTCAAACTAAAGGCAATCATAAATAATATTAATAATTGTATTTAAATATTATTGTTAATTCTCATCTATCTATAAAAGTTTTAAAAACATACAAATTAATTCATCAAAAAATGTGTCCAACTTGTATTGAAATATTGCAATGTACGCGTTAACAAATTTCTAAAAATTAACATCTTCACCTACTATAAAGAACTCAATGTTCTATTGAACATTCGAATGTAGTTGCATTTCTCTTTGATACGATGAAGTGTCTTAAAAAGGGGGAATAGAATTTGGACAAGCCAAGTATCAGGTTCATGTCCTATATAAGCCTTTGTTAAGATACAATTTGACCGGTATCCGGGGAATTGAGAAGTAAGCTTTGATGTATCTATTAGCAATATATTTGATTTTTCGTACATATTTCCATATTTGGACCACACATCACTTAACATTTCCTCATAAAATTGTATTACACTACATTATTTGAATTTTGTTTCCAAGTGACAATGAGAGCTGTCCCATATGAATTCAAAGTCACTTGTATCAGTATTTGATTTTTCAACTACTTGTGGAATGTTTTTACATTGTATTTTATTCCAAAAAATACATCACATTTATACATTCATTTAATGCATACAAGAAGATAAAAGATAGAGCGTATCTCATGAGATTATTTCAATTAATCGTAATTGAGTTAATAATACAAACTTACAAAAAAATGAAATGAGAAATCAAATTTCTTATAGTTCAATGTCACTCACTTATGACCAATCTCGTACTACCCTTAATACCACTTAGCACTCATTAGCAATTAATTTTGTGTTTTAAAACAATTGCAACTTCAATTATATGGGGTTTTATTTCAAAAATTACATATTGCATTGATAAACTCCTCATATTAATGAATATAGGCTAATAACAGTCAATAATTTATTTCATGTCCTGTTGGCTTATATGAGATTATTGCAATTATAAACTATTAACTTAAGAATACACATTTACAATAAGTTATAGATTGGGAAATCAAATGCCTATACCTTTCAAAATCATTCATCTATGACTCATCATGCTTTAATCTAAATTCTAGTACACTTAGCACTCATTATCATTGAAGTAATATTTTTTGTAAGAAATGTGCTTTTATATAGATGGAGGTTTAATTCAAAATTTGTGTGTCACTTGTATTAATCGATATAGATCAATAAAACTAAAGAGAACTTCATTCCTTGTTGGCTTTTGTGAGATGATTTAAATTACAAATAATTGATTTAAGAGTATGTAATTTAAAAAATATTTTGAATAGAGAAATCAAGTGTTGTAATGCACTTGTATTAATACATATAGATAAATAAAACTAAAGAGAGTTTCTTGCATGCCTTGTTGGCTTTTATGAGATGATTTAAATTACAAATAGTTGATTTAAGAGCACAAATTTAGAAAATATTTTGAATGGAGAAATCAAGTGTTGTATGATGCAAAAACTTGTCAATCTAAAAGCAATCATAAATAATACTAATAATTGTATTTATATATCATTGTCAATTATCATCCATCTATACAAGTTAAAAAATCATACAAATTAATTCACTAAAAAATGTGTCCAACTTGTATTGAAATATTGCAATGTAATCGTCAACAAATTTCCATAAAATAATATCTTCACTTAATACAAAGAACTCAATGTTCTATTGAACATTCGAATGTAGTTGCGTTTCTGTTTGATGCGATGAAGTGTCTTTAAAAAGGGGAATAGAACTTGCACAAGCCAAGTATCGTGTTCATGTCCTATATAAGCCTTTATTAAGATACAGTTTGACCGATATCCGAGGAATTGAGAAGTAGGCTTTGATGTATCTATTAGCAATACATTTGATTCTGTGTACTTATTTCCATATTGGGACCACACGTCGCTTAGCCTTTTCTTATAAAACTGTATCATACTACATGATTTGAATTTTGTTTGCAAGTGACAATGGGACCTATCCCATATGAATTCAAAGTCACTCGTATCAATATTTGATTTTTCAAGTACTTGTCGAATGTACTTGTTAGTAACATTTGATGTCCATATCGTAACATCATAATGTTTTAGGCAGTATTTTAATACTTCTAATTGAAAAGGCCTACAAAAGTAGGATTTATCACCAAGCTCCCAATCTGGTTTTCTTTGAATTTGACAACTCGTATCATCTTTGGAATACGACGAGAAGAATACTCCTTCCATTTCAAAGATCAACAAGATCTTCCGACTGATATTAACTCCCATCTGCATTGCTGCCACATATATAACATTAACATATTTTCACTTCAAAACTTCATTGCTTAATGGCATCAAAACATATCCAATTTATTTCCACTCCCAAACAAACAACTTAATGAAAAAAATAAAAGTAATTTCAGTGGAATAGTTTTTTTATACAAACACATTCAACTACTACTCAAATCACTAATTTTTAAGAATTGTAATGAGATAAACTACAATTTAAAAATATAATTACAATAGTCGAATTCATTTGAACTAATTATATGTTAATATCTACATACTACCTAAATTTACAGTTTTTAAATTTAAATCAAGCAAACTATTTATATGTTCATTTTTACATACAACCTCATACGATATTTTAATTTTCAAGAAATTATAAGAAAAATTCATATAAGCACATTGCAATGAAATTCAAATCACAATTTAAAAATATAGTTACAATGGTCCAATTCAAACCAATTATATGTTAATTTATACCCACCACCTAGATTTACAATTTTTTAAATTTCAATTAAACAAGCTAATTATAGGTAATTTTTACATACAACCTGATATGATTTTCCATTTTTTTAATTTCTAAGAAATAAGAAAATTTCATATGATAACATTGAACTAACATTCAAATCACTGATTTGTAAGATTTATAATGATCAATTAAGACGCAATTGATAAATAAACGGCAATTGCTCAAACATAGTAATTGTACGTTAATTTATACATACAACCTAATACAATTATTTAATTAATATGGAATACTACATTTTTATGCAAACACATAAGACTATTATTCAAATCACTAACTTTTTATAACTCAATATCTCAATATAAATAAACAAAATAATAATATGTTAATTTATAATAATGACACAACAACAATCCTTATATGGGTATTATGAAATAATATTGACATTAAATTGATAATAAAATAAAACACAGTAATAACACATCACATGTAGAATTAAGTCATCAAATGTACAATGACCAAGAATTTATATCATAAACTTCAAGATTTTGTTTATAGAGGAAATGAATAACAGTCATCTTAATGTACTATTAAAAGTCATTGAAGATTCTTCAAAATATCTCGAACATTGGGTGCCTTGTAGAATTTATTCAATAAGCTCCACAGATCAGCGATCAACCATTTATCCTCATTCTTTCCATCAAACGAAGGGGCAATAATCACATTTTCTTTGGGATTTTCTTTCTTTGTCTCCATTGAACAATCCACTAGAATAGTGTTAGTAGCATCATATTGAGAATACATTCTCCACACTTTTTTCAGATGTTTTTTGTATATAACTTGTGTTGAATTATCAATGTCATTTTTTCCCTTTTGTTGTTTGCAATCTGAAGCAGTCCATGTAAACAAAAATTTAGCTTGCAATGTTTCTGAAACCAGCTTTTTCATAACTCTTGTTGTGTTTTGTTTCAAAGATGTCGTCCAAATTGCAATGTCAAGAGATTCTTTTCTGGAACACATTTCAAGAAATGTTTTTGCATGTGGACGAAACCAAAATGATTTTTTCTCTATCGTGTAATCTGCGGCCCTTCCCATTTTCTCGATAAATTCTTTTTGTGATGCATCACCATCAACGCTCTGATAGAAAATGTTATTCAATTCAAAAATAACTAATTTCTTTTGACTTATAATAGCTGCAAAACAATAATGGATCATAGTAAATTCATTTTATTCATGCTACATAAATTATTATTAAAAAAAATTGTTGAAGAAATACACTCACTTTGAGTATTTTTTGTACTAGTTATTGATAAGCCACACTTCTCTTGTATTGTCTTCATAGAACCTAGAGCCAAAATAACAAACCTTCAATCAAATACCAATAATACTTCTTTAAATCAATTTTTTTTTATAAGAAATATTTTATGTTTAATTGAAAATAAGAGACATGTGAAGTACCTGATATGATATCATGTTCTTGACTATGGCTTTCTGTCACATTCCCTTGATCACTGTCTTTTTTCTCCTCATTTGCTACTGTAATAAACATATGAAATGTTATAAAATGTATCAACGAATGAAATTCATTAAATAAATAGGCATAGAATCCAAAGAATCACTAGAGAAAGAACAAAACAAGTACAATACAACAAAAGAAACAAAATAAATTATGTACCTGGTATGGTATTTTCTTCGTCTTGTATTTGCATCTCGAAAACTTCTTCGACATTGTGCACACTATGTTGATCATTGCTTTGTTGCAAAGTGTCGTTGTTTTCTTTACAATTTCCGCCATTAGTAGTTATAGTAAACATCTTGTTAATCAAGATTTACAAATAGCATAGAATCCAACGAATCACTAGAGAAAGAACAAAACAAGTACAATACCTGGATATTCCAACAGCAATATATTAGACATTGGTTTTTGCAATTGGAAGGATTCTTGATTAGTCAGCATGGTAGTCCTTTGTAAATCGTTTTCTACAACACATGCCATTCTTCTTCCATATGTACAGCAAGCCTGCTGTAAATTTTTCCCCGCATAAAGAGAAATAATCAAATTTAGATCACTATGTTGTTGATGCATTTGCAATAATTCTTCCCAGAATTCAAAATCTCTCTCATTTTCATCAGATATGTCTCTAAAACTGTGAGAGTATATTGAGGCCTGTAAAATTTTTGACTCTTCACTATAGAAATGTATAGTTAAAACTATATCATAACTATAGTTATTTTGTTCTTTATATTCATAAAGACCGGTAGCCATTTTATAGTTGACATTTGAGTCCTTGACAACAATCTCCAGAGCTTGGCGTACATCCTTACAAAACCAAATTTCTACTAAGATAATCATAGTAAAATCTTTCAACCCATTTTTTTCGATTAAAAATCGAAACAATTCAATATAGTGATCCTTAAGGAATGATTCATCTTTCAAAGCCAATGTATCCAACACAACAAAGTCAGTGTATAACATTGGTTGAAACAGACAAGGAAAAGAGTGCAAAAGTGTTGACAAGAGGCTAGGACCCCCATAATGACAACCGAACTCAAAACTGTTCTCAATTTCCTGTATATCTGTCGATGCATCAATTATTCTATCAAGGACCACATAGGCTTGTGGAGAAAGGGACTCTATTTTTGTATTTCGTGATCCTTTTACATATTTACACCCTTCCATTGTCTTACAGAAGTTGGAAAATGTGATATCAGTAATTCCATAATGCTCAAGAATATTGGATATTGTAAGAATCTTATCATTCATATTCTTATCATGACTTTTGCAATATGTTACCATTGCCTCCAAAATTGTTCTTTTGGTTTTCAGTTGTGAACAATAATCTTTCATTTTTATGGCATTGGTTGGATGGTTCACTGGAATAGAAAACCAGACAGTTCCATCCAATAGTTTATCTGCTACAGAACAGATTTCTTCAGCGGTTAGTCCCTGAAGGGGACGGAAAGAACTTGATACCAAACTGTTCAGACTATTTGTCTTATAGTTTGGATCCTTAGGTTGGTTTGGAGAACACATTAATGTCCCTAGTTTGTAACAATTAAAAACAACTTCCCATTTATCCCAAGTAGTATCATCAAGATATAACAAGACTTTTTTTTCAGCAAAGTTTGTTAGTGGACAATCGAAGAAAGATCACAACATTTCATCATCAACCTGTTAAAAAATAACAAATATAAATTAGTAAGAATGTGATATCAAAAATAAAATATCCATGAATTTAGTTATAACAATATAAACTAAGTGCAAAAATAAAAAAAATTGCATACCTTGTCTTCAGCCGTCTTAGAATTCCCACATTTTTGTTTCTTTAATTTATTTGTGGCAATTAGGAATTGTCTTGCAGATTGCACAGAATCAATGAATGGATTTTTGAAGAACACTGTGTTTGCAGAATTTAACTGGCAGCAAATACGAATCACCACACTGGGAGCAACTAATGGATCTAAGAATCGAGCATTACGTTCTTTGTACTTCTGTTTTGCCTCCCCAGATAGACTGAATTTAGGATTTGATAATATTTCTTTTGCTGCTTGAATGGTGTGTTGCCCATCAACTATCCAAAAATTGATGTTCTTGGCATTTATATCCATTTCATTCATGATTTTCACAGGGTTTCCAATCGGATCAGACTCTTTTGTGTCAAATGGAATCAGAAGAGCATCAGGCAATGATGCTTGAAATTTCTGTAGGAATGATTTTACTAATACTCGAACATTTAAATCATCCCGTGATCGCAATTTATATAACTTGGGTGCTTCTACACATCTTCGAACATCCACCTTCATGGTAAAAGAGCTTGAAAATAAATAACTGTCCTTAAAATTTTCATGGATTTCATCGCATTGGTCAGCAAGCTTCTCTATCTGAGAGTCTTCTTTTTGAGATTTTACAAACTCTGTAGTAGGCATGAACTCAATTTCTTTAATGCTCTGTTCTAGCTCATCTAAATATACCCTTCTCAAAGCAAGCATTTGAGCCTCGAGTTTATCATCTGGTATTTTATCAAGTAGTTTACCTCTTTGTTGCAAATAAAGAAACACGGATGATGTTTTCTTACATCTCACATAGCGATATTTCATAACGTTGGTAATACGTTGTACAAGATCATCACAACTCTTTATACCAGATTCATTGAATCTCTCAAAACTGTCCAACTTAAACTGTGACTTTTTTATTGACTCTGGAAATTCTGTATTAGTATCAATCAAATCTGGTCTAAATTTTGTGTAATCAACTTGGCAAGAAAATAATTTCACTTCATTTTCTTCAATTACCTCCATTTGAAAATCGATCTGACTATGATTGAGAGCATAGCAACTAACAATTATCCCTAGCCTTTGTATATAATTTCCATCCATGGATCCAAATAGATACATATCAGGAAACATATTCATGGGACTTTCAATCTCAACATACTCAAATGCAGCAAATGTTTTGAACTTTTTAATCATTTCAAAATTAGAACCCATTGTTGAATTTATAATCTGAGTTGAATGAAGCTTTTGTTTTTTGAATGCTGATTGTGGCATTTTACTTGCTTTGGAGACGACAGCTTCAAAAAACAATAATAAGCAATTATTACTATAAATAAAATGAAATCAAAATCACAAATATTACCATATAGTCTTCTAGTCTAACCATTTAGAAATGAGAGAATAATATTTAAAACCACCATACCACATGGGGGAGACGTTGTTTGTGTGTCACTTGCAATTCGTTTTTTCTTCAAATTATTCCTTGGAATTGTCATTGCACCAGAGTCCATAGCTTCTAAAAACAATAATAAATAGTCGACTATAAGTTTAAATTGTTTTAAAAATACATGAAATAATGAGCATTATCAAAGAATATTCTATTACATGTCTTTTATTCACATGCACAAGAATAATAAGGGTCATGTGTTATTGAAACATATTAAATACTTAGAGATAAATAAAAATCCATTGCATCTAGCACAAGTAGGGACTCATTAAAAAGAAAAGTTTTCCTTCTCAAAATTGCTAAAAGGAAATGCTTATGCTAGAAAGAAAGCTAGCAGTCGCTAGCTTTCATTGATCTTTTGCCATGTGCTTATTTCAAAATAGAGCACATGGCACAAGCTCAAGGTATAAGCTAGCAACCACCAATCACCATGGACAGGATTTTTCTATTGGAAAGCTAGCGATTGCTAGCTTTCTTTCTAGCATAGGTATATGTTATTATCCTATAAGTAAATGCTTATGCTAAAAGGAAAGCTAGCAGTCGTTATCTTTCCTTAATCTTATGCCATGTGCTTATTTGAAAATAGAGTACATGGCACAAGTTCAAGGCTTTCCTTACCTAACTAATTTATGTTTTGTGACCTCATGTGAATCTTGGAGGCTACACCAAGAATATAATTTTTGAGATAATTTCTATTGCTAATAACAAGTAAATTATACAAAGACACTACCTCTAGTTTTCTATTGCTAATAACAATTAAATGTTACACATAGATTACCTCTAATGCAAAAATAGACATAAACATAGTAAAATATACATAAAGAAGACCTCCTTCATTATAGCTTTTATACCAAATTAAGTTTATTGGTTTACTTAAAGACCTGTGAACAAAAAAATAAATAAATTGAACCCATATAAATGATAGACTATAAATCATCATATATTTTTTTTGAACAGAAACTAAAAAGGAGTATATTATAAAGGGGTTGTGCACAGCCATTCAGTACATAGCAAAAAGAGAGGAAGAATAGTCCTGCAGAGCAGAGATAGAGCATTGTAGACTAAGGCTGCAAAGGGTCCAAAAAACTATATACAGAGTTCTTCCATGATGACTAACAGAACGGGCAGTATATACCCTTATATATTGCTTACATAATAAAAGACAAAAAAACATATATCCATAAAAACCAGATTACAGGTGGCCCCTGAAGTGGACTGGCTGCACCACTGATTCTTCCTCCATCTGACGCTCCCCTTCAACAGTTACTGCATTGTTCCTGCTGCCCTGGTTCATGGAAATGAGTCGCGCAAGGTCCTCCTGGATCATATCCACCTTCCCCATCATCTCGCGCAAGGAGCTTTCATTATCATCAATCCTGGAGTCATGGTTGCTGATTTGAAGGGAAGTGTAGCTCACAGTGTCCTCCATCTTTTTTATAACGCAGGCTATCTCCCTGTTATCCATAAATCCTATGGAGACTATCTCATACAGCCGCCCCAAACTTTTCTTGATGTCCTGGATGCCGGTATTGTCCCCTGGCTGAGCCATTCTGCCAAAATCAGAGGAAATAACAAGACAGTCAAACTGCCTGAGCAAAGAATCAACAGTTAAATTACTACACGAACCCTCACGCGCTGAGCAATTAAGGATGCAACTGAGCACTAACAGTTCCTGATGGAGCACCGAACCCCCTTGTCCGTCAGAGAAGACCTTTAAATCATCATATTTTTATGTCATTAACCAAGTAGTTCTTTTATCATTACATTTTGTTAACTCATTAAACAACATAAGGGTCATGTGTCCTGGAAACATATTGCTTACATAATAAAAGACAAAAAAACATATATCCATAAAAACCAGATTACAGATGGCCCTTGAAGTGGACTGGCTGCACCACTGATTCTTCCTCCATCTGACGCTCCCCTTCAATAGTTACTGCATTGTTCCTGCTTCCCTGGTTCATGGAAATGAGTCGCGCAAGGTCCTCCTGGATCATATCCACCTTCCCCATCATCTCGCGCAAGGAGATTTCATTATCATCGATCCTATAGTCATGGTTGCTGATTTGAAGGGAAGTGTAGCTCACATTGTCCTCCATCTTTTTTATAATGCAGGCTTTCTCCCTGTTATCCATAATTCCTATGGAGACTATCTCATATAGCCGTCCCAAACTTTTCTTGATGTCCTGGATGCCGGTATTGTCCCCTGGCTGAGCCATTCTGCCAAAATCAGAGGAAATAACAAGACAGTCAAACTGCCTGAGCAAAGAATCAACAGTTAAATTACTACACGAACCCTCACGCACTGAGCAATTAAGGATGCAACTGAGCACTAACAGTTCCTGATGGAGCATCGAACCCCCTTGTCCATCAGAGAAGACCTTTAAATAATCATATTTGTATGTCATTAACCAAGTAGTTCTTTTATCATTACATTTTGTTAACTCATTAAACAACATAAGGGTCATGTGTCCTGGAAACATATTAAATACTTAAAGATAAATAAAAATCCATTGCATCTAGCACAAGTAGAGACTCATTAAAAAGAAAAGTTTTCCTTCTCAAAAATGCTAGAAGGAAATGCTTATGCTAGAAAGAAAGCTAGCAGTCCCTAGCTTTCCTTGATCTTTTGCCATGTGATCTGTTCTTGGACAGAAGGTATCCAAGAAGACATCTATCCATCCAGACCATGATCTGCACAAATGATGTATAATAAGGGTCATGTGTTATGCTAGAAGGAAATGCTTATGCTAGAAGGAGAGCTAACATTCGTTCAAAATAGAGCACATGGCACAAGCTGAAGATATAAGCTAGCAACCATCAATCACCATGGACAGGGTTTTTCTAATTGAAAGCTAGCAACTGTTAGCTTTCTTTCTAGTATAAGCATGTGTGTTTATTTTAGAAAGAAATGTTTATGCTAGAAGGAAAGCTAGCAGTCGCTAGCTTTCCTTGATATTTTGCCATGTGCTTATTTCAAAATAGAGTAAATGGCACAAGCTCAAAGTATAAGCTAGCAACCACCAATCACTATGGACATGATTTTTCTATTGGAAAGCTAGCGACTGCTAGCTTTCCTTCTAGCATAAGTATGTGTTCTTATCCTAGAAGGAAATGCTTATGCTAGAAAGAAAGCTATCAGTCGCTAGCTTTCCTTGATCTTGTGCCATGTGCTTATTTGAAAATAGAGTGCATGGCACAAGCTCAAGGTATAAGCTAACAACCACGAATCACCATGCCCAAGGTTTTTCTATTGGAAAGCTAGTGACTGCTAGCTTTCCTTATAACATAAGCATGTGTGTTATGCTAGAAGGAAAGCTAGCATTCGTTCAAAATAGAGCACATGGCACAAGCTCAAGATATAAGCTGGCAACCACCAATCACCATGGACAGGGTTTTTTATTGGAAAGATAACAAATGTTAGCTTTCCTTCTAGCATAAGCATGTGTGTTTATACTAGAAGGAAATTCTTATGCTAGAAGGAAAGCTATCAGTCGCTAGCTTTCCTTGATCTTGTGCCATGTGCTTATTTGAAAATAGAGTGCATGGCACAAGCTCAAGGTATAAGCTATCAACCACCAATCACCATGCCCAAGGTTTTTCTATTGGAAAGCTAGCAACTGCTAGCTTTCCTTCTAACATAAGCATGTGTGTTATGCTAGAAGGAAAGATAGCATTCGTTCAAAATAGAGCACATGGCACAAGCTCAAGGCATAAGCTGGCAACCACCAATCACCATGGACAGGGTTTTTTATTGGAAAGCTAGCGAATGTTAGCTTTCCTTCTAGCATAAGCATGTGTGTTTATACTAGAAGGAAATGCTTATGCTAGAAGGAAAGCTAGCAGTCGCTAGCTTTCCTTGATCTTTTTCCATGTGCTTATTTCAAAATACATCACATGGAACAAGCTCAAGGTATAAGCTAGCAACCGCCAATCACCATGGACATGATTTTTCTATTGGAAAGCTAGCGACTGCTAGCTTTTCTTCTAGCATAAGCATGTGTGTTATGCTAGAAGGAAATGCTTATGCTAGAAGGAGAGCTATTCGTTTAAAATAGAGCACATGGCACAAGCTGAAGGTATAAGATAGCAACCATCAATCACCATGGACAGGGTTTTTGTATTGGAAAGCTAGCGACTGTTAGCTTTCCTTCTAGTATAAGCATGTGTGTTTATTTTAGAAGGAAATGCTTATGCTAGAAGGAAAGCTAGCAGTCGCTAGCTTTCCTTGATATTTTGCCATGTGTTTATTTCAAAATAGAGCAAATGACACAAGCTCAAGGTATAAGCTAGCAACCACCAATCACTATGGACATGATTTTTCTATTGGAAAGCTAGCGACTGTTAGATTTCCTTCTAGCATAAATATATGTTCTCATCCTAGAAGAAAATGCTTATGCTAGAAGGAAAGCTAGAAGTCGCTAGCTTTCCTTGATCTTGTGCCATATGCTTATTTGAAAATAGAGTGCATGGCACAAGCTCAAGGTATAAGCTAGCAACCACCAATCACCATGCCCAAGGTTTTTCTATTGAAAAGCTAGCGACTGCTAGTTTTCCTTCTAACATAAGCATGTGTGTTATGCTAGAAGGAAAGCTAGCATTCGTTCAAAAGAGAGCACATGGCACAAGCTGAAGGTATAAGCTGGCAACCACTAATCACCATGGACAAGGTGTTTTATTGGAAAGCTAGCGAATGTTAGCTTTCCTTCTAGCATAAGCATGTGTGTTTATACTAGAAGGAAATGCTTATGCTAGAAGGAAAGCTAGCAGTCGCTAGCTTTCCTTGATCTTTTGCCATGTGCTTATTTCAAAATACATCACATGGAACAAGCTCAAGGTATAAGCTAGCAACCACCAATCACCATGGACATGATTTTTCTATTGGAAAGCTAGCGACTGCTAGCTTTTCTTCTAGCATAAGCATGTGTGTTATGCTAGAAGGAAATTCTTATGCTAGAAGGAGAGCTAGCATTCGTTTAAAATAGAGCACATGGCACAAGCTGAAGGTATAAGATAGCAACCATCAATCACCATGGACAGGGTTTTTCTAATTGAAAGCTAGCGACTGTTAGCTTTCCTTCTAGTATAAGCATGTGTGTTTATTTTAAAAGGAAATGCTTATGCTAGAAGGAAAGCTAGCGACTTTCCTTGATTTTTTGCCATGTGCTTATTTCAAAATAGAGCGAATGGCACAAGCTCAAGGTATAAGCTAGCAACCACCAATCACTATGGACATGATTTTTCTATTGGAAAGCTAGCGACTGTTATCTTTCCTTCTAGCATAAATATGTGTTCTTATCCTAGAAGAAAATGCTTATGCTAGAAGGAAAGCTAGCAGTCGCTAGCTTTCCTTGTTCTTGTGCCATGTGCTTATTTGAAAATAGAGTGCATGGCACAAGCTCAAGGTATAAGCTAGCAACCACCAATCACCATGCCCAAGGTTTTTCTATTGGAAAGCTAGCGACTGCTAGCTTTCCTTCTAACATAATCATGTGTGTTATGCTAGAAGGAAAGCTAGCATTCGTTCAAAATAGAGCACATGGCACAAGCTCAAGGTATAAGCTAGCAACCACCAATCACCATGGACATGGTTTTTTATTGGAAAGCTAGCAACTGTTAGCTTTCCTTCTAGCATAAGCATGTGTGTTTATACTAGAAGGAAATGCTTATGCTAGAAGGAAAGCTAGCAGTCGCTAGATTTCCTTGATCTTTTGACATGTGCTTATTTCAAAATACATCACATGGAACAAGCTCAAGGTATAAGCTAGCAACCACCAATCACCATGGACATGATTTTTCTATTGGAAAGCTACTGACTATTAGCTTTTCTTCTTATCATAAGTATGTGATCTTGTGACGTGTGCTTTCCTTGATCTTGTGACAAAATCTGTCTCAGGTACTGTCGGCTTCCACGACAGTCACCTATAAGGAATGACATCCTAAGTTGGTCACTAAGTACCTTCGTTAAGTGGAGAAAGAGCAGTTATCCCTCGAACGGTATTGGGTTGTCTCCTTTTCAACAAGTGGTGGTGAGCCCACTTGAGAGAACATACACTCGCAACCTTGGGTTTGACCTCCTATGGTGCGGCGCCGCTCTTTCACTTGCCCCATGTGGCTATACATGACCACTTGATTTAGAAGGATTTATAAAGCACCCTAAGGACAAAAACTATGTTTTTGGATGCCTAGCCCCAAAATCCTACCTAAACTACAAGATTCTTTTGTGCCCTCCTATGGAAGTATTAAGTGAGTAGATTTAAGCTATTTTTGAACTTAGTGAGTGACGAGAGAGTTTCTTGTGTGTGTGTGTGTGCATCAAAGAAAGTGACGGTTTTGAGCGCACATGAGATATTGCATATAAATGAAAAGGCTTTTCTTTTAAAATGAAAATAATGCAACTCAACCTAATAGAAAAACAACTAAATAAACCATGTAAACCATGTAAAAAAAACTAAATAAAATAAATTGTAAAAATAAAAAAAATCTATAAACAAAATTGTAAAAGTAAAAAAAAATCTATAGACTTACCAAGATTTTCAACCTCTTTTTAATCCAGTCTTCTTCTTTACTTTTTGTTTGTCTAAGACTAAAGCTAATGCCAATGCCAATGCCATTTTTTCCCATAACTTCATCTTCATCTTAGTTGGTCTTGCTTCTTTGATAGACAATAATCGAGAAGCTATGAAGCCAAGAATACTTGAATGGAAACTGTACAATATATTGAAACTATCTGTAAGTTACAAACTTATATCAAATAATTAAATATAAAAAACACTAGCTATTTAGCTATTTTTATATACAAGTAATGCTATATATTACATCTTATATACATTCATAGAGTTGATAACTATTTTTATGTACAAGTAATGCCATATACTTATATACATTCATAGCGTTGATAGCTATTTTTATGTACAAGTAATGCCATATATTACATCCTACATACATTCATAGAGTTGATTATACCATGGAGGTTTACAAAATGAAATTTAGAAATACAACATTCAAATAAATGATTGGCAATTATTTAAAATAGTTATTTAGGTCACCAATATTACCGGTTCAGTACTTGGGGAAAACCGGAAAACTTAGAATGGGTCACCAATGTGTTAAAAGATGCCTTCCTCTATCCCATAGGAAATATATATATATATATATATATATATATATATATATATATATATATATATATATATATCACAAAAAAGAGGTAGTTATATATTTATAAAAAGGTTGTTGACAAACCAAATAACATAAAAAGTACAAAAATTTCAAAAAACATTATAGTATTCTTGTATAAATATTTTCAACAAATATGTTAATTGGTCATGATGCTTTTTCTTTATTACAATACCTACCTTATGAATTTCAAATTTAGTGCTATACTGCTTTACATAATTACTAATAAACAAAACAAGTAAAATGCATATATGAGAAGTTTAAGAGCCAAGATAATTTCCATTGAGGCCTTCTTCCATTTGTTGTCCTGCTTTAATTTTCCCTTGATCTTTTTGATTCATGTTGTTCTCATTGAGTGCTAAAGTTGTTTGTTGGAATGTCTTCATTAATAATATGCCCCATCGTTGAAGGAATTGAAACGCTAGGAAATCATGTATCTGGTCGAGAACCTCTTGCAAAACCCAATATGATATTGTAATGCATCTATGAGTTTGACGCAATTTTATCATAATCAATATTTAGTTCTTGGAATTTAGATTTCATGTTTTCCTTCTTGGATTCTTGTTTTTCGATGTGAATACTTAAGTATTCTATGCATGTTTCATGCCCACAAGCTAGCAGGTCATTTGTCTGAGGATCTTCTTAATTTCATTGACACTATCATTGGCCATTTTAGTGAGATGGGGAATGTCAAAAATACAAATCAAAGGCTCTATGTGATACATGCATCTAGTAGCAGAGCAAGTATATTATAAATTCATGAGGTTTCTTAAATGAAGACTACAAATAAAGTTTAAAGAAAAATTCCAACACAAGACCAGACATAAAATCATAACCCAGACTCCTTCTTACAATAATGGACAGAATGATTCCAAAAATTTAAAGCTTACCCGATATATGTTCACTGCATCAATTGTATTCTGTTTCGGGGTCAAGCTCAATACCTGCTTCTTGTGTTATACCCAGTCCCCTGTTCCATACCAACAAAAAAGATAACCTATAAACCAATTATCCCAAATGTGATTTGTGTCGAATTCAATTTTGGGATTAAGTTGAGTCCACCATCATGGTGGACAGTATTGAGGAGAAGATCCTGTAGACAAGGAATTTAAATGCACGTCTATGAAATGTCTTGTCTTAGTACATATGTTTACGCTTGAGGAACGATTAACATGCATTGACAGTGTTGGATTCTTTCCTTGGCGTACAACTCAATTCATGATATCTATGGTAACAAAACCACGTTGGGGGTGTCCCCATTTTCCACTAGTTTCCCCTTTGGTAACCATGCAACCTTATTTGCAAACATGTTTTCTCAACTATTGTTTCTCCATCAAGTATGAAACAATTGGAAGAATTCAAAGGAATCAATCATACTCTAGATTCTCATTTTCATACGCTCAAGAACTACATCTTTGAGTTGAGGATTTCTTCTTATTAGTCCTATAATTAAAGATGAATATTTAATGATAGTAGCTATCGTATTTAAGGGTAAACAAGGGAGTCTCATACACCAACAAGATAGCTAACCGACATATATGAGGTAACTTGTATCCTTTTAAACCAAAATTAAACCCACCCAATTCTTTGGATTAAAAAAGGATCTGAGACACATGTAACATCTTTAAAAAAAATTAACCCCAGCAGATTATCTATAAATACTGTTTAAATTTATTGGTTTCAAACACATTGAGACACGTTGAACTTCTTCCTACTTATCAAGATTTAACAATGATATAAGTTATCATGGATAAGTCAATTAAGTGTTTAGTGGATGACTTAATTAGTAAAAGATTATCAAGTTCTCATGTGTAAAATAAATGTCATTAATTGTAAGTATCCTCAAGTAAAGGTGTCTTCAAGGTGAAGTATAAAAGTTAAACATTAATAATAGAGGAGTGTGCTATATAATTGTTGATCATGATTAATTAAATCATTAATTATATTTCATTGTTTATACACAGAGGTACTATGTTGACACTTATCCATTAACCAAATAAATATTTTAAATTACTATTCACAATTTAAATTAATTACTATTATTATTAATTGTTATTGTTATTATTATTATATTATTAATATTATTTAATTAATAATAATAATGATAATAATCCCTTTTATAAAGTATAGTGGGTTGAATAATAATGAATTTATTAAATAAATTATTAATTTAATTAACGGACGGAATCATCCCAAGTAAATTAAAAGGATATGTTTGAATAAATTATTGAATAATTCCATTACTAGAGAGAAATTGGGATGATATAAAATAATATATAATCCACCTTATTACCTCAAAAGGGGATGCATTAATGATTACCATGGAAAGTGGCTGTCGGGATTATCGGTCTATGGGCTCGGGGGCTAGGAAATCCGTTGATTTCCTAGGGTCAGCACGATAATAGCTGATCGGCAGGGTGGACACATCATTTTGGGGTTGTTAAGGTAACTTACAGAATCCATTCCAGAAATCTTCTTATCTTACTGCAATCGACGGTTTCAGGTATTTTTCTGAACCAACTTAATTAGAATGTATTTTCTTTTATTTCCAAGCTATGCATGTCAAACGAACAGAATTAAATGGAAATTTTTAGGATTATGTTTATTTAACTGCAGAGACATGTAAACATATAGAAAACAGACAGTTAAACATTTACAGAAATAGAAATATAGATGGTTGAATCTCTTGTTTTCTTCTAACAATAATTAAGGGAAAAACTAGGTATAACCTGATAACCTGGAATAGACCCAGTGCCTAGATAGGGCACTACAGTTGGTATCAGAGCGCAAGGCTTAGACACTGAGACCTTAGGGCCTAACTACACCTGGAACTTTAGTGAAATTTACTAGAAAATAACAAACCAGTATGATGGCTGCAAAAAGATAATTTGAAGAGCCTTTTCCCATTTATTCGTAAGGCGTAACAGAAACAAAATTTGAATGATATATATATATAACTGCTTATTTAGGGCTCAGTCTAGACCCCATTAAACAAACCTTTCCAGAAAAAACAACAACATTTCTATATACACTCTTTTAATATTCAAACCCTAATATTAATCCAATGCTAAAGCATTTCGGATAAACAATGTTTTTAAACAAATAAATAAATACATATAAACCAAGTTACAACACTATATATATTACCGTTATAATATTTAGATCTAAAATTTAATACTAACAAAAAAAAAACACTTCATTGCATTTATATAAAGAAATTGTATTCATAATAAATACGAAACAATGAGTCTCGCACAGGATTTACATAGGGTTCTCCAAATTTCAGACCTGCAGCCAAAGTGATCAGTTTTCATTTCCTATTATTTTAATGCAGATCTGCCTTCTTGCCTGTAACATTTTGTTTTAAACATTCATTTCAATAAATGTGGCATAAAACAAATATTCAAATAATATTGTTGCCTGCAATATTGTTTATAATACAAGCATCGCAGCAATTTCGACGCAGAAATCGTTTCATTTGAGCTCGATATGATCCATTTTGACCAATAACTAAGAAGATTTACAAGCATGGCAAATGCATGAAACGATTTCCATACTGCTCTCCATTGTTGCTGCTTGTTTTGTCCAAAACGAATTTCATACAAAGTGTTGCTTCCTTTGAAACCCTAGCGCTCAATCCAGGTGTACCAAGCGCCCGGAGCCCAACGCCACATCAATTGTCCTCCAAGCGTTTTTCTTCTTTCCTTTGTGCCCAGCCCGAACTCAACAACTAGAGCCAATTGGCCCACGCACTTAACACATCAATGCCCACCATCGAATCCCATGCACTGAGTTCACATAAGAGGACGGGAATATATAAAAGATGCGTTGTGCTCAATGCCGAGGACTCATCAGGGAACCGAATGCCAAGCCAGGCGGGTCCCATGGATATCGTATCTCCCATCGTCCATGAGATTACCCACATATCTGCCCAGCACCGAGGCTCTTACATGAAACCAAGAGCCAAGTCGAAGCAGCCCTACAATGCCAAATAAAACCTTATTTCCTCCTTAAATAGGCATACTTTTGACGGCACGTGAGACGGTTTCCGCGTTGCCCATGAGCGGTTTACTATACCGCTTTATTGGAATGCGGACGAGTAAGGAATGAACACGTGGGATGGTGGTTTCCTTTCCGCAACCACCAACCACCCTTACCATGCGTGCATGTTGCCGACGCGGAATAAGGAGAGCCGTCGATCCTGCCTTGGCGTCAATCCCCATGCGAAAAAGAAAAGGTTTTTTTTTGCGTTTTATATTGTTTTAATTTTTTTAATTGTTATTTTAAATTAATGTTTTTTAAATATTAATTTTATTTTATTAATTTAATGTAGTGTCTCTCAACCATGCCCCTTTTTAAAGCTATAATTAATTAATTTCACCTAATACACTGCTGTGTAATCTTTGGTTCTCACATCATATCTGTCCATCGTACATATAATAAATTTTGAATGAACACCATAATTAATGTGTTGCCAATGCCATTTCCCGGCTTCTTCCATCGTGATTCATGGCATTGGGCACACATTTTCCAGTTGCAGATTAAAATTTTGGCAGACTTTATCTCTAGGGTATTGAGCTATCCAATAATCTATGGCAGTCAAACATCATTTGCACTGAAACAACCATGCCCCGGGGGACCAGATCTTCTGGAACCAAATTGGACCATCAAGGGTTTCGGATCAGGTACTCCGGCTGATCGCACTTTATGCTTAAGGGAGACTCTCGCTACAGCCCATAGGCATCCGCATCAAGTTCCAATAAATCGCTGCGAATGCAAGGGTTCGGGCTCTTGGGGCAAACATCCTTCTCAGAGGTAGGTACCGTATTGTGAACCATGAAACTTCAACCCCCTTGCTGGTACCAATTTTGCAAAATAGTAACATTACAAATGTCCATTAGCTAAAGCTATAATTATAAGATTCCATTGGCAAAGAAAACCGTAGTAACCTTAAGTTAAGATGTTAATTTGTTAATAATATGGGGAATGGCCAGGGTATTTATTTGGTTCTCTCTGATATTGGAACTGAAGGAGTGTGAGATATCGTTCTAGCTCATGTCCATGGAGTAAAGGTCCTTGTCAAATACATTCGGCTGTGGGAGGTTAACAATAGCCGACGGCTGGGCCTATCAAAAATAAGGTAACCTCTTAACCAACATTTACAGTTTAGACTCTAAATAAAATTGTAATTTTCATAAAAAATTAAAATATATTGAAAGTAAGATTCCGAATTTAATAATTTAAAGGAAATAGAAATATATTTATGCTCAATTAAGACAATTTTGCAGTTTAGATGCAATTTTCTTTTTACAAAATTTATCCATTTTTTAGATATAGATTTCCAAAAAATTAGTTTAATTTGAGGGCTTGATTAATTCCCCATACTAACTACACTAACTGTGTTAAATGAGAGACTAAAAAACCAGTCAAATAGATAAACCTATGCTGATGAAAAATGACAATAGAAATGAAAAATTTACCTTGGGAAAATATATCCATAGCCTCAGCTCTGAATCTATTAAAATGATTTACTTCAACAAACAAAGGGAAAGTGGTGGCGGTTGGATTAATGGTAGAAGCAACGCATGCAAAGTTTGCTCCATGTTTAAAGTTAGATCCCACCAATTTCAAATACTAGCTCAGTAATGTTGGATTCATTGCCTCGTCTGTAATTCATTCATTAACAAACAGTCAGTCTAGACTTTCAAATCTTTACATCAAGAAATTACCCAACAAGATATAAAACGTCCAGGTACATAAAAAAAAAATCGAGAACCAAGCTCTCCCCAGATTCGTAGTATCTCCAAGTGTGTTTTTCCTGGCTGGGAAGGAGAGAATGCAGCCTCACGCCTGCCACAAGGCCGCCTATGTCATAATTCGAGTGTCCAAAGTTGAAAATTGCAGTGAAATTACAAGCCCCAACCCTCGGGTCTTGAATCTGCCACAATAAATATTGGTGAAGCTCCAAATATTAAATCGAAACTTTGCAAGAATAAGTAGAGACACCACCATTGAAAACGTTTTTGATGCTGCTGCTGTAAATATGCTATAATTTGCTTCATACTTTGCTTTTTAAAAAATGTATATACAATATTAGGAATAATAGAAGGGTAAAAATATTTATTAAACGTTATATGAAGGGTAGCTTTATAAACCAAACCGTAAAAAAAAATTTGCCTGATGGGTAAGGGTGCCCGTCAAATTTAACCCCTGCATCAGGGAACCGAATGCCAAGCCAGGAGGGTCCCACGGATATCATATCTCCCATCATCCATGAGATTACCCACATATTTGCCCAGCACCGAGGCTCTTACATGAAACCAAGAGCCAAGTCGAAGCAGCCCTACAATGCCAAATAAAACCTTATTTCCTCCTTAAATAGGCATACTTTTGACGGCACGTGAGACGGTTTCCGCGTTGCCTATGAGCGGTTTACTATACCGCTTTATTGGAATGCGGACGAGTAAGGAATGAACACGTGGGATGGTGGTTTCCTTTCCGCGACCACCAACCACCCTTACCATGCGTGCATGTTGTCGACGCGGAATAAGGAGAGCCGTCGATCCTGCCTTGGCGTCAATCCCCATGCGAAAAAGAAAAGGTTTTTTTTTTGCGTTTTATATTGTTTTAATTTTTTTTTTATTATTTAATTTTTTTATTATTATTTTAAATTAATGTTTTTTAAATATTAATTTAATTTTATTAATTTAATATTTAAAAAACATTCATTTAATTTAATTCGTTTAATTTAATTTTATTAAATTAATTTAATGACTTTTAATTTAATTTGATTTAATTAATTTAATTTAATGTCATTTAATTAATTAATTTAATTTAATTAATTCAATTTAAATTTTTTTAATTAATTCAATTTAATTTAATTTTTTTTATTTTGTTTTATTAATTATTATTTAATTTAATTTAATTTAGTTGTTGATAAGAATTAAAAAAAAAAAATACCATGTAAAAGAAAAGGTTTTTTTTTGCGTTTTATATTGTTTTAATTTTTTTTATTATTATTTTAAATTAATGTTTTTTAAATATTAATTTAATTTTATTAATTTAATTTTATTAATTTAATGTTGTGTCTCTTAACATTCATTTAATTTAATTCGTTTAATTTAATTTAATTAATTTAATTTAATGACTTTTAATTTAATTTGATTTAATTAATTTAATTTAATGTCATTTAATTTAATTAATTCAATTTAATTTTTATTTTAATTAATTCAATTTAATTTAATTTAATTTAATTTAATTTATTAATTACTATTTAATTTAATTTAATTTAGTTGTTGATAAGAATTTAAAAAAAAAAATACCATGTCAAAATAAAAGGGGTTTCGGCAAAATTTCTTATATAATTATATAATGCTAGTGTTATTTTATTTATATTTAATTAAATTTCGTATATATTTTTATTTAAATTTCGTGTATAATTATATAGCGCTAGTATTATTTTATTTAAATTTAATTAGATTCCATATAATGTTATAACCTAGGTTTCTTAAAAAATTAAAAGTTAATATTTAAAAATATAAAGCTACTCACGAACTTTCAATTTAAAAGTTCTTCATAGATTTAAAGTTTTAAGGTCAATTATAGTAAGGTTGAAGTGGTTGGTGAAGTTATATTTAAATTAGCATAGATAAAATTTAAATTATAATTTATATTTAAGGGAGAAATTTAAAATATTTAAATTTAATATTTATAAATATTTAAAATTTTGGAAAAGAAATAAATAAATATATATATATAAATAAATAATAAAGAGTGGTTTAAGTGGTTTGGTGAAGATCTAGGGTTTTATAAATCCATGTATTTAATCAAATTGTCTTAGTATTTATTATATTTAACATCCTACATAAAATTAAATTCAAAAAATTCAAAAAATATGTAGGTGTAATTATATAATGATAAAAAAAAATTACAATTGCAATTTTTGGATGGTCACATTACAATTTCTCATAAAAAAATTACAATATCTTTAATTTTTCAATTCTTGGTTCATTGCATTTCATGATCGTTGAAATTGCATTTTCATTTTACAGAATGTGAGTTATTCTCAATTATACTTGTTGAAATTCTAAAACTTGTAATTATCAAAATGCCGAAATTGCATTTTCCTACATAATAATTCTAAAGTTGAAATTGCAATTTTAATAATTCTTTACCTCTCTTAACCATGTTATGGCCTAGATTCCCATATTTAATTGAAAGTTAATTAGGTGAATTGAAAGTTGAATGGCTTGTGTTAAACAATACCAAGATGAAATAACAAATAGCAAATTATATTGAAGATGAAAAGAAGTTCATCATCATGGAATTTTGGGTTTTTCAAAGATTGGGTAATATGAACTATTGGATGCTTCATTTCATGTTTTGAATGTAAGTAAATTAGAAAAAGGTTTACTACTCTATTAAGCTTAATAAATGTAAACTCAATTTTATTGCAAAAAAACATTCATTACTTATGGATTTATTATTATTTTTTAAATATATCCAATTGAAAATTTTAAATCAATTTTAACTAATGGTATACTTTTAAAATCAATATTTCGAAAATAGAAAAACACCTAATGGCTCTATTTGAACAATGTAAACTATTTCCTAGAAATTTATCTATATTTTAAAGAAAATTAAGGATTCCAAAACCTCAAGAATAAGAGAGGGTTCCAAGACCAAACACTAGTGGATTGTTATTAAATCCTTTTACAAATTTTTTATTAAATCACTCAACTATTCCATTTTCTTATGGATGACAAGGGGAACACTTCCATGCCAATAATTGAGATGATATAATGCAATCAATGCATTGATCAAGGGTAGTGGAAAAACAAAATCATTAAATGATGTAATGTAATTCAAGTCAACAAAATCATAAAATGTTTTTTGAAAAACATAATCATAAAATATTTTGATAATTCTAATGACAAATATTTATTTTTTAAACAATCGCATAAAATAAACAATCCAAACCAAAATCATAAAATGTTTTGATAATTTAGATAATTTTTTTTTAATTAAGATAAACATCAATGATAATGTGATAATGTGAATGGTTTAAAAGTAATTAACATAAATATTAAATTCCATTAAAATATCATTAATAATTTAAAAAATACTAAAAAAATCCAAACAATAGACACTTTCATATGGAGTTACAAACTTTTACAATTCAACCCAGTCATATGTCGTTAGTTTGGAACACAAGAATAAGTATATATTTCTTTTACAAATCAGCCTACTCATATGAAGTTACAAACTTTTACAATTCAATCGACTCATATAAAGTTAGTTTGGAGCACAGCAATAAGTATATATTTCAATTGAGAAGAGGTTATGCTTAATATGAAAACCTAATAACGGCCTATATTAAGAAAACCTAATAACGGCCTATATTAAATGCAATTGTGAAATTACTATCATGTTATCATGTCAGTACCATTTGTCAAAAACCCAGATTCATGGTATTATAAAATTGAAGTTTTCACAATTTATAACATCTACATTTTTTAAATTTGATAAATAAAAAATAAATTATCTAAAAATAAAATACATTTTTATTTTTGACATTAAAAGTTTCCAACCATGTTAATGTCAAAAGAGTTGTAACCAAAACTTGCATTGAGTTGGCAGAATAATCAAAAGTCTATAGTTCTACACCTGAGTGAACCCTTTCTTAATATATTTTTACGGAAGAACACTACACTAGTACCATTTTACTCCCATTTACAAAACCTGTAAAGGTTGGCGGTAAAGATTCATCATGCTGGAAAATTGAGTCAGATGGTAACTACCTAAATTTGCATAGTCACGACAGCAGAGTGAGAGAGGTGTAAATGCAAATCGTAATGACAGTGGTGTAAAATGCAAATAGTAATATCAGTGTCATTATTTAGACATGAAGTAGGGAGAAATCCCCCGCAAAAGTCTCCACAAAGAGAATTATATAACCTCTTACTCTCAATTTGGGCTTCTCATCATCATTTGAGGAGGCAGATTTTCATAAGATAGTAAGCAGCTCATCCATACAAATAGGCTTTTATAGGCTTTAGGTCAGCCATGGCTGTGAATTAAACTCCATGCCAGTGACAAAAAAATATCGTGTGCTCCTATCTATGAATATGTTCGAACTCAAACGAGGGCGGGAAGCGGCAATGTCACTTGTATCTGGTAGTAAGGCGGAACAAAAAATTTCAAAATTCAAAATTCAAATGGGCGATACAGGAAAACGGTTTCATGGAAAACGACGTTAATATAGACATCTGTAGATAGATTTAGGCCCATCTCCCTCTACAACGTTTAATACAAGATCCTCAAAAAGATAATTGCAATCAAGTTATGGAAAATCATCCCTTCCATCTTCTCGATTAACCAAGGATGATTTGTCTTTTATTTTTTTGGAACCTTGAATTACCTTCAATTCTGTAGGTTTCAATATCAGAGATTGCTACTGCAAAAAAGGTTTTTATATTTGAGATGGTGAATTTATTTAACAAAGAACCAGGTGCACTGGACTTGTGCCTTAAAGCTGTATTTCATTCAACTAGCATTTTGAAGTTAGGGTATGCTTTGCACTCTGACCTGAAGCGTCTTTCTGATTCCTATGGAGAACTGGAGTGTTTTCGCTACTGTGAAGCACCTAAATTAGACCTTCAAAAGGTTTTTCCATCTGTTCCAGGGGGGATTTCCGACCTTGCAAAGACTGTGCTGGGAAGTGCTTTAAACAAAAGTACTAGGATGAGTGACTGGAGGGAGCGTCCCTTGAGCAATATTCAGGTACACTAAATATAAATCCATGCTACGGTATAAGTTGCACTACAAAGTATAAGAACCAGTACAAACCTCTAAAAACTGATAAAGTTTGAAATAAGAACATACAAACTACAAATTTAAACATTGCTACGAAATTTATATGGGAATGTTCAGATCAAGATTTTCAACCATACAATAGACTCGTAGATATCTCCAGTAACTGAAATATGCAACCTCTTATAACTTGAAGAAGGCACAAAAATACCCATACCCCATGGGCCTTGTACAAAATCCAGATACTAAACTAAATGGACGAGAATGATAGGAATTTGTAGGACGAGGAGTACCTGAAGTTCTAATTTATAGGAGGACGATTCAGCCGCTCCAGCTGCTCGCAATAGGATTCAGGTTCTAATTTGCAGAGGACAAGAACAATGTTTCAGCAGCTCCAACTATAGGAATTTGCAGGACGAGAATGAGGACCAGGTCTCTTGGCATTTTGCAATGGATTGCACTGCCTTGAATGCAGGTAGATGGGCGTTGAATGCAGGTAGGTGGGCGTTGAACCTTGAGAATATGGCGGGAGCGAGACTGTGTACGATGAGATCTCCATGATATGGCTGCAGCTGGCTCATGATCAAGCTGCACGTTTTCGATGGGACTGTATGGCGCTTCGTGTGGTACTACGTCAATAATTATAATACATTATTATAATTATAAAAACTAGTTGAATGATATTGCAATATTTCTCATTTATGCAATGACATGAAATGGATGATAATGTATGGTATGTTCTTATTTCATATTCCTTTATGGCATGTTCTTATTTCATATTTCTTTATGGCATGGATGAAAAGTTAATGTATTATTATATTTTATAATACCTTATTATAATTATAAGATTTAGTTGAAAGATATTGTAATATTTTTTATTTATGCATGATAGTATAAAGTAGTGTGATATTACATTTTTTTTTGGGGATAACTAGAAGTAGAAGAAAGATTAATATTTTGTCTATATTTTGTACTTTCTTATGTAATTTGAAAAGTTAAATGTATTATTATATTATATTTTATATTACGTTTATGTGATGAAATGAATTAGGTAAATTTAGGATAATGCATCACCATATTTCATATTTCGTTAATGGGATAGCAAGATGTAAAGGAAAGGTTAATGCCTTGTTTATAGTTCATAATTATTTTATGGGATACTATGAAAGGCTAATGTATTATTATATTTATACTACGTTTATATGATAATATGAACTGGTTGAAAGATAAGATACTGTTATGATATTTCTTGATGTTATAAAATGAACTAGATGAAAAGTTAACACATGCCTATATTTCACAGTTCACTTAGGGGATTGTAGGTTGTAAGATTAAAGACATAGCCTTCCTTTTTGTCAAATTGTACCCTTAGGGTTTCCATTTGCAAGTGTTACTTATTTAAGATATATTTCAACTATGATAGAGATCCTTGCCAATTCACATATGGAATAATTGTTCCAGAACAAATGCTTTGGAAAGCCAAAGAACTATAACTTAGGAGTAGACACTTATAGTATAAAAAAAAAAAGAAGAAGAAGAAGAAAAAAAAAATCATTCACTAACTACGAACATTAAATTGTCGAATAGAGATGGTATCAATAACGTAAAATTGTATTTTAAGAAAAATCTACTCGGAGAAACTTGGAACAAAGACCAACGATATTTTAAACCTTTTTCTACATAGCCATGATGAGAAAACAAGTGGACGGATATAATCGGTGGATTTGCTGAATGACGAAAAATTGATCAATTTTAAATGATAAGACACCAAGATGCTCAGATTGACGAGACTTTGACGGATTGTCGAGGAAGAGAAACCAACTTAAAATTTGAAAACGAGATATCAATGTGATTGGTATGATGAGCTGAACTCAACGACATGCATTTTGCATTACGACAAAACCATTTATGAAAACTCATGACTACGAACTTGAAATTTAACCATGGTATCGAAATGGTCAAATGAAGGCAATGTTTCGTAAAAAGAAGTATGGAGACGATTAGCATAATAAATAGAACGCAATGAAGCTAACCTTAGGTCATAATCAAACATGATAAAATGACAACTAGCCCTCGAGATGGAACTTGATGGGGTTAAGAAGACACTTTGTGCGACTTGATGAATCTGTCGAAGTGGTCCTATGATAACATAAACGAAGAGATAAGGGAAATACATGATAAGCTCATGGAGCTGAACATGATGATACTAATGACAAGAATAAGTGATATCGAAAATCTAGTTGGGACCGACAGTTATTGAATGTACTATCGAATTGATATTATACACAATTATGATTGAGTTCCTGAGAATGTATTGGAACCATGTTGGAAAAAAAAAATAATAATAATAATGATTAGAACCACTTGTGCTTAATATGGCCATGATTGTTGGAGAAAAATAGAAGGGAATGGAAAGAAGATGATAATAGGAAATTAAGATAAAGTTTAGTGTCGAAAGTACAAGAACAAAAATTAACTTCAGGATGAAGTTCTATTTAAGAGGGGGTGTATGTAATGCCCCTAGAATGACTATGGACCTTAAGGGCACCTGTCAAGTGACCCGGCTGAACAACTTCGATATGGTGGTCTCTTGAGCCTTGTTATGTCTTAAATGATTGAGGAAAACCTGAAGATGTGAATGACGATAATAATTGATAAATTAATTAAGGAATTAAATTATATTGTGTGGGGTGGGATAATTGATTGATTACATCTTGCTTAATGATTAGCACGGATTGATCAAGTCAAGTGTAGTGGGACATTTATAGTCCTAGTTGTGCGACTTGGGAGGACGCAGCTGAGATGCATCATAGATTTCCGCATTTATTCTGAACTTCGGGACGAAGTTCTAAATAAGTAGGGGTGTATGTAGTGCCCCTAGACTACTGTAGACATTGAGGGCACCTGCTGAGTGACCTGACTGTTTGAAACATTAATAAAATAACCCTATGATTTTATTTTGAGTATATTTATGATTACGATTGATTGATATATGTGCATTTGGGTAGTTATTGTGAATGGACGATTTCATGTTGTTTAACAATTAACTTTGATATGAAAACTGTACATATGAATGGTGCTTAACGACTAGTTGTGCAATTGATTATGTGATTAGACGAATGAGTAACGATTGAGTAAACTATAGATGCTTGATGAAGCAACAGATTTATAAATCAAATTGTGATTATTGAGGACATTGCTACTAATTTACGTTTGTGAGAAATGTGTGTAGCGACAGGTGAAACGGTTCACCGACGGACACACAAAGGAATATGAAGGGTCGTAGAGTACGGGTAAATCACACACAGGGAGAGCGACGACGATGTCGACTTCTGACGGAATACCACGCTTGAGAAGATAAGCACTGATCCGCTTGCTCCTAGTGAAAATGCTTGTTAAACTTAACTGCATAAAAACATATAAGTTTGCACCTAGAGCATTACTTAGAAATGCATTTGAGTACTTTAGGCATTTGCATATATCTAAACATAAACAATCATTGGAGAATGTTATGGAAAATTATCACATCGTCGATCTACTGCGTATGGCTTGAGGGACTGTACAACAGTGAAGAGAATAATTCCTTGTGCTGGGTGTGTAGGTATTGTGGGTGCCAAGCTAGATAGATCTTGCAAGGTTATCCCTGGATCTGTGCTGGAGCTCACTAGCTTATCAAATCTTCCCTCCCATGTCCTAGCAGCCTGATAAACCCAATTGCAGATTGGCTTGGCTCATCTTGGTGTACGCTTGGCTATGTGTGAGTCTACTGTTCCTTGGTTCCTTATAGAGATCATGCCCAGCTCGGGGGGTGGCAGTGTTGCTGAGAGATTGAGGAGCACACTGGACTATGGTTGGGTGGAACGTTGCAGTTGCATAGCCAGTTGCTTGGGACTGCCTTATTGAGATAAGTATTCTCCTGTATATTCTTGCAAAGATTTAATTGATGGATATCTGAATGTAGGGTGATGGTGTAAATGAATTTACTTCCGCTGTGTTTTTACGAGTTTATGCAATTCCATATGATCTTTTATAAATCTGCAAAGGTCTTTAATTGGCTGTTATAGAGTCTTGAATGTATGATAGATATCAACATCATTTAGTTAACTTCCATTGTGTTTCCATTGTATAAACATATACTTGTATATATATATTTTCATTTTCATTTGAATGCTTGTTTAATGAATGGATATGGGGGCTAGATGCCCGGTTTAACCTCACGATCCCTCCAAAAATCCCCTCCTCCATACTTCCCACCATACTCATTAGATCTATCCCTTTGCTAATCTATACCTCCCATGCTACCTCCCTCCCTCTCATCCCCCTTTCTATCCCCTTTTCCATAAAAAAACACCTCTCTACCCCACCCCCCCACTCTCTCTCTAACCCCATCTCTCTCTCCGATTATCTTTAACCCCCCTCCTTTATAACTCCCACACTCTCTCCCTCTCTTTCTTTAACCCCTCTCCTCCTCCCTGTTATTATACAAACTATCATCCCTAGAACACCTAGGCTGTGTGGAACAAGGGGCTAGTTACAGTAAGTGGGGAGGACATAGGTCCAATGTCACCATAACCTAACTCCTCATCTTCTTTGGTTAAGTCCTAAACCCATGGGAGAGTCCCTAATGGAGGAATAACACCTGTAAGCACCAACACACCTGGAAATACCATTCTACAATCATTATGGATAATATTAGTGCCTTGCATGGAGTCAACAATGGATAATAAAGACAAATAAGTAATATAAAAGGCGTAATTCAATATACCAATCAATGTCAATGAATATCACAAGTTCAACATACTTCACAATTCATACAATGCATCTACTTGATGCATACCAAGTATCTACCTGATACATATCATCATACATGATCCACCTGATCATAATGTGTATCCACCTGATACAAATACAAACTTAACCGAATATTTAGGGACACCTAAAATTGAAGTTATTGACATTTAGACACTGACCCATTATAATCCTCCCTTGACCCAACCTGACGATCATGTCTTGATACAACTAGATGTACCTTTTCCCATAGATCCCTTTAAATTTGTTCAAAATGTACAACATAATATGTCTAGAACCAAATTATGGTTAATCTAACAAGCATGGGATGTACTTCCACTACACCTAGTGTCTTTTGAGGAAACATGAATGCTTCTTATGTATATTTAGTTATCAAAATCATTTCTTCTACCCATATGCCACATGTTCCCAATGTCTCTTCATTCATAATGCCATCTATTAGCAAACACATTCCAACCCTACGTTTTCCTAGTCTTGGAATACCTTCCACAAGTAATTTTATGCCTAGTTCGAGCTTCTCCTTTGGTGTATGTAATAATCTATTGATCCCTCAACAACTCCCCAAGTTATGTGATGTGGGGCCCCACCTGAAATTTTGAGCTAAAGGCCATTGAGCCAAGTGTTGTTACTCTTTAATGATGTCTATACAACTACAATTTGGATGGAGTCCTTATAAGGTATGTTTTATCATACCATGTCTAATATTTCTCCTTTACAGGTTTTTTTATTATCATGCCATACACTTGGATATAGTAAACCCCCCCTGCCCTTACTGCTTATTCTTTCTGTACAAGCAATTCATCCTTGAAAAGTTTGACAAAATATGAGTGAGAAAACTATCCCTGATTCCATAAGCTTAAATTCCACTTGATGAAAACCCTCAGTTTGTTTCACCCCTAAACCATCCAAAGAGTGAACCTAAAAGAAAAATAAGAAAAGACTTAGTTTTTTCGAAGAAGCGTCCTTGGAAAAATAATTTTGGAAAAATAGCTTTATACACCCATGTAACATATCAGAAATGGCATATGAAAAGCAGTGAAAAACGATGAAATGTTACATGGGTTATATCATATGGTATATCATACGTTTTGTGCGTCCAATCTTATTTGCAACATCATGTGACGAGAGCTTGCACAAAGTACGAAGCAAAGTTTGTGCACCCTCTTAAGACCAGTCACATATTATGATGGTGAGCTCGCACAAATCGCCTTTGCACTGGCCAATGTGTATATGATGAGCCCGCAATACCATGGTGCAACCATCAAATGTGTATCGTCGCATGTAGAGTCGAGCTTGCACATGGGACAACAAGTTTAGTTTTGTGCACAGATCATGGTATTGACTCTTGGCATTGCGGAGGGGCTGCACAACGTACCATTTTGTGCACCCTCCAAGGTCTAGTCTCCAATCATAACCGTTAGCCCGCACAAAATGATACAATGTGACTCTGTGCACTATCAAACAACTTTTGGTTGAATGGTCGATGGAGCCCGCACATTGTTATGTAACATTGGTTGAATGGTCGATGGAGCCCGCACATCGTTATGTAACATTGGTTGAATGGTCGATGGAGCTCGCACGGTTGATGAGTCAATAGCTGTATGCTTGAAGTCGTTTTCTCACGCTCCTTTGGCTTCTGTCTCCATGAATACTGGTTGCTGGAACAGTGGAAACCTATTGGAACACAACCAGTATTCCAATGAATCAGATCCCTTTTTTGTTTCCACAAACACCAATGTCAAAGAATGCTTGCCTGCATGAATTTCAAACATAGTTGTAACAACAAGGGGACTAGGACTACTTAAGCGACTTGGTACAGGCTTCAAGGAAGTACAATACTTAGCATGTACCAGTACTTGGTACATGCTAGTGTTACACAAGCAAGTTTGATACAAAAGAAAACATATAAGATATAATGTGGTACGGCAAGAGAAAATAACATAATGTCGATCATGCATGGATTAACAAAACAAAACATGCGATACTTTGAGGGGTGTGCTCAAGTGGAATGTGCATCCAAGGAGGATGCAAGTTAGTTATTCCAACTATGAGTCAAGTGCATGTGAGCAAAAATGTGCATGACAATGAGTGCACATGGTGAGCATGGGGTAACTGTGCATGACATATGAAGTGCACTAAGGGAAGATGAAATATCAATGTGGAAGTTGAAGCGACAAAGATGTGCTGAAGTAGTCATATGGAAGTTAAAGAGTAGTTGAAGATGGATGAAGCGTAGGGGAAGCTGCACCACGAGTAGTCATTTGAGAGGGGTTAGCTAGATGGTCTTGAGACATGGCAATTGAGAGAGTCTACCATGGACCTCAAACATAGTGGTAAGGCAAATGTTGTAAATGTGTATATATATTGTTATGTTTGAGTAATGAAAATGAGTAGAGAAATTCCCTTATTATAATTTGGTTTTGTATGCCCTCTAAAATTGTTTCAACTTTTACGTTTGTAGTGCTTTTCTATTTTCAACTTATATCTTTCGAAGCATTGTACTTAGTCTGCATAAATATGATTTCATAAAATTATGCCCATCAACTCTTTAGTTTGCTGTAATAATAACCAACTTCACAGATTTAGTTCATTTAATATATTGTTAGCACTCTAAAGTCTGAGCTAGTTCAATTAAAAAATTTGTAACTCAATCTTATTTTGATCCTATATTTGAAGAAGAAATAAATATATAAAAAAAAAAATAATCTTATATCAAAATAACCTATTTTGACCACAAATTTATTAAGAATCTAATGTATGTCATATACCAAGTCCATGCATATAATGCATAATATATATATCCTATCCCTTCAATGTTCAGACACGATGTTCAAAAAAGCGAATTTGAATTTCAAATCTCAAATGCCCGCGCTCCACGAAAGTTACCAAAGGACGGTTCCTCACCAATTTCCTCCATTCTTCGCCATGGCAGAAGATCCATCAAGGATACCTCAGAAAACTCACCGTCGGGACTCGGTATTTCAAATCTTGTGCATTGGAGGAGCGCCTTCAGGGCTTGCAAGTTTCCTAGAAGGAAATGGGTGAAAGGATGCTGTTCTCTCCATACTAAGGCTATGATGAAGGTGGTGAGAATTTTGCAACAGTTCATAAGATTTTTGGGGCGAGCATTGTCTGAAAATATTTGCTATATATTCTCATAATCTAGCGCTGCCAAACAGTTGTCACACATCCTACAAGGCACATGCTCAACTACGAGATCCATTCTATGCCTGCTTAGGGCACATTTCCTCCTTGCACCAACTGGTATATAAACTAAATAGCCTCAGCGTATGCATTATTTGTTGTTATTTCCATAAATTGCTTCTGTTGGTATCTCCAGCTCTCAAGATATGTGTAATGAATTTTTTACAGGAGTTGGCAGGCCGAAATAACCTTCACGAGCGTGGGTGGCCAGCAGCATTTCATTCGGTGTTTCATCCATCTCCATGAATCATCCTGACAGCACCACATTAGTTCCAGGTACATCTCTCTGCCATGTCATCCTATCTCCTAGTGCTACAAGGCATTCTTGTCTCATCAAATTCTCTGGCATTTTCTTAACAAAATTTTAGTCCCTAAACCAAATACTATCCAATTTCTGGTCTAGTCGGGTTTAGTGCGTGGAATGTTCATAGAAACAACTGCAACATCTCATGGGAAATACCTGCGCACTTTGCCATCCTGCTTTCCCTTATATATTAACTCTAGCTAGCACATGAATTCATTCAAATTTTATTATTCAGTGTAATTCTTTGTGTATGATCATGTTAATGCTCTCGGATATGGTTACAATCAAGAATTGTTATCTGTGTTCAATCCTTTCGTTTGCCTCCCTGTCTGTATATTCAAGAAACTAAGTATGTGAAATGCAGGAAGCGAGCCCTAGACTGATCTATCAAAAGATTGTGAAATGTGTCAGGGACCTCGATTTAAAGGTTGGAGGGATAAGTCGATTATTTTATATATTTGAAGTGATTGTGTGTTAAGTACCAAGTGAATTGTGGTATTAAGGCCTGTGTAATACGTTTGTGGAGTGCATGCGATGTGCAGATGGTCATGGTCTGCAAATAACTGTTAAATTTCGTGAACTTACTGTTAGGTGAAAGACAAGAACCCTCAATAACTTTTTGGAATGTTTCCCTACTTGTCAACTCGGCGTTTTCATGTTCTTCCTTGTGAGATCCGCCCATTATTTTTGGGTTGTGATGCAGCAGTTGAGTGATGTGTTTTGGGAAGAAAACAATCAGTCTATTATGGTGATGGTGCGATATAGTTGGGAATTAATACCCCCTCGGTTCTCGATCGTAGATCTTGTGGTAGAATCTTCATAATAATCTTCATAATATTTGAAGGTTGACCCTAGCGGAGAAAAACAGTTTGGTTAACTCCCTTGAGCGATCGCTCATTTATGTGACAACTCTTTTCTGCTCGACACCTGCCTCTCACATTTTCTTGTTGAATCTTAGAGTCCATATGTACTTTAAGGGTTTAGTTGTCACCCTTGTCTCCTATGCCAAACTCCTGTTGAAGAAAAGGAAATAAAAGTTTTAAAATTTATGCATTCCTTTTGTTTGGGTTGTTACATTTCCAATGCTAGCACATGTCCAATTTTTACATATTTTTTTAAAGCTAGAAACATGTTCAAGCATCTTTAAACACAAATATATGATATTTACTAGGAAACATACATGTAGGAAATTTGAGTCACTTGGTTGGGCTCCCTAGTGAACCTATGTTGGTATCTAGCAATTAGTACCACATTACATAAAATAAGCTTAGAGATTTAATCTTCCATGTACCTTTGGGTATATAGGAAGTCCCTTATTTTCGCCTATACCCATGCTTCAACTCTTCGATTATCTTACATTGCTATAGTACGTGATAAGAATATCACTTTGTGGGGAGATAACTCTTAGGAATCATATAATATGACTAAGGATATGGTCTATGTCATTAGTTAGTATTTTGAAAGATTATAGATGAATAAACTACCTAAACACTTGAATATTATGTTGGCAAGAAGGTTGAAGAAACCCTAAATTTTGAATATATGTCAAATTAAAAGTTCAATTTATAATCGAAGAAGGATAGAATGATGGATAACATCAACCATTTAGTACAAAAGGAGAAGGATGAGAAGGTATAAGAAGGTCACCATAAAATAATTGTTGAATTTGAACATCATCTTCAGAATATGAAGGAAAAATATGATCTTATTATCTCAAAAGTAGAAGCAATTGAAGGTCAATAATTATAATAGTTGGAGCATGTCATTGTACCAAAAAGGAGAGGGGGTGATATGGGCATCAAAATTTACAAAGCACCATTAATGGTGGAACCATATTGATACCTCTTTACAATGAAATATCGGAAAAAATACAATAAGTGTCAACATTACAAAGGATGAAGATGAAATAATCAATGGTTCATATAATGAGGCAAAAAGGGACCATTATTTAATGTGATGTTATCAAAGAACAAAAACTATAACAAATTGGAGAAGCTATAATAATGCAAATGCAATCAAAGGAAAGGAAGCCATGAAGAATTGACAAAAAAAAATTAAATATAGATGGATGGATAATCAATAGTAGTAGCAAGAGAGAACAAATATAAATAACCATTACTATTATTAGGTTTCATCACATATAAAAGCCTTAGCTACAAACATTTGATGACAAATCCTTTTTATGGGGTGATCTGTTATAACTCCATGGGATGTATATATGGGGTTGAATATATAGGTAATGTGGTTACATGAATATTTAATAGGGATAACCCTAATAGGGGACCCACAAGTACAATTGGGGATATTATATGGAGAGATAGGGAATATTATATAGAGAGATGTAGTTACAATCATTATAATTAAGGATTCTCTTAATGAATATAATGATTTTTCTCTCTCAGGATTTCACAGTGTGCTCGTTTATTCTCCATGATTTTTGGATTCATTGTGTTAAGGAGGGGTTTATCGACGTTTCGGACCTATGATATGTAGTCCATCTTCATGATAGGTAAGAATATGGATTGCGTATCATAGGTATGAAACATCGATAAACCCCTCCTTAACACAATGAATCCAGAAATAATGGAGAATAAATATAAGGATTTATTATTTAATTCATCTCTATTATAACTTTAGGATTTATGTTTCACTCTCATATTTGGTGTAGATTGGTTTATACACTATTTTATTAAGCTATTTTATTTACAAAATCCATAACATGCTTCTTGAAAAACCTCCCACAAAATGCATTGTTCTCCCATGGTCTAGTACTTATATGTATATGTTGATATAAACCTTCCTTCCCATTGTTGGTCTTACTAGTGCAATGGCGTATGCATCCTCTAATGAACCAATCTACATCTTCCTGAATTTGGCACAAGACACATATCTACAAGTTATTATTTGTTTTCTCAAAACCAAAATGGCCTCCAACATCAGAGTTATGGGCCTCTGTTATTAGTTTTTTCCTCTCACCTATATAGGTGTATAACACTTATATATCTTGTTGAGAAATGCATCTTGGAGATGATACTAAATCTTGCTGTCACTTTAATTGATTATTCATGACTTTGGCCTTGTATCCATGAAATATCTTCATGAAATTGTAATCTTATGTTCTTTCCTCTTTGTATGAATCATGAGTGAAAGGATCCATGTGCACCAAATTAGCTAAAGATATGATCTTCAATGCACATAGAATCAATAGGATGTCTTCCTATGTGTTATATTTCCATTTTTATAAATGATTATGAGATAAAGTTTTGCAAACATCCCATCCATTTCTAGTGTCTTAATTGTTGAAGGTCAATATGAACCTACAAATATTACAAAGTCTAGTGATTAGTGTTATTGATGGCCTTTTTCAGTTTATATGGTTCTTCCACTTCATAAGATCATTCATTAGAGGATATAGCACATTGCTTACTTGTCTACATTAAGATAACTTCCATAATGTATCCACTTCCATCTATCCTCACTTGAAAGTGATTCTTAATATTATGAAATATGAGAATTGGTGCTTATCTTGCATTTTAGGTTTTCAAATTTCTTTTAATAATTTCCTTTCCCCATAAAACCCTCTCCACTTTATTTTAGGGCATTCCAAAACTATCCTAAATTCAATGAAATTGGTAGGAAATATCCATTTAATGAAAGATTGTAAAGAAAATCACATTACTTAAGTTGAAGGTTTTGATGTATATAATTTTATATATCCAATTTATTTGATGCTTAACTTGACTGTAATTTTAAAATTAACTTAATATTAATTTATCTCTCTTTTCAATTATTTAATGGTCAAAATATATTTAGAAGGGGATAGTAAAATCACTGATATCTATTGAGATATGATTTTAAATCTATGAGGCATTAACCATAAAGATATGGTTTAACACATTATAAGTTGCAAAAAGATGGCATTTAGAGTAGAATATTTTTATTTCCTCTCATGGAAATCCCATATAAAACCTATGCGACATTAACCGTTTAAAATATATGGGACATTAGCCATTTAAAATCTATGGTTCACTGACCATGAGATCCCTCCAGACGTTACATTATGGATCAATCGAAGTAGATGGAAAAATTTAGTGTCGGGTCATAATAGTTTAGTCCTACCTATTAAGTTTATAGAGAGATTTAGGATTGATCGCCAATTTGGTGTGTAACTTGTAGTTGTTTGCCTTGCATTGGAAATGCTATGCAACTATAAAACAAAAGTAGAACAGAACATGGAGTAGAATAGAACCTGCTCGAGCAGCAGATGCAGGGGTCTCGCTGCAGAAGGGTGAGATGTTTGGTTGAGAAGCAAATGCAGGGGATGGGCTTCCACAACGGAAGAATGAACAGGGAGAGGCAAGATGCCAATTTTAATTCACCAACCCACTACCTTGAACAAGTAATGAGGTTTGAAGTCCTGATAACATTTACGACAATGTGACAAGTGCATACCGAGGAAACTGACATGTCATACTTAGTTGGAGATTGGAATGCTTGGAGTTTGAAATGCCAAAAATAGGTACAAAAGTTGAGAGTGGTGTAATGATCAAAGCATAATTATTGGACAAAAATTAATTAGACTAAGGTATAAATTAATTAAAATTTGCATTCCCTTGTTGCTACAATTCAACAAACTTGCAACATCTACCGGCTTGGTATAGAGGTAGACCATCATAAAAGAGAAATCCAATTTTTTTAGATATAGAGAAAATACACCAGGAATTTGAGAGGATGGAAGATGTATTGAACTATGAAATGCAGATGGGTGCTAATTCTCATGTAAAGAGAAAAGATTGGCATTCTATGTGTTGACACTAAGGTTTGAGAATGACTAAATCCAAAAAGTTTGCTAAAATGTCCAAAAAAGGAAGAAATTATCACAAAGGAGGTTGAAGAAAAGGTTGACAATTCAAAAACAAGAGGAAAAAACCCACTTATGCAAAGTCCGAAAGCAAATTTGTGAAAATATTAAGCCCCGATCAAGTTTCGGTGGCGGAGATGTCAACAATCCCGATCAACGGCCGATATTGCTTCCCGCATCGCCAAAGTGATCGGTGGCAAATAGATGTGGGCAGTAGCGGACTCAATACCGCCGGGACATGTGTCCAAAACTCATCCTTCCGCATATGTAATATAGCGGTAAAGGAAACCACCATAGCATCGGGCGGAACCACCAAATATGGAAGCGCGGTGGGGTCAGTACACGTGGCAGGGTGGGACCTGATACGTGGCAGATAGAGAAAGCGTGGCGGGGTCATATCACATGGCGTATACTTTGTAGCAATCGGAGGGCCGATATAAACCTTAGTCAAATCAACGGCCATTGTTTCATCCGCATCTAGGAAGGTGCACACTGGATATGAGGAAGAGCGGTCGCGGAGAATAAACCACTCGAACAGGTGTCAGGAGGTGGCTGATCCGCGCAGAGAATAAACCGGAAATGAAAACAACTTTTTGATCGCAGATACCACCAGATGGAATAAAGGGAGGCGAGATCTGACGGTCCAAAACAAAGTCTCGAGATCAATGGTCAGATATGAACCGCATTCATAAAGGTGCAGGGAAGTTAATTCAAAAGTCTTATATAAAACAAAAGGGGCTCCACATAACGGCATTCTGCATGTGTCACTATCTAGAAGAGCTCTGAAGACTGGTGGAGGTCTGCGATTGCGACAGAAGGTGAAAGGCGGGTACATACAGGTAGGGTCGGGTTACCTGTCCTACTTTTTTAAATAGAATTTTGTTTAAAGAAACGTTTAAATGGAGACTGTGCACGATATAGACATTTTTAAATCAAAAGAAGCCCTAGAGGATAGAGATGAAGACGTCTACGATACCCTAATTAGGTTTCCAATATCTGATATAAAAATTAGGTTGTGTGAATTGTTAAAGGAAGGGATAGACCCCCATAGAGTTCACCAGTCGTCTTTGATAGCCTTTTTCCCCGACCAAATCCCTTCTTTCCCAAAATTCGTATCATGGTGTGTCGAAAATTACTCCCGGGAAGAGAAAGTCGTTCTAAACAGCCAAAAAACCCGAGTCATTTGCGAATTAAAGCCAACAGAGTTAATTAAAGCCCTAGAAGTAGATTGTTCCCAAACCCTTGACCCTGAGGTTTTCTCTAAAGTCTCCGTTATTGAAAATTATCATCATGTTTCTCAAAATGATAGGGAAATGTTTTTGTCATCGTGTCTCAAGCCAGAGACCAGCATTTCGGAGGTCCCATACCCTATAGATATCAATCTTTTTAATGAAAATACCCAGTTAGTTTTGACATTATTGGCCGTAGTTCTAGGTTTGGATACGGATTTGTATGTAACCAAGTTTCAATTGAGTTTATTGTACAAAATGAGTACAGTCCAGTCAGGGATTGGTGAAAATCAAATCCCTCGACTTAATTTTGAAGCATTTTTAACAGAAAAGATTCATGACCAGATGGTCAATTTTCCCACTCTCAGACATTTCAGGTTTCAGGCCTTTTTGATGAAAATGATTATGACAGCCAGTCAAGACGAGTTGCAGTTCCCAGAAATCATTTTCACAACTTTACTAGAAAATAACATGTTCAATTACACCAATTACATGCTTTCAGAGATTTATAGAATGATTTTTGGAAAAAATATGCCTAGAGTACTACCGGAAATGCAGGCATCCATGCAATTGAGTACAGAATACGCAATAGGAGATTGGTTTTTGTCGAAAGACAGTACAGTAATCAGATTATATGGGTTCAGGCATAAACCCTATGTGTTACCAGCTTTTCTTACTTTAAGGGTTTTTGCCTTGGAATTCTTAAGACAAAAGTTGATTGTGGAAGATAACAATTTTTTGGTTCACAGACAAGCTACAGACATTAAATACCCATTCACATTTGGTCCGTTCACAGTAAAGAATAAGAATGTTGTAGTGTATATAGAGAAGTTGTTGAAGGATATGAATTTTGAGTCAGATACGGCTATGGAGTATGACCCGTTAAACATCATATCAAAACGAAGAACGGAGCATCGTATCAAGGCCCTGAACCATCAGATTGTTGAAGGAATGTCGGACAGAGCCAATTGGATAGAATATAAAGAAGAAATCATTCCGGATGCATCCGACAAAGAAATGGCATTGATTGACACAACAACAGGGACAGAAAGCGAAATAGATAGTGCATTGGTTGGATCTAAAAGACCCATACAGGACATAATGATCATTGAATATGAAGAAACAGAAAGAGGAAAAAGATTGAAAATGAATGAACCACAAGAGTTAACAACAATTTCAGAAGAGGCTAAAACAACTGAAAAAGAAATACCAGAGGTTACAGTTAAAGAGTACAACATTGAAGAAACCCCTGTAGAGGGTGATGTAAATAGACCCCAGAATATCATGGATGTGTTTGATGAGCATAGTCGAAATAAACAGGAGTCCGCGAAACAAACCAGTCAATTGTTTCCGAAGGTTAGAAGTATATCTAATACTGATGTAAGCTTATTTACTAGTAGAAATATCAGGGAAAATACCTTGAAATTTTTAGTTGTCACAAAAAATAAGATTTCAGAAATGAATATAGATTTGTCTAAAATAAATGCCCCGGATAAAATTTTATTGCATAGACAAACTGGAGAAGTCATATATTCAAACTATTTGGGAGCCATATTAAGAGCAGACAAGTTGAAAAGTTTAGTGGATAAATTGAACAATCAATTGAGATAGGAGAAGGCAGAGAATAAGTCTCGACAACAACAGATTAAAAAATTGCAAGCAGATTTGATAAATAAAGAAGGAGATGCAGCAACCAAACTGCTCAAAGAGAAAGACGATACGATCTAGATGTTGAGACGAAAATTAAAAATTCCAGACACTGTACTCATCCAAGGAGCATAATTGACAATATTGGAAAAAGAAAAAGAAGAATTATCTAATGAAGTCAATGATGTTACTGCTAAAATGTTAAAGCTTTCTGATGAAAAATATCGGTGGGAAAAAGAGAAAATCATTTTAGAAGAACAGTTGGCAGAAGCGAGGAAAAGATTAGCAGGAAGTGGTCAGCAACAAGTACAAACAAACACACAGGAAGATAAAACGGGAGTAGATGATATTTTACAGGCTATGTCCCAGGTAATCTTAAGGGAAAATGAAATCAAAGAATTGAAGGTTGAAATACAGAAGCTGACAAAAGAGAATGAAATCAAAAATAAAGAAATAAAAACCTTGCAAACAAAGAATCAGGAATTAAGTAATAATAATAAAGGATTAGCAGCTCATGTGACAGGGCAAGCTGCTATGCAAGGTTGTAAACACCTGGTGTGGGACCAAATTATAAAAGAAGTTGAGAAACTAAGACCATATCTGGATTACATAAGAGTCAAAGAAAAGGTGGTCAAAGATGCCTTCGAAAGTTGCAGAGCCGTCAGGGAAAGCTTAAATAAAAATCCAAAAGACGTAGCCCAGAAAGCAATAACATTTTTAAACAGTCTAACTGAAGCAGACCTGATAGCCATGAATATAATGAACAAAATTTCAGTCATCACATGGGCCAGAAGGATCTTGGGTAAATACTCGCATGTTGAGAATGTTGAAGCTAAAGCTGGAGAAATACGGGAAGAAGTAGTAAAGTTCAAAAAGCAATTTGAAAAATTAGTAAACAAAGTGTTCCCTGCTTTTTGGAATGAAAAAAATGAATTAATTCCTCCGAATGATTATAAGAGATTGTTGTTTGATATAAGGATGGATCACAGAAAGTTCCACCAGCTGGATCATATGCTTACAGGGAAAATTTTAATGGAGAAAATATCAGAGGATTTTGAAATTTTAAATATGGTAATCTCAACCTGTGGAAACCTTCTTCCTGTTTCTTATGCAGGTCATGTTGAAATGCGAGTCTTGGTGAAGGAAATGACCAACTATGACTTACCCGCGGCCGACCAGTGGACTTATGTGGAAAAATATGGAAGGACAAGATATTCTGTCCATTCATAGAGGCTTTCAAAACTCTCGCCAAGTGGAGAAAAGATGATATTCAAATTTTTTGCCAAGTGGCAAAAAGATACTTTTATTTTAAATTTGTAATATTATTTGGAGACAGTTATCTATTGCTCAAAGACAGTTATCTTTTAAGTTAAAATATTTTCAGTTATTAGTTAAAAGAAGCAGTAATGTCAAGCTTCTTCCAAATTTTGTATAAGAACAATGAGAGTCATTGTTGAGGGGGTTGGAAATTTTTTGAGAGATAGTGTATGTTTGGAGATCTATTTTTTGATAAATAAAAGCAGTACAGTGAAAATACCCATCTTTTGAGACTAGAGATTCATGTGTTGATCAGCTTTACAGTCCGTTTTTTCTTTATCTTTATATGTGCATGTTCACTTCCTTTGTTATATCTTCCATTATGTTTTTCTTATATATTTAAATGAATGTCTGAAATAATTCGAGATTCATACTGGTTATGCCTCGTTTTATATCATTTAAATATTCACTATTTTCTCCAAAGTTGACAATGGAGAAAAGTTGGAACTTATTATGGTGGAGGAAGGGTTGTTGTAGGTTATGTTATGGTTTTGAGAATTGATGTCACTCAACCACATTTGATTGTGGAATATGTTGATGAAGGGGACACACATCCATGGAGGAGTACAGATTTGAGGCACACCATAGGTAAATCAAATACCAAAGCATGTGTTAAGAATTATTCATAGTTTATTGAATGTTTTTTTGAGAAAATACTAAGTTTGTTATGTTTGGTGTACAGGTGCAAATGTTTGTTCAACATTTTCTATTGGAGACAAAGTAGATCTTTTACAACATGGAGTGAAGGTGGGTGAGGGCTCCATATTCAATACAGAGCATAGTGTTTATAAGTGTTTATAAATGACAAGCTTTAAATTCTAACCACTATGCATCCTTTCTTTACAATCTTTCCATGAACCTTATTCTCATGTTGACATGTCCAAAATTTATTCATCTAACGAGTTAAATGATGGTCTCTATGGGATAGGCTATTATGAATCTTTAGGAAATGTGAACTTAAAGAGATTCTTATTATTTTTCTATTGGACGGTTAGCTTTCCTTCTAGCATAAATATGTGTTCTTATCCTAGAAGAAAATGCTTATGCTAGAAGGAAAGCTAGCAGTCGCTAGCTTTCCTTGATCTTGTGCCATGTGCTTATTTGAAAATAGAGTGCATGGCACAAGCTCAAGGTATAAGCTAGCAACCACCAATCACCATGGACAAGATTTTTCTATTGGAAAGCTAGCGACTGCTTGCTTTCTTTCTAGCATAAGTATGTGTTATTATCCTAGAAGGAAATGCTTATGCTATAAGGAAAGCTAGCAGTCGCTAGCTTTCCTTGATCTTGTGCCATGTGTTTATTTGAAAATAGAGTACATGATACAAGTTCAAAGTATAAGCTAGCAACCACCAATCACCAAGCCCAGGGTTTTTCTATTGGAAAGCTAGCGATTGCTAGCTTTCCTTCTAACATAAGCATGTGTGTCATGCTAAAAGGAAATGCATTTTCTAGAAGGAAAGGTAGCATTCGTTAAAAATAGAGTACATGGCACAAGCTCAAGGTATAAGCTAACAACCACCAATCACCATGGACAGGGTTTTTGTATTGGAAAGCTAGCGACTGTTAGCTTTCCTTCTTGCATAAGCATGTGTGTTTATGATAGAAGGAAATTCTTATGCTACAAGGAAAGCTAGCAGTCGCCAGCTTTCTTTGATCTATTGCCATGTTCTTATTTCAAAATAGAGCACATGACACAAGCTCAAAGTATAATCTAGCAACCACCAATCACCATGGACAGGATTTTTGTATTGGAAAGCTAGCGACTGCTAGCTTTCCTTCTAGCATAAGTATGTGTTATTATCCTAGAAGGAAATGCTTATGCTAGGAGGAAAGCTAGCAGTCGCTAGCTTTCCTTGATCTTGTGCCATGTGTTTATTTCAAAATAGAGCACATGGCACAAGCTGAAGGTATAAGCTAGCAACCACCAATCACCACGGACAATGTTATCAATTGGAAAGCTAACGACTGCTAGCTTTCCTTCATGGCTAGAGTTTTTCTATTAGAAAGCTAGCAATTGTTATCTTTTCTTCTAGCATAAGCACATGTGTGCTTATGCTAGAAGGAAATGCTTATGCTAGAAAGAAAGATAGCAGTCGCTAGCTTTCCTTTATCTTGTGCCATGTGCTCTATTTTGAAAGAAGAACACGGAACAAGATCAAGGAAAGCTAGCATAAGCATTTCCTTCTGGCATAACCACACATTCTTATGCTAGAAGGAAAATTATCAGTCGCTAGCTTTCCAATAAAAAAACCCTAGCCATGGTGATTGGTGGTTGCTAGCTTATACCTTGAGCTTGTGCCATGTGCTCTATTTTGAAAGAAGCACATAGCACAATATAAAGGAAAGCTAGCGACTGCTAGCTTTCTTTCTATCCTGAGCATTTCCTTCTAGCATAAGCATAAGCACACATGTGCTTATGCTAGAAGGAAAGATAATGATTGCTAGCTTTCTAATAGAAAAACTTTAGCCATGAAGGGAAGCTAGCAGTCGTTAGCTTTCCAATTGATAACACTGTCCATGGTGATTGATGGTTGCTAGCTTATACCTTCAGCTTGCGCCATGTGCTCTATTTTGAAATAAACACATGGCACAAGATCAAGGAAAGCTAGCTACTGCTAGCTTTCCTCCTAGCATAAGCATTTCCTTCTAGGATAATAACACATACTTATGCTAGAAGGAAAGGTAGCAGTCGCTAGCTTTCCAATACAAAAATCCTGTCCATGGTGATTGGTGGTTGCTAGATTATACTTTGAGCTTGTGTCATGTGCTCTATTTTGAAATAAGAACATGGAAACAAATCAAAGAAAGCTGGTGACTGCTAGCTTTCCTTGTAGCATAAGAATTTCCTTCTATCATAAACACATGCTTATGCAAGAAGGAAAGCTCAAGGTATAAGCTAGCAACCACCAATCACCATGCCCAGGGTTTATCTATTAGAAAGCTAGCGACTACTAGATTTCATTTTAGCATAAATATGTGTGCTTATGCTATAAGGAAATGCTTAGGCTAGAACGAAAGCTAGGAGTCACTAGAATTTCTTGATTTTGTGCCATGTGCTTATTTCAAAATAGAGTACATGGCACAAGACCAAGGTATAACTTAGCAACCACCAATCACCATGCCTAGGGTTTTTCTTCTGGAAAGCTAATGAGTGCTAGCTTTTCTTCTAGCATAAGCATGTGTGCTTATGCTAGAAGGAAATGCTTATGCTAGAAGGAAAGCTAGTAGTCGCTATGTATTAGTAGTCGCTAAGCTAGGAATCACTTATAATTCAAAAAACTTCTACTATGTATTAGTATACTAATAGTGGCATCAGGTAGCACTGCTTGGGATTTTGTATGACTCTAGTTCCATATAGATTTTATTCTTCACTAATCTACAATATAGGTTTAGATGACACCAAATAACTATTTTCGGGAGTACTTAAAATAGGGATGACTCCAATCAAGGATATTTGAATTTACTTTGAACAATTGATACAAAAAATAAATCTCAGTGAGACATGATTATACAAACTTGCATGATCAATCATGGTTGGATTCCAACATACTTAATAACTACCTTCAATACTATTACAAGTTCCATGATTATACAAACTTGCATGATCGATCATGGCTGGATTCCAACCTACTTAATAACTACCTTCAATACTATTACAAGTTCTTAAGTATGGAAAATTTTTAGACATTTTTACAAGTTTTTCTAAGAATAGTTTTGTGTTTGTATTAAGATTATATACATTGATAACCAATCTTGTTTTGATTACGCTTTGTAGCTCCATCATAATTTATATGTAAAGTCCCTTTTGGCGGTGGGGACTAAATGGTGGGGAACAAGGTTTAATTTGCACAACAAACTGATGCCATACCCTTTTTAGCTACTACAAGTACATTATTTTTTTGTAGATTGTGTTTTGCCTAAAATATAAGAGCACACTTTACATGGTTTAACCTTAACTACAAATTATAATTCAATTGTGTGTTACAGAATTTGTAGGAGCGACAATGGAAAGTATAATTTTCACAAAAGGGGACTATGTTGACGTCCTGGTTAATGGTCAAGTTATTGGGCTAGGAAAGGTTGAATCTACAGAAGTTGGAACTTATTATGGTGGAGGAAGGGTTGTTGCAGGTTATGTTATGGTTTTGATAATTGATGTCACTCAACCACATTTGATTGTGGAATATGTTGATGAAGGGGACACACATCCATGGAGGACTACAGATTTGAGGCACACCATAGGTAAATCAAACACCAAAGCATGTGTTAAGAATTATTCATAGTTTATTGAATGTTTTTTTGAGAAAATACTAAGTTTGTTATGTTTGGTGTACAGGTGCAAATGTTTGTTCAACATTTTCTATTGGAGACAAAGTAGATCTTTTACAACATGGAGTGAAGGTGGGTGAGGGCTCCATATTCAATACAGAGCTTGGGAATAAGGTTCATGGAAAGATTTTAAAGAAAGGATGCATAGTGGTTAGAATTGAGAAGGTGTAAAAAAATGATGCTCCTTTACCACATCCAACTGGATTTGAGGAAACACTAGGGGGTGCAATAGAATCTTATGATATTTGGCCAGAAATAGATTTGAAACCTCATTGTGAAGATCAACCCATAAATATTCCACAAGATAGGGATGCAAGTATAATTTTCACAAAAGGGGACTATGTTGACCTCTTGGTTAATGGTCAAGTTATTGGGCTAGGAAAGGTTGAATCTACAGAAGTTGGAACTTATTATGGTGGAGGAAGGGTTGTTGCAGGTTATGTTATGGTTTTGATAATTGATGTCACTCAACCACATTTGATTGTGGAATATGTTGAAGGGGACACACATCCATGGAGGACTACAGATCTGAGGCACACCATAGGTAAATCAAATACCAAAGCATGTGTTAAGAATTATTCATAGTTTATTGAATATTTTTTTGAGAAAATACTAAGTTTGTTATGTTTGGTGTACAGGTGCAAATGTTTGTTCAACATTTTCTATTGGAGACAAAGTAGATCTTTTACAACATGGAGTGAAGGTGGGTGAGGGCTCCATATTCAATACAGAGCTTGGGAATAAGGTTCATGGAAAGATTGTAAAGAAAGGATGCATAGTGGTTAGAATTGAGAAGGTGTTAAAAAATGATGCTCCTTTACCACATCCAACTGGATTTGAGGAAACACTAGGGGGTGCAATAGAATCTTATGAGATTTGGCCAGAAATAGATTTGAAACCTCATTGTGAAGATCAACCCATAAATATTCCACAAGATAGGGCTGCAAGTATAATTTTCACAAAAGGGGACTATGTTGACCTCCTGGTTAATGGTCAAGTTATTGGGCTAGGAAAGGTTGAATCTACAGAAGTTGGAACTTATTATGGTGGAGGAAGGGTTGTTGCAGGTTATGTTATGGTTTTGATAATTGATGTCACTCAACCACATTTGATTGTGGAATATGTTGATGAAGGGGACACACATCCATGGAGAACTACAGATTTGAGGCACACCATAGGTAAATCAAATACCAAAGCATGTGTTAAGAATTATTCATAGTTTATTGAATGTTTTTTTGAGAAAATACTAAGTTTGTTATGTTTGGTGTACAGGTGCAAATGTTTGTTCAACATTTTCTATTGGAGACAAAGTAGATCTTTTACAACATGGAGTGAAGGTGGGTGAGGGCTCCATATTCAATACAGAGCTTGGGAATAAGGTTCATGGAAAGATTGTAAAGAAAGGATGCATAGTGGTTAGAATTGAGAAGGTGTAAAAAAATGATGCTCCTTTACCACATCCAACTGGATTTGAGGAAACACTAGGGGGTGCAATAGAATCTTATGAGATTTGGCCAGAAATAGATTTGAAACCTCATTGTGAAGATCAACCCATAAATATTCCACAAGATAGGGCTGCATTCACATGTACAAGGGTTTCTCTTACACATGGATGCATAGGAACAATTATGTGCATTGCCAAAGGAATGATAGTTAATGTCCATGAGGATGACATGGTTGTGGGTGAAACACTAGGTGAAGATAACTTTGGTGTTTTTGTGGAAGAGATACATGGGTATTGTGAAAGATGCAAGATTGGGGATAAGTCTATACATGGATTGGTTAGATGGCCAATACATAAATTGGTGGACAACATAGGTGAGATGTTAAGGGTCAAGACAAAGTACAAAGAGCCACCCATGGAAATGCTGATATGGGATGTTATAGAGGATACAAGTCCTTTATACCAATGGGATGGGGATATTTATAATCAAAAAGATCAAGATGTCAATGTTCTTAATGCATCGAGGCCATATAAAAAGATTAAACGAGATATGACAAGAGAAAAAGTTGCAAAACGTCAAACCAAGATAGATAAAGAGAAAGAAGTCCGACTTTTGGCTGCAGATGAATGTTGTAAACAAGATTGTCTTCAACATGTGGATAGGAATGCCATTGCAAATGCTAGAAGGGATATGGAATGCAAAGACAAAAATGGTATCAGGGAATTTGTATTGAATTCACTTGTTTCAAACACTATCATGTCAATGAGCCATGGCCATGGCCTACCTCCTATTATTAGAAAAGTAAAGGACATGAGATTTGATGGTAATGTTATTTGTAAGAAAGCATGGTACAAGATACATAAGATTCCTCAAAGCACCTTCTATAGCTACCAACATAATTTTGAACAAGGACATATGGAATCCATTCATGGTAACACCAATACATGTAAAGCACGTGCACAAACTGTGGCAGCCATAGAAATACTGCATAAAATTGTAATGGACAATTCAGATTTTTCGCCAAACCAAACACGTCAAGTCGAAGCAGATGGAACTTCTTCTCCTCTAAGATTGTTGCCTTCGACTTACACACAAAGCTCTTTGTTAAAAGAGATCAATGTGGGTTTGGAAAAGCTCAATTGTCCATTAATATCACAACCAACAATGAGCAAGATTTGGAACACTCATTTTCGAGACGTGGCATTCTCAAAGAACACCAACTTCAGTAAATGTGGTGAATGTATTGTGTTGAAAGCACAAATGAAGTCAGCAACTACAAAAGAGTTGGAAGAAACGGCACGCGCTAGATTGAACAAACATAACAAGATCGTTATGTGCGGAAGACATTGCTACTATGCCCACATAATCATGTCAGAGAGGTTTCCAAAGGAGTATTTGAGTATTATCCATGATAAAATGGATAAAACAAAGACTTCAATTCCAAGGCTACGCGTCAAATCAAAATCTATTGTAGGAATAAACTTGGGTTTGTCATTGACAGGTATGCTAACACATGGGCATAAGACAGGAGGTTTTGGTCATTTCTCCCTACCATTTGTACATATGGGATCACAATTTACCATTACATCACTTGCTAAGTGCTTTAGGGACCTTGAAGACCCACATCTTGATATGTATGGTGATCTTCTTTATGAGAGTGGAAGTTCAAGAAACCCACTTTCAAATGCATTACTTGACACCTCTATTTACTCAAAATGTAGAGTGTACAAGGATGAATTTTTATCTCATGGAAGATTAGAAAATCAAGATATCGATTTTAAACCTCTTCCTCCACATTTATTGTTACAATTGGATAATGCAGCAAGTGATAATAAAAACCGTTATCTTTTCATGTTTCTATCACTTCTCACTGCACTTGGTGTCTTCATCACTATTGAGGTTGGGTTCTTGCTCGTGGGACACACCCATGAAGACATAGACGGGACCTATGGGAGAATGTCTTCCAGCTTGAAAAGTAAAGATATATATTCTCTACCTGAGATGATGGATACATATCGCAAAATTGAAGAAAAAAGAGTGTTTCCACCTAAACTGATTGATAAGGTGTATGACTTCAAAAGCTTCCTTAATGGATACATCAAGGAAGGAAAAAATGCACTAGTTGGACATCTTAATGTTCAGTACTTCCAATTTCTTGTACTCAATGATGTTCCAGTATTAAGGTATAAAGAATCCATAAGAGATGTTGAGTGGTCAGAACCAGTTGAGTTATGGAATACAGACGATGAAGGTCGATCTAAACTGCCCATAGGGAAGCCATCTTTCTTACATCCCAAAGAGAATGAAATATATTTAAAAGAACTAAAAGAAGGAATAACATCATACATAAAAATGTGGAAAGACATAATGGGTGGTGAGGAATCGCCAATTGTTACACCAGAATGGAAAAATAAGGTAGAGTATTGGGAAAGAGTTCTTGATACTTTATATGAAGATTACAATGATCATGATTCATCTTCTGAGGATTTCTGGCCCAAGACAAGGCAAACTCCAGATGTTGGTCGTAATGCGCTTCATGCAATCTCAAATATTATGGATGGGGATTTTGATACTATGACAGGTGAACCCGTGTATGTTGGACCCAAGTGCAATAAGCCAAAGACAACATTCAACCCTATTAATGATGTTGAGAAAGGAAAGATGTTGCTAGTTAGATCAGGAAACGAGGAAGAAGGGGAGATGATTTGGATGGAAAAACCCACCTCAAATATATTTCAAGATGATGAAAGTGATACACTTCATGTTAAAGTTGATTGGTGGAAGCCCGGTTCAGGGAAATACAATGGAAAATTATTAGAGGAATATTGGGTACCAAATCCTGATGACATAGAGCTTGGATCTATTCCAATTGATACCATAGTTTGGGCATGGATGGCTAAGAAAGAACATTGCAAGAAGGCCAAGATAAATAAACATGGTGTACATGCTGTCCTTGACCTACTTGAACGAATAACATGAGATTAGGTGGAGATGATTCATGGATGTAATTTTGTTCTTTGGAGGACCAATTAATACATGAAGAAACATTTTTCAATTTTTCTTGTATATTGAATATTTTCTTCAAATTTATTTGGGGAGTTTTATATTATTTGGTACAAATATGAAAATTTTGTTTAAATTGCAATGTATTCACGTGACGATACATCATGCAAATTACATGACACCATGAAATATTAAACTTTCAATGATTTGTTTATATTAACATAACTTCTCCCATAACTTGGATAATCAAGTCCAATAATGCACTTAAAATCAATATCTTCTATTTTTGGCCTATTAAAACTATACTGGAGTTAATTTGGCATATTAAAACTATATTGGAGTTAATTAGCATTGTTTTCAATGTAATACGTTCAAACACCAAACAATATCTAACATGGAAATTACAAATTCCAATGCTTTGTCTAGATCAACATAACTTCTCACTCCATCAAACTTGGATAATCAAGTTCAATAATACATTTAAAAGCATCATCTTCTAGATACGATCTATTAAAACGATAATGTTGGGCTAGCTAATTCGTATTCTTTTCAATATAATACATTCAAACACTTCATGAATATATATTATAATAAAATAAATTAAACTGTACTAGTTTGTTTCTATTCCAATTCATAACAAAATTATTTATTTTGATCATTAAAAAACACGCCTAGACTTATAAAATATTTTCTTTTGACATCTGTAAAATGTTTCCAATAAAAATTACCAATAAAAGTTCATAATAATTTGATTTTGATTGTTAAATGACACACAAATACTTATAAAATATTTTGATTGTTAAATGCACTACCAATAAAAATTCATAATAATTTGATTTTGATTGTTAAATGACACACAGATACTTATAAAAAAAATTGATTGTTAAATGCACTTTTAATAAGTTTAGTGGGTTTTCACTTTTGTATTTGTAAGAAACAAAAATGTACTTCAATGTTTCTATTCTAATTCATTGATTTCAAATGTACCACACTTCTCGATCCATCAAACTTGGTTAATGGAGTCCAGTAAAGCACTTACAAGCAACATATTATAGACTGTCTATAAAAACTTTATTATGGGAATAGCTAATTAATGTTTTTTAATGTAATATGTTCAAACATTTCAAAAATAAATACTGGACATACAACATATTATAGACTTTGTCTATAAAAACTTTACTATGGGAGTAGCTAGTTAATGTTTTTTCAATGTAATATGTTCAAACATTTCAAAAATAAACACTGGACACTTGCAATAACTAGAATGGGTTTTCCCTCTTTCTTCATGTATTTGAAAAAAAACCAATTGTACCATAAAATTTATATTCTAATTAATAATTTTTTTTGACCTTAATTGGTACACTTAGACTTTATCCAATACAATATTTTCTCTTATTGGCTCTAAAATAGTGCCAACCACATATCATAATATATAGTATTGAATAATGAATATTTCTTTAAATGTTAGATGATTATATTTATATTATAAAAAGGAATCTAGGCTTAACCAATCAACATAATCCAAAGTAATAATTGATAGTTTACAATGTCCAAAACATGTAGAAACTTGTGGGCTCATAATAATCCCATAAAATGAAGGGAAAAAGTGAAGTGCCTAAGTATCTATTGTGCTATATACTTGACAAAAATGTCCTAAGGCATACAATAGACAATACATATAAAGGGAAGAAAATAAAATAGAGTATGACCTAATTTTCCATGTTGTTGCTCGTAGATATGTTATTGATTATTTTTCTAGTCAATATTCTAAAGATTATTAGGGGTAGTGTCATCATCCACAAGTACAATATTACAATGACTATAGGAGCTAATACGTCTTCATGGTATTAGAGGTTTCACCTAATTCCTAGACATTTCCAGTTCTCGTTGTCTCTTGAAGTTGAGCAAAACCCCCCATGTTCTAGCCACCCATTATCAAGATTGAGAATTACTAAGTTATTATGCCAATACATAAATTTGTTATAGTAACAAACACATTGACTGTTATGTCATTAAATAGCTTTCTAGGTCACTTTAAAATGGTGACAATCTCTTACTAGTATGGTAATTCAACACATGCACAATATATGCTTTATCAAATTATAAATAAAATGGTTAATACTTTCAACATACAAATAATGCCATTAGATAAATTAATAGGAAAGAAATATTAATACAAATTACAAATTATAATAATAAAATAATGTAAAGAATCTAAGTTTAAGCATAGGAAGATATGCTTCAAATTAATATAAATTTGATTTTATATAGCTTATAATGATAATATTGTAAAAAAAATGGTGAATATATAGATTGAAATGAGTGAATTAAGTAATTTTTAGGTTTTTCATTTTTTGAAAACTCAATCTTGTTGAAGTTCTAAATTCCATATCCGTACTCGACAATACATATAAAGGGAAGAAAATAAAATAGAGTATGACCTAGTTTTCCATGTTGTTGCTTGTGTATATGTTACTAATTGTTTTTCTAGTCAATATTCTAAATATGATTAGGGGTAGTGTCCTCATCCACAGGTTCACTATTACAGTGACTATATGAACTAATAATTTTTCATGGTATTAGAGGTTTCAGCCAATTCCTAGGCATTTCCAGTTCTTGTTGTTTCTTGAAGTTGAGAAAAAATCCCCATGTTCTAGCCACCCATTATCAAGATTGGGAATTAATAAGTTACTATGCCAATACATAAATTTGTTACAGTAACAAACACATTGACTGCTATATCATTAAATAACTTTGTAGGTCACTCTAAAATGGAGACAATCTCTTACTAATATGGTAATTCAACACATGCACAATATATGCTTTATCAAATTATAAATAAAATGGTTAATAATTTCAACATACAAATAATGCCATTAGATAACTTAATAGGTAAGAAATTTCTTGCAACATCTATTGTTCATGAGATGAGGTAAACCTTGATAAACTCAAATATTAATACAAATTAAAAAATTATAATAATAAAATAATGTAAGGAATCTAAGATTAATATTCGGAAGATATGCTTCAACTTTATATAAATTTGATTTTATACAGCTTATATTGATAATATTATAAAAAAATGGTGAATATAAAGATTGAAATGAGTGAATTAAGTAATTTTTTGGTTTTTCATTTTTCGAAAACTCAATCTTGTTGAAGTTCTAAATTCTAGATCCCTTGTATAATTCCAAATTTAATGAAATATGTGTTAGTTGCTCGAAGTTGAAAATCAACCATGCATTTTCGCTACACTTAGGCTTAAAGGGTGAGAAAATAGCTCGGAACGTCACGAAAGTTGGCGTGCGCATTTGTCTACCAACGAGACATCCAAATCTATGCTCAATTTTCAATTCCGAGAAGTTGGTCAAATTTGAAACTCGACCGTGAGTTTTCGCTAGACTTGGGCTTAAAGCGGGAGAAAATAGCTCGGAACATCACGAAAGTTGGTGTGGACGCTTGTCTACCAATGGGACATCCAAAACTATTCTCAAATTTCAATTCCGAGAAGTTGGTCAAAGTTGAAACTCGATCGTGCATTTTCGCTAGACTTGGGCTTAAAGGGTGGGAAAATAGCTCGGAACGTCACGAAAGTAGGCGTGCGCACTTGTCTACCAACGGGACATCCAAATCTATTCTCATATTTCAATTCCGAGAAATTGGTCAAAGTCGAAATGCCACCATGCGTTTTCGCTAGACTTGAGCTTAAAGGGTGTTAAATTAGCTCGTAATGTGACGAAAGTTTTTGTGCGTGAATGTCTACAAATGGGACATCCAAATCTATGCTCAATTTTCATTTCCGAGAAGTTGGTGAAAGTCGTAACTCGACTGTAGGTTTTCGCTACACATGGGCTTAAACGGGGAGAAAATAGCTCGGAACGTAATGAATGTTGGTGTGGATGCTTGTCTACCAATGGGACATCCAAAACTATTCTCAAATTTCAATTCCGAGAAGTTTGTCAAAGTTGAAACTCGATCGTGCGTTTTCGCTAGACTTGGGCTTAAAGGGTGTGAAATTAGCTCGGAATCTCATGAAAGTTTTTGTGCGCAAATGTCTACAAATGGGACATCCAAAACAATGCTCAATCTTCAATTACGAGAAGTTGGTGAAAGTTGAAACTCGACCGTACGTTTTCGGTAGAGGAGAAAATAGCTTGGAACATCACGAAAGTTGGTGTGGATGCTTGTCTACCAATGGGAAATCCAAAACTATTCTCAAATTTCAATTCCAAGAAATTGGTCAAAGTCGAAACGCCACCATGCGTTTTCTCTATACTTGGGATTAAAGTGTGTGAAATTAGTTCGTAAAATCATGAAAGTTGTAGTGCGCACATGTCTACAAATGTGACATCCAAATCTATTCTCAAATTTAAATTGTGAGAAGTTGGTCAAAGTTGAAAATCGAACGTGCGTTTTCCCTAGACTTGGGCTTAAAGGGTGTGAAATTAGTTCGGAACGTCACGAAAGTTGGCGTACGCACTTGCCTACCAACGGGACATCCAAATCTATGCTCAATTTTCAATTCCGGGAATTTGGTGAAAGTCGAAACTCAATCGTGCATTTTCCCTAGATTTGGGCTTAAAGGGTGTGAAATTAGCTCGGAACGTCACGAAAGTTGGCATGGATGCTCGTCTACCAATGTGACATCCAAATCTATTCGCAAATTTAAATTCCGAGAAGTTGGTCAAAGTTGAAAATCGACCGTGCATTTTTGCTACACTTAGGCTTAAAAGGAGAGAAAAAAGCTCAGAACGTCACGAAAGTTGGCGTGCGCATTTGTCTATGAACGGGACATCCAAATCTATGCTCAATTTTCAATTCTGAGAAGTTGGTCAAATTTGAAACTCGATCGTGTGTTTTCGCTAGACTTGGGCCTAAAGGGGAAGAAAATAGCTCGGAACGTCACGAAAGTTGGTGTGGACGCTTGTCTACCAATGGGACATCCGAAACTATTCTCAAATTTCAATTCCGAGAAGTTGGTCAAAGTTGAAACTCGATCGTGCGTTTTTGCTAGACTTGGGCTTAAAGGGGGAGAAAATAGCTCGGAACGTCACGAAAGTTGGTGTGGACGCTTGTCTACCAATGGGACATCCAAAAACTATTCTCAAATTTCAATTCCGAGAAGTTAGTGAAAGTTGAAACTCGATCGTGCATTTTCGCTAGACTTGGGCCTAAAGGGTGTGAAAATAGTTCGGAATGTTACAAAAGTTGGCGTGGACGCTCGTCTACCATTGTGACATCCAAATCTATTCGCAAATTTAAATTCCGAGAAGTTGGTCAAAGTTGAAAATCGACCGTGCATTTTCGCTAGACTTAGGCTTAAAGCGTGAGAAAATAGCTCGGAACGTCACGAAAGTTGGCGTGCGCATTTGTCTGCCAACGAGACATCCAAATCTATGCTCAATTTTCAATTCCAAGAAGTTGGTCAAATTGGAAACTCGACCGTGCGTTTTCGCTAGACTTGGGCTTAAAGGGGGAGAAAATAGCTCGAAACGTCACGAAAGTTGGTGTGGACGCTTGTCTACCAATGGGACATCCAAAACTATTCTCAAATTTCAATTCTGAGAAGTTGGTCGAAGTTGAAACTCAATCGTGCGTTTTCGCTAGACTTGGGCTTAAAGGGAGAGAAAATAGATCGGAACGTCATGAAATTTGGCGTGGACGCTCGTCTACCAATGTGACATCCAAATCCATTCTCAAATTTAAATTCCGAGAAGTTGGTCAAAGTTGAAAATCGACCGTGCATTTTCGCTACACTTAGGCTTAAAGGGTGAGAAAATAGCTCGGAACGTCACGAAAGTTGGCGTGCGCATTTGTCTACCAATGGGACTTCCAAATCTATGATCAATTTTCAATTCCGAGAAGTTGGTCAAATTGGAAACTCGACCATGCGTTTTCGCTCGAATTGGGCTTAAAGGGGGAGAAAATAGCTCGGAACGTCACGAAAGTTGGTGTGGACGCTTGTCTACCAATGGGACATCCAAAGCTATTCTCAAATTTCAATTCTGAGAAGTTGGTCAAAGTTGAAACTCGATCGTGTGATTTCGCTAAAGTTGGGCTTAAAGGGGGAGAAAATAGCTCGGAACGTCACGAAAGTTGGTGTGGACGCTTGTCTAAGAATGGGACATCCAAAACTATTCTCAAATTTCAATTCCGACAAGTTGGTCAAAGTTGAAACTCGATCGTGCGTTTTCGCTAGACTTGGGCTTAAAGGGGGAGAAAATAGCTCGGAACGTCACAAAAGTTGGTGTGCGCATTTGTCTACCAACGGGACATCCAAATCTATGCTCAATTTTTAATTCCGAGAAGCTGGACAAATTCGAAACTCAACCGTGCGTTTCCGCTAGACTTGGGCTTAAAGGGGGAGAAAATAGCTCGGAACGTCACGAAAGTTGGCGTGCGCATTTGTCTACCAACTAGACCTCCAAATCTATGCTCAATTTTCAATTCCGAGAAGTTGGTCAAATTCAAAACTCGACCGTGCGTTTTCACTCGACTTGAGCTTAAAGGTGTGAAATTAGCTCGTAATGTGACGAAAGTTGGCATGCGCATTTGTCTACCAACGGGACATCCAAATCTATGCTCAATTTTTAATTCCAAGAAGTTGGTCAAATTCGAAACTTGACCGTGCGTTTTCGCTAGACTTAGGCTTAAAGGGTGAGAAAATAGCTCGGAACGTCACGAAAGTTGGCGTGCGCATTTGTCTACCAACGGGACATCCAAATCTATGCTCAATTTTCAATTCCGAGAAGTTGGTCAAATTGGAAACTCTACCGTGTGTTTTCGCTAGACTTGGGCGTAAAGTGGGAGAAAATAGCTCGGAACATCACGAAAGTTGGTGTGGACGCTTGTCTACCAATGGGACATCCAAAACTATTCTCAAATTTCAATTCCGAGAAGTTGGTCAAAGTTGAAACTCGATCGTGCATTTTCGCTAGACTTGGGCTTAAAGGGTGGGAAAATAGCTCGGAACGTCACGAAAGTTGGCGTGCGCACTTGTCTACCAACGGGACATCCAAATCTATTCTCATATTTCAATTTCGAGAAGTTGGTCAAAGTCGAAATGCCACCATGCGTATTCGCTAGACTTGAGCTTAAAGGGTGTTAAATTAGCTCGTAATGTGATGAAAGTTTTTGTGCGCGAATGTCTACAAATGGGACATCCAAATCTATGCTCAATTTTCATTTCCGAGAAGTTGGTGAAAGTCGTAACTCGACCGTACGTTTTCGCTACACATGGGCTTAAAGGGGGAGAAAATAGCTCGGAACGTAACGAATGTTGGTGTGGATGCTTGTCTACCAATGGGACATCCAAAACTATTCTCAAACTTCAATTCCGAGAAGTTTGTCAAAGTTGAAACTCGATAGTGCATTTTCGCTAGACTTGGGCTTAAATGGTGTGAAATTAGCTCGGAATCTCACGAAAGTTGTTGTGCGCAAATGTCTACAAATGGGAAATCCAAAACAATGCTCAATCTTCAATTACGAGAAGTTGGTGAAAGTTGAAACTCGACCGTACATTTTCGGTAGAGGATAAAATAGCTTGGAACGTCATGAAAGTTGGTGTGGATGCTTGTCTACCAATGGGACATCCAAAACTATTCTCAAATTTCAATTCAAAGAAATTGGTCAAAGTCGAAACGGCACCATGCGTTTTCTCTAGACTTGGGATTAAAGTGTGTGAAATTAGTTCGTAAAATCATGAAAGTTTTAGTGCGCACATGTCTACAAATGTGACATCCAAATCTATTCTCAAATTTCAATTGTGAGAAGTTGGTCTAAGTTGAAAATCGATCGTGCATTTTTGCTAGACTTAGGCTTAAAGGGTGAGAAAATAGCTCGGAATGTCACGAAAGTTGGCATGTGCATTTGTCTACCAACGGGACATCCAAATCTATGCTCAATTTTCAATTCCGAGAACTTGGTCAAATTCAAAACTCGACCGTCGCGTTTTCGCTTGACTTGAGCTTAAAGGGTGTGAAATTAGCTCGTAATGTGAGGAAAGTTGGCGTCCGCATTTGTCTACCAACGGGACATCCAAATCTATGCTCAATTTTTAATTCCGAGAAGGTGGTCAAATTTGAAACTTGACCGTGCATTTTCACTAGACTTAGGCTTAAAGGGTGAGAAAATAGCTCGGAACATCACGAAAGTTGGCGTGCGCATTTGTCTACCAACGGGACATCCAAATCTATGATGGATTTTCAATTCCGAGAAGTTGGTCAAATTGGAAACTCGACTGTGCGTTTTTGGTAGACTTGGGCTTAAAGGGGGAGAAAATAGCTCGAAACGTCACGAAAGTTGGTGTGGACGCTTGTCTACCAATGGGACATCCGAAACTATTCTCAAATTTCAATTCCGAGAAGTTGGTCAAAGTTGAAAGTCGATTATGCATTTTTGCTACACTTGGGCTTAATGGGGAAGAAAATAGCTCGAAACTCGACCGTGCGTTTTCGCTCGACTTGAGCTTAAAGGGTGTGAAATTAGCTCGTAATGTGACGAAAGTTGGCGTGCGCATTTGTCTACCAACGAGACATCCAAATCTATGCTCAATTTTTAATTCCGAGAAGGTGGTCAAATTGGAAACTCGACTGTGCGTTTTCGATCGACTTGGGCTTAAAGGGGGAGAAAATAGCTCGGAACGTCACGAAAGTTGGCATGGACGCTCGTCTACCAATGTGACATCCAAATCTATTCTCAAATTTAAATTCCAAGAAGTTGGTCAAAGTTGAAAATCGACCGTGCATTTTCGCTACACTTAGGCTTAAAGGGTGAGAAAATAGCTCGGAACGTCACGAAAGTTGGCGTGCGCATTTGTCTACCAACAGGACATCCAAATCTATGCTCAATTTTCAATTCCAAGAAGTTGGTCAAATTTTAAACTCGACCGTGCGTTTTCGCTAGACTTGGGATTAAAGGGGGAGAAAATAGCTCGGAATGTCACGAAAGTTGGTGTGGACGCTTGTCTACCAATGGGACATCCAAAACTATTCTCAAATTTCAATTCCGAGAAGTTGCTCAAAGTTGAAACTCGATCGTACGTTTTCGTTAGACTTGGGCTTAAAGGGGGAGAAAATAGCTCGGAACGTCACAAAAGTTGGTGTGGACGCTTGTCTACCAATGGGACATCCAAAACTATTCTCAAATTTCAATTCTGAGAAGTTGGTCAAAGTTGAAACTCGATCGTGCATTTTCGCTAGACTTGGGCTTAAAGGGTGTGAAAATAGCTCGGAACGTCACGAAAGTTGGCGTGCGCATTTTTGTACCAACAGGACGTCCAAATCTATGCTCAATTTTCAATTCCGAGAAGTTGGTCAAATTCGAAACTCGACCGTGCGTTTTCTCTAGACTTGGGCTTAAAGGGGGAGAAAATAGCTAGGAACATCAAGAAAGTTGGTGTGAACGCTTGTCGACCAATGCGACATCCAAAACTATTCTCAAATTTCAATTCCGAGAATTTTGTCAAAGTTGAAACTCGATCGTGCGTTTTCGGTAGACTTGGGCTTAAAGGGTGTGAAATTAGCTCAGAATCTCACGAAAGTTGTTGTGCGCAAATGTCTACAAATGGGACATCCAAAACAATGCTCAATCTTCAATTACGAGAAGTTGGTGAAAGTTGAAACTCGACCGTACGTTTTCGGTAGAGGAGAAAATAGCTTGGAACTTCACGAAAGTTGGTGTGGATGCTTGTCTACCAATGGGACATCCAAAACTATTCTCAAATTTCAATTCCAAGAAATTGGTCAAAGTCGAAACGCCACCATGCGTTTTCTCTAGACTTGGGATTAAAGTGTGTGAAATTAGTTCGTAAAATCACGAAAGTTGTAGTGCGCACATGTCTACAAATGTGACATCCAAATCTATTCTCAAATTTAAATTGTGAGAAGTTGGTCAAAGTTGAAAATCGAACGTGCGTTTTCCCTAGACTTGGGCTTAAAGGGTGTGAAATTAGTTCGGAACGTCACGAAATTTGGCTTGCGCACTTGTCTACCGACGGGACATCCAAATCTATGCCCAATTTTCAATTTTGGGAATTTGCTCAATTGTCTACCAATGTGACATCCAAATCTATTCGCAAATTTAGATTCCGAGAAGTTGGTCAAAGTTGAAAATCGATCGTGCGTTTTCGATAGACTTAGGATTAAAGTGTGAGAAAATAGCTCGGAACGTCACGAAAGTTGGCATGCGCATTTGCCTACCAACGGGACATCCAAATCTATGATGAATTTTCAATTCTGAGAAGTTGGTCAAATTCGAAACTCGACCGTGCGTTTTCGCTAGACTTGGGCTTAAAGGGGGAGAAAATAGATCCGAACGTCACAAAAGTTGGCATGGACGCTCCTCTACTAATGTGACATCCAAATCTATTCTCAAATTTATATTCCGAGAAGTTGGTCAAAGTTGAAAATCGACCGTGCATTTTCGCTAGACTTGGGCTTAAAGGGTGAGAAAATAGCTCGGAATGTCACGAAAGTTGGCGTGCGCATTTGTCTACCAACGGGACATCCAAATCTATGCTCAATTTTTAATTCCGAGAAGTTGGTCAAATTCGAAACTCGACCGTGCGTTTTCGCTAGACTTAGGCTTAAAGGGTGTGAAAATAGCTCGGAACGTCATGAAAGTTGGCGTGGACGCTCGTCTACCAATGTGACATCCAAATCTATTCTCAAATTTATATTCCGAGAAGTTGGTCAAAGTTGAAAATCGACCTTGCATTTTCGCTAGACTTGGCCTTAAAGGGTGAGAAAATAGCTCGGAACGTCACGAAATTTGGCGTGTGCACTTATCTACCAACGGGACATCCAAATCCATTCTCAAATTTAAATTTCGAGAAGTTGGTCAAAGTTGAAAATCGACCGTGCATTTTCGCTAGATTTAGGCTTAAAGCGTGAGAAAATAGCTCGGAATGTCACGAAAGTTGGCATGTGCATTTTTCTACCAACGGGACATCCAAATCTATGCTCAATTTTCAATTCCGAGAAGTTGGTCAAATTCGAAACTCGACTGTGCGTTTTCGCTAGACTTGGGCTTAAAGGGGGAGAAAATAGCTCGGAACGTCACGAAAGTTGGTGTGGACACTTGTCTACCAATGGGACATCCAAAACTATTCTCAAATTTTAATTCCGAGAAGTTAGTCCAAGTTGAAACTCGATCGTGCGTTTTCGATAGAATTGGGCTTAAAGGATGTGAAATTAGCTCGTAATGTCACGAAACTTGCTGTGCGCACATGTCTACAAATGGGACATCCAAATCTATTCTCAATTTTCAATTCCGAGAAGTTGGTCAAAGATGAAACGCGACCGTGCATTTTCTCTAGAGTTGGGCTTAAATGGGAAGAAAATAGCTCGGAATGTCATGAAAGTTGGTGTGGATGCTTGTCTACCAATGGGACATCCAAATCTATTCTCAAATTTCAATTCCGAGAAGTTGGTCAAAGTTGAAAATTTACCGTGTGTTTTCGCTAGACTTGGGCTTAAAGGGCGAGAAAATAGCTTGGAACATCACGAAAGTTGGCGTGCACACTTGTCTACCAACGGGACATCCAAATCTATTCTCAAATTTCAATTCCGAGAAGTTGTTCAAAGTTGAAAATTTACCGTGCATTTTCGCTAGACTTGGGCTTAAAGGGTGAGAAAATAGCTCGGAACGTCACAAAGGTTGGTGTGGACACTTGTCTACCAATGGGACATCCAAAACTATTCTCAAATTTCAATTCTGAGAAGTTGGTCAAAGGTCAAACTCGATTGTGCGTTTTCGCTAGAGTTGGGCTTAAAGGGTGTGAAAATAGCTCGGAACGTCACCAACGTTGGCGTGGACGCTCGTCTACCAATGTGACATCCAAATCTATTCTCAAATTTATATTCCAAGAAGTTGGTCAAAGTTGAAAATCGACCGTGCATTTTCGCTAGACATGGGCTTAAAGGGGGAGAAAATAGCTCGGAACGTCACAAAGTTGGTGTGGACGCTTGTCTACCAATGGGACATCCAAAACTATTCTCAAATTTCAATTCCGAGAATTTGGTCAAAGTTGAAACTCGATCGTGCATTTTCGCTAGACTTGGGCTTAAAGGGTGGGAAAATAGCTCGGAACGTCACGAAAGTTGGCATGCGCACGTGCCTACCAACGGGACATCCAAATCTATTCTCATATTTGAATTCTGAGAAGTTGGTCAAAGTCGAAATGCCACCATGCGTTTTCGCTAGACTTGAGCTTAAAGGGTGTTAAATTAGCTCGTAATGTGACGAAATTTGTTGTGCGCGAATGTCTACAAATGGGACATCCAAATCTATGCTCAATTTTGAATTCCTAGAAGTTGGTCAAGGTCGTAACTCGACCGTACGTTTTCGCTATACATGGGCTTAAAGGGGGAGAAAATAGCTCGGAACGTAACGAATGTTGGTGTGGATGCTTGTCTACCAATGGGACATTCAAAACTATTCTCAAATTTCAATTCCAAGAAGTTTGTCAAAGTTGAAACTCGATCATGCGTCTTCGCTATACTTGGGCTTAAAGGGTGTGAAATTAGCTCGGAATCTCACGAAAGTTGTTGTCCGCAAATGTCTACAAATGGGACATCCAAAACAATGCTCAATCTTCAATTACGAGAAGTTGGTGAAAGTTGAAACTTGACCGTACGTTTTCGGTCGAGGAGAAAATAGCTTGGAATGTCACGAAAGTTGGTGTGGATGCTTGTCTACCAATGGGACATCCAAAACTATTCTCAAATTTCAATTCCAAGAAATTGGTCAAAGTCGGAACGCCACCATGGGTTTTCTCTAGACTTGGGATTAAAGTGTGTGAAATTAGTTCGTAAAATCATGAAATTTGTAGTGCGCATTTGTCTACCAACGGGACATCCAAATCTATGCTCAATTTTCAATTCCGAGAAGTTGGTCAAATTCGAAACTCGACCGTGCGTTTTCGCTCGAATTGAGCTTAAAGGGTGTGAAATTAGCTCGTAATGTGACGAAAGTTGGCGTGCGCATTTGTCTACCAATGGGACATCCAAATCTATGCTCAATTTTTAATTCCGAGAAGTTGGTCAAATTCGAAACTTGACCGTGCGTTTTCGCTAGACTTCGGCTTAAAGGGTGAGAAAATAGCTCGGAATGTCACGAAAGTTGGCGTGCGCATTTGTCTACCAACGGGACATCCAAATCTATGCTTAATTTTCAATTCCGAGAAGTTGGTCAAATTGGAAACTCGACCGGGCGTCTTCGCTAGACTTGGGCTTAAAAGGGAAGAAAATAGCTCGGAACGTCATGAAAGTTGGTTTGGACGCTTGTCTACCAATGGGACATCCGAAACTATTCTCAAATTTCAATTCCGAGAAGTTGGTCAAAGTTGAAACTCGATCGTGCATTTTCGCTAGACTTGGGCTTAAAGGGGGAGAAAATAGCTCGGAACGTCACGAACGTTGTTGTGGACGCTTGTCTACCAATGGGACATCCAAAACTATTCTCAAATTTCAATTCCGAGAAGCTGGTCAAAGTTGAAACTCGATCGTGCATTTTCGCTAGGCTTGGGCTTAAAGGGTGTGAAAATAGCTCGGAACGTCACGAAAGTTGGCGTGGACGCTCGTCTACCAATGTGACATCCAAATCTATTCTCAAATTTATATTCCGAGAAGTTGGTCAAAGTTGAAAATCGACCGTGCATTTTCGCTAGACTTGGGCTTAAAGGGTGAGAAAATAGCTCTGAATGTCACGAAAGTTGGCGTGCACATTTGTCTACCAACGGGACATCCAAATCTATGCTCAATTTTTAATTCCGAGAAGTTGGTCAAATTCGAAACTCGACCGTGCGTTTTCGCTAGACTTAGGCTTAAAGGGGGATAAAATAGCTCGGAACGTCACAAAAGTTGGTGTGGATGCTTGTCTACCCATGGGACATCCAAAACTATTCTCAAATTTCAATTTCGAGAAGTTAGTGAAAGTTGAAACTCGATCGTGCGTTTTCGCTAGACTTGGGCCTAAAGGGTGTGAAAATAGCTCGAAACGTCACGAAAGTTGGCGTGGACGCTTGTCTACCAATGTGACATCCAAATCTATTCGCAAATTTAAATTCCGAGAAGTTGGTCAAAGTTGAAAATCGACCGTGCATTTTCGCTACACTTAGTCTTAAAGGGTGAGAAAATAGCTCGTAACGTCACGAAAGTTGGCATGCGCATTTGTCTACCAACGGGACATCCAAATCTATGCTCAATTTTCAATTCTGAGAAGTTGGTCAAATTTGAAACTCGACCGTGCGTTTTCGCTAGACTTGGGCTTAAAGGGGGGGAAAATAGCTCGGAACGTCACGAAAGTTGGTGTGGACGCTTGCCTACCAATGGGACATCCAAAACTATTCTCAAATTTCAATTCCGAGAAGTTGGTCAAAGTTGAAAGTCGATCGCGCGTTTTCGTTAGTGTTGGGCTTAAAGGGGGAGAAAATAGCTCGGAACGTCACGGAAGTTGGTGTGGACGCTTGTCTACCAATGGGACATCCAAAACTATTCTCAAATTTCAATTCCAAGAAGTTGGTCAAAGTTGAAACTCGATCGTGCATTTTTGCTAGACTTGGGCTTAAAGGGGGAGAAAATAGATCGGAACGTCACGAAAGTTGGCGTGGACGCTCATCTACCAATGTGACATCCAAATCTATTCTCAAATTTATATTCCGAGAAGTTGGTCAAAGTTGAAAATCGACCGTGCATTTTCGCTAGACTTGGGCTTAAAGGGTGTGAAAATAGCTCGGAACGTCACGAAAGTTGGCATGCGCATTTTTCTACCAACGGGACATTCAAATCTATGCTCAATTTTCAATTCCGAGAAGTTTGTCAAATTCAAAACTCGACCATGCGTTTTTGCTCGACTTGAGCTTAAAGGGTGTGAAATTATTTATTAATGTGACGAAAGTTGGCGTGCGCATTTGTCTACCAACGGGACATCGAAATCTATGCTCAATTTTTAATTTCGAGAAGTTGGTCAAATTCGAAACTCGACCGTGCGTTTTCACTAGACTTAGGCTTAAAAGGTGAGAAAATAGCTCGGAACGTCACGAAAGTTGGCGTGCGTATTTGTCTACCAACAGGACATCCAAATCTATGCTCAATTTTCAATTCCGAGAAGTTGGTAAAATTGGAAACTCGACCGTGCATTTTTGCTAGACTTGGGCTTAAAGGGGGAGAAAATAGCTCGGAACGTCACGAAAGTTGGTGTGGACAGTTGTCTACCAATGGGACATCCAAAACTATTCTCAAATTTCAATTCCGAGAAGTTAGTCAAAGTTGAAACTCGATCGTGTGTTTTCGCTAGACTTGGGCTTAAAGGGTGTGAAAATAGCTCGGAACGTCACGAAAGTTGGCATGGACGCTCGTCTACCAATGTGACATCCAAATCTATTCTCAAATTTGTATTTCGAGAAGTTGGTCAAAGTTGAAAATCAACCGTGCATTTTCGCTAGACTTGGGCTTAAAGGGTGAGAAAATATCTCGAAATTTCACAAAAGTTGGCGTGCGCATTTGTCTACCAACGGGACATCCAAATCTATGCTCAATTTTGAATTCTGAGAAGTTGGTCAAATTCGAAACTCGACCGTGCGTTTTCGCTAGACTTAGGCTTAAAGTGTGAGAAAATAGCTCGGAACGTCACGAAAGTTGGCGTGCGCATTTGTTTACCAACGGGACATCCAAATCTATGCTCAATTTTCAATTCTGAGAAGTTGGTCAAATTCGAAACTCGACCGTGCGTTTTCTCTAGACTTGGGCTTAAAGGGGGAGAAAATAGCTTGTCTTTTAGCTTTAGCTAGGTTAGCCCCAACTTAACCACTTAACATAATGTTGACTGGGTTGACCCGACTATGGTGGTCTAATAACCCTTTAACCCACATGACTCATATAGGGCCAACCCCATCAAGGTGGTCTAATAATCTATCAAGTATAAGTTATGCCACTTACAATATAACTTGTGACACATGCAAGTACAACTGACAACACTTACAATCAGAGGAATAATACATCTCCATTGGGGATACAATAAAGTACAAATACAATATCCAAGTGAATATCTTTTGAAGTTACAAATACCTAAACACTCCCTCTTAACTAGGAAGGTATTCTCTTGACACAAGTCATCTATACATATAGGCACAAGTCTTCAATTCTAAGATGGATCATCGCCACTGGATCACGGAGCATCATCATTATCACTATTGCTGTACTCATTATCTCGATCGCTGGGCTATCTTTGAATTCTTCTCGTCATAGGAATTTCTACAGAGCCAGCCCTTTTTCATGTTAGTTGTAGGCCTATCCTCCTGTAGGTCTTCATCATCTCTATCCATACTGTGGAATCCTCAGGACTTATTACGTGCATCAACAAAACCTCGAAAGAGCATCCCAGGATTGATTTACGAGCTTACCGCTCAACCTATCGGATCTTCCAGGATCTTTTACATGTTGACTATCACAAAACATTAAAAGAGTGTCTTGCTTCCTGCAAGAACTCTAAAGAGCATCCCAGGACTAATTACGATCTTACTGCTCAACCTATCGGATTTCCGGGACTGATTACATGTGACCCCCCACCACAAAACCTTAAAAGAGTGTCTTCCTTCCTGCAAGAACTCTAAAGAGCATCCCAGGACTGATTACGAGCTTACCGCTCAACCTATCGGATCCCTAGGACTGATTATATGTGGTTAGGAAAAACCTTTAAAGAGTGTCTTGCTTCCTGTAAGAACTCTAAAGAGCATCCTAGGACTAATTACGAGTTTACTACTCAACCTATTGGATCTCCAAGACTAATTACATGCCTCTAGTAGAAAAACCTTGAAAGAGCATCCCAGGACTGATTTACGAGCTTACCGCTCAACCTATCGAATCTCCCAGGATCTTTTCTATGCTACATGCACAACCTGTCCATGGCCACGAAGTATCAACCTGATACTCATGATCATATTGATCATCATCATATAGTACATCATCCTGATGCACATCATCATCGCATGATCATCCTGATCATCGTCACAGCATCATCTTGATGCATACCATCTGGAGAATCATCCTGATACTCGTCAAATATGATCATCATCATGGAATCATACTGATGCATGTCATTTGGAGCATCATCCTGATACTCGTCACATATGATCATCCTAATCATCATCATGCAGAACATCTTAGAGCATCGTCGTGATGCTCATCACACATCGCTTACATCCATAGCCATGGTAAGGATCCTCCTATCACCATGCTTGGAATGGCTCCTGCAAATGTGTCCCATCACTTCTTCCTCGAAGTATCTTCTATCTGAAGAACACCAAGCCTCTCTTTGACGTACTCAAACTTCACTTTGGCTAGTGGTTGAGTCAACACATCTGCAACATGATCATCCATCGCAACATATAGGAGCTTCACTACTCCTCTCTACACCATATCCCTGATATAGTGATATTTGATCTCAATGTGCTTCGACCTGTCATGGAACACTGGTTTCTCTGAAAACTTTACACAACTCTGGTTGTCACACTAGATATAGGTAGCATCCAATGGGAGATCAAATAAATCATACAGTAGCTTCCTAAGCCATACTACCTCACAACTAACTGAACAAGCTACAACATATTCTACTTCGGTTGTACTTAGTGCTATGCAGGATTGCTTCCTGCTAAACCAAGAGATCACACCTGATCCCATACTGAAGCAGCACCCTGAAGTGCTCTTCCTATCTGCAGTACTGCCTACCCAATCTGAATCAACATAACCCTCTAGGTTAAACTTTTTATTCACATCATACTTGAGCCCATAATCAGCTGTACCCTTCAAGTACCTCAGAATATGCTTCACGGCAATCAGGTGAACATGTCTAGGATCCGTCAGGAACTAGCTCAATGTGTTCACCGCAAATCAAATATCTGGTCTTGTGTTCGTTAGGTACATCAAGGACCCAATCATATGACGATACACCGTGACATCAACCGACTCGGATGAAGCATCACACAATAGCTTCAGGTTCGATGCCATGGGTGTGGCCATGGCCTTGTAGTCCATCATCCCGAACCGCTTCAGGATCTCTACTGCATACTTCCCTTGTCCAAGGAAGATCCCATCTGCACTCTTCCACACCTCCATGCCTAGAAAGTAATGCATCATCCACAAGTCCTTCATCTTGAACTCGGCAACAAGCTTCCTCTTCGTGTCAGCAATCAACCTATGACTATAACAAATAGGTCATCCACATACAATAGTAGTATAACTGGATTCCCTTCCTCAACCTTGTAGTAACGGTTGGAATCCACCTTACTCTTGGTAAATCCCAACTGGACAGGAAGTTGTCTATCCTCCCGTACCAAGTCCTGGGTTCCTATTTCAAACCATACAAGGCTTTCTTCAGTCTACACACATATGACTCCCTATCATGTGTCTCAAAACTGAGTGGTTTCTCCACATACACTTCCTCTTCGACTACACCATTCAAGAAATCTGTCTTGACATCCATCAAGTGTATATTCCACTTCATCACTCCAGCCAGAGAAAGTACTGATATGATGGAAGTGTATCTGGCTACAGGAGAAAAATTCTCTTCATAATCTATCCCCTCTTTCTGGGAGAAGCCATGAGCAACAAACCTCGCCTTGTATTTCTCTATGCTACCATCTGCAGCATGCTTGATCTTATAGATCCACTTGGAAGTCACAACAGACTTCCCTTCTAGTCTCGGGACCACATCCCAGACATCATTCTTCATGATCGACTGGTACTCCTCGATCATGGCATCCTTTCATTACTTCATCCCGGATCTTGGGAACTTCAGATTCTTCAATATCTTCAATAGATAGTTTTCTTGAAATACGTTGCTAGAACAAATGTTGTTGTCCTTGCAGGTGATTGTACACGATATTTCCTACAAGTTAGATTCAATTGCATGATTAGAAACTTCTCATAGTTTTTCAAAAACACATTCTTATGCGTAAAGACATATGTCATACAGTCATGCAATTATCTTAGCCAAGGCTTCAATACAACATTTATCCATATCCCGTAACTTTCTACATGCCTTCCATCTCTACCAAAACATTTGTTAAGAGTGTGCACAAATCCCAACATGTTAGCAAAGAGGTTTCATTCTAGATAAGTAGCAATGGAATGTTGTACAGTTCCATAGGCCACTTACCCATTACTTGCATAGTAGTAGTATCTTGTTCATTAATGCAACTTTTCTAATATGCATAATACACATCCTAAATCTAGGAACATAAGTATGTACATGACTGGACAACATCATTTAAGTAATCATATATACAAGAAATGACAATTCAAATACTTATCTTTTTTTGGTCGTAGGGTGGACTCCCTCTCAATCTTTGCTTCCTTGTAGGAACTATTGGAGTGTGCTCCCTCTTGATCTTTGCTTCTTGGATTATCTGTCCTTGAACTTATATTCATTCCGGACCACTATGCATGCTTAAGTGTGCACTAGTGTCATCCTCAAGATCTCATACATAATCATACATCCATTAGTATAATCACAATACTATCAAAACATTATGATCCTAAATAAACTTAACATGTATGGTCATGATTATTTCACACACAGGTAATTTATCACAAGTATTAGTATTTAAGGTTTCAAGGAGGACTTCTATTACTCATGCATATTCTTATTTGACCATAGGAGTCTTCTAGTTTTTCATATAATTAATCAAACTAAGAAGCATAATATGCATAAACCCATGATGGCCCAAACTTATAACTTCATGAATAATCATTATCAAATTTGCCAAATATACTTATATAAGAGATCCTAACACAAGATAGGATTCTAACTTGCTATAGGAAAAACATACCTGGATTGTCATGCTTTCTAATTATGTCTAACATACCCACATAATGTCTTCTTGTTCTTTTCAACGACTTGTTCTAGTAACCTACATATCTCATAAGTTAACCATTGTAGAACCAAATCATACATACCTTGTAAGTAGACATTCTATGTGATCCATGACTATGGATGAGTCTTTGACTTCATGTCACTATGGTCATATGTTCTTGATCTAGAACTTGATTTGTAACTTTCATGTTAGTGGAAAACATCAACCTCATAAAACACCACAGTGCATTAGTACAATCATAAGTGTCATAACCCTAATCAATGAATGTCTTCTATCATTCACATGCATTCATACTTTTACTAAGGTGATAAGACAAGTCTAAAATTAATCAAGATAGTACTAACCTCAATAATACGAAGACAAACATATCATAAACTTAATCATGAACAGATTTCAAGACATACCTGTATTTCCTCAAGTCATACCTGTCAGGATTGCTTGTAGTCTTCTTATGTAAGGCCTTACCTCATCTCCCTCTGAAACTGGAACTTCTTCACTTATGCAGGTGTCCAATTCATTCTCTTCTAGGATTAACCCAATCCACTTTGATTTGTTGAGAATGGATTTGGAGTTGGACTAGGATTTGTTAGAGAAACCCTAAAAATTCAAATTTTGAATTTCAAACTTCTAAATGCATGGAAAGACGTGCCTTGTTGAGTTGATCAAGCTGGTATACTTCAATTTTGAAAATTGCAAAATTTGCCCCTTCAAAATTTCCTTTGAAACTTCTGGATCTTCTCGACAGGATCCCAAACTAAGGTTTGATAAAGCTCGGTCTTGTGCCCATCCAAAAGGTTCAATATTGTGTTCTAAACTTTGATTTTTCTGAAGAGCTTCCAGCCATGGTCACAGATTTCAAAAATTCCAACTTTTGTAGAAGCCCTAATTTTCCACCTTTCCAATCAAAATCCTGAACTAGGGTTTGATCAAGCCCGGCCTTCTGCCCAACCAAAAAAATTCGATCTTGGTCTCTAAATTTCTATTTTGATGAGTATCATTCATCCGTGGTCTCCAATTCCAAAAATTCCAACTTTCTCCGAAGCCCTAAATTCCCGCAGCAGTGATAAGCCAAAAATGAGAATGCTGAGAATTCAATTCTATTTCATAGAAATATGTTCCTTATTTTTTCTGGTGCATCTGTGAAATTACGAATCCAAAAAGTCTGAAACTTCTACCTATTTTAGAATGACCTGTCATATTTCCAACCCGATAGGTTTGACCTCAAATGGATTCTCTGAGAGAGAGATATGCCAAATGTCGCAATGTGACCTATTTATGGGATAAAACAGGATAGCGAACTTGTAGGGAGTGCCACGTGTCACTGGTTCAACTTCGGCCTCTGAAAAAGAGGACCTCTGAAAGTAAATTTCGTTCCCTACCTGTCACTTTTTACGAAACTTCATTTGGAGCTTCCTATCCCAAGTTGTGACCTTTTTTCCTAGGTCACCTATTTATGACTAAGATCTGGAAGAGGCACAAACCCTAGATTGTATAGGTCATAAAATAGAAAGTACAACAAATTAGATGTTGCGCTTTGGAAAAAAGGTACATGGGGATCTTATATAATACCTGTAGATGTTTCAGAACCTGAACCTTCACCAAAATTGATTTATAGTGAAAGTGCCAAAATGACTGGTTTTTGCTATATCAAGCCCTAGCTTCCAATTTGTCGCAAGTGCAACAAGTCTCATAAATGCCATACCATGCCTTGCTTCAGACTAGCTCTGATACCATGTTAGTTTTTCACCATTTAATTCAATAGATCTAGGAACTTAACTGAAATAACAACATGTACAACATATCAAGCATAAGAGACAAGAGACAAGAGACACAAAACATTTCACCAGAAAAACCAAGAAGGTGAAAAACCCCGCAACTTTCTCAGAGATTGAATAAGCATCAATACAAGGATCACAATGATCAAACCCAAGAGATAGATATCTTCAGAAGCATACTCCTCCTCCACTTGTGTGCACTCCTCCATTGATAGACACCCACATTTTGTTGTACGTGGCTTATAGATCATCGGGCCACGTATAGGGTTGGGTGTGTGCGAGCAAACTAACAGTAGCTCACATATACCCACGACTGTCACTGAAATAGCTCGCGTACAGCGCCGAGGGTAGTATTTTTTATACACATGGGCACTAAAAACCTCTTTTTTTTCTTCGAGGATGGTTCTAGAATGGAGAGAAAGGGAGCATGACATCATTGATCACCAAGTTCATGAATATTTGGCCTCCCAACAAGCATTGCAATCTTGTGGTTTATACAAATTTTGGAACATAGGGGGTTTGATGTCCCAAAACCGATTGGTCACTACATTGGTCAATTACTGGGATGCGGAAGCACAACACTTTGACTTGGATGGGAAACCACTTCATCTGGAAGTGGAAGACATATATTTCATCACTGGTTTGTCTCGTCGAGGGTAGGTGGAAAGCCTCTGATCTTGCACCGTGGGGGGTGAAGTCACTATTAGTGACTTTATTGACACGTACTGCATTGCTGGCACCCAGAAGGTGGGTAGCCAAATCCCTACCGAGTCTATTGTGATTCTAAGCATGAAAATTATCATCCTGATGCTCGAGAGAATAGTAGGTTCAGCTTCGCTTCATCAAGCCTCAAGGCCATTGATATTCTATGCGGCCGAGTGCTTGAGACCGACTGCATATGACTGGTGCACAACGCTGTTGGGTACCATGAAGAACCAGCTAACGGAGTGCAAACTAGGGTGGACCAAAAATTTCAGTTTTGGTATCATATTGTGCAGCTTCTTTGAGAGGGTGTCGGGCTTGAGTCCGAGGGTGGAAGTCCCTCCACATAGTCTCCGATATCCTGCCCAGACCCGGTGGGCAGAGATATTGACACGGCAGGATTCCCCATATACTTATGATTTTTTCTACTGGTGGTGGAGACATGTGATCACCATCGACGAATACCCCTATGAGAGGATTGATTACAGAGGGGACTAAGACATGCTGCTTCTACCAGGCGCTGCATTTGGAGACATTGGTAAGATACTCTTTTTTGAGTATTTATTTTTTTTGTATTTTTGTTTTAAGTGAAAGAAAAGAAAAAAATTGGTGTGATATCATGTATTGATGCTTCACTGTTTGCTCGCATACTTGGGTCCACGAATACCACAGGGATTCCCACGACATCGATGTAGGGGTAGGGGTGGACCGGTAGTGGGAGTAGCAGCATAGTGCACATTAGAGACCGTACGGCTCAATTTGACTCGTATGACTACCAGGGTACACGTGATTGAGGTAGAGCATCTCCCAGAGGTGATGTAGAGACACGTAGTGGGCGTACCTCGCACATGGTGCGATAACTCCGACGCATACCCAATGTTGTGCATTATTATATACAAACACATTCTGCTGAGGCAGCGAGGCCTCCCCATAGGGATTAGATTCCATGGGGTCCCATTTTTTTGTATCGAATTGAATATTTGAGAGCTACGAGCTCCAGTTTTGTACTATGCCACCACATTTTGGACATATTATTTTGATAATGAAACCACTATGATTTTTTGACTCTACTATTATGTGTGTACAAATGTATGAATATTATTTGTGTGATTCATTGCTTCTTTTATTGATGTGACAAATGCCAATCTAGGACATAATTAGCGTATGCATCGGTTACATGATTAAAACGTCTCGGAACATGAATATACGTGATAAAAAGAAATTGACGCTCCAAGAGTATTACCCTTAAGAATCTCCTTAGTAACATGGGATACCTCACACGATACTGGCCGTTCAACTGAGACACAACCAATTGTGAATACATGGGGACTTCTAAAGAATGGATACCATGCGAAATGGAATCGCAAAGTAACTCGATAACAACACTATACTCAGCCACATTGTTCGATGTAGGATCAAGACAAGCACCTCCTAAAGACACAATCTGATTGTCGGGAGAGTAAATAACCCACGCAGCAGAAGCTAGTCTCCGCGTATGACGACTGGCTCCATCCACGAATCCTAAGAACACCAGAGATTCTGTTGATATCTTTCAACCAAAAAGCAGCAAATCAGAAGACTCGAATAATCAAAGGAAAGCTAAACTATGTACATAAACTATACAATAGTATACAAAAGTATCAGCTCGAGCTAGAATTTCAAGCATAATACCGCTTAAGATAGATCCCATTTCTAGGATCCTTCAGGGCGTTTGCCTCATAATCCTCTAAATCATAGGTTCCTTTCTCAAGGAGATGCCTCACCACGTAAGGACCGTGCCACATTGGATTAAACTTGCCTACCCCCAGAGGTTCTTTAGCTTGGTAATAAAGAAGAACCAAGTCACCTTCAACATATTGTCGGGGACGGATAGACCTATCATACTGAGCCTTGACATGACATTTGTTGGCCTCTATTGCTACAGTGGCATCCCGACGTTGCTCGTCAAGTTGCTGGAGGTAGACTAAGCGTTTCTCTACTTCTGAAGTGTTAGGAAGGAGTTCTATGGCTAGCTTCAAAGAAAGGATTTTGCATTCAATTGGTAAGATGGACTCCACACCATGAACTAACTGAAAAGGTGAGAAACCAGTGGAAGTCTTTACTGCGGTTCGATAATCCCACAAAGCAGGATACAACATAATATGCCAACTACTCTTGCTTTGTCGGATGGTCCTTTGGAGAATAGACTTAAGGGACTTATTAACTACCTCGACCGAGCCATTTGCTTGGGGATAATATGAAGATGAGTGATTTTGTCTAAACCCAAGCTTAAGTGATAATTTTGCCATCATCATTTTTTGAAAGTGACTACCATGATCAATGACAATCTCCTTCGGGATACCGAATCGAGCTATAATCTGATTGAATACGAAGTGGGATGTTGTTTCACCATTGGCTTTAACGGTTGACATGGCCTTATCCTATTTGGTAAAGTAATCAACGGCCACTAATATGATATGATGATGCCCCCCAGCCGAAGCTAGGTTTTAATCCATGAAATTAGCCCCCTACTTGGTGAAGGGACTGACGGCGACGACCGGGTAGATAGTAGCAAGATGCGAGCGTATATTCCAAGAAAACACCTGACAAGGGTGACATCTCTTTACAACGTTAACACAATATTTCAATATCGTAGGCCAAAAATAACCTTCTCGCAAGATACGTTGGGTTGTTGCAAGCCCAGATAAGTGACCACCACATGCCCCACTATGGCAGTCATTAAGCACTATCTCTGCTTCCTCATGAGTTAAGAAACGACGTAGGAGAGATTCTTTTCCTCAGTGATACAAAGTCTCACCAACAATGACATAATATTTGGCATGGTGTCTCACACATTGTCGCTCATCTCGCGAAAAATGCGAAGGGAAATTCAGAGTCTGGAGATATATAATGATGTCTCCATACCAAGGGTCCATCAATGACATAAGGAATAAATTATCATCGACAAATCAGTGTTCATGGACCACTTCCTCATCAAGTCTCAAAAAATATGACATCAACTCTGTGAAAACCAAGGACTTCACCAACTTCGCCGAAAAAAAATCAAGATCAAATTACTGAAGGATGAAAATCCATTTATTATGTTCCCCCCCAATCAGACGTCATGAGAGCACGAACTGAAATGGATTGACATGTGCTATAACTGTGGTTTTCCTTAGCATAATCTATTGTCATAATCTTTGGACTGCATGAACAGTTGCAAGGGCCAATTTCTCGATGTGAGAATACCTTAGTTCAGCATTTAATAGGTTTCGACTAAGATAATAGACAACGTGCTCTTGAAGCACATCATCCACTTGAACCAAGACCATACCAATTGTCTCTTGAGACATGGCCACATAAAGCAAAAAGTCTCTTGCATAGTCGGGTGGACTAAGAAGAGGGGCCGATACCAAGTCTTTCTTAAGAGCATCGAAAGACTGCTGGGCTCGCTCATCCCAGATAAAAGGGGTGTCTTTATTCAATAATCGTGCGAAACCCTTAGTAAGACTGGCATAGTTCACAATAAAACAATTTAAGAAAGTATAGCTCCTTTGGAAGCTCTGAAGTTGAACCAAATTATGCGGGGGAGGAAACCGAAGTATTGCCTCAACCTTCAATGGATCGACTCTAATACCTTCTTTCAAGACTATGAACCCTAGAAGGTGACCAGTTTTCATGCAAAAGATGCACTTGTTCGGATTGAGACGAATATTATAATGATGGAATCTCTTGAAAACAAGATAGAGGTGACCTGGGTGATCTGTTCTACTAAGAGAGTGAGCAGTAATATCATCCAAGAAAACTTCCATTATATGCTTAAGATCGTGAAGCGCGTAGGTCATGGCCCGCTGAAATGTAGCTCTGGTGTTTTCAAGTCCAAAGGGCATTTTCCGTTATGCGAAGGTTCCCCAAGGACATATAAATGCAGTTTTATGTTGATCCTTGGGTTTAATTTGGATCTAATTATAGCCAGAAAAAACGTCCATAAACGAAAAAACTTTGCTTCATGCACACTCATCCAATATTTGGTCTATTAATGGGGTGGGGAACTTATCTTTAGGACATGCTCTATTTAGATCACAAAATTCAGTGCACACACAGATAGTCCCCTAATTCTTATCCATATGAATAGGGTTGGATACCCATTCGGTAAGGGGAATCAGGTAGATGAAACCAGCCTTAAGCAGTTTCTCTACCTCTGACTAATGGCGGCTTCCTTCCTAGGATTAACAACACAGAGACGTTTCCGAACAGGATTAACATTGGGGTAAGTCTTAGTTTTTTGTTAAAAAATACTAGGTTCAATACCTTGCATATCCTCGTATGACCAAGAAAACACATCCCAAAACTCTTTAAATAGATCAGTGTAAATACGGATTTCCTTAGGAGAGCAATATGCACCGATATATACATTTTAGATTTTCCTGGGAGTACGAGAAATGTTGATCAGGATAGTAGGGGAAATATTAGCCATATTCCCCTCCACATAAATGTCATGTGACTCCAAAGGAGCCACAGGGTGACCAAATTTCTAGGCTAGAGTCGACCGAAACTCATCTTGCTCAAGAAGATCAAGGTTGGGTAGGAAATAATATCTATGATGGAGATCCTCCCAATGCTTGTAATTTACATCCATGGCCTCAATAATGGATTCATATCACGGTAAAATATCATCAAGGAAGTCATTTGAAAAAGACGAGTCGACTACCCATGCGGGAAGCGTAACGAGATCTTATTCCTCTGCCCTTGAAGAAGAGAGATCAGGCTCTGCAGTGACTTATTGAATATCATGATAAGCAAGTTCGACTGCAGATAAGGGCATATCCATTCCGATATGAGAAGTATCCTTTGACGTGGGACTCATGGAAGGTAAGGTCCAAGAATCACCAAAATACAATGTCCAAAATGGTACAGGAGTCAACGACGAAGGGTCACCATTGGAGATGGTTCATATAAAGGAGATTGGTGCGGAAAAATTAAAAGATCCCATCAAAAAGGGATATAAACCTACACCAACATTCCCAGTTTCCAGTTGAGAGTTTTTAATTTGAGGGACCACAGATCCCCACGATGCTATAGAATTAAAGTATAGTTGATTGATCGTCACAATCATTCCTTCACGGGGAAAGCAAATAACTCTGAAAAAAGAGGATACAATAGCTTTCATAGCGTAAATCCAATTCCGACCCAGTAAAAGGTTGTATTCGATGGGCGCATCAACCACCTCGACCTCTATAAGCATGGATTTCCCACCCAAGTGGACCTCAAGGGAGGGGATAATACCATGCGGCTTGAAAGATCGACCGTCAAATGCTGTAAGCAAGGTCATAGACTTCAACAATGGGGGTGAGCCGAGAGCCTTTCAACAAGATACAAACATTACTGAAGTAGACACACCCTCATCAACGACGGTACATTTAACGATCATCTCTAGGAACTTAACATGAAATTGGAAAGCCACATGATAGGGAAACCGAGGCTGAACATCAGTAGTGTCAAACTTGATCATATTCAAGCTATCAGAATCGAGTGCTCCCAAAGTAGATAAAAGAGTGTTCCTTTGTGAAGTACAATCCTGAAGTACTTCGAGTGTCGACATAGCATACGGGGTTTGGCCCAAATATTCCACAATTGAGTAGTTATGGGTGGCTCGGGCATTAGGATTATGTGCCAAGTGCTTGAGGACACCTTTCGGTACCCGTGGCATAAATTTGGGTTTCTCGATATGCAATGGAGTCTCAGGTGGAGGGGTTTCATTCCCTAAGAAGGTTGTGCAGCTCCATAATCACGCGAGCGAGTAGCAATGCAAACCTCAGATTTAACCATGTTTACGTATCCAAAAGTGTTGTCACGGTTAGAAGAAGTCAAAGTTTCATTAGCCCCATGACTGGCGTTGGAAGCACCAAAAGTCATATTATGATGATGAGGAAGTGGATTTTTCAATCACAGTTGGGCTCTGTGCGATGTGCTTCGATGCTTCCTCCATACGAGGACACAAATGTGTAAGGTGCTCTTTTAAGCAAATTTTACAAGGAAACTTCACCTTACGTCTAGGATTGCAATCCCCACCAGCGTTTCCATCATCCCGATGAGGGTTAGCGTTTTATTTCTTATTCCTATTGTTCCCACCCGTATGGTTATTCTTCTCCTTCTTTTTCCCACCAGGTTTCTGGTTACCGGATGGGTTCGCCGATTGCATAGAATGTACATCGGATGACTGGGTGGAAACGGACGAGGCAGGAGCCTATCCAGAAGTAGACTGGTTAATAGACAGATTATGCATATGATTTGTAACCATATCTACAGAAAGAGCACTTGTGAAACAAACAATGCCATCGAAGTGTGGTCCAGGAATGGTCTTCGACTCATGTCTTGATCGTGGTGCATCAGGTGTAATGTCATAAAAAATCCCAGAATGAGCATAGACTAGGTCTAACTGCTAGGCTTTGAATATGGCTTGTTCCTCAATCATAATTCTGGATAATGAAATGTCCTTCGAGATAAAGACTTGAGGAACCATTCCAGGAGAAACTCCAGATGAATTTTGGCTTTCACTAACCTCTTCCATTGGCACCACTCTTGAATGTGATCAGACATATGTGTGGCCTTATCCTGGCGGAAGGTGTATAAGATTTCGGTGCTAGTATCATAATGAACCGGCAACTGAAAGTGATCTAGAAAAACCAAAGCCAAATCATTGAAACTCTTATATGTGCCCCCAGGCAACACGACATACCATTTAGTGGCAGACCCCGTAAGGGTGCGTTTAAATAGCCTCAAACGGATAGAATCATGGTTCAAGGAATTCGAGTAGCACCATAGATGGAATGTGGTGACGTGATCACCTGGATCCTCACCCTTCTTCCCTTAAAACTTTGGAACATCGGAAGGGAGCTTTGTAGGGACTAGGGGCCATGTATAATCATGACACATCGGATCATTCATGAGCTTAGAAATGTTTGACAAGTTTAACCTAGCAAGGAATGGGAGTTGAGGCTGCCAATCTTGATTACAAGCTCCTGAAAGAGACTGACTTTGTGAAAATTAGGGTGAGACTGTGTACATCGAATTCGACACTTGAGGTGTCGACGAACTCTGATAGAAACCGTGACCATGACTAGAAGGATGATATGCTCCTCCAAACTGACCCATATAAGGATATGCAGGTATGTGCATGGAAGGGATTCCATAGGAGAGAATGGGATAATGGCTAGGACCGGCTGAATAACCATAAAAATTACCCCCATAAGAATGGGGTCCCATATAACTACTCAACATAGGAAAACTATTCGATTAAGGTCCATAAGAAAATGGTACATTCCCACTCCACGGAGCTGAGGAGATAGAAGGAGGAGGATGTTGTGGGATCATATAAGCATTCATCAGTGCAGGCATATATGTAGAGGCATTCGGGTGAACAGATGGAATATAAGTCATAGATCCGATACCTATCGTGAAACCTCCACTCGAGAAAGGATTCACACGAACACTAGAGGATCACGAAGGAGGAGGCCCTCCTCCAACATTCAGAGAAGATGGATGGATATGATCACTCCCAAACTGATAAGTAGTATAAGGGGGTATAGTGCCCCCAATCCCAATCCTAGAGCTAGCATGACTACCAGACATAGTGGGATTGAAATTTGACATAAAACCAGGCATACCCAATGAAAAAGGATCTGAGGTCATAGAGGCGGATGTAGAACCAAGACCTGACACACCTGTAGATGAACTATACGGAATACCCGATGACCATGTATCATTGAACGGGTTCGTACTAGTGGTATGGGATGTTCCAAACCCATGAGGAGTGATGTGTGATGAACCTCCCTCCCGTTCGGTCCTCGAAGAGTATACATGAGGAGGGGAAGTTCTCTTTGTTCTAATAGATGAATTCGAGAGGAATCCCAACGTGTCAGATGCAAAACTCATAATGGGAGCTATCTGAATCTCATGAGATGTGAATAAAGGACCAATGATAGTCCTCCATCGTCTCTTGCGAAGAGACTGTGACGAATCGATAGCTGGTAAACCATCCAACTGATGAGATTACCGTAGAGCCTGATATCGATCCATGATAACTTCAAAGAGTCGACAAATACGTGTCTCCTAATGGCCCACTGAATCATCACAGAGCACACACTTAAAAGAAACTATAGCCAAAATGCACACAATAGGAGACTAGCTCAAGGGACCTCCCGACATTACAGCCAGTATGTCTTGCCTAACAAAGGCATCAGACTCCCAAACTATAACCGGAGGTAACATAATTAGTTGTAAGGGCCCTCAGACTTCAATGTGCAAACACAATTGTGCTGTCCGACCCCTATCTGACTCAAGACACTCACAGAATAACCACTGCAAATGCCCTGTGTGATACCTTGGTAAAGCAACTATGGCCACCACGTATAACCAATGCTCAGGAGAATAGTCGCAGGTGGGATCCATCGTATGGGAAGGGTATGTAAGCTCGAAACTAAAAAGGGTCAAATCCCCCAAGAGTCCCCAGATACGAACAAATCTTGGATATATCTCCCACGTTTAGCAAGTATTGGAGGGTTATCTCTGTAACCAACCTCCCGTGACCTCGTGCTTAACTCTGTCATGAGTAGAGCTTCCTAAGAACACCGATGTATAACATGGGTTTCGCCACTCCCTGGTCAGACACATAATATTTGTTTAATAGTATTGGATTGTAAACTCACACAGGATCTATTCCAAGACTCTAAACATATACTAGTTGGTGCACCCTAGAAAAGAAATTTTTCTAATCAATTTTAATTAAGCATTAATTTGATTGGCTGTAATTACTCAAAGGGATATGGTCGTGAAACTAGTGATGTGAGATGACTCAATGATATGCACACCCAAAAAACACTAGACTCTTCTATCAATAGAAAAAATATGCCACTAAATGACAGTCAAACCAAAGTTTATTTTCATAAATAAAATACAATCTCTTAAATATTCCATGCACAAACAAGCCCTAATGAAGGCACAAGCACTCTAATGCAAAATGCAAATACATAAAGCAAATTTATTTTGTATTTTAACTATAAATGAATGAAGATGCAACATTTTTTTGTATTTTTTATATAAATGAATGAAAATGCAAGTAGAATCAAAACTTTTCAGAAAAGAATGCAGAGAATGTAGTACAGATAACCCAACAAACCCCAAAAAGCAAGACTCAGCTAAGCCAATGAGCTTTAAAAAATAAAAAATGGTTAAAAACCAAATTCTAAAAAAAGGAAGAAAGAGGAGCTTCCAATCACTAAAAGAGGCAAGGAACAGTCAAGACATAGGCCTAGAAAGACTCAGGAACACCTAGAACTCACCCAGCATCAACCAAACACCAAAAATAAGGTTAAAACGGATTTGTACGCGACTGTTCAGTAAAGAGTGGCATATGTATGCACGCTAGTGAACTATCAGTAGCGTTTACATGTGGGTAAACCACACTAGACTCGTGTACAGGGAAATATAGGTGACTAAAAAATGAGTGGGCAAGACAAAAAAAACTCAAGATTTTTCAATAATAACCTGACGACCTACCAACGACACATAAACTCAAAAGAACAGAGACCAAAAATAAGGAAAATTTCCCAAAAACCCCAAATGGAGGCTTATCCCCATCGGAGTCACCAATTCTATTATGGAGAAAAAAATATTATGGCCTGGGGTAGACCACAACACACAGATGAACTCAAGAAAATAAAATCATTTCCCAATATATGCTATATAAATGTAAATGTGGATAACAACATAGAGAGCCTACCTCAATCCGGATGTTCGATGAAGAATTACGTTGAGCTTTCAAATCTCGACACTTGTACCTGTAGCTTAGTCTCAACAATAAATGCAAACAAGTGCAAATGATATATGAAAGATGTTAGCATATACAATAGCATAATCCATGATATATATAAGCAAATGTACCCAATGATAATAAACAATCATTCACAATATCAATTGGATGAGAAAATGAGTATTTCTATTAATATGAACAAGAAGTACAAGATATAACCTCCTGTCGGAAACTCATCTGAACTAAGAACTAGGTCCCTCCACTTGTTCCTCATAAGATATGAAAGAGTTTGGGAGGTGAACATGAATGGTTCACAACAACTAGGATCAATGGATGTAGACTCAAGCAAGGAAAATTTTCGATAGAGTTTCAATGCTCTTCTCTTTCTCCCCTCCTTCCATGCATAGTGGCTCAATATATAACCCTCCAAAGGCAAGTGAAAGGTCGGAACGAGTCGTTTCGAGATACATGGAGGGCCAAAGGTCACAATGACCGCTTTTTGGAGTGAAAAAAAGAGATTTTACTCTCTTTTACCAATTAACTCGATGTACACGAGTTGTAATGGTGCAACCTGCGTATGCGCGAGTTTCATTGAAGAAGCTCGCACATAGGAGTTAAAATAGGGGAAAAGGGTTTTAGGAGGACAAAAAATGTGGTTTTGAGTCCATAAATGGATAATGGAGGCCAAGGAGTGCTAATGCTCACAAGGTAGCAAAATATGGTGTAACATAAATATTCTAATTAAATTTTATATATAAAGACCAGGGGAGGGATATCATTAACTTTAAAAAAGACTGTTAAAAAAACAATTTACCATAAAAACCATATAAGGATCAAAATAATGACATTAAAATACACACACAACCATTATAAAAACCATTTCAACAACCAAATCAACAAAATTCTTCATCTTGTCACTTGGGTTGGTGACCTATACTAGCATACATTAAAGGAATTTTGACGTAAAAAATGGGCCCCAAAACAAAAAAAATTATTATTATCAAAATCAACTTTATAAGAACTAATTGAATTCAACATGATGATGTCAACTATAAGGGTGAATAGTTTCTTAGGAAAATTGAAAAAACTACTTGTTTCTATTGTATTTTCAATTTATCTCCTTATAGGTTTACTCAAATTTTGAGTGTCATCACTCATTGGTTGCAAAATTGCATCCAACGAGTACTAACTTGACATAGTTTTGACAGACCCTCGATAGTAAAAAAATCAAAATACATTAAAACAATTGTATTTACTCATGAAAATACATAAACATAAATTGTTTTCCTACACATGAATCCATCTAGAAACACTTGCTAGGAGGTAAAGACGATCCATCCAAATGTCGAACACAAGATGTATTCCTAGAGTTGTTTGAATAAATTACCTCATTAATATTTTTTTTTTCATTTAACATTCGGTGCAAGTTGTAACCCTACAATCTAGCCTCCCGAAGAAAATATGGTTTCGAAGAAAATGGGGTTTGATTATGAGATCGTTAAGTTTTATATATATGGAGGTAGTTCTTCACGCATCTCTCATCTGTGTTATCTCATTTTTTTAATCTCATGTCACTAAGGCAAGGTTTCTCTATCAAGTAGAGATGCAAACTTTGTATGTTCTTTGAATGCTATGGTTATGTTTTATTTCATTGTAGATTAGGAAATAAATATCCATTATATCTCAACAATAATATTATAAGAGTTTAGTTAAACTATTTAGAAAATAATAATTATGTCTGACCTCTAAAATATTTGGACATTTTAAGTTGCAAGCATAATTCTTCATGCCTCTAAATTTGGATTGTATCTTATATTATCAAAGGATATGATTAATTACATAAAGGTGTTTTGTTGTGTAAAGGTCTTTTTTTGTTTTTACACAATAGAATAACATATTTTTATTTAGATATATATTTTAAAATTTGTATAATTGATTAGATTAATGTTCTAAATAATTCTATATTTTTATAATTAAAAAATACACTTATAATATATTCATTTTTAAATCAATAAAAATTATTTCAATAAAACATATCTTATTAAATTATAATCAAAATTATTTTATTATACCGAAAAAATGTAAATAGTTAAATTATTGTTATCCTATTCAAGCAAATTTAGTTTATTATGTCGCATATGTGGGTGCTGGTGGATAGGACGCGACGCAAGTGGCTTAAGAAAAGAGCATGTGGCATCATTGAAATGAGAGGGGAAGACACCTTGGGGTATGAAGAAATGTTGACAAGGATGAGGCAGAAAAGAGGTATTAATTCAAAAAGTTGGTAGCTCTTCGTACTAAATGCTCAATAGTACGGGACAAAGGGGTAATTTGCATGGTCAATCGTGGTGTATAATTTTGAGAAAGGGTGGTGGTTTTGGCATGAATACGAGCCTCTATGTTATCTCATGGAATTTTGTTGGCATTATGATGGTTGTATATGGTATTGTAGGCCTAATTTGGAGGAGGGTATGTCTCTTTGGAGTGGTTGCATTCTCCCTTTTGTTCTAGTCATCACGGCTGAGGATTTTGGGAAGAAGGTAGTCAAGTGTTCTAGAGCCAAGTAGGGGTGGAGTAGGCGAGAGATGGAGAGTCAATGGAAGAAGGGTTGTCGAGATAGAAAAGGGTAGGACATGGGGAACAAGTCAAAATCTATGCATGACCAATTGAAGGATTCATAGGAATCCCTTTACTTCAATTTGGAGATCCCACATTTGGTGTAGAATTAAATTGATGAAGTGGAGAAGGGCATGTGGTATGAGTTAGCTTCAACCTAGCCAAAAAAGGATTTTGCGGCCTTGGTAGACTGGATTGTGGATCCGAGTAGAACGATGCAGAGGATGGATCTGTATGAGTGTTCAGTTGCCTCTTTCTAGGTAATGAAGTTCTTTATAGCATGAATTCTTGAGGACAAGGGAAAATCGATGGAGGTTGATGGAAAAAAGGTGAATTTCTAGAAGGAACACCATGCAGGAATAAAAATATTGATGTTATTGTGAATAAACTGGGAATTCAATTTCTCCTAAGGCCTCCAACAGATGGGAACACCTATGCAATTTTCACAAGCATTGGGAAGGAGACCGCTCTGGGCAGTAACTAGGTTCTCTGAGAATACTTTGTCTGGGTTAATGGTTATGCAGTATTCTTTGTTTGTGGTTGAGTGTCATAATGTAGATTTTAGGTGGTTTAATTATGGCCTTATTTTTTTTGGGTTACACTATTTTTAGGGATATATATATATATATATTCGTTGGTATAATTATTTATGTTTTGGTGTTTGCATATGATGAGTCATGTCAAAAGACATCAAATATGGGATCCGGAATCATTGTTATTTTTAAAATTGTGCTTGTCTTGGATCTATTTTCCATAGAGTGGAGGGTCCGTATGAGGTGTGACTGTATTTTATACATGTATATTTTTGTTTCTGAAAGATAATACAAAACTCTATCTTACAAAAAATATATATAATTTTTATTATAGCAAAAAATGTAAATAGTTAAATTATTGTTATTGTATTTAGAAGATATTGCATGATTATAATTATTTAGGTATTTTACAATCCAATAGGTCAAAAATATGAAAGTATAAAAAAAATTATACTTGAAGAAATTTAATTCCTTTCTATATCTTGAAGCAAGAGACCCAATTTGTAGAGTTGACCAACAAGCACATTCTACTCCCAATAGATGTGTTGAAAATATACTTCTTCAAAAGAGTTCATCACCCTGTAGATGTCCTCAAATAGTGACCCAAGGAAAATGTTCTGGGGATCCTTTTTCAGCTAAATCCAATCAATCACAATTTGGGAGTCCTAAAAAATTTGAAGTTTTTATACCCTCTAGAAACAACTAGTTTCAATACCATTTGGAAAACAATATACTCTACTCGATTATTTGTGGATGCACCAATACCTGCAAATCATTTGTACCATTACTGATCAGATAGATACAAAATACCACCCACACCCCAAATGTCAAGTCTACCTTGGGCTGCACCATCAAAATAGCACCAATCCTTGGACTTATCAATTTATTCAGTCACAATCCTACTCACTAGAGCAGTTTCCTTATGTTAGGGAAAATGGTCCAATATTGAAAGACTCTTAGTTGCATAAATATAGAGAGGAATATATAAATCTTGGAAAATAATTTTGTTCCAAGAAATCCATGCTTCCCAAATCATCACAGTTGGGAAAGCTCTATAATCCCAATGTGTTGGATGGTCAAGCCAAATAAAAGGAATACCTGAAACCTAGGACACATAACTCCACATTTGTGTCATATAGAGGCAAGTAATAAAGACATGATCAGTAAATTCACCTTATAATTTGCATAAGGAGCATCTTCCTGTCCTAGCCTCAAAGTTCCTCAAGAGGTTATACTAAACATGGACTTTACCTACTAAGGTAAGCCACAAGAATAGCTTAGAGTTGAGTGTAAAATTAACTTTCCAGATAACCTTATTCCACCACTCTAGGGGAGGAAAAAATTCATCTTCATGTAGAGTTTGGTATACAAGCTTTGGCTTGTATGTTCCCCCATTTACATTTTTAATCCATAATAGGGAATCATCCTTGTAAACTAGGCGTATGTTGTTGTCTTTTAACACTTTGATGTAATCATTCCAGTGTTCCTTTTCAATATTCTCAAACCCAAAGAAATCAACAGTCATCTAGTCTTGATTAAGAGGAGTGGAAAGTAACAGGTCATGGATCTAGTATAAAAAAAGAATCCTTTATCCACCAGAGTAGTGGACATCTTCCTTGGGAGTATATGCAAACCATTGCTTCCAATCCAAATATCAAGACCTAGTCTAATGTATCTACCATTTCCAACTTCCTAGGAAATTCAATCGCCAATAAGGTCAAAGGCTAAAAGAAGAGCTTTCCATATGATGGACACATTCCTCAACTATTTTACACTACAATGGGTCCATTCTAAAATTTTCATATCGTACATGTATTTTATGATGCACAAATTTAACCCATAGGATATCACTTTTTAACACACGACAAATACCTTTTGCAGCTAGTGCTTTTGAGAAACTCAAATGGTGTTTGAGACCCCACCCCCCATGGTGTTTTAGTAAGGTAAGGTATTTCCATGAAACCCAATGAAAAGTTTTTTCATTTGAATTCCTTCTCCACATAAAATTGAAACAAAGTTTCCTAATACATTCATAAACACCAATTGGAATATGAGCTAAGGTTACCAAGCACGCATGTATACCTATCATAACAGATTTGAGTAGAACTAGTATGTCTGCCTTTTATAACCACTTCTTACACCATAACTGTAGTTTGTTCTCAAATTTTATAATAAGCCAAGACCAATTCTTTAAATTGTAATCATTAGGTTCCAATGAAAACCCCAGATATTTATACCATGTTTTACATCTAAAGGCTCAAAATTAAATTCATTGTATATCCAAGCATCAATCTCTTGATCCAAGTTTATGGTGGAGATAGCTGACTTATTAGGATTGCATATCATACATGTGTCCTCCAAGAAGAGTGACGACATAGATTTGGACTTATGAATCTCTTGTTAAGATCTATTTGAGAATAGAATAATTTCATCTATAAATAGTAGATGAGAAATGTAGCCTGTATATCCAAAATGTAATCCTTTAATATTTCCATTGACTCTTTCATCGTTGATTATTATGATAAGTCCCTCCGTGACCAATAGAAATAATAATGAGGCTAGAGGGAACTCCTATCTAAAACCTCTATCGAGATGAAAGAAGGATGAAGTCGATCCTGTCAAATTTCTATGGCCTTGATGCCATGCAAGAAATTGTACATCTAAGGATCTAGAAGCAAATATAACCTCACTAGATTAGCAACATAGATTAGTAGAAAATAGAGATAGAAGAATAACAAGAAACACAAGAGATAGAACTCAATTGGGATGAAATACACCTTCTATATTATTCAATAATATGTGTACAATATATCAATTCTCTCAAGAGACAAAATAGAGAGGCTTAGTGGTGAGTTGAGTAGCTCACATTAATAATAGGCTTAGTGGAGTAATTCCCCCAATCTATGGCATTGTGCCAAGTGTAACTCCTTTATTGGGCCATAATGAGGTCCAATGAACCTATGAGGACCATGAGGAAGTTATGAAAGTCAATTAATGTGGATGGAATCATTATGAGGGAGATTAGGTGGTTTAGGGATTTGGTAGTGGCCATTAATGAGCAATTTGACTATTTCTAGTGCATTAGCGCCCTTGGTCCAACCTTATCCCATAAAACAGGTAACATGGGTGCTTCCCTCATTAAATGCATTAAGTAGGGCATCTTTGATTCCCCATAATAAAGAAATGGGCACACTTGTGGACAAACTTGGAATTTTTGGAAAACCACTAGTCTAATATGTGGAAAAATCCCCTAGAGTGGGCACTATGAAGACAAACCATTGCACAACTTATATTAAACAATTGGAACCTTATTCAAGGATTATTAACCAAGATCTATATGGGAATTATGTTACAACAGAGCCATTAATGAGCACTGCAAAACTTACTAATTGTACAGAAGATAGAATCCAATTTATCACATCAAGACAGAAGCCAACTTGTAAAAAACAAGCCTAATACAGGTCCAGTCAAATCTATCATATGATTTGGATAAATATTCCTTTATGATCACTGTTGAAATATGTTTGATATTTTTCGAGTGTAAAACTCCTTGTGCAATGTCAATAACATCATGGATATGCCATCCCTCAAGGAAATAAAATGGTTTCAGAGAGATTAATTTAGAAAAAGATACCTTTGATTCTATCCGCAATCACCTTTGCAATTAGCTTGTAGACACAGTTACACAAATATATGGCCCTAACATCTTCCATCCTAGACACTATGCTAGTATTTGGGATAAATGTTAGGAAAGTAGAATTAAAGGCTGTGAAGAATCTACCTTTAGTTTTGGATTATTCAACAACTGTGAGATAAATATTCACCAATAATATCAAACATTCCATTATAGAATTCAATAGGCCATCCATCTGGCCCCGGGCTCTTGTCATACTGCATAGATTTGACAGCCACCATAAATTCATCGTGGGAGATAGGCCCATCAACCAAGTTCTTCTTCTCTTTTGATATAAAGCTCAGAAAGTGACCTATAATATCCAATTGGGTTGCCACACTAACACTCTAATATTCCTCATATAAATCAGAAAAGTGCTTCACACCAACTTTGACAATATCTTGGAAACCAGTAACCATATCCCTATTCTCATCTTCTACCTCCCAAATAGAGTTAAAATTTATTCTATGCTTGTTGTAATTATGGAAAAAATTTGATTTGTTGTCATATTTCTGGAACCAAGTAGCTCAAGTATTTATCCTGAGAGAAGCCTCCTTATCCTGTAATAGTTTCCTATGGGAAGATTCGAGCTCCCACACATGTAATTTATAATCAGAAGAGACAAAATTTTCAGGGAAGGTTGTATAAAACGAATCCAATTGTTTCTCAATCATTAAGATTTCCTTCTCCTTAATTTCCTTAGTCATTTCTACCTAAGGGATAGTAAGAGACTTTAATCTTATAAGATTGTTCAAGAAATGTACAGATGTAGAGCAATGTTGATTCGGATGAAAAGGAATCCAACTAGCCTTCACCATATTATGAAAAACATCATTTTGGAGGAGAGAGACATTAAAATTGAAAGGTCTAGTTGGCTTTCAGAAGTCCCCCTTAACTTCAGAAAGACAAGATGAGGATCAGAATTACCACTAATTCCAATCCATTTCTTTATGTAAATGCATAGTGAACCATACCTTCATTAAGCAAGAAACAATCCAGTCTTTTAGCGATGGCCTGCACGCCAAAGCGCATATTTTTCCAAGATGGTTTAAGTTCAATCAAATGCAGATCAAGAAGAGATACCTCTTCTAGTTTACTTAAAAAAAATTCCGAAAGGGGGTCTTTATTTGTTGTAGCTCCCCAAGTCTTAACCTCCCATATAGAGAATTTTAGGTCCCTAGAAGGAATAAAATGCTCCACATTATGATAAGCAATAGCAAAAAGCTTCGACCAAAATTACACTCTATGAGAGTGTGGACCATATATGTTTAAAAGAGTGAAGGTGTATCCTAGATCTCTGATGAATAGCTCTACACCAAGACTAGAAGTAATCCCCCAACAAGAGGAACAAGTTAAAGACCAAGACTTCCAACCCATCACCAAAACTCCCGATATTCCACAAGCATGAAGACTAATAAAATCCCAACCCAGTAAAATATTCTTCACAACATAAATAATGGAATCCTCAGTAACCAACATCTCCTATAAAACTAGGACATTTAGATTATGAATTTGGACCAATATATTTAAGGATAATATTTTATGAGGGTGCCCAAACCCTCTAATGTTTAGAGAGATGTATAACATTAGGTAACCTTGGTGATGGGGGTGCATGATCTTAAGGCCCCCTTGATATTCCTTTGTCTTCCAACATTGACATCGAAGCCACCTGAACTCTTTTATATCCATCATTGATCTATGACCCCTAAGCTTGCCAGTACTCCCTAAAGAATCCTTGAAAAGTCCCTTTGTAGAGAATATCCCAACAACTGGCTTGGAAGAACATATCAGTCTAAAATGATACCTAGGAGGGTTATCATCATCCACATACTTGGAGTTCACTTCACTCTCAATGACACTAGTTGATGTCGAACTAGACTGAGAAGGGGAATCACAGGACCAAGTCATACAACTCACCATAGGTATAGTGTTAACTAGTTGAGGAGGGTACGAAGATACATTACAAGGAGAGGGAGAGACAACCCTCTAGGAGGATGAAGGGGACCCAAACCTAACAACATGAGAGAGTTGAGAGAGGTGAATGTCTCTAGAGGGTTTCAAATCTACAACAGGTGACAATCCTAGCTCAAAATCAAAAGGGAAAAGCTATGTTGATTAGATAAAATCCCAGCATAAAACGAAAGAGTGGAAAAGCCTCCATCGACAGTTTCCCCAAATGGTAAGGGAACTAAGGGTAAGGAAAAAAATGAGTATTGGGACATGATAGAAGGAAGAATCTGAGTAGGCCTACTAGACCTTGAGACCTTCTAGACCACCGACATCAAGGGATGGATAAGTCACCCTAGAAACAAGAGGTTCAAAAAGACTATAACATGAGGATGTAGGAGGAACAAAGGTGATTGTGGGAGTGGAAAATAAACAAAAATAAGGCCTAACCGTCATAATACTCAACAAAGAAAGATCGCTATATGAAAAAAATAAGAGGAACAAAGTCCAACTTACCCATATAAAAAGAGATGAATATATCATGATCCAAACAATCATCTACAAGGGAAGACAACGACTCAACTGTGTGAATCAAGGGAAGTTGAAGCAAATGAAATTGATTGTCCCTACTATCTATATGTTCACCCACCTTCACAGATAGGGCTTCAACAAAATCAAATATACAATGAGAGGCCATTGACTCTCTATTGATCCCCATTGCAAAAGTCTCGTCACCAAACTCTAGAATATTATCCATTTTAGTAGTTGAGGGGGTTTTGTCAACGTTGACCACCCTATCTGCAAGAGGTGGGCCTTGAATCTTCTTCCAAAACTGATGAGTGAAGGGGAGAGACAACTCATGAACCAGATGGTTGTAATTGTGACAACAATTGCAACGAAAAGGAAATCCTATGTAATCCAAAACCTGAGAGTGGGGGGAAACCCCTTTAGTGATGACATTTTTGTCAAGAATACCATCACAGATATCCAGGTATACTAGAATCTTATCCACCACCATATTGCCCATAGCTTTGAATCTTTCTTCCACAAGGAGGAATTCTCTTAAAGTGGTTGCAATGAAAGAAAATTTCCAATGTCCATGGTTCATGTGGGATCCATGGCATCTTAACCCAGGTCGGATGAGAAAATATTTTTTCTCTCCGATCATCGAAAAGAGGAACCCATCTCTTCACTTTTAACTCTAGAGTACCCCACATCCAAACCCCTTTGAGCACCTTCATGGAATCTCCAGTGGACCGCGGGATAGCCCTCAACCATCCCTTCAACAACACAGAACATTGAGGGGTGTAGTCCAATAAAGACCATTGAGACGCTACCCGGGATCAAAAGGTAATCATGGCCATATTGTTTCATCTAAAATGGCCAATCATAGTCGATTCAGTCATGAATAAAACCTCAATCATGGATATCATCCCCCAAATCCAAATTAACTTCTGACTTTCGCTTGACGCATTTCTGCTTGCGCCTTCCTGGGATCACTTTGTCACCCTCGGTAAATTGAGCTAATCCAATCGCTCTAGTCATCTTAGTTAATTAGGAAACTGGTCCAAACCCACCGGCTAAAATAGGAATGTCATCACTATCACTAGATGAAGCATCTACAAAGGATGGATGTTTGGACAAAGGAACCATAAGCGTTCACTCGAAAGTGTCCTAGATCAAAATAGACCTCCATATGGGATAGGAAAAGGAATTAGAAACAAGGGGTACAGTCTCAGAAATCAGAAAATTCACAGAAAGTGCCTCACCAAGAAAGGAAATTGGAAGCCCTAAAGAGTCATCGAAGAAGATAGGACATTAGGGAACGAGCCCACTGCAAACCTCAAAATCAGTACCTCAGGAAAGGGAGAAAACTAACAACCCAGTCCCATCAATTAGTTCATACTGACAAGAGGAACAAAAGATAATAAAACTTGTGTCCTTGGGAACAAAAAAGAGAACGAGGCTTCTACACACAAAACTACAGGCTAGATGGTTATACTAGATGGGAGCATAGAAACACCCAAGTGTACTAGGAAAAGCTCCAACTTGGGATTAAGTGATATGTTCTTAACAACAAAATTTTGTCAATATTTTATAAATATTTCCATGTTAAGGATTATAACATTTAGTTGGTTGTCTTGGTATGTGTACTTTTAAAAATTTAATAAAGTAAATATGGTTTTGTATTTTACCTTTTATGAAAGAGGGAACACTAGTGTCATTGACTAAATGTATGTTATGAATTATTATGATTTTTGAAAATTTGAATTTTCAATATAATGTTAAATAATAATAATAATTTGATTAGTTAAATGTAAAATAATTATAAAAAAAATGAATTTTTAATATAATGTTCAATAAATATAATTTAAGCAGGATTTGGTATTAGATTTGGTCTAAAAGTAGATTTTCTTTACTATTTTAAGTATTAAAAATATTTAAATTTAAATTTAACAAAAATGTAATTGAAATTTTGAAATAAAGTTTTCAAAATTCTAATTACATTTTATTTTATTTAATATAAGATTAAATTATAATTTAATATTGGTTATATTAATAGGATTAAAGTTTAGTGTTCTCTTCTCCATATTATTTAATTTAAAAATGTAAAGTATGACTTAAAATTCTTATAAATTTTCTCAAACTTCATCAACTATTAAAAATCATAAGTGAGAATTTGTACCCTTGAATATTTTAGGTTTTTCTTTCTTTATATATATATATATATATTATTTTAATTAAATTTAAAAGTAAATCACAGTATACATGACTTATAAAGGGATTTTAATTCTAAGGAGAGGTTAATTTTACTAGATAAAACACTTTTGTAATATAAAAAATCCACACAATATAATTTTAATATTGAACTGTTTTAATAAAAATATATCATTCAAATGACAAAGCTTAATTTAACAAAAGTGAAATTTCAAAAATATAGAAAATAAAACAACAATTGGAACCCTCATAAACAAGTGGGAACACCACTAAAGCTACTTAGTACTTTCATTTGAAGAAACGATTTATAAAAATTATTTAAAAACTCATATAAGTGTGAAAGTTGGAAATTATATATTTACTTAGTTTTGTACATAATTGAAATTGGACCTCCTACTTTGCAAAACTATAAAAAAAGAATTATATAATGTTCATATTTAAACATTGTTTTTCATTTAGCATTAATCTTAATGTTACTTTCAATAATCATATAAAAAGTTTACCAAAATACATTATATATATACTTCAAGTATTTGGTGATAAATATGTTAAAATGATTTTTATTTAAAAATAAATAAATTGAGCTCACATTAAATGAAATTTTAATTCAGTAATTTTTTTTTCAAGCCAAGCTTGTCACACCTAATACACCAATGCACTTGTATTTTTAAATATAGTGTACATTGATGTGCATACCAAATATTTTATTAAAAAGTATTTAAAAAATATATTTTTAAAATAAATGAGTGTCTTATAAAATATGTTAAATTACTTTGGTAGTCCATTAATTGTAGCTTGGGTGGTTGGGAGGAATGATTGTTTTCGAGAGGAACTCACATTTTTAATTACTAATATTTTATTAAAAGGTATTTTAAGCTAACTTAGGCACTAGTACTAGTAAATCTATGTGGCACACTAAGGTTGTTTAATGGAATGGGGCACTAACAAGGATTTTTTTTAAATGGATGCTTGTTTTATAAAATATGTTAAATTACTTTGGTGTTTCTCATAGGGTTACACATTGATTCAACTAGTGTTATACTAGAATTTATACTCAATGTCACATTAAGAATTAATGTCTAACCTAAAATGCCTAGGAATTTCATACCTTAATAGTTACGAAAAGGTCTCTATAACCTTTATACTTCACAATACCTATATACCTTAGTTTAATTACAAAGTTTGGACCTGAAATTTCCCATAGATCTTAGTTTAATTACGTTTTTTGTTACAATGTACATTACATTGGACAACATATATATGCTAGGATATAAAATGATGAGATAGTCATCACTATACCATATCATCTACACACTCAATTTCAAAATATTCATATATCTATGATTCAGGTATCATTATACAATATTTTCACTACCATACCATAAAATGCTATGAACATTACTTCCACATTTTAAAAGAGACTCTTGAGAATCCTCTAAGTAAGCAAGCCTAGAGGGACGCCTCAACATGGCTCTTCTAACCATATATATTACAAGATATTTTCCTTCTTAAAGGCTCAATGCATCTAGGGGATCTCGCCTAAGCACCTATATCTTTATCATCATTGACAACACCAAAAATATCTTGGGCTCCAAACATTACGAAAGTTGGCGTGGACGCTCGTCTACCAATGTGACATCCAAATCCATTCTCAAATTTAAATTCCGAGAAGATGGTCAAAGTTGAAAATCGACCGTGCATTTTCGCTAGACTTAGGCTTAAAGGGTGAGAAAATAGCTCGGAACGTCACGAAAGTTGGCGTGCGCATTTTTCTACCAATGGTACATCCAAATCTATGCTCAATTTTCAATTCCGAGAAGTTGGTCAAATTCGAAACTTGACCGTGCGTTTTCGCTCGACTTCAGCTTAACCGGTGTGAAATTAGCTCGTAATGTGACGAAAGTTGGCGTGCGCATTTGTCTACCAACGGGACATCCAAATCTATGCTCAATTTTGAATTCCAAGAAGTTGGTCAAATTCAAAACTTAACCGTGCGTTTTCGCTAGACTTGGGCTTAAAGGGTGAGAAAATAGCTCGGAACGTCACGAAAGTTGGCGTGCGCATTTGTCTACCAACAGGACATCCAAATCTATGCTGAATTTTCAATTCCAAGAAGTTGGTCAAATTGGAAACTCGACCGTGCGTTTTCGCTAGACTTGGGCTTAAAGGGGGAGAAAATAGCTCGGAACGTCAAGAAAGTTGGTGTGGATGTTTGTCTACCAATGGGACATCCAAAACTATTCTCAAATTTCAATTCCGAGAAGTTGGTCAAAGTTGAAACTCGATCGTGCGTTTTCTCTAGACTTGGGCTTAAAGGGGAAGAAAAGAGCTCGGAACGTCACGAAAGTTGGTGTGGACGCTTGTCTACCAATGGGACATCTGAAACTATTCTCAAATTTCAATTCCGAGAAGTTGGTCAAAGTTGAAACTCGATCGTGCGTTTTCGCTAGACTTGGGCTTAAAGGGGGAGCAAATAGCTCGAAACGTCACGAAAGTTGGTGTGGACGCGTGTCTACCAATGGGATATCCAAAACTATTCTCAAATTTCAATTCTGAGAAGTTGGTCAAAGTTGAAACTCGATCGTGCGTTTTCGCTAGACTTGGGCTTAAAGGGGAAGAAAAGAGCTCGGAACGTCACGAAAGTTGGTGTGGACGCTTGTCTACCAATGGGACATCTGAAACTATTCTCAAATTTCAATTCTGAGAAGTTGGTCAAAGTTGAAACTCGATCGTGCATTTTCGCTAGACTTCGGCTTAAAGGGGAAGAAAATAGCTCGGAACGTCACGAAAGTTGGTGTGGACGCTTGTCTACCAATGGGACATCTGAAACTATTCTCAAATTTCACTTCCGAGAAGTTGGTCAAAGTTGAAACTCGATCGTGCGTTTTCGCTAGACTTGGGCTTAAAGGGTGTGAAAATAGCTCGGAACGTCACGAAAGTTGGCGTGGACGCTCGTCTACCAATCTGACATCCAAATCTATTCTCAAATTTATATTCCGAAAAGTTGGTCAAAGTTGAAAATCGACCGTGCATTTTCGCTAGACTTGGGCTTAAAGGGTGAGAAAATAGCTCGGAATGTCACGAAAGTTGGCGTGCGCATTTTTCTACCAACGGGACATCCAAATCTATGCTCAATTTTTAATCCCGAGAAGTTGGTCAAATTCGAAACTCGACCGTGCGTTTTCTCTAGACTTAGGCTTAAAGGGTGAGAAAATAGCTCGGAACGTCATGAAAGTTGGCGTGCGCATTTGTCTACCAACGGGACATCCAAATCTATGCTCAATTTAAAATTCCAAAACGTTGGTCGAATTCGAAACTCGACCGTGCGTTTTCGCTAGACTTGGGCTTAAAGGGGAAGAAAATAGCTCGGAACGTCACGAAAGTTGGTGTGGATGCTTGTCTACCAATGGGACATCCAAAACTATTCTCAAATTTCAATTCCGAAAAGTTAGTCAAAGTTGAAACTCGATCGTGCGTTTTCGCTAGACTTGGGTTTAAAGGGGGAGAAAATAGATCGGAACGTCACGAAAGTTGCCGTGGACACTCGTCTACCATTGTGACATCCAAATCTATTGTCGAATTTATATTCCGAGAAGTTGGTCAAATTCGAAACTCGACCGTGCGTTTTCGCTAGACTTGGGCTTAAAGGGGGAGAAAATAGCTCAGAACGTCACGAAAGTTGGTGTGGACGCTTGTCTACCAATGGGACATCCAAAACTATTCTCAAATTTCAATTCCGAGAAGTTAGTCAAAGTTGAAATTCGATCGTGCGTTTTCTCTAGACTTGGGCTTAAAGGGTGTTAAAATAGCTCGGAACGTTACGAAAGTTGGCGTGGACGCTCGTCTACCAATGTGACATCTAAATCCATTCTCAAATTTAAATTCCGAGACATTGGTCAAAGTTGAAAATCGACCGTGCATTTTCGCTAGACTTAGGCTTAAAGGGTGAGAAAAGAGCTCGGAACATAACGAAAGTTGGCGTGCGAATTTTGTCTACCAACGGGACATCCAAATCTATGCTCAATTTTCAATTCTGAGAAGTTGGTCAAATTCGAAACTCGACCGTGCGTTTTCGCTAGACTTGGGCTTAAAGGGGGAGAAAATAGCTCGGAACGTCACGAAAGTTGGTGTGGACGCTTGTCTACCAATGGGACATCTAAAACTATTCTCAAATTTCAATTCCGAGAAGTTAGTCAAAGTTGAAACTCGATCGTGCGTTTTCTCTAGACTTGGGCTTAAAGGGTGTGAAAATAGCTCGGAACGTCACGAAATTTGGTGTGGACGCTCGTCTACCAATGTGACATCGAAATCTATTCGGAAATTTAAATTCTGAGAAGTTGGTCAAAGTTGAAAATCGACCGTGCATTTTCGCTACACTTAGGCTTAAAGGGTGAGAAAATAGCTCGGAACGTCACAAACGTTGGCGTGCGCATTTGTCTACCAACGGGACATCCAAATCTATGCTCAATTTTCAATTCCGAGAAGTTGGTCGAATTTGAAACTCGACCATGCGTTTTCGCTAGACTTGGGCTTAAAGGGGAAAAAAATAGCTCGAAACGTCACGAAAGTTGGTGTGGACGCTTGTCTACCAATGGGACATCCAAAACTATTCCCAAATTTCAATTCCGAGAAGTTGGTCAAATTTGAAACTCGATCGTCGCGTTTTCGCTAGACTTGGGCTTAAAGGGTGTGAAAATAGCTCTGAACGTCACGAAAGTTGGCGTGGACGCTCGTGTACCAATGTGACATCCAAATCTATTCTCAAATTTATATTCCCAGATGTTGGTCAAAGTTGAAAATCGACCGTGCATTTTCGCTAGACTTGGGCTTAAAGGGTGAGAAAATAGCTCCGAATGTCACAAAAGTTGGCATCTGCATTTGTCTACCAACGGGACATCCAAATCTATGCTCAATTTTTAATTCCAAGAAGTTGGTCAAATTCGAAACTTGACTGTGCGTTTTCGCTAGACTTAGGCTTAAAGGGTGATAAAATAGCTCGGAACGTCACGAAAGCTGGCGTGAGCATTTGTCTACCAACGGGATGTCCAAATCTATGCTCAATTTTCAATTCCGAGAAGTTGGTCAAATTCGAAACTCGACCGTACGTTTTCGCTAGACTTGGGCTTAAAGGGGGAGAAAATAGCTCGGAACGTCACGAAAGTTGGTGTGGACGCTTGTCTACCCATGGGACATCCAAAACTATTCTAAAATTTCAATTCCGAGAAGTTAATCAAAGTTGAAACTCGATTGTTCTTTTTCGCTAGACTTGGGCTGAAAGGGTGAGAAAATAGCTCGAAACGTTACGAAAGTTGGCGTGGACGCTCGTCTACCAATGTGACATCCAAATCCATTCTCAAATTTAAATTCCGAGAAGTTGGTCAAAGTTTAAAATCGACCATGCGTTTTCGCTAGACTTAGGTTTAAAGGTTGAGAAAATAGCTCGGAACGTCACGAAAGTTGGCGTGCGCATTTGTCTACCAACGGGACATCCAAATCTATGCTCAATTTTCAATTTCGAGAAGTTGGTCGAATTTGAAACTCGACCGTGCCTTTTCGGTAGACTTGGGCTTAAAGGGGGAGAAAATAGCTTGGAACGTCACGAAAGTTGGTGTGGACGCTTGTCTACCAATGGGACATCCAAAACTATTCTCAAATTTCAATTCCGAGAAGTTGGTCAAACTTGAAACTCGATCGTGCGTTTTCGCTAGACTTGTGTTTAAAGGGGGAGAAAATAGATCGGAACGTCACGAAAGTTGGCGTGGACGCTCGTCTACCAATGTGACATCCAAATCTATTCTCAAATTTATATTCCGAGAAGTTGGTCAAAGTTGAAAATCGACCGTGCATTTTCACTAGACTTGAGCTTAAAGGGTGTGAAATTAGCTCGTAATGTGACAAAAGTTGGCGTGCGCATTTGTCTACCAACGGGACATCCAAATCTATGCTCAATTTTTAATTCCGAGAAGTTGGTCAAATTCGAAACTCGACCGTTCGTTTTCGCTAGACTTAGGCTTAAAGGTGGAGAAAATAGCTCGGAACGTCACGAAAGTTGGCGTGCACATTTGTCTACCAACGGGACATCCAAATCTATGCTCAATTTTCAATTCCGAGAAGTTGGTCAAATTTGAAACTCGACCGTGCGTTTTCGCTAGACTTCGTCTTAAAGGGGGAGAAAATAGCTCGGAACGTCATGAAAGTTGGTGTGGGCGTTTGTCTACCAATGGGACATCCAAAACTATTCTCAAATTTCAATTCCGAGAATTTAATCAAAGTTGAAACTCGATCGTGCGTTTTCGCTATACTTGGGCTTAAAGGGTGTGAAAATAGCTCGAAACATTACGAAAGTTGGCGTGGACGCTCGTCTACCAATGTGACATCCAAATCCATTCTCAAATTTAAATTCCGAGAAGTTGGTCAAAGTTGAAAATCGACCATGCATTTTCGCTAGACTTAGGCTTAAAGGGTGAGAAAATAGCTCGGAACGTCACGAAAGTTGGTTTGGACGCTTGTCTACCAATGGGACATCCAATACTATTCTCAAATTTCAATTCCGAGAATTTAATCAAAGTTGAAACTCGATCATGCGTTTTCGCTAGACTTGAGCTTAAAGGGTGTGAAATTAGCTCGTAATGTGACGAAAGTTGGCGTGCGCATTTGTCTACCAACGGGACATTGAAATCTATGCTCAATTTTTAATTTCGAGAAGTTGGTCAAATTCGAAACTCGACCGTGCATTTTCACTAGACTTAGGCTTAAAGGGTAAGAAAATAGCTCAGAACGTCACGAAAGTTGGCGTGCGCATTTGTCTACCAACGGGACATCCAAATCTATGCTCAATTTTCAATTCTGAGAAGTTGGTCAAATTCGAAACTCGACCGTGCATTTTCGCTCGACTTGAGAAGTTGGTCAAATTCGAAACTCGACCGTGCATTTTCGCTCGACTTGAGCTTAAAGGGTGTGAAATTAGCTCGTAATGTGATGAAAGTTGGTGTGTGCATTTGTCTACCAACGGGAGATCCAAATCTATGCTCAATTTTTAATTACGAGAAGTTGGTGAAATTCGAAACTCGACCGTGCGTTTTCGCTAGACTTAGGCTTAAAGGGTGAGAAAATAGATCAGAACGTCACGAAAGTTGGCGTGCGCATTTGTCTACCAACGGGACATCCAAATCTATGCTCAATTTTCAATTCCGAGAAGTTGGTCAAATTTGAAACTCGACCGTGCATTTTCGCTAGACTTGGGCTTAAAGGGGGAGAAAATAGCTAGGAACGTCACGAAAGTTGGTGTGGACGCTTGTCTACCAATTGGACATGTCACGAAAGTTGAAATTAGCACGTAACGTCACGAAAGTTGTTGTGCGTGCATGTCTACAAATGGGACATGCAAATCTATTCTCAATTTTCATTTCTGAGAAGTAGGTCAAATCCGAAACACGATTGTGGGTTTTCTCTAGAGTTGGGCTTAAAGGGGAAGAAAATAGCTCGGAACGTCACGAAAGTTGGCATGTGCACTTATCTACCAACGGGACATCCAAATCCATTCTCAAATTTAAATTCTGAGAAGTTGGTCAAAGTTGAAAATCGACCGTGCATTTTCGCTAGACTTAGGCTTAAAGTGTGAGAAAATAGCTCGGAACGTCACGAACGTTGGCGTGTGCATTTGTCTACCAACGGGACATCCAAATCTATGCTGAATTTTCAATTCCGAGAAGTTGGTCAAATTGGAAACTCGACCATGCGTTTTCGCTAAACTTGGGCTTAAAGGGGGAGAAAATAGCTCGGAACGTCACGAAAGTTGGTGTGGACGCTTGTCTACCAATGGGACATCCAAAACTATTCTCAAATTTAAATTCCGAGAAGTTCGTCAAAGTTGAAACTCGATCGTGCGTTTTCGCTAGACTTGGGCTTAAAGGGGAAGAAAAAAGCTCGGAACGTCACGAAAGTTGGTGTGGACGCTTGTCTACCAATGGGACATCCAAAACTATTCTCAAATTTCAATTCCGTGAAGTTGGTCAAAGTTGAAACTCGATCGTGCGTTTTCGCTAGACTTGGGCTTAAAGGGTGTGAAAATAGCTCGGAACGTCACGAAAGTTGGCGTGGACGCTCGTCTACCAATGTGACATCCAAATCTATTCTTAAATTTATATTCCGAGAAGTTGGTCAAAGTCGAAAATCGACCGTGCATTTTAGCTAGACTTAGGCTTAAAGGGTGAGAAAATAGCTCGGAATGTCACGAAACTTGGCGTGCGCATTTGTCTACGAATGGGACATCCAAATCTATGCTCAGTTTTTAATTCTGAGAAGTTGGTCAAATTCGAAACTCGACCGTGCGTTTTCGCTAGACCTAGGCTTAAAGGGTGAGAAAATAGCTCGGAACGTCACGAAAGCTGGCGTGCACATTTGTCTACCAACATGACATCCAAATCTATGCCCAATTTTCAATTACGAGAAGTTGGTCAAATTCGAAACTCGATCGTGCGTTTTTGCTAGACTTGGGATTAAAGGGGGAGAAAATAGCTTAGAACGTCATGAAAGTTGGTGTGGACGCTTGTCTACCAATGGGACATCCAAAACTATTCTCAAATTTCAATTCCGAGAAGTTGGTCAAATTTGAAACTCGATCGTGCGTTTTTGCTAGACCTCGGCTTAAAGGGGGAGAAAATAGCTCGGAACGTCACGAAAGTTGGTGTGGACGCTTGTCTACCAATGGGACATCCAAAACTATTCTCAAATTCCAATTCCGAGAAGTTGGTCAAAGTTGAAACTCGATCGTGCGTTTTCGCTAGAGTTGTGCTTAAAGGGTGTGAAAATAGCTCGAAACGTCACGAAAGTTGCTGTGGACGCTTGTCTACCAATGTGACATCCAAATCTATTCTCAAATTTATATTCCGAGAAGTTGGTCAAAGTTGAAATCGGCCGTGCATTTTCGCTAGACATGGGCTTAAAGGGTGAGAAAATAGCTCGGAACGTCACGAAAGTTGGTGTGCGCACTTATCTACCAACGGGACATCCAAATCCATTCTCAAATTTAAATTCCGAGAAGTTGGTCAAAGTTGAAAATCGACCGTGCATTTTCGCTAGACTTAGGCTTAAAGCGTGAGAACATAGCTCGGAACGTCACGAAATTTGGCGTGCGCATTTGTCTACCAACGGGACATCCAAATCTATGCTCAATTTTCAATTCCGAGAAGTTGGTCAAATTCGAAACTCGACCATGCGTTTTCGCTAGAGTTGGGCTTAAAGGCGAAGAAAATAGCTTGGAACGTCACGAACATTGGCATGTGCACTTGTCTACCAACGGGACATCCAAATCTATTTTCAAATTTCAACTCCCAAAAGTTGGTCAAAGTCGAAACGCCACCATGCGTTTTCGGTAGACTTGAGCTTAAAGGGTGTGAAATTAGCTCGTAACGTCACGAAAGTTGTTGTGCGTGCATGTATACAAATGGGACATCCAAATCTATTCTCAATTTTCATTTCCGAGAAGTAGGTCAAAGTCGAAACACGATCGTGGGTTTTCTCTAGAGTTGGGCTTAAAGGGGAAGAAAATAGCTCGGAACGTCACGAAAGTTGGCGTGTGCACTTATCTACCAACGGGACATCCAAATCAATTTTCAAATTTAAATTCTGAGAAGTTTCTCAAAGTTGAAAATCGACCGTGCATTTTCGATAGACTTAGGCTTAAAGCGTGAGAAAATAGCTCGTAACGTCACGAAAGTTGGCGTGCACATTTGTCTACCAACGGGACATCCAAATCTATGCTCAATTTTCAATTTCGAGAAGTTGGTCAAATTCAAAACTCGACCGTGCGTTTTCGCTAGACTTGGGCTTTAAGGGGGAGAAAATAGCTCAGAACGTCACGAAAGTTGGTGTGGACGCTTGTCTACCAATGGGACATCCAAAACTATTCCCAAATTTCAATTCCGAGAAGTTGGTCAAAGTTGAAACTCGATCGTGCGTTTTCGCTAGACTTGGGCTTAAAGGGTGTGAAAATAGCTCGGAACGTCACGAAAGTTGGCGTGGACGCTCGTCTACCAATGTGACATCCAAATCTATTCTCAAATTTATATTCCGAGAAGTTGGTCAAAGTTGAAAATCGACCGTGCATTTTTGCTATACTTGGGCTTAAAGGTTGAGAAAATAGCTCGGAATGTCACGAAAGTTGGCGTGCGCATTTGTCTACCAATGGGACATCAAAATCTATGCTCAATTTTTAATTCCGAGAAGTTGGTCAAAATAAAAACTCGACCGTGCGTTTTTGCTAGACTTAGTCTTAAAGGGTGAGAAAATAGCTCGGAACGTCTCGAAAGTTGGCGTGCACATTTGTCTACCAACGGGACATCCAAATCTATGCTCAATTTTCAATTTCGAGAAGTTGGTCAAATTCGAAACTCGACCGTGCGTTTTCGCTCGACTTGAACTTAAAGGGTGTGAAATTAGATCGTAATGTGACGAAAGATGGCGTGCGCATTTGTCTACCAAAGGGACATCCAAATCTATGCTCAATTTTTAATTCCGAGAAGTTGGTCAAATTTGAAACTCGACCATGCGTTTTCGCTAGACTTGGTCTTAAAGGGGGAGAAAATAGCTCGGAACGTCACGAAAGTTGGTGTGGACGTTTGTCTACCAATGGGACATCCAAAACTATTCTCAAATTTCAATTCCGAGAAGTTGGTCAAATTCGAAACTCGACCGTGCGTTTTCAAGAGACTTGGTCTTAAAGGGGGAGAAAATAGCTCGGAACGTCACGAAAGTTGGTGTGGACGTTTGTCTACCAATGGGACATCCAAAACTATTCTCAAATTTCAATTCCGAGAAGTTGGTCAAAGTTGAAACTCGATCGTGCGTTTTCGCTAGACTTGGGCTTAAAGGGTGTGAAAATAGCTCGGAACGTTACGAACGTTGGCATGGACGCTCGTCTACCAATGTCACATCCAAATCCATTCTCAAATTTAAATTCCGAGATGTTGGTCAAAGTTGAAAATCGACTGTGCATTTTCGCAAGACTTAGGCTTAAAGGGGGAGAAAATAGCTCGGAATGTCACGAAAGTTGGTGTTGACGCTTGTCTACCAATGGGACATCCAAAACTATTCTCAAATTTCAATTACGAGAATTTAATCAAAGTTGAAACTCGATCGTGTTTTTTCGCTAGACTTGAGCTTAAAGGGTGTGAAATTAGCTCCTAATGTGACGAAAGTTGGCGTGCGCATTTGTCTACCAACGGGACATCCAAATCTATGCTCAATTTTTAATTCCGAGAAGTTGGTCAAATTCGAAACTCGACCGTGCGTTTTCACTAGACTTAGGCTTAAAGGGTAAGAAAATAGCTCAGAACGTCACGAAAGTTGGCGTGCGAATTTTTCTACCAACGGGACATCCAAATCTATGCTCAATTTTCAATTCCGAGAAGTTGGTCAAATTCGAAACTCGACCGAGCATTTTCGCTCGACTTGAGCTTAAAGGGTGTGAAATTAGCTCATAATGTGACGAAAGTTGGCATGCGCATTTGTCTACCAACGGGACATCCAAATCTACGCTCAATTTTTAATTCCGAGAAGTTGGTCAAATTCGAAACTTGACCGTGCGTTTTCGCTAGACTTAGGCTTAAAGGGTGAGAAAATAGCTCAGAACGTCACGAAAGTTGGCGTGCGCATTTGTCTACCAACGGGACATCCAAATCTATGCTCAATTTTCAATTCCGAGAAGTTGGTCAAATTTGAAACTCGACCGTGCGTTTTCGCTAGATTTGGGCTTAAAGGGGGGGAAAATAGCTCGGAACGTCATGAAAGTTGGTGTGGATGTTTGTCTACCAATGGGACATCTAAAACTATTCTGAAATTTCAATTCCGAGAAGTTGGTAAAAGTTGAAACTCGATCGTGCGTTTTCGCTAGACCTCGGCTTAAATGGGGTGAAAATAGCTCGGAATGTCACGAAAGTTGGTGTGGACGCTTGTCTACCAATGGGACATCCAAAACTATTTTCAAATTTCAATTTCGAGAAGCTGGTCAAAGTTGAAACTTGATCGTGCGTTTTCGCTAGAGTTGTGCTTAAACTCGTCTACCAATGTGACATCCAAATCTATTCTCAAATTTATATTCCAAGAAGTTGGTCAAAGTTGAAAATTGACCATGCATTTTCGCTAGACTTGGGCTTAAAGGGTGAGAAAATAGCTCGGAATGTCACAAAAGTTGGCGTGTGCAATTATCTACCAATGGGACATCCAAATCCATTCTCAAATTTAAATTCTGATAAGTTGGTCAAAGTTGAAAATCGACTGTGCATTTTCCCTACACTTAGGCTTAATGGGTGAGAAAATAGCTCGGAACGTCACGAAAGTTGGCGTGCGCATTTTTCTACCAACGGGACATCCAAATCTATGCTCAATTTTCAATTCCGAGAAGTTGGTCAAATTCAAAACTCGACCGTGCGTTTTCGCTCGACTTGAACTTAAAGGGTGTGAAATTAGATCGTAATGTGACGAAAGATGGCGTGCGCATTTGTCTACCAACGGGACATCCAAATCTATGCTCAATTTTTAATTCTGAGAAGTTGGTCAAATTCAAAACTCGGTCGTACGTTTTCGCTAGACTTGGGCTTAAAGGGGTAGAAAATAGCTCGGAACGTCACGAAAGTTGGTGTGGACGCTTGTCTAGCAATGGGACATCCAAAACTGTTCTCAAATTTCAATTCCGAGAAGTTAGTTGAAGTTGAAACTCGATCGTGCGTTTTTGCTAGACTTTCGCTTAAAGGTGGAGAATATAGCTCGGAACGTCACGAAAGTTGGCATCCGCATTTGTCTACCAACGGGACATCCAAATCTATGCTCAATTTTTAATTCCGAGAAGTTGGTCAAATTCGAAACTCGACCGTGCGTTTTTGCTAGACTTAGGCTTAAAGGGTGAGAAAATAGCTCGGAACGTCACGAAAGTTGGCGTGCACATTTGTCTACCGACGGGACATCCAAATCTATGCTCGATTTTCAATTCCGAAAAGTTGGTCAAATTCGAAACTCGACCGTGCGTTTTGGCTAGACTTAGGCTTAAAGGGTGAGAAAATAGCTCGGAACGTCACGAAAGTTGGCGTGCGCATTTGTCTACCAACGGGACATCCATATCTATGCTCAATTTAAAATTTCGAGAAGTTGGTCAAATTCGAAACTCGACTGTGCGTTTTCGCTAGACTTGGTCTTAAAGGGGGAGAAAATAGCTCGAAACGTCACGAAAGTTGGTGTGCACGCTTGTCTAGCAATGGGACATCCAAAATTATTCTCAAATTTCAATCCTGAGAAGTTGGTCAAAGTTGAAACTCGATCGTGCGTGTTCGCTAGACTTGGGCCTAAAGGGTGTGAAAATAGCTCGGAACGTCATGAAAGTTGGCGTGGACGCTCGTCTACCAATGCGACATCCAAATCTATTCGCAAATTTAAATTCCGAGAAGTTGGTCAAAGTTGAAAATCGACCGTGCATTTTCACTACACTTAGGCTTAAAGGGTGAGAAAATAGCTCGGAACGTCACGAAAGTTGGCGTGCGCATTTGTCTACCAATGGGACATCCAAATCTATGCTCAATTTTTAATTCCGAGAAGTTGGTCAAATTTGAAACTCGACCGTGCGTTTTCGCTAGACTTGGGCTTAAATGGGGAGAAAATAGCTCGGAACGTCACGAAAGTTGGTGTGGACGCTTGTCTACCAATGGGACATCCAAAGCTATTCTCAAATTTCAATTCCGAGAAGTTGGTCAAAGTTGAAACTCGATCGTGCGTTTTCGCTAGACTTGGGCTTAAAGGGGGAGAAAATAGCTCGGAACATCATGAAAGTTGGTGTGGACGCTTGTCTACCAATGGGACATCCAAAACTATTCTCAAATTTCAATTCCGAGAAGTTGGTTAAAGTTGAAACTCGATCGTGCGTTTTCGCTAGACTTGGGCTTACAGGGGGAGAAAATAGCTCGGAACGTCACGAAAGTTGGTGTGGACGCTTGTCTACCAATGGGACATCCAAAACTATTCTCAAATTTCAATTCCGAGAAGTTGGTCAAAGTTGAAACCCGATCGTGCGTTTTTGCTAGACTTGGGCTTAAAGGGTGTGAAAATAGCTCGGAACGTCACGAAAGTTGGCGTGGATGCACATCTACCAACGGGACATCCAAATATATTCTAAATTTTTAATTTCGAGAAGTTGGTCAAATTCGAAACTCGACCATGCGTTTTCGGTAGACTTAGGCTTAAAGGGTGAGAAAATAGCTCGGAACGTCACGAAAGTTGGCGTGCGCATTTGTCTACCAATGGGACATCCAAATCTATGCTCAATTTTCAATTCCGAGAAGTTGGTCAAATTCGAAACTCGACCGTGCGTTTTCACTCAACTTGAGCTTAAAGGGTGTGAAATTAGCTCGTAGAGTGACGAAAGTTGGTGTGCGCATTTGTCTACCAACGGGACATCCAAATCTATGCTCAAATTTCAATTCCGATAAGTTGGTCAAAGTTGAAACTTGATCGTGCATTTTCGCTAGACTTGGGCTTAAAGGGTGGGAAAATAGCTCGGAACGTCACGAAAGTTGGCGTGTGCACTTGTCTACCAACGGGACATCCATATCTATTCTCACATTTCAATTCCGAGAAGTTGGTCAAAGTCGAAATGCCACCATGCGTTTTCGCTAAACTTGAGGTTAAAGGGTGTTAAATTAGCTCGTAATGTGACGAAAGTTGTTGTGCGCGAATGTCTACAAATGGGACATCCAAATCTCTGCTCAATTTTCAATTCCGAGAAGTTGGTGAAAGTCATAACTCGACCGTACGTTTTCGCTACACATGGGCTTAAAGGGAAAGAAAATAGCTCGGAACGTAACGAATGTTGGTGTGGATGCTTGTCTACCAATGGGACATCCAAAACTATTCTCAAATTTCAATTCTGAGAAGTTTGTCAAAGTTGATTCTCGATCGAGCGTTTTCGCTAGACTTGAGCTTAAAGGGTGTGAAATTAGCTCGAAATCTCACGAAAGTTGTTGTGCGCAAATTTCTACAAATGGGACATCCAAAACAATGCTCAATCTTCAATTACGAGAAGTTGGTGAAAGTTGAAACTCGACCGTACGTTTTCAGTAGAGGAGAAAATAGCTTGGAACGTCACGAAAGTTAGTGTGGATGCTTGTCTACCAATGGGACATCCAAAATTATTCTCAAATTTCAATTCCAAGAAATTGGTCAAAGTCGAAACGCCACCATGCGTTTTCTCTAGACTTGGGATTAAAGTGTCTGAAATTAGTTCGTAAAATCATGAAAGTTGAAGTGCGCACATGTCTACAAATGTGACATACAAATCTATTCTCCAATTTAAATTGTGAGAACTTGGTCAAAGTTGAAAATCGACCGTGCGTTTTCCCTAGACTTGGGCTTAAAGGGTGTGAAATTAGTTCAGAACGTCACGAAAGTTGGCATGCGCACTTGTCTACCAACGGGACATCCAAATCTATGCTCAATTTTCAATTCCGGGAATTTGGTGAAAGTCGAAACTCGATCGTGCATTTTCCCTAGATTTGGGCTTAAAGGATGTGAAATTAGCTCGCAACGTCACGATAGTTGGCGTGGACGCTCGTCTACCAATGTAACATCCAAATCTATTCGCAAATTTAAATTCCGAGAAGTTGGTCAAAGTTGAAAATCGACCGTGCATTTTCGCTACACTTAGGCTTAAAGGGTGAGAAAATAGCTTGGAACGTCACGAAAGTTGGCGTGCGCATTTGTATACCAACGGGACATCCAAATCTATGCTCAATTTTCAATTCCGAGAAGTTGGTCAAATTTGAAACTCGACCGTGCATTTTCGCTAGACTTGGGCTTAAAGGGGGAGAAAATAGCTCGGAACGTCACAAAAGTTAGTCTGGACGCTTGTCTACCAATGGGACATCCAAAACTATTCTCAAATTTCAATTCCGAGAAGTTGGTCAAAGTTGAAACTCGATCGTGCGTTTTCGATAGACTTGGGCTTAAAGGGGGAGAAAATAGCTCGGAACGTCACGAAAGTTGGCGTGGACGCTTGTCTACCAATGGGATATCCAAATCTATGCTCAATTTTCAATTCCGAGAAGTTGGTCAAATTGGAAACTCGACCGTGCGTTTTCGCTCGACTTGGGCTTAAAGGGGGAGAAAACAACTTGGAACGTCACGAAAGTTGGTGTGGACGCTTGTCTACCAATGGACATCCAAAACTATTCTTAAATTTCAATTCCGAGAAGTTGGTCAAAGTTGAAAATCGACCGTGCATTTTCGCTAGACTTGGGCTGAAAGGGTGAGAAAATAGCTCGGAATGTCACGAAAGTTGGTGTGCGCATTTGTCTACCAACGGGACATCCAAATCTATGCTCAATTTTTAATTCCAAGAAGTTGGTCAAATTCAAAACTCGACCATGCGTTTTCGCTAGACATAGGCTTAAAGGGTGAGAAAATAGCTCGGAACTTCACGAAAGTTGGCGTGCGCATTTGTCTACCAACGGGAAATCGAAATCTATGCTCAATTTTCAATTCTGAGAAGTTGGTCAAATTCGAAACTCGACCGTGCGTTTTCGCTAGACTTGGGCTTAAAGGGGGAGAAAATAGCTCGGAACGTCACGAAAGTTGGTGTGGATGCTTGTCGACCAATGTGACATCCAAATCAATTCGCAAATTTAAATTCCCAGAAGTTGGTCAAAGTTGAAAATCAACTGTGCATTTTCGCTACACTTAGGCTTAAAGGGTGAGAAATTAGCTCGTAATGTCACGAAAGTTGACGTGTGCATTTGTCTGCCAACGGGACATCCAAATCTATGCTCAATTTTTAATTCCGAGAAGTTGGTCAAATTCGAAACTCGACCGTGCGTTTTCGCTAGGCTTAGGCTTAAAGGGTGAGAAAATAGATGGGAACGTCACGAAAGTTGGTGTGCGCATTTTTCTACCAATGGGACATCCAAATCTATGCTCAATTTAAAATTCCGAAAAGTTGGTAAAATTGGAAACTCGACCGTGCGTTTTCACTAAGAATTTTCAATTCCGAGAAGTTGGTCAAATTGGAAACTCGACCGTGCGTTTTCGCTAGACTTGGGCTTAAAGGGGGAGAAAATAGCTCGGAACGTCACAAAATTTGGCGTGAGCATTTGTTTACCAACGGGATATCCAAATCTATGCTCAATTTTCAATTCCGAGAAGTTGGTCAAATTGGAAACTCGACCGTACGTTTTCGTTCAACTTGGGCTTAAAGGGGGAGAAAATAGCTTGGAACGTCACGAAAGTTTGTGTGGATGCTTGGATACCAATGGGACATCCAAAACTATTCTAAAATTTCAATTCCGAGCAGTTGGTCAAAGTTGAAACTCGATCGTGCGTTTTCGCTAAACTTGGGCTTAAAGGAGGAGAAAATAGCTGGGAACGTCACGAAAGTTGGTGTGGACGCTTGTCTATCAATGGGACATCCAAAACTATTCTCAAATTTCAATTCCAAGAAGTTGGTCAAAGTTGAAACTCGATCGTGCGTTTTCGCTAGAGTTGGGCTTAAAGGGGGAGAAAATAGCTCGGAACGTCACGAAAGTTGGTGTCGACGCTTGTCTACCAATGGGACATCCAGAACTAGTCTCAAATTTCAATTCCGAGAAGTTGGTCAAAGTTGAAACTCGATCGTGCATTTTCGCTAGACTTGGGCTTAAAGGGTGGGAAAATAGCTCGGAACGTCACGAAAGTTGGCGTGCGCACTTGTCTACCAACAGGACATCCAAATCTATTCTCATATTTCAATTCCGAGAAGTTGGTCAAAGTCGAAATGCCACCATGCGTTTTCACTAGACTTGAGCTTAAAGGGTGTTAAATTAGCTCGTAATGTGACAAAAGTTTTTGTGTGCGAATGTCTACAAATGGGACATCCAAATCTATCCTCAATTTTCAATTCCGAGAAGTTGGTGAAAGTCGTAACTCGACCGTACGTTTTCGCTACACTTTGGCTTAAAGGGGGAGAAAATAGCTCGAAACGTAACGAATGTTGGTGTGGATGCTTGTCTACCAATGGGACATCCAAAACTATTCTCAAATTTCAATTCCGAGAAGTTTGTCAAAGTTGAAACTCGATCGTGCATTTTCGCTAGACTTGGGCTTAAAGGGTTTGAAATTAGCTCGGAATCTCACAAAAGTTGTTGTGCGCAAATGTCTACAAATGGGACATCCAAAACAATGCTCAATCTTCAATTACGAGAAGTTGGTGAAAGTTGAAACTCGACCGTACGTTTTTGGTAGAGGAGAAAATAGCTTGGAACGTCACAAAAGTTAGTGTGGATGCTTGTCTACCAATGGGACATCCAAAACTATTCTCAAATTTCAATTCCAAGAAATTGGTCAAAGTCGAAACGCCACCATGCGTTTTCTCTAGACTTGGTATTAAAGTGTGTGAAATTAGTTTGTAAAATCACGAAAGTTGTAGTGCGCACATGTCTACAAATGTGACATCCCAATCTATTCTCAAATTTAAATTGTGAGAAGTTGGTCAAAGTTGAAAATCGACCGTGCGTTTTCCCTAGACTTGGGCTTAAAGGGTGTGAAATTAGTTCGGAACGTCACGAAAGTTGGCGTGCGCACTTGTATACCAATGGGACATCCAAATCTATGCTCAATTTTCAATTCTGGGAATTTGGTGAAAGTCGAAACTCGATCATGCATTTTCCCTAGATTTGGGATTAAAGGGTGTGAAATTAGCTGGGAACGTCACGAAAGTTGGCGTGGACGCTCGTCTACCAATGTGACATCCAAATCTATTCGCAAATTTAAATTCCGAGAAGTTGCTCGAAGTTGAAAATCGACCGTGCATTTTCGCTACACTTAGGATTAAAGGGTGAGAAAATAGCTCGGAACGTCACAAAAGTTGGCGTGCGCATTTGTCTACCAACGGGACATCCAAATCTATGCTCAATTTTCAATTCCGAGAAGTTGGTCAAATTTGAAACTCGACCGTGCGTTTTCGCTAGACTTGGGCTTAAAGGGGGAGAAAATAGCTCGAAACGTCACGAAAGTTGGTGTGGACGCTTGTCTATCAATGGGACATCCAAAACTATTCACAAATTTCAATTTCGAGAAGTTGGTCAAATTTGAAACTCGATCGTGCGTTTGTGAGGCACCTGCAACAATTAATTAACAAGAATATGCGAAATAGAAAAAATGATAGAACTCAGAATCACTTTTGTATTGATCACAGGCCACTTCGAGGGGGCAACCTCCTTTGAGCAAGCTCAATACAATAACTTCACGGTGCCTTCATAGGTCTCAACACACACTTATATACTAATTCTAGGCACCAATACTATGGGTCGAAACCATGGGCCGTTACAAACTATGGATCAACAATACTACGGGCGACTTACAAAGCATATGCGCCAACAACAATAACACAAACTATTGATCAACAATTACTACGGGACGACTTACAAAGCATATGCGTCCAACAACATCCTACTAACAAAGTAAAGACATGGGTTCCTAACATCCCCTCCCCCTTAAAAAAATCTTTGTCCTCAAAGCTTTAGATGTGGAAATTGTTGTTGAATCTGAAGGAGTGGTTCCCATGTAGCATCCTCGGGTTGCATGCCGTGCCACTGAATTAAGACCTCTGTGATAGAGCGAGAGCGAAGCTGACGCGTGCGCCGATTGAGGATGGCCTCTGGCTCCAAAAGGATGGATCCTTCATTATTCAGTTTAGGTAAAATCGTTTGGCCGCTGATGTTGGTGCCAAGAACTTTCTTCAGACAAGAGACATGAAAGACTGGATGAATGCGGGAAGAAGGAGGAAGTTCCAATTTATAAGCAACAGACCCAATCTGCTGAAGAATCCGATATGGCCCATAGAACTTTGGAGCGAGCTTATGACGCCCTTTGAGTTTCAAGGAGGATTGTTTGTACGGCTGGAGACGAAGAAAAACCATATCGCCGACTTGAAAAGTGCACTCCGAACGGTGCTGATCAGCTTGTTGCTTCATGCGATTTCTTGCCATGTGAAGATTGTCCCGCAAAATGCGAAGAATCTGATCACGGTTGCGAAGGACCGTGTCAACTTCTTGAACTGGTGAACTGGTGGGGGTGTATGGGAGAAGAGCTGGAGGTGCCTGACCATAGACTGCTTCATATGGGGTCATTTTAGAGGCAGTGTGGTAAGAGGTATTGTACCACCATTCAGCGAGAGGGAGCCATTTTGCCCACTGATGTTGTTGTTCCGAGGTGAAGCAACAAAGATAAGTTTCCAAGCATTTATTGAAAATTTCAGTCTGACCATCTGTTTGTGGGTGATACCCTGAACTCATCTTCAGTTTGGTGCCAGTGTGGAGAAATAGTTCTGTCCAAAAATGACTAGTGAAAGTCGCATCACGATCCGAGACAATGGAAGAAGGGATGCCATGAAGACGAAAGATCTGGTCCATAAAAATTTGAGCGACGGAGGAGGCTGTATAGGGATGGCTGAGAGCACAAAAATGACTATATTTGGAGAGACGATCAACCACAACGAGAATCACTGTCTTCCTGCCAGATTTAGGGAGCCCTTCAATGAAATCCATAGAAATATCTGTCCAAATCCGTGTAGGTATGGGCAAGGGTTCAAGCAATCCTGGAAGGAGTGTTGTTTCACCCTTATTGCGTTGGCAGGTATCACATTCGGCCACCATCTGTTGAATTGTCCTTTTCATGCCCTGCCAAAAGAAGTTACGCCGTGCTCGTTCATATGTTTTGAGGAACCCAGAGTGCCCGGCCGATGGAGAAGCATGGAGTTCATAGAAGACAGCCTGTTGAAGATCTGTGCTCCGGGGAAGCACCAGACGACCCTTGTATCTCAGAGAAGCACCATCCCAAGAGTAATGTGGGACAGCAGAAGGATTGTTGGTCAAGCGTTGGATGATCTGAGATAAAGAAGAGTCATTGACATAACCCTGTTGAACAGATTGCAACCAATTTGGAACCGGCATAGAAATAGCTGAAAGAGAACCTTGGGCATCAAATGTGCGAGAAAGAGCATCTGCCACAATATTGTCTTTACCCTTCTTGTAAGTGATCTCATAGTCATAACCCATGAGTTTTCTAACCCATTTCTGTTGTGCCGGGGAGGAGACACGCTGGTCCAAGAAATATTTCAGACTCTGGTGATCAGTCTTGATGCAGAAATGATTCCCTAATAGGTATGGACGCCACTTCTGTACTGCATGCAAAATAGCCATCATTTCCTTCTCATAGGTAGAGGCAGCTAAATTCTTACCTGAAAGGGCTTTGCTGGTGAACGCAATGGGGTGTTCATCTTGAAGGAGAACAGCACCAAGTCCATTGCCGCAAGCATCACTCTCAATAGTGAAGGGCTTGGAAAAATCAGGCATAGCTAGCACCGGTGTAGTACACATAGCTTGTTTTAGTTTGTCAAATGCACACTGAGTAGCAGGTGTCCATGTAAAAGCATATTTTTTCAATAGAGAAGTTAATGGAGCTACAATCTTCCCATAATCCTTGACAAACTTGCGGTAGTAGCCAGTCAACCCCAAAAAACCATGAAGGCTCTTGAGTGTCTGAGGATGTGGCCAATTGTTCATGGCCTCGATTTTGGCAGGATCCACGCGAACCCCTTGTGCAGAGATAATGTGCCCGAGATACTCAACTTCCTTTTGTCCAAAAACACATTTAGACTGCTTGGCATGGAGATGATGGTCAGAGAAAAGTTGCATGACAAGATCGAGATGCTGGAGATGTTCATCCCATGTTTTACTGTAGATGAGGATATCATCAAAGAATACCAGAATGAATTTCCGCAAGTAGGGTCGAAATATTTTATTCATTAAGGCCTGGAATGTGGAAGGAGCATTAGTGAGGCCAAAGGGCATGACCAAAAACTCATAATGGACATCATGTGTGCAGAAAGCTGTTTAGGAATATCATCCTCATGAACCCGAATTTGATGATACCCAGAACGAAGATCCAACCTGGAGAAAAAGTGAGCCCCATGAAGCTCATCAACAACAGGAATTGGAAACTTATCCTTGATGGTGAGGTGATTAAGTGCTCGGAAGTCAATGCAGAGGCGCCATGACCCATCTTTTTTGCGGACAAGAATAACTGGAGAAGAAAAGGAACTAGTGCTTCGGCGAATAATACCTTGCTTCAATAAGTCCCGAACGAGCATTTCAATCTCCGTTTTTTGGTGAAATGGGTAGCGATAGGGCCTGATGTTGGGCGGAACGCTGCCAGGAAGGAGCTGAATACGATGGTCTTCTGGCCTGGAAGGTGGTAATCCCACTGGTTCAGCAAAGACACCTGTATACCGATCCATAATTTGTTGTAGATCCAAAGGAGTAGTGGAGAATGCTGCTGGTTGCATCTGGATGGAATGGATCTGAGCAATGACACCATGTGAATTATTCTTGAGGAGTTTTTCCATACGATGTGAACTGATGATGCTGAGAGAACCTGGTTGTAATCCTGTCAATGTGTGTTTGTGTCCATTCTCGGAAAACTGCATCCAAAGTTCGGCAAAATCCCATAAGATAGGGCCGAGTGTGCGTAGCCATTGAGCGCCCAAAACCACATCACATCCGCCTAAGGGAAAGGAAAACATGTCAGAGCGCAAGGTATAATCTCCCATAGAGATACGCACATTTCGACACTTCCCTTTGCAAGGTAAGGTGCCCCCATTGGCAATCCTGACTTCAAAGTTGGAGCAAGGATGGATAAAACAATCAGCTTGTTTGGCGATCCGAGGGTCAATGAAATTATGCGTGCTACCAGAATCAATGAGGATTGTAAGAGGAAGCTTCTTGAAGTAACCCCTGACCCGCATTGTTTGGGGGGTGGTGATTCCCGCTAAAGCATGGAGAGATATCTCTGGCTGGTCATCCTGAGACGGAGGGTCACTAGGCGGTTCCTGAATGTCGACCGGTTCATCCAGTGTTTCTGGATCTTCGTCACCCATTTCAGAGGCAGGCAAAGACTCCACATCCAGGAGATAGAGCTTTTGCTGAACACATCTATGTCCCCGAGTGAATTTCTCATCACAATTATAGCAAAGCCCCTTTTCTCTGCGTTCTTGCATCTCTGTTTCAGACAAACGCTTGATAGGAGTCGATCGAGGAGCCTGCGGTATAGGTGGTCGCTGAGAACCCATATTTCGGAAGGGAACAAAAGTGGGCTTGGAGCGTTGTTGGGCTGCAATCTTGTCTTATGCCAACTTATCCAACCCGAGTGCTTCCATCATTGTGTTGGGACAGAACATTTTGACCTCAGAGCAGATGGCATCCTTTAGACCACTGATAAAACAACTCCGGTAAAATTCATCAGACAATCCTTCGGTGTGGTTGGCTAGATTCTCAAATTCGGTTTGATACTCTCTCACAGTGCCAGTTTGGCGAAGTTTAGTGAGGGCTCCGGTGAAGTCATCAAAAGCACTAGGACCAAATCGTTGCAAAAGGAGCTGGCAAAAGTCTGGCCAGTTGGGCTCTGGATGAGCCTTGATGTACCAACGGTACCATTGAAGAGCTTCCTGTTCCAAATGAAAGGATGCCAACGGAACTTTGTTGACATCAAAAGTATTATGCAGACTGAAATACTGTTCTGCACGATAGATCCATCCAGTTGGATCGATACCATTGAAGCGAGGAAAATCAAGCTTCGGACCACGGAAATTGCTGGAAGAAGAGAACCCATTGTCTACTGAAGACTCGGACTGCCGTTTGTTGTTCATAGCTGAATGTTCAAGATGGAGACCAAGAAATTTTTCATCCAGATCCTAGAGTTTGGCTTGGATGGCTGCAAGGGCTTCCTCCATGGTTTTTGCTCCTGCACGGGTGACAACCATAACCAGGGATTTTTTATTTTTTTTTTTTTTTTTGACTGGGTAGGAAAACAAAAACAGGAACTACTTCAGTAAAGGAAAATTTGGATTTGGGAAAAAATCAGAAGGGTAATTGGGGTTTGACTCGTTTTTTGGACACTGTTGGATAGACAGGGAAGCAAAAATGAGGATTTCAGAAGCGGGGTGAAAGGATGGGAAAATTTGGCAGAGGGGAACAAAGAAGCAGAATTTAGAAAGGAACTCTGTGGTAAAAATTGAAGGTGATTGGGTGAAATCTGAGGAAGTTATGGCAAACCCTAAAAATAGACAAATGTGGGATTTTGGGCTGTAGGAAGGGGAATTGAGGATAGGGTCCTCAGGGATGAAATATGCAGAATGGAATGACAGGGGTTCCCTGAAATTTTCAAGGAAAACAGAGGTAAAACAAGGGGGATATGGAGAAAAAAATGAGTTTTTTTTTTTTTTTTCTTTACAGACTGGAGCGGCTACGGCTCTGCTTGCAGAATGGGATCTCCGGTTCGAAGGATTCTGGAACAACGTCGAATGGCTGGAATTGGAACGGCTTGCAAAATGGATCTGAAATGGCGCAGCAGTGATCGACAATAGTTCAGCTGAAGGTAGATATGGACCCCAGGTATGTGCGGCTTCCTAACAGTTCAGGGTTTTCACTCGGCCACCAAAGCTGTCTAACGGCTTGCGTATTGGGGCAGTACCCCTCACTCCACGGCTCAGGTAAAACTGATAACCGCTTTGCCACAAACGACAGCTCTTGGTTTACCTCACAGGTGGGAACTAGTCAATCAGGTAGCGGTCGTTGCCCTTTTCGCCGACAGGTCCTCTTAATGGGCCATTTACTTCGGGGTTCCTGTGGTACTCCTCACAATGAGTTTTAGGGCTTATGCCCAAGTACTTCCCACAGTTAAGAGGATAGGGATTATTCCCAAATCCGAACCTACAACAGATGCGAAAAAAAATTTGGCGGAAATTTCACCCAGCAAGCCCAAGAAAGTGCTCTGCTACCAGATGTGAGGCACCTGCAACAATTAATTAACAAGAATACGCGAAATAGCAAAAATGATAGAACTCAGAATCACTTTTGTATTGATCACAGGCCACTTCGAGGGGGCAACCTCCTTTGAGCAAGCTCAATACAATAACTTCACGGTGCCTTCATAGGTCTCAACACACACTTATATACTAATTCTAGGCGCCAATACTATGGGTCAAAACCATGGGCCGTTACAAACTATGGATCAACAATACTACGGGCGACTTACAAAGCATATGCGCCAAAAACAATAACACAAACTATTGATCAACAATTACTATGGGACGACTTACAAAGCATATGCGTCCAACAACATCCTACTAACAAAGTAAAGACATGGGTTCCTAACAGTGTTTTCGCTAGACTTGGGCTTAAAGGGGGAGAAAATAGCTCAGAACATCACGAAAGTTGGTGTGGACACTTGTCTACCAATGGGACATCCAAAACTATTCTCAAATTTCAATTCCGAGAAGTTGGTCAAAGTTGAAACTCGATCGTGCGTTTTCGCTAGACTTGAGCTTAAAGGGGGAGAAAATAGCTCGGAACGTCACGAAAGTTGGTGTGGACGCTTGTCTACCAATGAGACATCCAAAACTATTCTCAAATTTCAATTCCGAGAAGTTGGTCAAAGTTGAAACTCGATCGTGCGTTTTCGCTAGACTTGTGCTTAAAGGGGGAGAAAATAGCTCGAAACGTCACGAAAGTTGGTGTGGACGCTTGTCTACCAATGGGACATCAAAAACTATTCTCAAATTTCAATTCCGAGAAGTTAGTCAAAGTTGAAACTTGATCGTGCGTTTTCGCTAGACTTGGGCTTAAAGGGTGTGAAAATAGCTCGAAACGTTACGAAAGTTGGCGTGGACGCTCGTCTACCAATGTGACATCCAAATCCATTCTCAAATTTAAATTCCGAGAAGTTGGTCAAAGTTGAAAATCGATCGTTCATTTTCGTTAGATCTAGGCTTAAAGGGTGAGAAAATAGCTCGGAGCATCACGAAAGTTCGCGTCCGCATTTGTCTACCAACGGGACATCCAAATCTATGCTCAATTTTCAATTCCGAGAAGTTGGTCAAATTGGAAACTCAACCATGCGTTTTCGCTCGACTTGAGCTTAAAGGCTGTGAAATTAGCTCATAATGTGACGAAAGTTGGCGTGCGCATTTGTCTACCAACGGGACATCCAAATCTATGCTCAATTTTTAATTCCGAGAAGTTTGTCAAATTCGAAACTCGACCGTGCGTTTTCGCTAGAGTTGGGCTTAAAGGCGAAGAAAATAGCTCGGAACGTCACGAAAGTTGGCATGTGCACTTGTCTACCAACGGACATACAAATCTATTTTAAAATTTAAACTCCCAAAAGTTGGTCAAAGTCGAAACGCCACCATGCGTTTTCACTAGACTTGAGCTTAAAGGGTGTGAAATTAGCTCGTAACGTCACAAAAGTTGTTGTGCGTGCATGTCTACAAATGGGACATCCAAATCTATTCTCAATTTTCATTTCCCAGAAGTGGGTCAAAGCCGAAACGCGATCGTGGGTTTTCTCTAAAGTTGGGCTTAAAGGGGAAGAAAATAGCTCGGAACGTCACGAAAGTTGGCGTGTGCACTTATCTACCAACGGGACATCCAAATCCATTCTCAAATTTAAGTTATGAGAAGTTGGTCAAAGTTGAAAATCGACCGTGCATTTTCGCTAGACTTAGGCTTAAAGCATGAGAAAATAGCTCGGAACGTCACGAAAGTTGGCGTGCGCATTTGTCTACCAACGGGACATCCAAATCCATGCTGAATTTTCAATTCCGAGAAGTTGGTCAAATTGGAAACTCGACTGTGTGTTTTCACTAGACTTGGGCTTAAAGGGGGAGAAAATAGCTCAGAACATCACGAAAGTTGGTGTGGACGCTTGTCTACCAATGGGACATCCAAAACTATTCTCAAATTTCAATTCCGAGAAGTTGGTCAAAGTTGAAACTCGATCGTGCGTTTTCGCTAGACTTGGGCTTAAAGGGGAAGAAAGTAGCTCGGAATGTCATGAAAGTTGGTGTGGACGCTTGTCTACCAATGGGACATCCAAAACTATTCTCAAATTTCAATTATGAGAAGTTGGTCAAAGTTGAAACTCGATCGTGCGTTTTCGCTAGACTTGGGCTTAAAGGGGGAGAAACTAGCTCGGAACGCCACGAAAGTTGGTGTGGATGCTTGTCTACCAATGCGACATCGAAAACTATTCTCAAATTTCAATTACGAGAAGTTGGTCAAAGCAAAAACTCGATCGTGCGTTTTTGCTAGAATTGGGCTTAAAGGATGTGAAAATAGCTCGGAACGTCACGAAAGTTGGCATGGACGCTCGTCTACCAATGTGACATCCAAATCTATTCTCAAATTTAAATTCTGAGAAGTTGGTCAAAGTTGAAAATCGACCGTGCATTTTCGCTAGACTCGGGCTTAAAGGGTGAGAAAATAGCTCGGAACGCCACGAAAGTTGGTGTGCGCATTTGTCTACCAACGGGAAATCCAAATCTATGCTCAATTTTCAATTCCGAGAAGTTTGTCAAATTCGAAACTCGACCGTACGTTTTCGTTAGACTTGGGCTTAGAGGGGGAAAAAATAGCTCGGAACGTCACGAAAGTTGGCGTGTGCACTTATCTACCAACAGGACATCCAAATCCATTCTCAAATTTAAATTCCGAGAAGTTGGTCAAAGTTGAAAATCGACCGTGCATTTTTGCTAGACTTAGGCTTAAAGCGTGAGAAACTAGCTCGGAACGTCACGAAAGTTGGCGTGCGCATTTGTCTACCAACGGGACATCCAAATCTATGATGGATTTTCAATTCCGAGAAGTTGGTCAAATTGGAAACTCGACTGTGCTTTTTCGCTAGACTTGGGCTGAAAGGGGGAGAAAATAGCTCGGAACGTCATAAAAGTTGGTGTGGACGCTTGTCTACCAATGGAACATCCGAAACTATTCTCAAATTTCAATTCCGAGAAGTTGGTCAAAGTTGAAACTCGATCGTGCATTTTCGCTAGACTTGGGCTTAATGGGGAAGAAAATAACTTGAAACTCGACCGTGTGTTTTCGCTCGACTTGAGATTAAAGGGTGTGAAATTAGCTCGTAATGTGACAAAAGTTGGCGTGCGCATTTGTCTACCAATGGGACATCCAAATCTATGCCCAATTTTTAATTCCAAGAAGGTGGTCAAATTCGAAACTTGACCGTGCGTTTTCGCTAGACTTAGGCTTAAAGGGTGAGAAAATAGCTCGAAACGTCACGAAAGTTGGCGTGCGCATTTGTCTACCAACGGGACATCCAAATCTATGCTCAATTTTCAATTCCGAGAAGTTTGTCAAATTGGAAACTTGACTGTGCGTTTTCGCTCGACTTCGGCTTAAAGGGGGAGAAAATAGCTCGAAACGTCACGAAAGTTGGTGTGGATGCTTTGCTACCAATGGGACATCCAAAACTATTCTCAAATTTCAATTCCGAGAAGTTAGTGAAAGTTGAAACTCGATCGTGCGTTTTCGCTAGACTTGGGCCTAAAGGGTGTGAAAATAGCTCGGAACGTCACGAACGTTGGCGTGGACGCTCGTCTACCATTGTGACATCCAAATCTATTCGCAAATTTAAATTACGAGAAGTTGGTCAAAGTTGAAAATCGACCGTGCATTTTCGCTACACTTAGGCTTAAAGGGTGAGAAATTAGCTCGTAATGTCACGAAAGTTGGCGTGTGCATTTGTCTACCAACGGGACATCCAAATCTATGCTCAATTTTTAATTCCGAGAAGTTAGTCAAATTCGAAACTCGACCGTGCGTTTTTCGCTAGGCTTAGGCTTAAAGGGTGAGAAAATAGCTCGGAACGTCAAGAAAGTTGGCGTGCGCATTTTTCTACCAACAGGACATCCAAATCTATGCTCAATTTAAAATTCTGAAAAGTTGGTCAAATTGGAAACTCAACCGTGCGTTTTCACTAAGAATTTTCAATTCCGAGAAGTTGGTCAAATTGGAAACTCGACCATGCGTTTTCGCTATACTTGGGCTTAAAGGGGGAGAAAATAGCTCGGAACGTCACGAAAGTTGGCGTGAGAATTTGTCTAGCAACGGGATATCCAAATCTATGCTCAATTTTCAATTCCGAGAAGTTGGTGAAATTGGAAACTCGACCGTGCGTTTTCGCTCGACTTGGGCTTAAAGGGGGAGAAAATAGCTTGGAACATCACAAAAGTTGGTGTGGACGCTTGTCTACCATTGGGACATCCAAAACTATTCTCAAATTTCAATTCCGAGAAGTTGGTCAAAGTTGAAACCCGATCGTGCGTTTTCGCTAGACTTGGGCTTAAAGGGGGAGAAAATAGCTCGGAACGTCACGAAAGTTGGTGTGGACGCTTGTCTACCAATGGGACATCCAAAACTATTCTCAAATTTCTATTCCAAGAAGTTGGTCAAAGTTGAAACTCGATCGTGCGTTTTCGCTAGAGTTGGGCTTAAAGGGGGAGAAAATAGCTCGTAACGTCACGAAAGTTGGTGTGGACGCTTGTCTACCAATGGGACATCCAGAACTAGTCTCAAATTTCAATTCCTAGAAGTTGGTCAAAGTTGAAACTCGATCGTGCATTTTCGCTAGACTTGGGCTTAAACGGTGGGAAAATAGCTCGGAACGTCACGAAAGTTGGCGTGCGCACTTGTCTACCAACATGACATCCAAATCTATGCTCAATTTTCAATTCCGGGAATTTGGTGAAAGTCGAAACTCGTTTGTGCATTTTCCCTAGATTTGGGCTTAAAGGGTGTGAAATTAGCTCGGAACCTCACGAAAGTTGGCGTGGACGCTCGTCTACCAATGTGACATCCAAATCTATTCACAAATTTAAATTCCGAGAAGTTGCTCGAATTTGAAAATCGACCGTGCATTTTCGTTACACTTAGGCTTAAAGGGTGAGAAAATAGCTCGGAACGTCACGAAAGTTGGCGTGCGCATTTGTCTACCAACGGGACATCCAAATCTATGCTCAATTTTCAATTCCGAGAAGTTGGTCAAATTGGAAACTCGGCCGTGCGTTTTCGCTAGACTTGGGCTTAAAGGGGGAGAAAATAGCTCGGAACGTCACGAAATTTGGTGTGGACGCTTCTCTACCAACGGGACATCCAAATTTATGCTCAATTTTCAATTTCGAGAATTTGGTTAAATTCAAAACTCGACCGTGCGTTTTCGCTCGACTTGAGCTTAAAGGGTGTGAAATTAGCTCGTAGTGTGACGAAAGTTGGCATGCGCATTTGTCTACCAACGGGACATCCAAATCTATGCTCAATTTTCAATTTCGAGAAGTTGGTGAAATTTGAAACTCGACCGTGCGTTTTCTCTAGACTTGGGCGTAAAGGGGGAGAAAATAGCTCGGAACGTCATGAAGTTGGTGTGGACGCTTGTCTACCAATGGGACATCCAAAACTATTCTGAAATATCAATTCCGAGAACTTGGTCAAAGATGAAACTCGATCGTGCATTTTCGCTAGACTTGGGCTTAAAGGGGGAGAAAATAGCTCGGAACGACACAAAAGTTGGTGTGGACGCTTGTCTACCAATGGGACATCCAAAACTATTCTCAAATTTCAATTCTGAGAAGCTGGTCAAAGTTGAAAATCGACCGTGCATTTTTGCTACACTTGGGCTTAAAGGGTGAGAAAATAGCTCGGAATGTCACGAAAGTTGGTGTGCGCATTTGCCTACCAATGGGACATCCAAATCTATGCTCAGTTTTTAATTCTGAGAAGTTGGTCAAATTCGAAACTCAACCGTGCGTTTTCGCTAGACATAGGCTTAAAGGGGGAGAAAATAGCTCGGAACTTCACGAAAGTTGGCGTGCGCATTTGTCTACCAACGGGACATCCAAATCTATGCTCAATTTTCAATTCCCAGAAGTTGGTCAAATTCGAAACTCGACCGTGCATTTTCGCTAGACTTGGGCTGAAAGGGGGAGAAAATAGCTCGGAACGTCATGAAAGTTGGTGTGGACGCTTCTCGACCAATGGGACATCCAAAACTATCCTCAAATTTCAATTCCGAGAAGTTAGTCAAAGTGGAAACTCGATCGTGCGTTTTCGCTAGACTTGGGCTTAAAGGGTGTGAAAATAGCTCGAAACGTTACGAAAATTGGCATGGACGCTCATCTACCAATGTGACATCCAAATACATTCTGAAATATGAATTCCGAGAAGTTGGTCAAAGTTGAAAATCGACCGTGCATTTTTGCTAGACTTAGACTTAAAGGGTGATAAAATAGCACGGAACGTCACGAAAGTTGACATGCGCATTTGTCTACCAACGGGACATCCAAATCTATGCTCAATTTTCAATTCGGAGAAGTTGGTCAAATTGAAAACTCGACCGTGCGTTTTTTCTCGACTTGAGCTTAAAGGGTGTGAAATTAGCTCGTAATGTGACGAAAGTTGGCGTGCGTATTTGTCTACCAACGAGACATCCAAATCTATGCTCAATTTTTAATTCCGAGAAGTTGGTCAAATTCGAAACTTGACCGTGCGTTTTCGCTAGACTTAGGCTTAAAGGGTGAGAAAATAGCTCGGAACTTCACGAAAGTTGGCGTGCGCATTTGTCTACCAACGGGACACCCAAATTTATGCTGAATTTTCAATTCCGAGAAGTTGGTCAAATTGGAAACCTGACCGTGCGTTTTCGCTAGACTTGGGCTTAAAGGGGGAGAAAATAGCTCGGAACGTCACGAAAGTTGGTGTGGACGCTTGTCTACCAATGGGAATTCCAAAACTATCCTCAAATTTCAATTCCGAGAAGTTGGTCAAAGTTCAAACTCGATCGTGCGTTTTCGCTAGACATGGGCTTAAAGGGGAAGAAAATAGCTCGGAACGTCACGAAAGTTGGTGTGGACGCTTGTCTACCAATGGGACATCCAAAACTATTCTCAAATTTCAATTCCGAGAAGTTGGTCAAAGTTGAAACTCGATCGTGCGTTTTCGCTAGACTTGGGCTTAAAGGGTGTGAAAATAGCTCGGAAGGTCACGAAAGTTGGTGTGGACGCTTGTCTACCAATGGGACATCCAAAACTATTCTCAAATTTCAATTTCGAGAAGTTGGTCAATGTTGAAACTCGATCGTGCGTTTTCGCTAGACTTGGGCTTAAAGGGTGTGAAAATAGCTCAGAACGTCACGAAAGTTGGCGTGCGCATTTGTCTACCAACGGGACATCCAAATCTAGGCTGAATTTTCAATTCCGAGAAGTTGGTCAAATTGGAAACTCGACCATGCGTTTTCGCTAGACATGGGCTTAAAGGGGGAGAAAATAGCTCAGATCGTCACGAAAGTTGGTGTGGACGCTTCTCTACCAATGGGACATCCAAAACTATTTTCAAATTTCAATTCTGAGAAGTTGGTCAAAGTTGAAACTCGATCGTGCGTTTTCACTAGACTTGGGATTAAAGGGGAAGAAAATAGCTCGGAACGTCATGAAAGTTGGTGTGGACGCTTGTCTACCAATGGGACATCCAAAACTATTCTCAAATTTCAATTCCGAGAAGTTGGTCAAAGTTGAAATTCGATTGTGCGTTTTCGCTAGACTTGGGCTTAAAGGGGGAGAAAATAGCTCAGAACGTCACGAAAGTTGGTGTGGACGCTTGTCTACCAATGGGACATCGAAAACTATTCTCAAATTTCAATTCCGAGAAGTTGGTCAAAGTTGAAACTCGATCGTGCGTTTTCGCTAGAATTGGGCTTAAAGGGTGTGAAAATAGCTGGGAACGTCACGAAAGTTGGCGTGGACGCTCGTTTACCAATGTGACATCCAAATCTATTCTCAAATTTATATTCCTAGAAGTTGGTCAAAGTTGAAAATCGACCGTTCATTTTCGCTAGAGATAGGCTTAAAGCGTGAGAAAATAGCTCGGAACGTCACGAAAGTTGGCGTGCGCATTTGTCTACCAACGGGACATCCAAATCTATGCTCAATTTTCAATTCCGAGAAGTTGGTCAAATTGAAAACTCGACCGTGCGATTTTGCTAGACTTGGGCTTAAAGGGGGATAAAATAGCTCGGAACGTCACGAAAGTTGGTGTGGACGCTTGTCTACCAATGGGACATCCAAAACTATTTTCAAATTTCAATTCCGAGAAGTTGGTCAAAGTTGAAACTCGATCGTGCGTTTTCGCTAGACTTGGGCTTAAAGGGGGAGAAAATAGCTCGGAACGTCACGAAAATTGGCGTGGACGCTCGTCTACCAATGTGACATCCAAATCTATTCTCAAATTTATATTACGAGAAGTTGGTCAAAGGTTAAAATCGACCGTGCATTTTCGCTAGACTTGGGCTTAAAGGGTGAGAAAATAGCTCAAAATGTCACGAAAGTTGGTGTGCGCATTTGTCTACCAACGGGACATCCAAATCTATGCTCAATTTTTAATTCCAAGAAGTTGGTCAAATTCGAAACTCGACCGAGAAGTTGGTCAAAGTCAAAATGCCACCATGCATTTTTTCTAGACTTGAGCTTAAAGGGTGTGAAATTAGCTCTTAACATCACGAAAGTTGACGTGCATGCATGTCTACAAATGGGACATCCAAATCTATGCTCAATTTTGAATTCCGAGAAGTTGGTGAAAGTCGAAACTCGACTGTACATTTTCGCTAGAGTTGGGTTTGAAGTGGGATAAAATAGCTCGGAATCTCACGAAAGTTGGTGTGGATGCTTGTCTACCAATGGTACATCCAAAACTATTCTCAAATTTAAATTCCGAGAAGTTGGTCAAAGTTGAAAATCGACCGTGCATTTTCGCTACACTTAGGCTTAAAGGGTGAGAAATTAGCTCGTGATGTCACGAAAGTTGGCGTGTGCATTTGTCTACCAACGGGACATCCAAATCTATGCTCAATTTTTAATTCCGAGAAGTTGGTCAAATTCGAAACTTGACCATGCATTTTCGCTAGGCTTAGGCTTAAAGGGTGAGAAAATAGCTCGAAATGTCACGAAAGTTGGCGTGCACATTTTTCTACCAACGTGACATCCAAATCTATGCTCAATTTAAAATTCCGAAAAGTTGGTCAAATTGGAAACTGGACCGTGCGTTTTCACTAGAAATTTTCAATTCCGAGAAGTTGGTCAAATTGGAAACTCGACCGTGCATTTTAGCTAGACATGGGCTTAAAGGGGGAGAAAATAGCTCGGAACGTCATGAAGTTGGCATGAGCATTTGTCTACCAACGGGATATCCAAATCTATGCTCAATTTTCAATTCCGAGAAGTTGGTCAAATTGGAAACTCGACCGTGCGTTTTCGCTCGACTTGGGCTTAAAGGGGGAGAAAATAGCTCGGAACGTCACAAAAGTTGGTGTGGACGCTTGTCTACCAATGGGACATCCAAAACTATTCTAAAATTTCAATTCCGAGAAGTTGGTCAAAGTTGAAACTCGATCGTGCGTTTTCGCTAGACTTGGGCTTAAAGGGGGAGAAAATAGCTCGGAACGTCACGAAAGTTGGTGTGGACGCTTGTCTACCAATGGGACATCCAAAACTATTCTCAAATTTCAATTCCGAGAAGTTGGTCAAAGTTGAAACTCGATCGTGCGTTTTCGCTAGAGTTGGGCTTAAAGGGGGAGAAAATAGCTCGGAACGTCACAAAAGTTGGTGTCAAAACCCAAAAGTATCAAAAAAATTTAAAATTTTAAGGTAGCAATAAATGTTTTGGAATACATTCCTCAATCTGTTTATGTTAATTAAATGATCATAATCTGTCTGAATAATCTGCTGTTGTACTTGAATGTTATAAATGTTTTCTCTTTTCAGTTATTGATTGTTTTATTTGTTTTCCACCTCAAGGAGAAAGTGCCAGAGCAGACTGGGCTTACTTAGCTTTCGAGCTAACGCATCAACTGTATTTCTCTTTACAAATACACAGGTAAAGTGGGGTCGCGACATTTAAATCTTTAAAGTGTTAAAAATGCATTTATCTGCACCAATTCAGTTAGTAAAATCTAAACATGCAAGTCTGTTATCAACATATATAAAGGTAGAACTCCCTTCCTGAGGTACTCATAAATCCTACTGTTATCGAGTCGGAAATTTTATGAGAATATGCTATCTATTTGTTCTTGATCGAAATGGCTGAAGTATCACTGTGGAGTATTGTTCCTTTGATTTTATACCGTGCTGTAATAATAATACCTCTTATTTAATATGGCATCAAGTCGCTGGATTATAATAATAAGACCACTTTTGGTTTATCTGTTGATACTGTATTATGTCACATCAATAATCTTGAAGATATATGATATGGTCTTCTCTTACCCCGTCATTATAATGTTAGACTTTATTTGAAATTTGCAACTTAACAGTGAAAGATCTGGAATTACCAATATCTACTTTTCTTATTTCTAAATAGATATCAGCGGCTCTGTCAGAATTACTACACCCAGCTCTACTTCACTACAATAGAGTCTTTAATGAAGGGCAATATCTGTTGTCGTTTTCATATAGCTAGGGTATAAAATTATTGGTGCTAGTTATTGTGAAATGACTTATAGTTAAGTGTGATATCATCTTACTTATAATTATTTGATGTGAAAACCATCTCCTTGTATAAAAATCCAGACTCCATGTGTTATCAAAATGTCTTGGTTACTAAAAGAATGACAAAAGCTATAGGGTCTTACAACTATATATATATATAACCGGTCTATTTACCCATACCATGGTTTGTATCTAATACCATTGTTAAGTATTTCATCGCAAGGTTGAACATCATTAACATACATTCTTATATTGATTGTGGTAAGTGTTGTTGTTTTCATAAGCAAGGCTCAATGCATTTCTTTTCCATGGAGAAAACTTGAAAAATTCATCTTTAGTTTAATACCATGTGGAATATCCAAGCTGTGGTGTTTTTAATTAGCAAGAATGGATCTTTCATTAAAAATCTTAGACATTATTGATAACTACCTATATTCGTTGGTTGTAGGCAATGTGATGTTCACATCATAAGGTTTGGAAGTATTAAAATCATTATGAAGCTAATGACAAGTTTAACATAGTGCCAATACCCTTATGCATTATCGGGTTCATGATGTTAATCACCTCTGCCATGATTGGGTTTATTCCCATTATAATTTTGTTTGGAAAACAAATCATTTGAACTTTTTGGTCTCAACATTAGAATCTCGACCCACTCTCATGCAAATATTGAAACTGCTACGTGGTTGCATGATAGCCAAGTACTTGGCGATATAAAACCTGGGCATAACCCTACTTCGTCATTATCCACCGCCTTCGGGCTCGGGTCTTTCCCTGCTACCTCTCCACGTCCGAGCTATGGTGGCGTTGTTGTTTACAGTTCTCAGACTGTTATCATTCCTTCGCTTGATGATTTCATTTGCAAATCTTTATTATTAACTGTGGGCAGCTAAGGGAGTGTTATAGTGCCTAGGGTTCATCCTCGTCGTTCATTTATCAGTCTGGCCGCCATTGTTTTCGTATGCTAACAGCTTGCCTGCTATCTTAGCCTTCATATTATCCATAGCCTCGTCTGAGAGTCAATAGTATGCGTTGCTGTAACAACTGTAGCTTGGTCAAAATCTAGGGTCTGAAATTTGGTTTAACCATAGAATCTCTGTCACGACGTAGCCTTGAATTTTAGCTCGGTTCTGTTGGATGCTTCCACTATAGCACGTACTCTTTGTTAGCAGACATCTTATTCGTGTTGACGAACGATAGGGGTTCACCCTTCTGTTGCTCAAGGCTACCAACCTACCTACTGCACATATCTTCAACTAAACCTCGGGTAAGCTTATGGGATCATCTTTGTTTTCTGAATACATAAGTTATTTTAAAACTCGTTATTTTTTTTACAGATATATATATAAATAATCATTGATATTGCTTTGTTTTGTTGCAGGCTCGGGCTCCATTCGCAGTGGGTGACTTCTTGCTACGGCCGTGGGTTGCATAACCGGGTAAGCCTGGTCTTTTACCATGGCATTCCTCCTTGTTGGATGTTTGTATGGTTTGATAAGAAGGGCCATCCTTGTGGCTAGCGCTATGCTATTTGGTCTTTGAGACTGGTTACGGTCATTTGTAAATTAAATCTGGTTACTAGAGGTGTTTATGGTTTTGTAAAGTATAAGAAGGTTATGAGCCTGCTTAGAACGACGGGGTTACGGCCTCAAGGTTTTGATACTACCTGTACTTTGTTTGGGGTTTTATTACCCGGATTTTTCGGATATTCCTTAATATAGCTGGTGTATTGTATGTAAACCTGTTCTATGTCTGCATTTTTCTTTGAATTCAATGCCCTATATTAATATAACTAAATCTTTGTTTTTAAAGGGATTTGAGAACTCGGTTGTAGATTGGATAATGTAATGTCAAAGGTTTTGCTTCTGCGTTTATCCTGTATAATTTTTAACTTGTAAGAAAATGACTTGTTAAAATATTTCTGTATGATGATATCGATATATGGTGTATGGTTTCGAGTTTTTAAGTTTACGTAGGATGCTTCTAAATAAAAAAAAGGCTATGACTGTAAGTAAAAGTCGTGGTATGAGTTTTCAAGGTTTGGGCACCTGTAAGGTTGGAAACGATGGGAGGTTCAAACTGATACGACAGTAGAATTTTGTGTATAAAAATTGTATTAACAGGATAGGATTCTGTATTTACATACTGTTTTGAATAGAATTAAAATGCGGCCGTAGATGAGAATCCAGTCTTAAACCCTAACATTTATATAAGTAGTGGAAAATGAAGTAATAGGGTTTAAAATATTAAAAAGGCTACAGTTTCAGATTCTGACTGGTTGTTTGGGCTTATCGTGTTTGGTCAGGGTTTTAATGTTAGTAATACTGTAGGGTTGTGAATCCTAGGGAACGGTAGTCGAATTTCACAGTAAAGATTTGATTTAGTTGCTTCCCCTGTGGTTACGAATTCAACTCTACTGCTATTTTAGATTTAAAAAAAAAAATAAAAGAAGAAAGATAATACAAAGTTATTTGAGCTCGTTAGGTAAACTAGAGGTAAAAGAGACGGTTCTGTGGTTTGATTTATGACTCTGTTAATACAATAAACTCGATGTCGGGCAAATCTTGTTTTTCTGTTATCTCACCTGCGTTTAAACCATATAATTTTGTTAACTGTAAACAAATACCCGAGTCTATCTTCTACTAGGTTTTCAGTGTCATTGTTTGGTTTGATAATTAATCATTGCAGAAGTTATTTTCTGCATTCGTTGTAACTAATCTGAAAGGCATTAATAAATAGTATAAATACTGTGTTTTAAATGGCTATGTTTTTAAACAGTTCCTATAATTGTTTAGAGAGTTAAAATATCAAAATAGAGTAACTTGTACCCTTAAACCCTATATATCTATTTCTGTATTATTATACATAAACTAAATTTAATAATTACAACAATTGCTATGACTTACAGTACCACTACTGTTTATTATGCATTTTCTTGTGCATTGTAAAATACTTTATCCATAAGATAAATAATGATATGAGGGAAATCTTAACACAGTAACTACTAATAAATCTACTACTGATATTCAGGGATTATGAATTTCCTATTGAATTAATTAATACTCAGACATTATGAAGATAACATAACATGCATTCATTTATACCTACTACACAAACATGAGTAAGTAGCAGAACCTGTTTCAAACAGTGGACAACAACAGCAGTAGGAGGCTGTTCCTCCCTACCAACTCCTGGAGAGTGCCCAGACAGCACTTCTCAGGACCCCCGAGCTTGCTCTCGTCTCCCTAGCTGGAACTAGGTGCAGCAATTCAATTCACTCAGCCAAAACAGCTAAACTGGAACCAAGTTACTGCAGCTTCCTATCTCAAAACACTTCCTTCTGACTTTCCCTCTTCCTCAATGGGACTCCTGAATAGCATTCACCTAAATGTATCCTCCCTCCAGAACTATATTGAACCCCCAACTCAGTTCATTGAGTACTATTTAAAAGATTGCCTAGGTCTTAGTTGGGTTAACTGTCATAAATGAGCCACCTGCTCAGATTCCACTTTCTTGGGGAATCATGACCCCAAAATATAGGGAGGTTGCCACCTACAACTTAGGAAGTGTTTGAGGATGCTGCCACTTGTATTTTGCCTTTCCACCTAGTTCCACCCACCAGTTAGACCAGTAACCTCTTTTAACAGCTCTCCCATGCTGTTGTCTCCATAATTTATTTATTAATAATAAAATATTCAGAATTTACATTCCATTTCTGGTGACTCTGCTGATTCATCCATTCCTACTTAGCATTAAATTTAACATAATGTCTCAGGAATATTAATAAAATAATTACATTATTTTTGCAAAATTGGGGTATGTGACAGTTGGTGTGGACGCTTGTCTACCAATGGGACATCCAGAACTAGTCTCAAATTTCAATTCCTAGAAGTTGGTCAAAGTTGAAACTCGATCGTGCATTTTCGCTAGACTTGGGCTTAAAGGGTGGGAAAACAGCTCGAAACGTAACGAAAGTTGGCGTGCGCACTTGTCTACCAACAGGACATCCAAATCTATGCTCAATTTTCAATTCCGGGAATTTGGTGAAAGTCGAAACTTGATCGTGCATTTTCCCTAGATTTGGGCTTAAAGGGTGTGAAATTAGCTCGAAATGTCACGAAAGTTGGCGTGGACGCTCGTCTACCAATGTGACATCCAAATCTATTCGCAAATTTAAATTCCGGGAATTTGCTCGAATTTGAAAATCGACCGTGCATTTTCGCTACACTTAGGCTTAAAGGGTGAGAAAATAGCTCGGAACGTCACGAAAGTTGGCGTGCGCATTTGTCTACCAACGGGACATCCAAATCTATGCTCAATTTTCAATTCCGAGAAGTTGGTCAAATTCGAAACTCGACCGTGCGTTGCGTTTTCGCTAGACTTAGGCTTAAAGGGTGAGAAAATAGCTCGAAACATCACGAAAGTTGGCGTGGGCATTTTTCTACCAACGGGACATCCAAATCTATGCTCAATTTAAAATTCTGAAAAAGTTTGTCAAATTGGAAACTCGACCTTGCGTTTTCACTAAGAATTTTCAATTCCGAGAAGTTGGTCAAATTGGAAACTCGACCGTGTGTTTTCGCTAGACTTGGGCTTAAAGGGGGAGAAAATAGCTTGGAATGTCACGAACGTTGGCGTGAGCATTTGTCTACCAACGGGATATCCAAATCTATGCTCAATTTTCAATTCCGAGAAGTTGGTCAAATTGAAAACCTGACCGTGCGTTTTCGCTCGAATTGAGCTTAAAGGCTGTGAAATTAGCTCGTAATGTGACGAAAGTTGGCGTGCACGTTTGTCTACCAACGGGACATCCAAATCTATGCTCAATTTTTAATTCCGAGAAGTTGGTCAAATTCGAAACTCGACCGTGTGTTTTCGCTAGACTTAGGCTTAAAGGGTGAGAAAATAGCTGGGAACGTCACGAAAGTTGGCGTGCGCATTTGTCTACCAACGGGACATCCAAATCTATGCTCAATTTTAAATTCCGAGAAGTTGGTCAAATTGGAAACCTGACCGTGCGTTTTCGCTCGACTTCAGCTTAAAGGCTGTGAAATTAGTTCGTAATGTGACGAAAGTTGGCGTGCGCATTTGTCTACCAACGGGACATCCAAATCTATGCTCAATTTTTAATTCCGAGAAGTTGGTCAAATTCGAAACTCGACCGTGCGTTTTCGCTAGACTTGGGCTTAAAGGGGAAGAAAATAGCTCGAAACGTCACGAAACTTGGTGTGGACGCTTGTCTACCAACGGGACATCCAAATCTATGCTCAATTTTCAATTCCGAGAATTTGGTCAAATTCGAAACTCGACCGTGCGTTTTCGCTCGACTTGAGCTTAAAGGGTGTGAAATAAGCTCGTAGTGTGACGAAAGTTGGCGTGCGCATTTGTCTACCAACGGGACATCCAAATCTATGCTCAATTTTTAATTCCGAGAAGTTGGTCAAATTTGAAACTTGACCGTGCGTTTTCGCTAGACTTAGGCTAAAAGGATGAGAAAATAGCTCAGAACGTCACGAAAGTTGGCATGCGCATTTGTCTACCAACGGGACATCCAAATCTATGCTCAATTTTCAATTCCGAGAAGTTGGTCAAATTCGAAACTCGACCGTGCGTTTTCGCTAGACTTGGGCTTAAAGGGGGAGAAAATAGCTCGTAACGTCACGAAGTCGGTGTGGACGCTTGTCTACCAATGGGACATCCAAAACTATTCTCAAATTTCAATTCCGAGAAGTTGGTCAAAGTTGAAAATCGACTGTGCATTTTCGCTAGACTTGGGCTTAAAGGGTGAGAAAATAGCTCGGAATGTCATGAAAGTTGGTGTGCGCATTTTTCTACCAACGGGACATCCAAATCTATGCTCAATTTTTAATTCCGAGAAGTTGGTCAAATTCGTAACTCGACCGTGCGTTTTCGCTAGACATAGGCTTAAAGGGTGAAAAAATAGCTCGGAACTTCACGAAAGTTGGCGTGCGCATTTGTCTACCAACGGGACATCCAAATCTATGCTCAATTTTCAATTCTGAGAAGTTGGTCAAATTCGAAACTCGACCGTGCGTTTTCGCTAGACTTGGGCTTAAAGGGGGAGAAAATATCTCGAAACGTCACGAAAGTTGGTGTGGACACTTGTCGACCAATGGGACATCCAAAACTATTCTCAAATTTCAATTCCGAGAAGTTGGTCAAAGTTGAAACTCGATCGTGCATTTTCGCTAGAGTTGGGCTTAAAGGTGGCGAAAATAGCTCGGAATGTCATGAAAGTTGGCGTGCGCATTTGTCTACCAACGGGACATCCAAATCTATGCTCAATTTTCAATTCTGGGTATTTGGTGAAAGTCGAAACTCGATCGTGCATTTTCCCTAGATTTGGGCTTAAAGGGTGTGAAATTAGCTCGGAACGTCACGAAAGTTGGCGTGGACGCTCGTCTACCAATGTGACGAAAGTTTTTGTGCGTGAATGTCTACAAATGGGACATCCAAATCTATGATCAATTTTCATTTCCGAGAAGTTGGTGAAAGTCGTAACTCGACTGTACGTTTTCGCTACACTGGGGCTTAAAGGGGGAGAAAATAGCTCGGAACGTAACGAATGTTGGTGTGGATGCTTGTCTACCAATGGGACATCCAAAACTATTCTCAAATTTCAATTCCGAGAAGTTTGTCAAAGTTGAAACTCGATCATGCGTTTTCGCTAGACTTGCGATTAAAGGGTGAGAAAATAGCTTGGAATCTCACGAAAGTTGTTGTGTGCAAATGTCTACAAATGGGACATCCAAAACAATGCTCAATCTTCAATTACGAGAAGTTGATGAAAGTTGAAACTCAACCGTACGTTTTGGTAGAGGAGAAAATAGCTTGGAACATCACGAAAGTTGGTGTGGATGCTTGTCTACCAATGGGACATCCAAAACTATTCTCAAATTTCAATTCCAAGAAATTGGTCCAAGTCGAAATGCCACCATGCGTTTTCTCTAGACTTGGGATTAAAGTGTGTGAAATTAGTTCGTAAAATTACGAAAGTTGTAGTGCGCACATGTCTACAAATGTGACATCCAAATCTATTCTCAAATTTAAATTGTGAGAAGTTGGTCAAAGTTGAAAATCGATCGTGCATTTTCGCTAGACTTACGCTTAAAGGGTGAGAAAATAGCTCGGAATGTCACGAAAGTTGGCGTGCGCATTTGTCTACCAATGGGACATCCAAATCTATGCTCAATTTTCAATTGCGAGAAGTTGGTCAAATTCGAAACTCGACCGTGCGTTTTCGCTCGACTTGGGCTTAAAGGGTGTGAAATGAGCTCATAATGTGACGAAAGTTGGCGTGCGCATTTGTCTACCAACGGGACATCCAAATCTATGCTCAATTTTTAATTCCGAGAAGTTGGTCAAATTCGAAACTCGACCGTGCGTTTTCGCTAGACTTAGGCTTAAAGGGTGAGAAAATAGCTCGGAACGTCACGAAAGTTGGCGTGCGCATTTTTCTACCAACGGGACATCCAAATCTATGCTCAATTTAAAATTCCAAAAAGTTTCTCAAATTGGAAACTCGACCGTGCGTTTTCACTAAGAATTTTCAATTCCGAGAAGTTGGTCAAATTGGAAAATCGACCGTGCATTTTCGCTAGACTTGGGCTTAAAGGATGAGAAAATAGCTCGGAACGTCACGGAAGTTGGCGTGAGCATTTGTCTACCAACGGGATATCCAAATCTATGCTCAATTTTCAATTCTGAGAAGTTGGTCAAATTGGAAACTCGACCGTGCGTTTTCGCTCGACTTTGGCTTAAAGGGGGAGAAAATAGCTCGGAACATCACGAAAGTTGGTGTGGACGCTTGTCTACCAATGGGACATCCAAAGCTATTCTCAAATTTCAATTCCGAGAAGTTGGTCAAAGTTGAAACTCGATCGTGCGTTTTCGCTAGAATTGGGCTTAAAGGGGGAGAAAATAGCTCTTAACGTCACGAAAGTTGGTGTGGACGCTTGTCTACCAATGGGACATCCAAAACTATTCTCAAATTTCAATTCCGAGAAGTTGGTCAAAGTTGAAACTCGATCGTGGGTTTTCGCTAGAGTTGGGCTTAAAGGGGGAGAAAATAGCTTGGAACGTCACAAAAGTTGGTGTGGACGCTTGTCTACCAATGAGACATCCAAAACTATTCTCAAATTTCAATTCCGAGAAGTTGGTCAAAGTTGAAACTCGATCGTGCATTTTCGCTAGACTTGGGCTTAAAGGGTGGGAAAATAGCTCGGAACATCACGAAAGTTGGCATGCGCACTTGTCTACCAACGGGACATCCAAATCTATTCTGATATTTCAATTCCGAGAAGTTGGTCGAAGTCGAAATGCCACCATGTGTTTTCGCTAGACTTGAGCTTAAAGGGTGTTAAATTAGCTCGTAATGTGACGAAAGTTGTTGTGCGCGAATGTCTACAAATGCGACATCCAAATCTATCCTCAATTTTCAATTCCGAGAAGTTGGTGAAAGTCGTAACTCGACCGTACGTTTTCGCTACACTTGGGCTTAAAGGGGGAGAAAATAGCTCGAAATGTAACGAATGTTGGTGTGGATGCTTGTCTACCAATGGGACATCCAAAACTATTCTCAAATTTCAATTCTGAGAAGTTTGTCAAAGTTGAAACTCGATCGTGCATTTTCTCTAGACTTGGGCTTAAAGGGTTTGAAATTATCTCAGAATCTCACAAAAGTTGTTGTGCGCAAATGTCTACAAATGGGACATCCAAAACAATGCTCAATCTTCAATTACGAGAAGTTGGTGAAAGTTGAAACTCGACCGTACGTTTTTGGTAGAGGAGAAAATAGCTTAGAACGTCACGAAAGTTGGTGTGGATGCTTGTCTACCAATGGGATATCCAAAACTATTCTCAAATTTCAATTCCAACAAATTGGTCAAAGTCAAAACGCCACCATGCGTTTTCTCTAGACTTGGGATTAAAGTGTGTGAAATTAGTTCGTAAAATCATGAAAGTTGTAGTGTGCACATGTCTACAAATATGACATCCAAATCTATTCTCAAATTTAAATTGTGAGAAGTTGGTCAAAGTTGAAAATCGACCATGCGTTTTCCCTAGACTTGGGCTTGAAGGGTGTGAAATTAGTTCGGAACGTCACGAAAGTTGGCGTGCGCACTTGTTTACCAACGGGACATCCAAATCTATGCTCAATTTTCAATTCTGGGAATTTCATGAAAGTCGAAACTTGATCGTGCATTTTCCCTAGATTTGGGCTTAAAGGGTGTGAAATTAGCTCGGAATGTCACGAAATTAGCAAATTTAAATTCCGAGAAGTTGGTCAAAGTTGAAAATCGACAGTGCATTTTTGCTACACTTAGGCTTAAAGGGAGAGAAAAAAGCCCGGAACGTCACGAAAGTTGGCGTGCGCATTTGTCAATGAACGGGACATCCAAATCTATGCTCAATTTTCAATTCCGAGAAGTTGGTCAAATTTTAAACTCGATCCTGTGTTTTCGCTAGACTCGGGCTTAAAGGGGAAGAAAATAGCTCGGAACGTCACGAAAGTTGGTGTGGACGCTTTTCTACCAATGGGACATCCGAAACTATTCTCAAATTTCAATTCCGAGAAGTTGGTCAAAGTTGAAACTTGATCGTGCGTTTTCGCTAGACTTGGGCTTAAAGGGGGAGAAAATAGCTCGGAACGTCACGAAAGTTGGTGTGGACGCTTGTCTACCAATGGGACATCCAAAACTATTCTCAAATTTCAATTCCGAGAAGTTAGTGAAAGTTGAAACTCGATCTTCCGTTTTCGCTAGACTTGGGCCTGAACGGTGTGAAAATAACTCGGAACGTTACGAAAGTTGGCATGGACGCTCATCTACCATTCTGACATCCAAATCTATTCGCAAATTTAAATTTCGAGAAGTTGGTCAAAGTTGAAAATCGACTGTGCATTTTCGCTAGACTTAGGCTTAAAGCATGAGAAAATAGCTCGGAACGTCACGAAAGTTGGTGTGCGCATTTGTCTACCAACGAGACATCCAAATCTATGCTCAATTTTCAATCCCAAGAAGTTGGTCAAATTGGAAACTCGACCGTTCGTTTTCGCTAGAGTTGGGTTTAAAGGTGGAGAAAATAGCTCGGAACGTCACGAAAGTTGGTGTGGACGCTTGTCTACCAATGGGACATCCAAAACTATTCTCAAATTTCAATTCCGAGAAGTTGGTCAAAGTTGAAAATCGACCGTGGATTTTCGCTAGACTTGGGCTTAAAGGGTGAGAAAATATTTCGGAATGTCACGAAAGTTGGTGTGCGCATTTGTATACCAACGGGACATCCAAATCTATACTCAATTTTTAATTCCGAGAAGCTGGTCAAAGTCGAAACTCGACTGTGCGTTTTCGCTAGACTTGGGCTTAAAGGGGGATAAAATAGCTCGGAACGTCATGAAAGTTGGCGTGCGCATTTGTCTACCAACTGGACATCCAAATCTATGCTCAATTTTCAATTCCGAGAAGTTGGTCAAATTCGAAACTCGACCGTGCGTTTTCGCTCGACTTGAGCTTAAAGGGTGTGAAATTAGCTCGTAATGTCACGAAAGTTGGCGTGCGCATTTGTCTACCAACGGGACATCCAAATGTATGCTCAATTTTTAATTCCAAGAAGTTGGTCAAATTCGAAACTTGACCGTGCGTAACGAATGTTGATGTGGATGCTTGTCTACCAATGGGACATCCAAAACTATTCTCAAATTTCAATTCCGAGAAGTTTGTCAAAGTTGAAACTCGATCGTGCGTTTTCGCTAGACTTGGGCTTAAAGGGTGTGAAATTAGCTCGGAATCTCACGAAAGTTGTTGTGTGCAAATGTCTACAAATGGGACATCCAAAACAATGCTCAATCTTCAATTACAAGAAGTTGGTGAAACTTGAAACTCGACCGTACGTTTTCGGTAGAGGAGAAAATAGCTTGGAACGTCACGAAAGTTGGTGTCGATGCTTGTCTACCAATGGGACATCTAAAACTATTCTCAAATTTCAATTCCAAGAATTTGGTCAAAGTCGAAACGGCACCATGCGTTTTCTCTAGACTTGGGATTAAAGTGTGTGAAATTAGTTCGTAAAATCACGAAAGTTGTAGTGCGCACATGTCTACAAATGTGACATCCAAATCTATTCTCAAATTTAAATTGTGAGAAGTTGGTCAAAGTTGAAAATCGATCGTGCATTTTCGCTAGACTTAGGCTTAAAGGGTGAGAAAATAGCTCGGAACGTCACGAAAATTGGCGTGCGCATTTTTCTACTAACGGGACATCCAAATCTATGCTCAATTTTCAATTCCGAGAAGTTGGTCAAATTCGAAACTCGACCGTGCGTTTTCACTCGACTTGAGCTTAAAGGGGGAGAAAATAGCTCAAAACATCACGAAAGTTGGTGTGGATGCTTGTCTACCAATGGGACATCCAAAACTATTCTCAAATTTCAATTCCGAGAAGTTAGTGAAAGTTGAAACTCAATCGTGCGTTTTCGCTAGACTTGGGCCTAAAGGGTGTGAAAATAGCACGGAACGTCACGAAAGTTGGCGTGGACGCTCATCTACCAATGTGACATCCATATCTATTCGCAAATTTAAATTCCGAGAAGTTGGTCAAAGTTGAAAATCGACCGTGCAGTTTCGCTACACTTAGGCTTAAAGGGTGAGAAATTAGCTCGTAATGTTACGAAAGTTGGCGTGAGCATTTGTCTACCAACGGGACATCCAAATCTATGATGGATTTTCAATTCGGAGAAGTTGGTTAAATTGGAAACTCGACTGTGCGTTTTTTCTAGACTTGGGCTTAAAGGGGAAGAAAATAGCCCGGAATGTCACGAAAGTTGGTGTGGACGCTTGTCTACCAATGGGACATCCGAAACTATTCTCAAATTTCAATTCTGAGAAGTTGGTCAAATTCGAAACTCGACCGTGCGTTTTCGCTAGACATAGGCTTAAAGGGTGAGAAAATAGCTCGGAACGTCACGAAAGTTGGCGTGGGCATTTGTCTACCAACGGGACATCCAAATCTATGCTCAATTTTCAATTTCGAGAAGTTGGTCAAATTGGAAACTCGACTGTGCGTTTTCGCTCAACTTGGGCTTAAAGGGGGAGAAAATAGCTCAGAACATCACGAAAGTTGGTGTGGATGCTTGTCTACCAATGGGACATCCAAAACTATTCTCAAATTTCAATTTTGAGAAGTTAGTGAAAGTTGAAACTCGATCGTGCGTTTTCGCTAGACTTGGGCCTAAAGGGTGTGAAAATAGCTCGGAACGTCACGAAAGTTGGCGTGGACGCTCATCTACCAATGTGACATCCATACCTATTCGCAAATTTAAATTCCGAGAAGTTGGTCAAAGTTGAAAATCGACCGTGCAGTTTCGCTACACTTAGGCTTAAAGGGTGAGAAATTAGCTCGTAATGTCACGAAAGTTGGCGTGAGCATTTTTCTACCAACGGGATATCCAAATCTATGCTCAATTTTCAATTCCGAGAAGTTGGTCAAATTGGAAACTCGACCGTGCGTTTTCACTTGACTTGGGTTAAAGGGGGAGAAAATAGCTCGGAACGTCACGAAAGTTGGTGTGGACGCTTGTCTACCAATGGGACATCCAAAACTATTCTCAAATTTCAATTCCGAGAAGTTGGTCAAAGTTGAAACTCGATCGTGCGTTTTCGCTAGAGTTGGGCTTAAAGGGGGAGAAAATAGCTCGGAACATCACGAAAGTTGGTGTGGACGCTTGTCTACCAATGGGACATCCATAACTAGTCTCAAATTTCAATTCCGAGAAGTTGGTCAAAGTTGAAACTCGATCGTGCGTTTTTGCTAGACTTGGGCTTAAAGGGGGAGAAAATAGCTCGGAACGTCACGAAAGTTGGTGTGGACACTTATCTACCAATGGGACATCCAAAACTATTCTCAAATTTCAATTTCGAGAAGTTGGTCAAAGTTGAAACTCGATCGTGCGTTTTCGCTAGTCTTGAGCTTAAAGGGGGAGAAAATAGCTCGGAACGTCACGAAAGTTGGTGTGGACGCTTGTCTACCAATGGGACATCCAAAACTATTCTCAAATTTTAATTCCGAGAAGTTAGTCAAAGTTGAAACTCGATCATGCGTTTTCGCTAGACTTGGGCTTAAAGGGTGTGAAAATAGCTCGAAACGTTACGAAAGTTGGCATGGACGCTCGTCTACCAATGTGACATCCAAATCCATTCTCAAATTTAAATTCCGAGAAGTTGGTCAAAGTTGAATATCGATCATGCATTTTCATTAGACTTAGGCTTAAAGGGTGAGAAAATAGCGCGGAACGTCATGAAAGTTGGCGTCCGCATTTGTCTACCAACGGGACATCCAAATCTATGCTCAATTTTCAATTCTGAGAAGTTGGTCAAATTGGAAAGTGGACTGTGCGTTTTCACTCGACTTGAGCTTAAAGGCTGTGAAATTAGCTCGTAATGTGACGAAAGTTGGCGTGCGCATTTTTCTACCAATGGGACATCCAAATCTATGCTCAATTTTCAATTTCGAGAAGTTGGTCAAATTGGAAACTCGACCGTGTGTTTTCACTCGACTTGAGCTTAAAGGCTGTGAAATTAGCTCGTAATGTGACGAAAGTTGGCGTGCGCATTTGTCTACCAACGGGACATCCAAATCTATGCTCAATTTTTAATTCCGAGAAGTTGGTCAAATTCGAAACTTGACCGTGCGTTTTTGCTAGACTTAGGCTTAAAGGGTGAGAAAATAGCTCGGAACGTCACGAAAGTTGGCGTGCGCATTTGTCTACCAACCATACATCCAAATCTATGATGAATTTTCAATTCCGAGAAGTTGGTCAAATTTGAAACCTGACCGTCACGAAAGTTGGTGTGGAAGCTTGTCTACCAATGGGACATCCAAAACTTCTCTCAAATTTCAATTCCGAGAAGTTGGTCAAAGTTGAAACTCGATCGTGCGTTTTCGCTAGACTTGGGCTTAAAGGGGAAGAAAATAACTCAGAACATCACGAAAGTTGGTGTGGATGCTTGTCTACCAATGGGACATCCAAAACTATTCTCAAATTTCAATTCCGAGAAGTTGGTCAAAGTTGAAAATCGACCTTGCATTTTCGCTAGACTTGGGCTTAAAGGGTGAGAAAATAGCTCGGAATGTCACGAAAGTTGGTGTGCGCATTTTTCTACCAACGGGACATCCAAATCTATGCTCAATTTTTAATTCCGAGAAGTTGGTCAAATTCGAAACTCGAGCGTGCGTTTTCGCTAGACATAGGCTTAAAGGGTGAGAAAATAGCTCGGAACTTCACGAAAGTTGGCGTGGACGCTTGTCGACCAATGTGACATCCAAATCCATTCTCAAATTTGAATTCCGAGAAGTTGGTCAAAGTTGAAAATCGACCGTGCATTTTCGCTAGACTTAGGCTTAAAGGGTGAGAAAATAGCTCGGAACGTCACGAAAGTAGGTGTGGACGCTTGTCGACCAATGTGACATCCAAATCCATTCTCAAATTTGAATTCCGAGAAGTTGGTGAAAGTTGAAAATCGACCGTGCATTTTCGCTAGACTTAGGCTTAAAGGGTGAGAAAATAGCTCGGAACGTCACGAAAGTTGCCGTGCGCATTTCTCTACCAACAGGACATCCAAAGCTATGCTCAATTTTCAATTCCGAGAAGTTGGTCGAATTGGAAACTCGACCATGCGTTTTCGCTCGACTTGAGCTTAAAGGGTTTAAAATTAGCTTGTAATGTGACGAAAGTTGGCGTGCGCATTTGTCTACCAACGGGACATCCAAATCTATGCTCAATTTTTAATTCCGAGAAGTTGGTCAAATTCGAAACTTGACTGTGCGTTTTCGCTAGACTTAGGCTTAAAGAGTGAGAAAATAGCTCGTAACGTCACGAAAGTTGGCGTGCGTATTTGTCTACCAATGGGACATCCAAATCTATGCTGAATTTTCAATTCCGAGAAGTTGGTTAAATTGGAAACTCGACCGTGCGTTTTCGCTAGACTTGGGCTTAAAGGGGGAGAAAATAGCTCGAAATGTCACAAAAGTTGGTGTGGACGCTTGTCTACCAATGGGACATCCGAAACTATTCTCAAATTTCAATTCCGAGAAGTTGGTCAAAGTTGAAACTCAATCGTGCATTTTCGCTAGACTTGGGCTTAGGGGAGAAGAAAATAGCTTGAAACTCGACCGTGCGTTTTCGCTCGACTTGAGCTTAAAGGGTGTGAAATTAGCTCGTAATGTGACAAAAGTTGGCGTGCGCATTTGTCTACCAACGGGACATCCAAATCTATGCTCAATTTTTAATTCCGAGAAGGTGGTCAAATTCGAAACTTGACCGTTGCGTTTTCGCTAGACTTACGCTTAAAGGGTGAGAAATAGCTCGGAACGTCACGAAAGTTGGCGTGCGCATTTTTCTACCAACGGGACATCCAAATCTATGCTCAATTTAAAATTCTGAAAAGTTGGTCAAATTGGAAACTCGACCTTGCGTTTTCACTAAGAATTTTCAATTCCGAGAAGTTGGTCAAATTGGAAACTCGACCGTGCGTTTTCGCTAGACTTGGGCTTAAAGGTGGAGAAAATAGCTCGGAACGTCACGAAAGTTGGCGTGAGCATTTGTCTACCAACGGGATATCCAAATCTATGCTCAATTTTCAATTCCGAGAAGTTGGTCAAATTGGAAACTCGACCGTACGTTTTCGTTCGACTTGGGCTTAAAGGGGGAGAAAATAGCTCGGAACGTCACGAAAGTTGGTGTGGACGCTTTTCTACCAATGGGACATCCAAAACTATTCTCAAATTTCAATTCCGAGAAGTTGGTCAAAGTTGAAACTCGATCGTGCGTTTTCGCTAGAGTTGGGCTTAAAGGGGGAGAAAATAGCTCGGAACGTCACGAAAGCTGGTGTGGACGCTTGTCTACCAATGGGACATCCAAAACTATTCTCAAATTTCAATTCCGAGAAGTTGGTCAAAGTTGAAACTCGATCGTGCGTTTTCGCTTGCGTTGGGCTTAAAGGGGAAGAAAATAGCTCGGAACGTCACGAAAGTTGGCATGCGCACTTGTCTACCAACGGCACATCCAAATCTATGCTCAATTTTCAATTCTGGGAATTTGGTGAAAGTCGAAACTCGATCGTGCATTTTCCCTAGATTTGGGCTTAAAGGGTGTGAAATTAGCTCGGAACGTCACGAAAGTTGGCGTGGATGCTCGTCTACCAATGTGACGAAATTTTTTGTGCGTGAATGTCTACAAATGGGACATCCAAATCTATGCTCAATTTTCATTTCCGAGAAGTTGGTGAAAGTCATAACTCGACTGTACGTTTTCATTACACATGGGCTTAAAGGGGGAGAAAATAGCTCGGAGCGTAACGAATGTTGGTGTGGATGCTTGTCTACCAATGGGACATCCAAAACTTTTCTCAAATTTCAATTCCGAGAAGTTTGTCAAAGTTGAAACCCGATTGTGCGTTTTCGCTAGACTTGGGATTAAAGGGAGAGAAAATAGCTCGGAATCTCACGAAAGTTGTTGTGCGCAAATGTCTACAAATGTGAAAGTTGAAACTCACGAGAAGTTGGTGAAAGTTGAAAATCGACCATACGTTTTCGGTAGAGGAGAAAATAGCTTGGAATGTCACGAAAGTTGGTGTGGATGCTTGTCTACCAATGGGACATCCAAAACTATTCTCAAATTTCAATTCCAAGAAATTGGTCAAAGTCGAAATGCCACCATGCGTTTTCTCTAGACTTGGTATTAAAGTGTGTGAAATTAGTTCGTAAAATCACGAAAGTTGTAGTGCGCACATATCTACAAATGTGACATCCAAATCTATTCTCAAATTTAAATTGTGAGAAGTTGGTCAAAGTTGAAAATCGATCGTGCATTTTCGCTAGACTTAGGCTTAAAGGGTGAGAAAATAGCTCGGAACGTAACGAAAGTTGGCGTGAGCATTTGTCTACCAACGGGACATCCAAATCTATGCTCAATTTTCAATTCCGAGAAGTTGGTCAAATTGGAAACTCGACTGTGCGTTTTCGCTCGACTTGGGCTTAAAGAGGGAGAAAATAGCTCAGAACGTCACGAAAGTTGCTGTGGATGCTTGTCTACCAATGGGACATCCAAAACTATTCTCAAATTTCAATTCCGAGAAGTTGGTCAAAGTTGAAACTCGATCATGCGTCTTCGCTAGACTTGGGCTTAAAGGGTGAGAAAATAGCTTGGAATGTCACGAAAGTTGGTGTGCGCATTTGTATACCAACGGGACATCCAAATAGGCTTAAAGGACATAGGCTTAAAGGGCGAGAAAATAGCTTGGAACTTCATGAAAGTTGGCGTGCGCATTTGTCTACCAACGGGACATCCAAATCTATGCTCAATTTTCAATTATGAGAAGTTGGTCAAATTCAAAACTCGACCATGCGTTTTCGCTAGACTTGGGCTTAAAGGGTGTGAAAATAGCTCGGAACGTTACGAAAGTTGGCGTGGACGCTCGTCTACCAATGTGACATCCAAATCTATTCGCAAATTTAAATTCCGAGAAGTTGGTCAAAGTTGAAAATCGACCGTGCATTTTCACTAGACTTAGGTTTAAAGCATGAGAAAATAGCTCGGAACGTTACGAAAGTTGGCGTGCACATTTGTCTACCAACGGGACATCCAAATCTATGCTAAATCTTTAATTCCTAGAAGTTGTTCATATTCGAAACTCGACAGTGCGTTTTCGCTAGACTTAGGATTAAAGGGTGAGAAAATAGCTCGGAACATCACGAAAGTTGGCGTGCGCATTTGTCTACCAACGGGACATCCAAATCTATGCTCAATTTTTAATTCCGAAAAGTTGGTCAAATTCGAAACTCGACTGTGCGTTTTCGCTAGACTTAGGCTTAAGGGGTGAGAAAATAGCTCGGAACGTCACGAAAGTTGTCGTGCGCATTTGTCTACCAACGGGACATCCAAATCTATGCTCAATTTAAAATTCCGAAAAGTTGGTGTGGACACTTGTCTACCAATGGGACATCCAAAACTATTCTCAAATTTCAATTTCGATAAGTTAGTGAAAGTTGAAACTCGATCGTGCGTTTTCGCTATACTTGGGACTAAAGGGTGTGAAAATAGCTCGGAACGTCACGAACGTTGGCGTGGACGCTCGTCTACCAATGTGACATCCAAATCTATTCGCAAATTTAAATTCCGAGAAGTTGGTCAAAGTTGAAAATCGACCGTGCATTTTCGCTACACTTAGGCTTAAAGGGTGAGAAAATAGTTCGGCACGTCACAAAAGTTGGCGTGCGCATTTTTCTACCAATGGGACATCCAAATCTATGCTCAATTTTCAATTCCGAGAAGTTGGTCAAATTCGAAACTCTACCGTGCGTTTTCACTCGACTTGAGCTTAAAGGGTGTGAAATTAGCTCGTAATGTGACGAAAGATGGCGTGCGCATTTGTCTACCAACGGGACATCCAAATCTATGCTCAATTTTTAATTCCGAGAAGTTGGTCAAATTCGAAACTCGGCCGTGCGTTTTCGCTAGACTTGGGCTTAAAGGGTGAGAAAATAGCTCGTAGCGTGACGAAAGTTGGCGTGCGCATTTGTCTACCAACAGGACATCCAAATCTATGGTCAAATTTCAATTCCGAGAAGTTGGTCAAAGTTGAAACTCGATCATGCATTTTCGCTAGACTTGGGCTTAAAGGGTGGGAAAATAGCTCGGAACGTCACGAAAGTTGGCGAGTGCACTTGTCTACCAACGAGACATCCAAATCTATTCTCATATTTCAATTCCGAGAAGTTGGTCAAAGTCGAAATGCCACCATGCATTTTCGCTAGACTTGAGGTTAAAGGGTGTTAAATTAGCTCGTAATGTGACGAAAGTTGTTGTGCGCGAATGTATACAAATGGGACATCCAAATCTCTACTCAATTTTCAATTCCGAGAAGTTGGTGAAAGTCGTAACTCGACCGTACGTTTCTGCTACACATGGGCTTAAAGGGGGAGAAAATAGCTCGGAACGTAATGAATGTTGGTGTGGATGCTTGTCTACCAATCGGACATCCAAAACTATTCTCAAATTTCAATTCCGAGAAGTTTGTCAAAGTTGATACTCGATCGTGCGTTTTCGCTAGACTTGGGCTTAAAGGGTGTGAAATTAGCTCGGAATCTCACGAAAGTTGTTGTGCGCAAATTTCTACAAATGGGACATCCAAAATAATGATCAATCTTCAATTACGAGAAGTTGGTGAAAGTTGAAACTCGACCGTACGTTTTTGGTAGACGAGAAAATAGCTTGGAACGTCACGAAAGTTGGTGTGGATGCTTGTCTACCAATGGTACATCCAAAACTATTCTCAAATTTCAATTCGAAGAAATTGGTCAAAGTCGAAATGCCACCATGCGTTTTCTCTAGACTTGGGATTAAAGTGTCTGAAATTAGTTCGTAAAATCACGAAAGTTGAAGTGCGCACATGTCTACAAATGTGACATCCAAATCTATTCTCAAATTTAAATTGTGAGAAGTTGGTCAAAGTTGAAAATCGACCGAGCGTTTTCCCTAGACTTGGGCTTAAAGGGTGTGAAATTAGTTCGGAACGTCACGAAAGTTGGCGTGCGCACTTGTCTACCGACGGGACATCCAAATCTATGCTCAATTTTCAATTCCGGGAATTTGGTGAAAGTCGAAAATCGATTGTGCATTTTCCCTAGACTTGGGCTTAAAGGGTGTGAAATTAGCTCGCAACGTCACGATAGCTGGCGTGGACGCTCGTCTACCAATGTAACATCCAAATCTATTCGCAAATTTAAATTTCGAGAAGTTGCTCGAAGTTGAAAATAGACCGTGCATTTTCGCTACACTTAGGCTTAAAGGGTGAGAAAATAGCTCGGAACGTCACAAAAGTTGGCGTGCGCATTTGTCTACCAACGGGACATCCAAATCTATGCTCAATTTTCAATTCTGAGAAGTTGGTCAAATTTGAAACTCGACCGTGCGTTTTCGCTAGACTTGGGCTTAAAGGGGGAGAAAATAGCTCGGAACGTCACGAACATTGGTGTGGACGCTTGTCTACCAATGGGACATCCAAAACTATTCTCAAATTTCAATTCCGAGAAGTTGGTCAAAGTTGAAACTCGATCGTGCGTTTTCACTAGACTTGGGCTTAAAGGGTGAGAAAATAGCTCGGAATGTCACGAAAGTTGGTGTGCGCATTTGTATACCAACGGGACATCCAAATCTATACTCAATTTTTAATTCCGAGAAGTTGGTCAAATTCGAAACTCGACCATGCATTTTCGCTAGACATTGGCTTAAAGGGTGAGAAAATAGCTCGGAACTTCATGAAAGTTGGCGTGCGCATTTGTCTACCAACGGGACATCCAAATCTATGCTCAATTTTCAATTCTGAGAAGTTGGTCAAATTCAAAACTCGACCGTGCGTTTTCACTAGACTTGGGCTTAAAGGGGGAGAAAATAGCTCGGAACATCACGAAAGGTGGTGTGGACGCTTGTCGACCAATGGGACATCCAAAACTATCCTCAAATTTCAATTCCGAGAAGTTAGCCAAAGTTGAAACTCGATCGAGCGTTTTCGCTAGACTTGGGCTTAAAGGGTGTGAAAATAGCTCAAAACGTTACGAAAGTTGGCGTGGACGCTCGTCTACCAATGTGACATCCAAATCCATTCTAAAAATTAAATTCCGAGAAGTTGGTTAAAGTTGAAAATCGACCGTGCATTTTCGCTAGACTTAGGCTTAAAGTGTGAGAAAATAGCTCAGAACGTCATGAAAGTTGGCATGCGCATTTTTCTACCAACAGGACATCCAAATCTATGCTCAATTTTCAATTCCGAGAAGTTGGTCAAATTCGAAAGTCGACCGTGCGTTTTCGCTCGACTTGAGCTTAAAGGGTGTTAAATTAACTCGTAATGTGACGAAAGCTGGCGTGCGCATTTGTCTACCAACGGGACATCCAAATCTATGCTCAATTTTTAATTCCGAGAAGTCGGTCAAATTCGAAACTCGACCATTGCGTTTTCGCTAGGCTTGGGCTCAAACGGGGAGAAAATAGCTCAGAACGTCACAAAAGTTGGTGTGGATGCTTGTCTACCAATGGGACATCCAAAACTATTCTCAAATTTCAATTCCGAGAAGTTAGTCAAAGTTGAAACTCGATCGTGCGTTTTCTTTAGACTTGGGCTTAAAGGGTGTGAAAATAGCTCGAAACGTTACGAAAGTTGGCGTGGACGCTCGTCTACCAATGTGACATCCAAATCCATTCTCAAATTTAAATTCCGAGAAGTTGGTCAAAGTTGAAAATCGACCGTGCATTTTCGCTCGACTTAGGCTTAAAGGGTGAGAAAATAGCTCGGAACGTGACGAAAGTTGGTGTGCGCATTTGTCTACCAACGGGACATCCAAATCTATGCTGAATTTTCAATTCCGAGAAGTTGGTCGAATTGGAAACTCTACGGTGCGCTTTCGCTCGACTTGAGCTTAAAGGGTGTGAAATTAGCTCGTAATGTGACGAAAGTTGGCGTGCACATTTGTCTACCAACGGGAAATCCAAATCTATGCTGAATTTTCAATTCTGAGAAGTTGGTCAAATTGGAAACTCGACCGTTGCGTTTTCGCTAGACTTGGGCTTAAAGGGGGATAAAATAGCTCGGAACGTCACGAAATTTTGCTTGCACATTTGTCTACCAAGGGGACATCCAAATCTATGTTGAATTTTCAATTCCAAGAAGTTGGTGAAATTGGAAACTCGACCGTGCATTTTCGCTAGACTTAGGCTTAAAGGGTGAGAAAATAGCTCAGAACGTCACGAAAGTTGGTGTGGACGCTTGTCGACCAATGGGACATCCAAAACTATCCTCAAATTTCAATTCCGAGAAGTTAGTCAAAATTGAAACTCGATCGTGCGTTTTCGCTAGACTTGGGCTTAAAGGGTGTGAAAATAGCTCGAAACGTTACGAAAGTTGGCGTGGACGCTCGTCTACCAATGTGACATCCAAATCCATTCTCAAATTTGAATTCCGAGAAGTTGGTCAAAGTTGAAAATCGACCGTGCATTTTCGCTAGACTTAGGCTTAAAGGGTGAGAAAATAGCTCGGAACGTCACGAAAGTTTGCGTGCGCATTTGTCTACCAACGGGACATCCAAATCTATGCTCAATTTTCAATTCCGAGAAGTTGGTCAAGTTGGAAACTCGACCGTGCGTTTCTGCTCGACTTCAGCTTAAGGGGTGTGAAATTAGCTCGTAATGTGACGAAAGCTGGCGTGCGCATTTGTCTACCAACGGGACATCCAAATCTATGCTCAATTTTTAATTCCGAGAAGTCGGTCAAATTCGAAACTCGACCGTGCGTTTTCGCTAGGCTTGGGCTCAAAGGGGGAGAAAATAGCTCAGAACGTCACGAAAGTTGGTGTGGATGCTTGTCTACCAATGGGACATCCAAAACTATTCTCAAATTTCAATTCCGAGAAGTTAGTCAAAGTTGAAACTCGATCGTGCGTTTTCTTTAGACTTGGGCTTAAAGGGTGTGAAAATAGCTCGAAACGTTACGAAAGTTGGCGTGGACGCTCGTCTACCAATGTGACATCCAAATCCATTCTCAAATTTAAATTCCGAGAAGTTGGTCAAAGTTGAAAATCGACCGTGCATTTTCGCTCGACTTAGGCTTAAAGGGTGAGAAAATAGCTCGGAACGTGACGAAAGTTGGTGTGCGCATTTGTCTACCAATGGGACATCCAAATCTATGCTGAATTTTCAATTCCGAGAAGTTGGTCGAATTGGAAACTCTACAGTGCGCCTTCCTTCGACTTGAGCTTAAAGGGTGTGAAATTAGCTCGTAATGTGACGAAAGTTGGCGTGCACATTTGTCTACCAACGGGAAATCCAAATCTATGCTGAATTTTCAATTCTGAGAAGTTGGTCAAATTGGAAACTCGACCGTGCGTTTTCGCTAGACTTGGGCTTAAAGGGGGAGAAAATAGCTCGGAACGTCACGAAAGATGGCTTGCAGATTTGTCTACCAACGGGACATCCAAATCTATGCTGAATTTTCAATTCCAAGAAGTTGGTGAAATTGGAAACTCGACCGTGTGTTTTCGTTAGACTTGGGCTTAAAGGGGGAGAAAATAGCTCGGAACGTCACGAAAGTTGCTGTGGACGCTTGTCTACCAATGGGACATCTAAAACTATTCTCAAATTTCAATTCCGAGAAGTTTGTCAAAGTTGATACTTGATCATGCGTTTTCGCTAGACTTGGGGTTAGAGGGTGTGAAATTAGCTCGGAATCTCACGAAAGTTGTTGTGCGCAAATGTCTACAAATGGGACATCCAAACCAATGGTCAATATTCAATTACGAGAAGTTGGTGAAAGTTGAAACTCGACCGTAGGTTTTCGGTAGAGGAGAAAATAGCTTGGAACGTCATGAAAGTTGGTGTGGATGCTTGTCTACCAATGGGACATCCAAAACTATTCTCAAATTTCAATTCCAAGACATTGGTCAAAGTCGAAACGCCACCATGCGTTTTCTCTAGGCTTGGGATTAAAGTGTGTAAAATTAGTTCATAAAATCACGAAACTTGTAGTGCGCACATGTCTACAAATGTGACATCCAAATCTATTCTCAAATTTAAATTGTGAGAAGTTGGTCAAAGTTGAAAATCAATCATGCATTTTCGCTAGACTTAGGCTTAAAGGGTGAGAAAATAGCTCGGAGCGTCACGAAAGTTGCCGTGCGCATTTGTCTACCAATGGGACATCCAAATCTATGCTCAATTTTCAATTCCGAGAAGTTGGTCAAATTCGAAACTCGACCGTGCGTTTTCGCTCGACTTCAGCTTAAAGGGTGTGAAATTAGCTCGTAAATTTGAAACTCGACCGTGCGCATTTTTCTACCAACGGGACATCCAAATCTATGCACAATTTTTAATTCCGAGAAGTTGGTCAAATTCGAAACTTGACCGTGCATTTTCACTAGACTTAGGCTTAAAGGGTGAGAAAATAGCTCGGAACGTCACAAAAGTTGGCATGCGCATTTGTCTACCAACGGGACATCCAAATCTATGCACAATTTTCAATTTCGAGAAATTGGTCAAATTGGAAACTCGACTGTGCGTTTTCGCTGGACTTGGGCTTAAAGGGGGAGAAAATAGCTCGGAACATTGCGAAAGTTGGTGTGGACGCTTGTCTACCAATGGAACATCCAAAACTATTCTCAAATTTCAATTCCGAGAAGTTGGTCAAAGTTGAAACTTGATCGTGCGTTTTCGCTAGAATTGGGCTTAAAGGGGGAGAAATAGATCGAAACGTCATGAAAGTTGGTGTGGATGCGTGTCTACCAATGGGACATCCAAAACTATTCTCAAATTTCAATTCCGAGAAGTTGGTCAAAGTTGAAACTCGATCATGCGTTTTCGCCAGACTTGGGCTTAAAGGGGGAGAAAATAGCTCGGAATGTCACGAAAGTTGGTGTGGACGCTTGTCTACCAATGTGACATCCAAATCCATTCTCAAATTGAAATTTCGAGAAGTTGGTTAAAGTTGAAAATCGACCATGCATTTTCGCTAGAGTTAGGCTTAAAGGGAGAGAAAATAGCTCGGAACGTCACGAAAGTTGGCATGCGCATTTGTCTACCAACGGGACATCCAAATCTATGCTGAAATTTCAATTCCGAGAAGTTGGTCAAATTCGAAACTTGACTGTGCGTTTTCGCCAGACTTCGGCTTAAAGGGTGAGAAAATAGCTCGGAATGTCACGAAAGTTGGCGTGCGCATTTGTCTACCAACGGGACATCCAAATCTATGCTCAATTTTTAATTCCAAGAAGTTGGTCAAATTCGAAACTTGACCGTGCATTTTCGCTAGACTTAGGCTTAAAGGGTGAGAAAATAGCTTGGAACGTCACGAAAGTTGGCGTGCGCATTTGTTTACGAACGGGACATCCAAATCCGTGCTCAATTTTCAATTCCGAGAAGTTGGTAAAATTCGAAACTCGACCGTGTGTTTTCGCAAGACTTGGGCTTAAAGGGGGAGAAAATAACTCGGAACGTCACGAAAGTTGGCGTGCGCATTTGTCTACCAACGGGACATCCAAATCTATGCTCAATTTTCAATTCCGAGAAGTTGGTCAAATTCGAAACTCGACCGTGCGTTTTCGCTAGACTTAGCCTTAAAGGGTGAGACAATAGCTCGGAACGTCACGAAAGTTGGCGTGCGCATTTGTCTACCAACGGGACATCCAAATCTATGCTCAATTTTTAATTCCGAGAAGTTGGTCAAATTCGAAACTTGACCGTGCGTTTTCGCTAGACTTAGGCTTAAAGGGTGAGAAAATAGCTTGGAACGTCACGAAAGTTGGCGTGCGCATTTGTTTACGAACGGGACATCCAAATCTGTGCTCAATTTTCAATTCCGAGAAGTTGGTAAAATTCGAAACTCGACCGTGTGTTTTCGCAAGACTTGGGCTTAAAGGGGGAGAAAATAACTCGGAACGTCACGAAAGTTGGTGTGGACGGTTGTCGACCAAGGCGACATCCAAATCCATTCTCAAATTTAAATTTTCAGAAGTTGGTCAAAGTTGAAAATCGACCGTGCATTTTCGCTAGACTTAGGCTTAAAGGGTGAGAAAATAGCTCGGAACGTCACGAAAGTTGGCGTGCACATTTCATTAGCAACGGGACATCCAAATCTATGCTCAATTTTCAATTCCGAGAGGTTGGTCAAATTCAAAACTCGACCGTGCATTTTCGCTAGACTTTGGCTTAAAGGGTGAGAAAATAGCTCGGAATGTCACGAAAGTTGGCGTGCGCATTTGTCTACCAACGGGACATCCAAATGTATGCTCAATTTTTAATTCCGAGATGTTGGTCAAATTCGAAACTCAACAATGCGTTTTCGCTAGACTTAGGCTTAAAGGGTGAGAAAATAGGTCGGAACGTCACAAAAGTTGGCGTGCGCATTTGTCTACCAACGCGACATCCAAATCTATTCTCAAATTTATATTCCGAAAAGTTGGTCAAATTTGAAACTCGACCGTGCGTTTTCGCTAGACTTGGGCTTAAAGGGGGAGAAAATAGCTCGGAACATCACGAAAGTTGGTGTGGACGCTTGTCTACCAATGGGACATCCAAAACTATTCTCAAATTTCAATTCCCAGAAGTTGGTCAAAGTTGAAACTCGATCGTGCGTTTTCTCTAGACTTGGGCTTAAAGGGTGTGAAAATAGCTCGAAACGTTACGAAAGTTGGCGTGGACGCTCGTCTACCAATGTGACATCCAAATCCATTCTCAAATTTAAACTCCGAGAAGTTGGTCAAAGTTGAAAATCGACCATGGATTTTCGCTAGACTTAGGTTTAAAGCATGAGATAATAGCTCGAAACGTCACGAAAGTTGGCGTGTGCATTTGTCTACCAACGGGACATCCAAATCTATGCTCAATTTTCAATTCGGAGAAGTTGGTCAAATTTGAAACTCGACCGTGCGTTTTTGCTAGACTTGGGCTTAAAGGGGGAGAAAATAGCTCTAAACGTCACAAAAGTTGGTGTGGACGCTTGTCTACCAATGGGAAATCCAAAACTATTCTCAAATTTCAATTCCAAGAAGTTGGTCAAAGTTGAAACTCAATCGTACGTTTTTGTTAGACTTGGGCTTATAGGGGGAGAAAATAGCTCGCAACGTCACGAAAGTTGGTGTGGACGCTTTTCTACCAATGGGACATCCAAAACTATTCTCAAATTTCAATTTCGAGAAGTTAGTGAAAGTTATAACTCGATCGTACGTTTTCGCAAGACTTGGGGCTAAAGGGTGTGAAAATAGCTCGGAACGTCATGAATGTTGGCGTGCGAATTTGTCTACCAACGGAACATCCAAATCTATGCTCGATTTTTAATTCCGATAAGTTGGTCAAATTCGAAACTCGACCGTGTGTTTTCACTAAACTTAGGCTTAAAGGGTGATAAAATAGCTCGAAACGTCATGTAAGTTGGCGTGCGCATTTGTCTACCAACGGGACATCCAAATCTATGTTCAATTTAAAATTCCGAAAAGTTGGTCAAATTCCAAACTCGACCGTGCATTTTCGCTAGACTTTGGCTTAAAGGGTGAGAAAATAGCTCGGAATGTCACGAAAGTTGGCGTGCGCATTTTTCTACCAACGGCACATCCAAATCTATGCTCAATTTTTAATTATGAGATGTTGGTCAAATTCGAAACTCGACCGTGCGTTTTCGCTAGACTTGGGCTTAAAGGGGGAGAAAATAGCTCGGAACGTCACGAAAGTTGGTGTGGACGATCGTCTACCAATGTGACATCCAAATCTATTCATAAATCCATATTCCGAAAAGTTGGTCAAATTCGAAACTCGACCGTGCGTTTTCGCTAGACTTGGGCTTAAAGGGGGAGAAAATAGCTCGGAACATCACGAAAGTTGGTGTGGACGCTTGTCTACCAATGGGACATCCAAAACTATTCTCAAATTTCAATTCTGAGAAGTGGGTCAAAGTTGAAACGCGATCGTGCATTTTCGCTAGACTTGGGCTTAAAGGGTGTGAAAATAGCTCGGAACGTTACGAAAGTTGGCGTGGACGCTCGTCTACCAATGTGACATCCAAATCTATTCGCAAATTTAAATTCCGAGAAGTTGGTCAAAGTTGAAAATCGACCATGCATTTTCGCTAGACTTAGGTTTAAAGCGTGAGAAAATAGCTCGGAACGTCACGAAAGTTTGCGTGCACATTTGTCTACCAACGGGACATCCAAATCTATGCTCAATTTTTAATTCCGAGAAGTTGGTCAAATTCGAAACTCGACCGTGCGTTTTCGCTAGACTTAGGCTTAAAGGGTGAGAAAATAGCTCGGAACGTCACGAAAGTTGGCGTGCGCATTTTTCTACCAACGGGACATCCAAATCTATGTTCAATTTAAAATTCCGAAAAGTTGGTCAAATTCCAAACTCGACTGTGCGTTTTCGCTAGACTTTGGCTTAAACGGTGAGAAAATAGCTCGGAATGTCATGAAAGTTGGCGTGCGCATTTGTCTACCAACGGGACATCCAAATCTATGCTCAAATTTTAATTCCGAGATGTTGGTCAAATTCGAAAGTCGACCGTGCGTTTTCGTTAGACTTAAGCTTAAAGGGTGAGAAAATAGCTCGAAACGTCACGAAAAGTGGCGTGCGCATTTGTCTACCAATGGGACATCCAAATCTATGCTCAATTTTCAATTCCGAGAAGTTGGTCAAATTGGAAACTCGACCGTGCGTTTTCGCTACACTTGGGCTTAAAGGGGGAGAAAATAGCTCGGAACATCATGAAAGTTGGTGTGGACGCTTGTCTACGAATGGGACATCCAAAACTATTCTCAAATTTCAATTCCGAGAAGTTGGTCAAAGTTGAAACTCGATCGTGCGTTTTTGCTAGACTTGGGCTTAATGGGTGAGAAAATAGCTCGGAACGTCACGAAAGTTGGTGTGGACGCTTGTCTACGAATGGGACATCCAAAACTATTCTCAAATTTCAATTCCGAGAAGTTGGTCAAAGTTGAAACTCGATCGTGCGTTTTCGCTAGACTTGGGCTTAATGGGTGAGAAAATAGCTCGGAACGTCATGAAAGTTGGTGTGGACGCTTGTCTACAATTGGGACATCCAAAACTATTCTAAAATTTAAATTTCGAGAACTTGGTCAAAGTTGAAAATCGACCGTGCATTTTCGCTAGACTTAGGCTTAAAGGGTGAGAAAATAGCTCAGAACGTCACGAAAGTTGGTGTGGACGCTTGTCGACCAATGGGACATCCAAAACTATCCTCAAATTTCAATTCCGAGAAGTTAGTCAAAATTGAAACTCGATCGTGCGTTTTCGCTAGACTTGGGCTTAAAGGGTGTGAAAATAGCTCGAAACGTTACGAAAGTTGGCGTGGACGCTCGTCTACCAATGTGACATCCAAATCCATTCTCAAATTTGAATTCCGAGAAGTTGGTCAAAGTTGAAAATCGACCGTGCATTTTCGCTAGACTTAGGCTTAAAGGGTGAGAAAATAGCTCGGAATTCACGAAAGTTTGCGTGCGCATTTGTCTACCATCGGGACATCCAAATCTATGCTCAATTTTCAATTCCGAGAAGTTGGTCAAGTTGGAAACTCGACCGTCGCGTTTCCGCTCGACTTGAGCTTAAGGGGTGTGAAATTAGCCCGTAATGTGACGAAAGTTGGCGTGAGCATTTGTCTACCAACAGGACATCCAAATCTATGCTCAGTTTTTAATTCCGAGAAGTTGGTCAAATTCGAAACTTGACCGTCCGTTTTCGCTAGACTTAGGCTTAAAGGGTGAAAAAATAGCTCGGAACGTCACGAAAGTTGGCGTGCGCATTTGTTTACCAATGGGACATCCAAATCTATAGTGAATTTTCAATTCCGAGAAGTTGGTCAAATTCGAAACTCGACCGTGCATTTTTGCTAGACTTGGGCTTAAAGGGGGAGAAAATAGCTCGGAACGTCACGAAAGTTGGTGTGAACGCTTGTCTACCAATGGGACATCCAAAACTATTCTCAAATTTCAATTCCGAGAAGTTGGTCAAAGTTGAAACTCGATCATGCGTTTTCGCTAGACTTGGGCTTAAAGGGGAAGAAAATAGCTCGGAACGTCACGAAAGTTGGTGTGGATGCTTGTCTACCAATGGGACATCCAAAACTATTCTCAAATTTCAATTCCGACTAATTTGTCAAAGTTGAAACTCGATCGTGCGTTTTCGCTAGACTTGGGCTTAAACGGTGTGAAAATAGCTCGGAACGTCACGAAAGTTGGCGTGGACGCTCGTCTACCAATGTGCCATCCAAATCCATTCTCAAATTCAAATTCTGAGAAGTTGGTCAAAGTTGAAAATCGACCATGCCTTTTCGCTACACTTAGGCTTAAAGGGTGAGAAAATAGCTCGGAACATCACGAAAGTTGGCGTGCACATTTTTCTACCAACGGGACATCCAAATCTATGCTCAATTTTCAATTCCGAGAAGTTGGTCAAATTCGAAACTCGACCGTGCTTTTTTCGCTCGACTTGAGCTTAAAGGGTGTGAAATTAGCTCATAATGTGACGAAAGCTAGCGTGCGCATTTGTCTACCAACGGGACATCCAAATCTATGCTCAATTTTTAATTCCGAGAAGTTGGTCAAATTCGAAACTCGGTCGTGCATTTTCGCTAGACTTGGGCTTAAAGGGGGAGAAAATAGCTCAGAACGTCACGAAAGTTGGTGTGGATGCTTTCCTACCAATGGGACATCCAAAACTATTCTCAAATTTCAATTCCGAGAAGTTAGTCAAAGTTGAAACTCGATCGTGCGTTTTCGCTAGACATGGGCTTAAAGGGTGTGAAAATAGTTCGGAACGTCTTGAAAGTTGGCGTGGACGCTCGTCTTCCAATGTGACATCCAAATCTATGCTCAATTTTCAATTACAAGAAGTTGGTCAAATTTGAAAGTCGACCATGCGTTTTCGCTAGCCTTAGGCTTAAAGGGGGAGAAAATAGCTCGAAACGTCACGAAAGTTGGTGTGGACGCTTGTCTACCAATGGGACATCAAAAACTATTCTCAAATTTCAATTCCGAGAAGTTGGTCAAACTTGAAACTCGATCATGCGTTTTCGCTAGACTTGGGCTTAAAGGGTGTGAAAATAGCTCGGAACTTCACGAAAGTTGGTGTGCGCATTTGTCTACCAACGGGACATCCAAATCTATGCTCAATTTTTAATTCTGAGAAGTTGGTCAAATTCGAAACTTGACCGTAGCGTTTTCGCTAGACTTAGGCTTAAAGGGTGAGAAAATAGCTCGGAACGTCACGAAAGTTGGCGTGCGCATTTGTCTACCAACGGGACATCCAAATCTATGCTCAATTTTCAATTCCGAGAATTTGGTCAAATTCGAAACTCGACTGTGCGTTTTCGCTAGACTTGGGCTTAAAGGGGGAGAAAATAGCTAGGAACGTCAAGAAAGTTGGTGTGGACGCTTGTCGACCAATGGGACATCCAAAACTATTCTCAAATTTCAATTCCGAGAAGTTAGTCAAAGTTGAAACTCGACCGTGCGTTTTCTTTAGACTTGGGCTTAAAGGGTGAGAAAATATTTTGGAACGTCACGAAAGTTGGTGTGCGCATTTGTCTACCAACGGGACATCCAAATCTATGCTGAATTTTCAATTCCGAGAAGTTGGTCGAATTGGAAACTCTACGGTGCGCTTTCGCTCGACTTGAGCTTAAAGGGTGTGAAATTAGCTCGTAATGTGACGAAAGTTGGCGTGCACATTTGTCTACTAACGGGACATCCAAATCTATGCTGAATTTTCAATTCTGAGAAGTTGGTCAAATTGGAAACTCGACCGTGCGTTTTCGCTAGACTTGGGCTTAAAGGGGGAGAAAATAGCTCGGAACGTCACGAAAGTTGGCGTGCGCATTTGTCTACCAACGGGACATCCAAATCTATGCTAAATTTTCAATTCCAAGAAGTTGGTCAAATTGGAAACTCGACTGTGCGTTTTCGCTAGACATGGGCTTAAAGGTGGAGAAAATAGCTCGGAACGTCACGAAAGTTGTTGTGGACGCTTGTCTACCAATGGGACATGTAAAACTATTCTCAAATTTCAATTCCGAGAATTTTGTCAAAGTTGATACTCGATCGTGCGTTTTCGCTAGACTTGGGCTTAAAGGGTGTGAAATTAGCTCGGAATCTCACGAAAGTTGTTGTGCGCAAATTTCTACAAATGGGACATCCAAAACAATGCTCAATATTCAATTACGAGAAGTTGGTGAAAGTTGAAACTCAACCGTACGTTTTCGGTAGAGGAGAAAATAGCTTGGAACGTCACGAAAGTTGGTATGGATGCTTGTCTGCCAATGGGACATCCAAAACTATTCTCAAATTTCAATTCCAAGAAATTGGTCAAAGTCGAAACGCCAACATGCGTTTTCTCTAGACTTGGGCTTAAAGGGTGTGAAATTATTTCGGAACGTCACGAAAGTTGGCATGCGCACTTGTCTACCAATAGGACATCCAAATCTATGCCCAGTTTTCCATTCCGGGAATTTGGTGAAAGTCGAAACTCGACCGTGCATTTTCCCTAGATTTGGGCTTAAAGGGTGTGAAATTAGCTCGCAACGTCATGATAGTTGGCGTGGACGCTCGTCTACCAATGTAACATCCAAATCTATTCGCAAATTTAAATTCCGAGAAGTTGGTCAAAGTTGAAAATCGACCGTGCATTTTCGCTACACTTAGGCTTAAAGGGTGAGAAAATAGCTCGAAACGTCACGAAAGTTTGCGTGCGCATTTTTCTACCAACGGGACATCCAAATCTATGGTCAATTTTCAATTCCGAGAAGTTGGTCAAGTTGGAAACTCGACCGTTGCGTTTCCGCTCGACTTGAGCTTAAGGGGTGTGAAATTAGCTCGTAATGTGACGAAAGTTGGCGTGAGCATTTGTCTACCAACGGGACATGCAAATCTATGCTCAGTTTTCAATTCCGAGAAGTTGGTCAAATTCGAAACTCGACCGTGTGTTTTCGCTAGACATGGGCTTAAAGGGGGAGAAAATAGCTCGGAACGTCACGAAAGTTGGTGTGGACGCTTGTCGACCAATGGGACATCCAAAACTATCCTCAAATTTCAATTCCGAGAAGTTAGTCAAAGTTGAAACTCGATCGTGCGTTTTCGCTCGACTTGGGCTTAAAGGGTGTGAAAATAGCTCGAAACGTTACGAAAGTTGGCGTGGACGCTCGTCTACGAATGTGACATCCAAATCCATTCTCAAATTTGAATTCCGAGAAGTTGGTCAAAGTTGAAATCGACCGTGCATTTTCGCTAGACTTAGGCTTAAAGGGTGAGAAAATAGCTCGGAACGTCACGAAAGTTGGTATGCGCATTTGTCTACCAACGGGACATCCAAATCTATGCTCAATTTTCAATTCCGAGAAGTTGGTCAAATTGGAAACTCGACCGTGCGTTTTCGTTAGACTTGGGCTTAAAGGAGGAGAAAATAGCTCGGAACGTCACGAAAGTTGGTGTGGACGCTTGTCTACCAATGGGACATCCAAAACTATTCTCAAATTTCAATTCCGAGAAGTTGGTCAAAGTTGAAACTTGATCGTGCGTTTTCACTAGACTTGGGCTTAAAGGGGGAGAAAATAGCTCGAAACGTCACGAAAGTTGGTGTGGACGCTTGTCTACCAATGGGACATCCAAAACTATTCTCAAATTTCAATTCCGAGAAGTTGGTCAAAGTTGAAACTCGATCGTGTGTTTTCGCTAGACTTGGGCTTAAACGGTGACAAAATAGCTCGGAATGTCACGAAAGTTGGTGTGCGCATTTGTATACCAACGGGACATCCAAATCTATACTCAATTTTTAATTCCGAGAAGTTGGTCCAATTCGAAACTCGACCGTGCGTTTTCTCTAGAAATAGACTTAAAGGGTGAGAAAATAGCTCGGAACATCATGAAAGTTGGCGTGCGCATTTGTCTACCAACGGGACATCCAAATCTATGCTCAATTTTCAATTCTGAGAAGTTGGTCAAGTTCGAAACTCGACCGTGCATTTTTGCTAGACTTGGGCTTAAAGGGGGAGAAAATAGCTCGGAACGTCACGAAAGTTGGTGTGGACGCTTGTCGACCAATGGGACATCCAAAACTATCCTCAAATTTCAATTCCAAAAAGTTAGTCAAAGTTGAAACTCGATCGTCCGTTTTCGCTAGACTTCGACTTAAAGGGTGTGAAAATAGCTCGAAACGTTACGAAAGTTGGCGTGGACGCTCGTCTACCAATGTGACATCCAAATCCATTCTCAAATTTAAATTCCGAGAAGTTGGTCAAAGTTGAAAATCGACCGTGCATTTTCGCTAGACTTAGGCTTAAAGGGTGAGAAAATAGCTCGGAACATCACGAAAGTTGGCGTGCGCATTTGTCTACCAACGGGACATCTAAATCTATGTTGAATTTTCAATTCCGAGAAGTTGGTCATATTGGAAACTCGATCCTGCGTTTTCGCAAGACTTGGGCTTAAAGGGGGAGAAAATAGCTCGGAACATCACGAAAGTTGGTGTGCACGCTTGTCTACCAATGGGACATCCAAAACTATTCTCAAATTTCAATTCCGAGAAGTTGGTCAAAGTTGAAACTCGATCGTGCGTTTTCGCTAGACTTGGGCTTAAAGGGTGTGAAAATAGCTCATAACCTCACGAAAGTTGGCGTGGACGCTCGTCTACAAATGTGACATCCAAATCCATTCTCAAATTTAAATTCCGAGAAGTTGGTCAAAGTTGAAAATCGACCGTGCATTTTCGCTAGACATAGGCTTAAATGGTGAGAAAATAGCTCGGAACGTCACGAAAGTTGGCGTGCGCATTTGTCTACCAACGAGACATCCAAATCTATGCTCAATTTTCAATTCCGAGAAGTTGGTCAAATTCGAAACTCGAAAGTGCTTTTTCACTAGACTTTGGCTTAAAGGGTGAGAAAATAGCTCGGAATGTCACGAAAGTTGGTGTGCGCATTTGTCTACTAACGGGACATCCAAATCTATGCTCAATTTTCAATTCCGAGAAGTTGGTCAAATTGGAAACTCAACCGTGCGTTTTCGCTAGACTTGGGCTTAAAGGGGGAGAAAATAGCTCGAAACGTCACGAAAGTTGGTGTTGACACTTGTCTACCAATGTGACATCCAAATCCATTCTCAAATTTAAATTTAGAGAAGTTGGTCAAAGTTGAAAATCGACTGTGCATTTTCGCTACACTTAGGCATAAAGGGTGAGAAAATAGCTCGGAACGTCACGAAAGTTGGCGTGCGCATTTTTCTACCAACGGGACATCCAAATCTATGCTCAATTTTCAATTCTGAGAAGTTGGTCAAATTCGAAATTCGACCGTGCATTTTCGCTAGACTTTGGCTTAAAGGGTCAGAAAATAGCTCGAAATGTCACGAAAGTTGGCATGCGCATTTGTCTACCAACGGGACATCCAAATCTATGCTCAATTTTTAATTCCGAGATGTTGATCAAATTCGAAACTCGACCGTAGCGTTTTCGCTAGACTTAGGCTTAAAGGGTGAGAAAATAGCTCGCAACATCACGAAAGTTGGCGTGCGCATTTGTCTACCAACGAGATATCCAAATCTATGCTCAATTTTTAATTCCGAGAAGTTGGTCAAATTCAAAACTCGACCGTGCGTTTTCTCTAGGCTTCGGCTTAAAGCGTGAGAAAATAGCTCGAAACATCACGAAAGTTGGCATGCGCATTTGTCTACCAACGGGACATCCAAATCTATGCTCAATCTTTACTTCCGAGAAGTTGGTCAAATTCGAAACTCGACCGTCGCGTTTTCGCTAGACTTCGGGTTAAAGGGTGAGAAAATAGCTCAGAACGTCACGAAAGTTGGCGTGCGCATTTGTCTACCAACGGGACATCCAAATCTATGCTTAATTTAAAATTCCGAAAAGTTGGTCAAATTCGAAACTCGACTGTGCATTTTCGCTAGACTTGGGCTTAAAGGGGGAGAAAATAGCTCGGAACGTCACGAAAGTTGGTGTGCACGCTTGTCTAGCAATGGGACATCCAAAACTATTCTCAAATTTCAATTCCGAGAAGTTAGTGAAAGTTGAAACTCGATCGTGCGTTTTCGCTAGACTTGGACCAAAAGGGTGTGAAAATAGCTCGGAACGTCACGAAAGTTGGCGTGGATGCTCGTCTACCAATGTGACATCCAAATCTATTCGCAAATTTAAATTCTGAGAAGTTGGTCAAAGTTGAAAATCGACCGTGCATTTTCGCTACACTTAGGCTTAAAGGGTGAGAAAATAGCTCGGAACGTCACGAAAGTTGGCGTGCGCATTTGTTCTACCAACGGGACATCCAAATCAATGCTGAATTTTTAATTCCAAGAAGTTGGTCAAATTTGAAACTCGACCGTCCGTTTTCGCTAGACTTGGGCTTAAAGGGGGAGAAAATAGCTCGGAACGTCACGAAACTTGGTGTGGACGCTTGTCTACCAATGGGACATCCAAAGCTATTCTCAAATTTCAATTCTGACAAGTTGGTCAAAGTTGAAACTCGATCGTGCGTTTTCGCTAGACTTGGGGTTAAAGGGGGAGAAAATAGCTCGGAATGTCACGAAAGTTTGTGTGTACGCTTGTCTACCAATGGGACATGCAAAACTATTCTCAAATTTCAATTCCGAGAAGTTAGTCAAAGTCGAAACTCGATCGTGCGTTTTCGCTAGACTTTGGCTTAAAGGGTGTGAAAATAGCTCGGAACGTCACGAAAGTTGGCGTGGACCCTCGTCTACCAATGTGACATCCAAATCTATTCTCAAATTTAAATTCCGAGAAGTTGGTCAATGTTGAAAATCGACCGTGCATTTTCGCTAGACTTAGGCTTAAAGGGTGAGAAAATAGCTCGGAACGTCACGAAAGTTGGCTTGCGCATTTTTCTACCAACGAGACATCCAAATCTATGCTCAATTTTCAATTCCGAGAAGTTAGTCAAATTTGAAACTCGACCATGCGTTTTCGCTAGACTTGGGATTAAAGGGGGAGAAAATAGCTCGGAACGTCAAGAAAGTTGGTGTGGACGCTTGTCTACCAATGGGACATCCAAAACTATTCTCAAATTTCAATTCCGAGAAGTTGGTCAAAGTTGAAACTCAATCGTGCGTTTTCGCTAGACTTGGGCTTAAAGGGGGAGAAAATAGCTCGGAACGTCACGATAGTTGATGTGGACGCTTGTCTACCAATGGGACATCCAAAACTATTCTCAAATTTCAATTCCGAGAAGTTGGTCAAAGTTGAAACTCGATCGCGCGTTTTCGCTAGACTTGGTCTTAAAGGGTGTGAAAATAGCTCGGAATGTCACGAACGTTGGCGTGGACGCTCGTCTACCAACGGGACATCGAAATCTATGCTCAATTTTTAATTTCGAGAAGTTGGTCAAATTCGAAACTCGACCGTGCGTTTTCGGTAGACTTAGGCTTAAAGGGTGAGAAAATAGCTCGGAACATCACGAAATTTTGCGTGCACATTTGTCTACCAATGGGACATCGAAATCTATGCTCAATTTTCAATTCCGAGAAGTTGGTCAAATTCGAAACTCGACCGTAGCGTTTTCGCTCGACTTGAGCTTAAAGGGTGTGAAATTAGCTCGTAGTGTGACGAAAGTTGGCGTGCGCATTTGTCTACCAACGGGACATCCAAATCTATGCTCAAATTTCAATTCCAAGAAGTTGGTCAAAGTTGAAACTCGATCGTGCATTTTCGCTAGACTTGGGCTTAAAGGGTGGGAAAATAGCTCGGAACGTCACGAAAGTTGCCATGCGTACTTGTCTACCAACGGGACATCCAAATCTATTCTCATATTTCAATTCCGAGTAGTTGGTCAAAGTCGAACTGCCACCATCCGTTTTCGATAGACTTGAGGTTAAAGGGTGTTAAATTAGCTCGTAATGTGACGAAAGTTATTGTGCGCGAATGTCTACAAATGGGACATCCAAATCTCTGCTCAATTTTCAATTCCGAGAAGTTGGTGAAAGTCGTAACTCGACCGTACGTTTTCGCTACACATGGTCTTAAAGGTGGAGAAAATAGCTCGGAACGTAACAAATGTTGGTTCGGATGCTTGTCTACCAATGGGACATCCAAAATTATTCTCAAATTTCAATTCCGAGAAGTTTGTCAAAGTTGAAACTCGATAGTGCGTTTTCACTAGACTTGGGCTTAAAGGGTGTGAAATTAGCTGGGAATCTCACGAAAGTTGTTTTGCGCAAATTTCTACAAATGGGACATCCAAAACAATGTTGAATCTTCAATTACGAGAAGTTGGTGAAAGTTGAAACTCGACCGTACGTTTTCGGTAGAGGAGAAAATTGCTTGGAACGTCACGAAAGTTGGTGTGGATGCTTGTCTACCAATGCGAAATCCAAAACTATTCTCAAATTTCAATTCCAAGAAATTGGTCAAAGTCGAAACGCCACCATGCGTTTTCTCTAGACTTGGGATTAAAGTGTCTGAAATTAGTTCGTAAAATCACGAAATTTGAAGTGCGCACATGTCTACAAATGTGACATCCAAATCTATTCTCAAATTTAAATTCTGAGAAGTTGGTCAAAGTTGAAAATCGACCGTGCGTTTTCCCTAGACTTGGGCTTAAAGGGTGTGAAATTAGTTCGGAACGTCACGAAATTTGGCGTGCGCACTTGTCTACCAACGGGACATCCAAATCTATGCTCAATTTTCAATTCCGGGAATTTGGTGAAAGTCGAAACTCGATCATGCATTTTCCCTAGATTTGGGCTTAAAGGTTTTGAAATTAGCTTGTAACGTCACGATAGTTGGCGTGGACACTCGTCTACCAATGTAACATCCAAATCTATTCGGAAATTTAAATTCTGAGAAGTTGGTCAAAGTTGAAAATCGACGGTGCATTTTCGCTACACTTAGGCTTAAAGGGTGAGAAAATAGCTTGGAATGTCACGAACGTTGGCGTGCGCATTTGTCTACCAACGGGATATCCAAATCTATGCTCAATTTTCAATTCCGAGAAGCTCATCAAATTCGAAACTCGACCGTGCGTTTTCGCTAGACTTGGGCTTAAAGGGGGAGAAAATAGCTCGGAACATCACGAAAGTTGGTGTGGACGCTTGTCGACCAATGGGACATCCAAAACTATCCTCAAATTTCAATTCCGAGAAGTTAGTAAAAGTTGAAACTCGATCATGCGTTTTCGCTAGACTTGGGCTTATAGGGTGTGAAAATAGCTCGAAAGTTGGCATGCACACTCGTCTACCAATGTGACATCCAAATCCATTCTCAAATTTGAATTCCGAGAAGTTGGTAAAAGTTGAAAATCGACCGTGCATTTTTCGCTAGACTTAGGCTTAAAGGGTGAGAAAATAGTTCGGAACGTCACGAAAGTTGGCGTGCGCATTTGTCTACCAACGGGACATCCAAATCTATGCTCAATTTTCAATTCCGAGAAGTTGGTCAAATTGGAAACTTGACTCTGCGTTTTCACTCGACTTGAGCTTAAAGGGTGTTAAATTAGCTCATAATGTGACGAAAGTTGGCGTGCGCATTTGTCTACCAACGAGACATCCAAGTCTATGCCGAATTTTCAATTCCGAGAAGTTGGTCAAATTGGAAACTCGACTGTGCATTTTCGCTAGACTTGGGCTTAAAGGGGGAGAAAATAGCTCGGAACGTCACGAAAGATGGTGTGGACGCTTGTCTACCAATGGGACATCCAAAACTATTCTCAAATTTCAATTCCGAGAAGTTGGTCAAAGTTGAAACTCGATCGTGCGTTTTCGCTAGACTTGGGCTTAAAGGGGGAGAAAATAGCTCAAAACGTCATGAAAGTTGGTGTGGACGCTTGTCTACCAATGGGACATCCCAAACTATTCTCAAATTTATATTCCGAGAAGTTACTCAAAGTTGAAACTCGATCGTGCATTTTCGCTAGACTTGGGTTTAAAGGGTGTGAAAATAGCTTGGAACGTTACGAAAATTGGCATGGACGCTTGTCTACCAATGTGACATCCAAATCTATTCGCAAATTTAAATTCCGAGAAGTTGGTCAAAGTTGAAAATCGACCGTGCATTTTCGCTAGACTTAGGTTTAAAGCGTAATAAAATAGCTCGGAACGTCACGAAAGTTGGTGTGCACGCTTGTCTACCAATGGGACATCCAAAACTATTCTCAAATTTCAATTCCGAGAAGTTAGTCAAAGTTGAAACTCGATCGTGCATTTTCTCTAGACTTGGGCTTAAAAGGTGTGAAAATAGCTCGGAACGTTACGAAAGTTGGCGTGGACGCTCGTCTACCAATGTGACATCCTAATCTATTCGCAAATTTAAATTCCAAGAAGTTGGTCAAAGTTGAAAATCGACCGTGCATTTTCGCTAGACTTAGGTTTAAAGCGTGAGAAAATAGCTTGGAACGTCACGAAAGTTGGCATGCGCATTTGTCAACCAACGGGAGATCCAAATCTATGCTCAATTTTTAATTCCAAGAAGTTGATCAAATTCGAAACTCGACCGTTCGTTTTCGCTAGACTTAGGCTTAAAGGGTGAGAAAATAGGTCGGAACGTCACGAAAGTTTGCGTGCCCATTTGTCTACCAACGGGACATCCAAATCTATGCTCAATTTTTAATTCCGAGAAGTTGGTCAAATTTGAAACTCGACCATGCGTTTTCACTAAGAATTTTCAATTCCGAGAAGTTGGTCAAATTGGAAACTCGACCGTGCGTTTTCGCTAGACTTGGGCTTAAAGGGGGAGAAAATTGCTCGGAACGTCACGAAAGTTGGCGTGAGCATTTGTCGACCAACGGGATATCCAAATCTATGCTCAATTTTCAATTCCGAGAAGTTGGTCAAAGTTGAAATTCGATCGTGCGTTTTCACTAGACTTGGGCTTAAAGGGGGAGAAAATAGCTCGGAACGTCACGAAAGTTGGTGTGGACGCTTGTCTACCAATGGGACATCCAAAACTATTCTCAAATTTCAATTCCAAGAAGCTGGTCAAAGTTGAAACTCGATCGTGCGTTTTCGCTAGACTTGGGATTAAAGGGGGAGAAAATTGCTCAGAACGTCACGAAAGTTGGCGTGCGCACCTGTCTACCAACGGGACATGCAAATCTATTCTTATATTTCAATTCCGAGAATTTGGTCAAAGTCGAAATGCCACCATGCGTTTTCGCTAGACTTGTGCTTAAAGGGTGTTAAATTAGCTCGTAATGTGACAAAACTTGTTGTGCGCGAATGTCTACAAATGGGACATCCAAATCTATCCTCAAATTTCATTTCCGAGAAGTTGGTGAAAGTCGTAACTCGACCGTACGTTTTCAGTACACTTGGGCTTAAAGGGGGAGAAAATATCTCGGAACGTCACGAAAGTTGGTGTGGACGCTTGTCTACCAATGGGACATCCAAAACTATTCTCAAATTTCAATTCCGAGAAGTTGGTCAAAGTTGAAACTCGATCGTGCGTTTTCGCTAGACTTAGGCTTAAAGGGGGAGAAAATAGCTCGGAACGTCACGAAAGTTGGTGTGGACGCTTGTCTACCAATGGGACATCCAAAACTATTCTCAAATTTCAATTCCGAGAAGTTGGTCAAAGTTGAAACTCGATCGTGCGTTTTCGCTAGACTTGAGCTTAAAGGGTGAGAAAATAGCTCGGAATGTCACGAAAGTTGGTGTGCGCATTTGTATACCAACGGGACATCCAAATCTATACTCAATTTTTAATTCCGAGAAGTTGGTCAAATTCGAAACTCGACCGTGCGTTTTCGCTAGACATAGGCTTAAAGGGTGAGAAAATAGCTTGGAACATCATGAAAGTTGGCGTGCGCATTTGTCTACCAACGGGACATCGAAATCTATGCTCAAATTTCAATTCTGAGAAGTTGGTCAAATTCGAAACTCGACCGTGCGTTTTCGCTAGACTTGGGCTTAAAGGGCTCTGGAGAAAATAGCTCGGAACGTCACGAAAGTTGGTGTAGACGCTTTTCGACCAATGGGACATCCAAAACTATCCTCAAATTTCAATTTCGAGAAGTTAGTCAAGGTTGAAACTCGATCGTGCGTTTTCGCTAGACTTGGGCTTAAAGGGTGTGAAAATAGCTCGAAACGTTACGAAAGTTGGCGTGGACGCTCGTCTACCAATGTGACATCCAAATCCATTCTCAAATTTAAATTCCGAGAAGTTGGTCAAAGTTGAAAATCGACCATGCATTTTCACTAGACTTAGGCTTAAAGGGTGAGAAAATAGCTCGGAACGTCACGAAAGTTGGCGTGCGCATTTGTCTACCAACAGGACATCCAAATCAATGCTCAACTTTTAATTCCGAGAAGTTGGTCAAATTCGAAACTTGACCGTGCGTTTTCGCTAGACTTAGGCTTAAAGAGTGAGAAAATAGCTCGAAACGTCACGAAAGATGGCGTGCGCATTTGTCTACCAACGAGACATCCAAATCTATGCTGAATTTCCAATTCCAAGAAGTTGGTCAAATTGGAAACTCGACCGTGCGTTTTCGCTAGACTTGGGCTTAAAGGGGGAGAAAATAGCTCTGAACATCACGAAAGTTGGTGTGGACGCTTGTCTACCAATGGGACATCCAAAACTATTCTCAAATTTCAATTCCGAGAAGTTGGTCAAAGTTGAAACTCGATCGTGCGTTTTCGCTAGACTTGGGCTTAAAGGGGAAGAAAATAGCTCGGAACGTGACGAAAGTTGGTGTGGACGCTTGTCTACCAATGGGACATCCAAAACTATTCTCAAATTTCAATTCCGAGAAGTTGGTAAAAGTTGAAACTAGATCCTGCGTTTTCGCTAGATTTGGGCTTAAAGGGTGTGAAAATAGCTCGAAACGTCACGAAAGTTGGCGTGGACGCTCGTCTACAAATGTGATATCCAAATCCATTCTCAAATTTAAATTCCGAGAAGTTGGTCAAAGTTGAAAATCGACCGTGCATTTTCGGTGGACTTAGGCTTAAAGGGTGAGAAAATAGCTCGGAACGTCACGAAAGTTGGCGTGCGCATTTGTCTACCGACGAGACATCCAAATCTATGCTCAATTTTCAATTCGGAGAAGTTGGTCAAATTCGAAACTCGACCGTACATTTTTGCTAGACTTTGGCTTAAAGGGTGAGAAAATAGCTCGGAATGTCACGAAAGTTGGTGTGCGCATTTGTCCACTAACGGGACATCCAAATCTATGCTCAATTTTCAATTCCGAGAAGTTGGTCAAATTGGTAACTCGAGAGTGCGTTTTCGCTAGACTTGGGCTTAAAGGGGGAGAAAATAGCTCGGAACGTCACAAAGTTGGTGTTGACGCTTGTCTACCAATGTGACCTCCAAATCCATTCTCAAATTTAAATTCCGAGAAGTTAGTCAAAGTTGAAAATCGACCGTGCATTTTCGCTAGACTTAGGCTTAAAGGTGAGAAAATAGCTCGGAACGCCACGAAAGTTGGCGTGCGCATTTGTCTACCAACGGGACATCCAAATCTATGCTCAATTTTCAATTCTGGGAAGTTGGTCAAATTCGAAACTCGACCGTGCATTTTCGCTAGACTTTGGCTTAAAGGGTGAGAAAATAGCTCGGAATGTCACGAAAGTTGGCATGCGCATTTGTCTACCAACGGGACATCCAAATCTATGCTCAATTTTTAATTCTGAGATGTTGGTCAAATTCGAAACTCAACCGTGCGTTTTCGCTAGACTTAGGCTTAAAGGGTGAGAAAATAGCTTGGAACGTCACGAAAGTTGGCGTGCGCATTTGTCTACCAACGGGACATCCAAATCTTTGCTCAATTTTCAATTCCGAGAAGTTAGTCAAAGTTGAAACTCGATCGTGCGTTTTTGCTAGACTTTGGCTTAAAGGGTGTGAAAATAGCTCGGAATGTTACGAAAGTTGGTGTGTCGCTCGTCTACCAGTGTGACATCCAAATCTATTCGCAAATTTAAATTCTGAGAAGTTGGTCAAAGTTGAAAATCGACCGTGCATTTTCGCTAGACTTAGGTTTAAGGCGTGAGAAAATAGCTTGGAACGTCACGAAAGTTGGTTTGCACGCTTGTATACCAATGGGACATCCAAAACTATTCTCAAATTTCAATTCCGACAAGTTAGTCAAAGTTGAAACTCGATCGTGCATTTTCGCTAGACTTGGGCTTAAAGGGTGTGAAAATAGCTCAGAAAGTTACTAAAGTTGGCGTGGATGCTCGTCTACCAATGTGACATCCAAATCTATTCGCAAATCTAAATTCTGAGAAGTTGGTTAAAGTTTAAAATCGACTGTGCATTTTCGCTAGACTTAGGTTTAAAGCATGAGAAAATAGCTTGGAACGTCATGAAAGTTGGCGTGCGCATTTGTCTAGCAACGGGACATCCAAATCTATGCTCGATTTTAATTCCGAGAAGTTGGTCAAATTCGAAACTCGACCATGCGTTTTCGCTAGACTTGGGCTTAAAGGGGGAGGAAATAGCTCGGAACGTCACGAAAGTTGGCGTGCGCATTTGTCTACCAACGGGACATCCAAATCTATGCTCAATTTTTAATTCCAAGAAGTTGGTCAAATTCGAAACTCGACCGTGCGTTTCCGCTATACTTAGGCTTAAAGGGTGAGAAAATAGCTCAGAACGTCACGAAAGTTGGCGTGCGTATTTGTCTACCAACGGGACATCCAAATCTATGCTCAATTTAAAATTCTGAAAAGTTGGTCAAATTCGAAACTCGACTGTGCGTTTTCGCTAGACTTTGGCTTAAAGGGGGAGAAAATAGCTCGGAACGTCACGAAAGTTGGTGTTCACGCTTGTCTACCAATGGGACATCCAAAACTATTCTCAAATTTCAATTCCGAGAAGTTAGTCAATCTTGAAACTCGATCATGCATTTTTGCTAGATTTGGGCTTAAAGGGTGTCAAAATAGCTCGGAACGTTACGAAAGTTGGCGTGGACACTCGTCTACCAATGTGACATCAAAATCTATTCGCAAATTTAAATTCCGAGAAGTTGGTCAAAGTTGAAAATCGACCATGCATTTTCAATAGACTTAGGCTTAAAGCATGAGAAAATAGCTCGGAACGTCACGAAAGTGGGCGTGCGCATTTGTCTACCAACGGGACATCCAAATCTATGCTCAATTTTCAATTCCGAGAAGTTGGTCAAATTCGAAACTCGACCGTGCGTTTTCGCTAGACTTGGGCTTAAATGTTAGGATATTTAGACACTTAGGAGTTAGTTAAGATCAACTTGTGTAATATATCCGTTAGGGATAGTGTGTTTCTTTAGTATGCATTAGTATGCATTTGTAAATACTTAATCCGACGGTCACGATATGTTTCCGACATAGAGTGATCCGACGGCTCAACTTCTCTTAGATCAAACCTAACCTTGATCCGTGGCTTAACACCCGATTGGTCCATGATCTCTATTTAAAGAGCATGGAGGGTCATTGTTTAGTTGATCGATTATGAGAAGCTCATTTGAAACTCTCTTTCTTTGCATAATAAATTGTCCCGTGGACGCTATTTGGCCGGGGCCGTGGAGTGTTTCCCTCAAGAGGGTTTAAACCATGTCAAAACATCGGTGTGTTGATCTGTGATCTGTTTGTGTGAAGTGGTTTCTCTTGGTGTTCGGTCCTTTGGTAGTACCCTGTGTACCCGAACATGGTATCAGAGCTTTTATGAAGTGCCGCTTCCGGTTATGATCTAGATCTTGAACTGTTGTTGCCGAAACTCGAAAGGGTTTCTAGTTCTGTTATTTCTGTGCATTTTTGGGCTGTGGGAGGTGTTCCATTGCGTCCGGAGCGTCGTTTCCATTGGGAAATAGTTTTTGTTTGATCGAAAACGGTTCTCGGTTGCTCCAGAAACGCGTATTTCATCAGATCTGAAGGTATAATGTTACAGTGACGCATTTTTTTTATTTTCGTTTTTGAAAAGAAAAATCTCATATTTCATCTTTTTTTTACTGTTAGATTTTTTTTTGGTTCGGATTGTTGCTTTCCCGTCTGCATATGCTCTTTGCCGTGCACCTTGAGCGATCTCGGCAAATCAGAAACAGAAAGGGAAAGGGTTTTTCTCGCCTGCGTATGCTCTTTGCCGTGCACCTTGCGCGATCTCGGCAAATCAGAAACAGAGAGAAAACGTATACTTTCCGGGAAAGCTAACAAGATCTAACTCCACAAGTGTGGAAATTTTTTTTTTGTTTCGATTTGTGGTCTGTTTTGCAGAAAAAGGGCAAGCACACAAACCGAGCAAGAAGAGTAAAAAAAAAAAAAAAAAAAAGAAAGAAAGAAAAAGCCCTCTTCCTCATTCCCATATTTTACATACCTTTTAATCTAGCTCGCTTGGTTCAAAGTTGCTTTATTCCTTAATAGGTCTTGAGTTCAAGTCTTAGGAAGTTACTTTTAAAAGAAAAAGTGCATGCAATTTCTATTTTCAAGTTACTTTATTGTAAAAGTGCATCTCACTTAAATAATAAAAAATAAAAATACAAGTGAGTCACTTAAGTTTTTTTATTGTTGCACTATTTAAAAGTAATATCATTGTAAAAGTGAAATCACTTATTTTACAAAAGTGGTTTACTTAAAGCAACTTTTTTGTAAATTGATTGTCAAAAGGTTCATTTTGGGAAGAAGGGGGTTCTTTTTTTAGCTGGACATTCTCTAGCTGCCACGTCACTATTGGGGACATCTTCAACAGTTTCTTTGTTCAAGCATAACTTCATCATACAGAGTCAGTTTTCAGTGCCGTTTTTTTTGGAACCGCCTATTTTTTCGATCTCTTCACATCCAGACTATTGGTTTCTGCTTTTACAGCCATTAATTTACAAATATGGCTGCCCCTTGTGATATTCTACTTAACAGTTTCAACTATTTCTCATGGAAATCTCGTATGGAGGATGTTCTACGAAGTAGGGGACTTTTCAGAATTACAACAGGGAAAGAAAAAGAACCCACTGATGATGATAAGAAAATAAAATGGGCAAATAGATGTGATGAAGCTCGTGGATTGATTGGGATGTCAATCTCTACTGATTTGCGATTCCACATATCTGGAATTGATGAACCTAATGCTGCTTGGGACAAGTTGGAAACTGTGTTTGGTAAACACAATGAAATTCGAGGTCACCAACTCGAAAATGAGTTGATTTCTTTAAATCCAAGTGACTTTTCATGCATTCAAGATTATTTATCTAAGTACAAAACTCTTAAACTCTTATGTGCAGAATGTAAGATTGAGAGGGAAGACAAACAGTGCATTTATCATATTCTTTCCAAACTTGGACCTGCATATTCTGTTTTTGTATCTACATTTTACTCCATGAAAGCATCATTGAATGCATCTAGCTATCAAGAGCCTAGTCTTGAATCATTTTGTGATTCCCTGATTAGAGAACAAGATAAACTCATTCATCTTGGAGTAATCAACAATGCAGATACATCTGGGAAAGCCTTATTGTCCCAACAGAAAGAAAAGTCCAAGCCTCCCAAGAAACAAAATTTTCGCAATAATAAGTCAAACAAGGGTCCCAAACCCTCTCAGTCAGCTCCTTCTTTAAAAAATGACAAAGGATCAAAGCAAAAAGGCAAGAAGACTGAGCGTCATTGCAACTATTGCGGGAAAGATAATCATGATGAATCTAAGTGTTTCAAGAAGATGGCAGCCTTGGAAGCAGCAATGAAGAAGCACCACATCAGCCTAGATTCGTCTTCAGAATCTACCTCTCATGGACATGCACTTTGTGCTTCTGGTTATTCTTATAATGCATCTTCTTCTTCTACTTCAAATGAATGGCTCATTGATTCTGGAGCATCTTATCATATGGCTAAGGATCAAGCCATCTTTTCTACTATGCATGAATGTAACACCAAACAAATATTTGTTGGTGATGATAGATCTCTAAGTGTTGTAGGAGCTGGAACAGTTCCAGTAGATAATGGTCATTTTAGTGATGTACTATGTGTTCCAAGAATTTCCTGCAATTTGTTATCAGTCTATCAGATCACTCATTCTGGTGAAGGTAAAACTGTGACCTTTACACCTCACCAAGTTGTAATCAAGGATTTTAAAGATCCTCAACAGGTCCTAGCTACCGGAATTGTTGATGATATTATCAGGTTGTATAAGTTTAACAACTTTGGGTCATCACCTTTCCCTTCAGTTTTTGTTGCTCATAGTGATAACTTGAGCAAACTTTGGCATGAGCGATTTGGTTACTTAAATTATCACTCATTGCAACAACTATGTAAAGAAAATATGGTGACAGGTCTTCCGATGGTATCTTGCAGGGGTGGTGTTTGCTCCGGTTGTGTACTCGGAAAACATCATCGGGACAGTTTTGACAAATGTGCCTCTTGGCACGCCTCGGTTCCCTTGGAGCTTGTGCATATTGACTTGTGTGGTCCTCTTCCATCTGCTTCCTTTTCTGGTTTCAAGTATTTCTTAACTTTCATTGATGACTACACCAGACGCACTTGGGTTTATTTCCTAAAACTTAAGAGCGAAGTATTTAACATGTTCTTGGCCTACAAGGCCCTTGTTGAAAAACAATCTGGTCATCAAATTATTAAGTTAAGATCTGACAATGGAGGAGAATATGTTAACAAACAGTTCACTACTTTCTGCACTGAACAAGGCATCCAACAACAGCACACTGTTCCATATACACCACAACAAAATGGTGTAGCTGAGCGGAAGAACCGCACTTTAAAAGAAATGGCTAATTGTATGATCCAATCTAAGGGACTAAGTCTTCAATTTTGGGCTGAAGCCATTAATTGTGCAAATTACATAGTTAATCGCACCCCCACAAAATCATTACAAGGTATAACACCGGAAGAAGCATGGAGTAAAATTAAACCTGATGTAAGTCACTTTCGTGTGTTTGGTAGTGAAGCATGGGCTCACATTCCGGATGAAAAACGGAAAGCATTGCAGCCTAAAAGTGAAAAGTGCATATTTGTTGGATATTCTGAAGATGTAAAAGGTTATAGACTTCTTCAACCACATTCTCATGCTATAATCATTAGAAGAGATGTTAAATTTGATGAAAATATCCTGGCCTGCGAGCCTAACTCGGTGAGTGTGCCATCTTTGGCCTGCGAGCCTGATTCGGCGTTTGTGCCTTCTTCTTCTTCTTCCAACTTCCTTGATAGGTTTCCAACTCCAGTTTCTGATGATGACAGTGAGGATGAAAATCCACCTCCGCCTGCTCATGTTCCTCCAGTTGCACCAGCACAAGTGCTTCCTCGATGGGTCTGTTCAACATGTGAAGCAGCTGGTGATCTTGCCGGTGATCCTAGAGATCAACGTCGAACACGTTCTCAGTTTCAGCGAGCCTCTTCTCTTTTGGCTCAAGTTTCCGAGAATCATGATCCAGAAACTTTTGCAGAAGCTTCAGGGAATCCAGATTGGGATGCATCCATGGATGAAGAATATCGTTCCTTAATGGCAAACGATACTTGGGATCTTGTACCTCTTCCAAAAGGAAGAAAACTTGTCAGATGTAAATGGGTCTACAGAACTAAGTATGCATCAGATGGAAGTGTTGAAAGACTTAAGGAAAGGTTAGTTTCCAAAGGTTTTTCCCAAGTTGAAGGGATTGACTACAATGAAACCTTTGCTCCCGTCGCCAAAATGAACTCCATCCGCCTTGTTCTTTCCCTTGCAGCCTTACACAACTGGGAATTCCATCAAATGGATGTCAAGTCTGCCTTCTTACATGGTGATTTACAGGAGGAAATTTACATGGAACAACCTCCTGGCTATGTTCAGAATAACTCTAGCCTTGTCTGCTGCCTTAAGAAATCCTTATATGGCCTTAAGCAAGCTCCTAGAGCTTGGTATGCCAAAATGGATAGCTTTCTCCTTGACACTGGTTTTTCTAGATGCCATTCTGACCCCAATGTCTATACCAAGAAAGTAGGAAACCATCTCATCATACTTGTTCTATATGTTGATGACCTTATTCTTACTGGTAGTGACCCTAAGCTTATAACCCATGTGAAATCCAGTCTTAAACAAACTTTTGAAATGTCAGACTTAGGACATTTGCATTATTTTCTTGGTCTCCAAGTTCTGCAAACCAAAGAATGAATCTTTCTTTCTCAGTCTAAGTATGCTGGTGACCTTCTCCGTCGCTTTCACATGGAAGATTGTACACCAGCCCCTTCTCCCTTGCAGTCTGGAGTCAAACTTTCTGCTACTTATACTTCACCTGAAGTAGATGCCACCTTGTATCGTCAGCTTGTTGGTAGTCTTTTATACTTGACTCATTCCCATCCTGACCTTTCCTTTGCCGTTGGTCGAGATTCCCGTTATATGCAGACACCTCATGAAAGTCACTGGAAAGCAGCTAAAAGAATACTTTGATATATTCGAGGTACAGTTCAGTTTGGGATTCATTACAGTACAGGGGGGAAACCTTTTTTGGTTGGTTTCACTGATTCAGATTGGGCCGGCGATCCTGATGATCGAAAGTCTACTGCAGGTTATGTTTTCAATCTGGGATCTGGACCTATTACTTGGGCTTGTAAGAAACAACAAGCTCTTGCTCTTTCTTCAGCAGAGGTAGAATATCGAGCAGCAGTTAATGCCAGTCAGGAAGCTTTATGGCTTCGACAGATCCTTTCCGAGTTTGGATTCGAGCAGCAACAGCCTACTCCACTTTGGTGCGACAATCAAAGTGCCATCAAGCTTGCCAAAGATCCAGTTCTACATCAACGCAGCAAACACATTGAGCTACATATGCACTTCATCAGAAATCTTGTTCATGATTGGGTTCTTGAAGTGCTCTTTTGCCCTACAGATGATCAAGTTGCAGACATCTTCACCAAGTCTCTTACAGAAGCGAAGTTTTCTAAACTTCGATCTATGTTAGGAGTTCAGGAACTTGTCATTAAGGGGGGATAGGCTCTAATGCCTCCTTCCTTCTCCTAATAGTGTCACTTTTGTAAATCCTTCAATCCTATCCCAAGTTGTTCTTAAGGGGGGATGTTAGGATATTTAGACACTTAGGAGTTAGTTAAGATCAACTTGTGTAATATATCTGTTAGGGAGAGTGTGTTTCTTTAGTATGCATTAGTATGCATTTGTAAATACTTAATCCGATGGTCACGATATGTTTTCGACATAGAGTGATCCGACGGCTCAACTTCTCTTAGATCAAACCTAACCTTGATCCGTGGCTTAACACCCGATTGGTCCATGATCTCTATTTAAAGAGCATGGAGGGTCATTGTTTAGTTGATTGATTATGAGACGCTCATTTGTAACTTTCTTTCTTTGCATAATAAATTGTCCCGTAGAAGCCATTTGGCCGGGGCCGTGGAGTGTTTCCCTCAAGAGGGTTTAAACCATGTCAAAACATCGGTGTATTGATCAGTGATCTGTTTGTATGAAGTGGTTGCTCTTGGTGTTCGGTCCTTTGGTAGTACCCTGTGTACCCGAACATTAAAGGGGGAGAAAATAGCTCGGAACGTCACGAAAGTTGGTGTGGACGCTTGTCTACCAATGGGACATCCAAAACTATTCTCAAATTTCAATTCCGAGAAGTTGGTCGAATTTGAAACTCGACCGTGCGTTTTCGCTAGACTTGCGCTTAAAGGGGGATAAAATAGCTCGGAACATCACGAAAGTTGGTGTGGACGCTTGTCTACCAATGGGACATCCAAAACTACTCTCAAATTTCAATTCCGAGAAGTTGGTCAAAGTTGAAACTCGATCGTGCGTTTTCGCTAGACTTGGGCTTAAAGGGGAAGAAAATAGCTCGGAACGTCACGAAAGTTGGTGTGGACGCTTGTCTACCAATGGGACATCCAAAACTATTCTCAAATTTCAATTCCGAGAAGTTGGTCAAAGTTGAAACTCGATCGTGCGTTTTCGCTAGACTTGGGCTTAAAGGGTGTGAAAATAGCTCGGAACGTCACGAAAGTTGGCGTGGACGCTCGTCTACCAATGTGACATCCAAATCTATTCGCAAATTTAAATTCCGAGAAGTTGGACAAAGTTGAAAATCGACCGTGCATTTTCGCTAGACTTAGGCTTAAAGCATGAGAAAATAGCTCAGAACGTCACGAAAGTTGGCGTGCGCATTTGTCTACCAACGGGACATCCAAATCAATGCTCAATTTTTAATTCCGAGAAGTTGGTCAAATTCAAAACTCGACCGTGCGTTTTCGCTAGACTTGGGCTTAAAGGGGGAGAAAATAGCTCGGAACGTCGCGAAACTTGGTGTGGACGCTTGTCTACCAATGGGACATCCAAAGCTATTCTCAAATTTCAATTCCGAGAAGTTTGTCAAAGTTGAAACTCGATCGTGCGTTTTCACTAGACTTGGGCTTAAAGGGGGAGAAAATAGCTCGGAACGTCACGAAAGTTGGTGTGGATGCTTGTCTACCAATGGGACATCCAAAGCTATTCTCAAATTTCAATTCCGAGAAGTTGGTCAAATTCGAAACTCGACCGTGCGTTTTCGCTAGACTTGGGCTTAAAGGGGGTGAAAATAGCTCGGAACATCAAGAAAGTTGGTGTGGATGCTTGTCTACCAATGGGACATCCAAAACTATTCTCAAATTTCAATTCCGAGAAGTTGGTCGAATTTGAAACTTGACCGTGCGTTTTCGCTAGACTTGGGCTTAAAGGGGGAGAAAATAGCTCGGAACATCACGAAAGTTGGTGTGGACGCTTGTCTACCAATGGGACATCCAAAACTATTCTCAAATTTCAATTCCGAGAAGTTGGTCAAAGTTGAAACTCGATCGTGCATTTTCGCTAGACTTGGGCTTAAAGGGGAAGAAAATAGCTCGGAACGTCACGAAAGTTGGTGTGGACGCTTGTCTACCAATGGGACATCCAAAACTATTCTCAAATTTCAATTCTGAGAAGTTGGTCAAAGTTGAAACTCGATCGTGCGTTTTCACTAGACTTGGGCTTAAAGGGTGTGAAAATAGCTCGGAACGTCACGAAAGTTGGCGTGGACGCACGTCAACCAATGTGACATCCAAATCTATTCGCAAATTTAAATTCTGAGAAGTTGGTCAAAGTTGAAAATCGACCGTGCATTTTCGCTAGACTTAGGCTTAAAGGGCGAGAAAATAGCTCGGAACGTCACGAAAGTTGGCTTGCGCATTTTTCTACCAACGGGACATCCAAATCTATGCTCAATTTTCAATTCCGAGAAGTTGTTCAAATTGGAAACTCGATCGTGCGTTTTCGCTAGACTTGGGCTCAAAGGGGGAGAAAATAGCTCGGAATGTCACGAAAGTTGGTGTGGATGCTTGTCTACCAATGGGACATCCAAAACTATTCTCAAATTACAATTCCGAGAAGTTGGTCGAATTTGAAACTCGACCGTGCATTTTCGCTAGACTTGGGCTTAAAGGGGGAGAAAATAGCTTGGAACATCCCAAAATTTGGTGTGGACGCTTGTCTACCAATGGGACATCCAAAACTATTCTCAAATTTCAATTTCGAGAAGTTAGTGAAAGTTGAAACTCGATTGTGCGTTTTCGCTAGACTTGGGCCTAAAGGGTGTGAAAATAGCTCGGAACGTCACGAAAGTTGGCGTGGATGCTCGTCTACCAATGTGACATCCAAATCTATTCGCAAATTTAAATTCCGAGAAGTTGGTCAAAGTTGAAAATCGACCGTGCATTTTCGCTACACTTAGGCTTAAAGGGTGAGAAAATAGCTCGGAACGTCACGAAAGTTGGCGTGCGCATTTGTCTACCAACGGGACATGCAAATCAATGCTCAATTTTTAATTCCGAGAAGTTGGTCAAATTCGAAACTCGACCGTGCGTTTTCGCTAGACTTGGGCTTAAAGGGGGAGAAAATAGCTCGGAACGTGGCGAAACTTGGTGTGGACGCTTGTCTACCAATGGGACATCAAAAGCTTTTCTCAAATTTCAATTCCGAGAAGTTTGTCAAAGTTGAAACTCGATCATGCGTTTTCACTAGACTTGGGCTTAAAGGGGGAGAAAATAGCTCGGAACGTCACGAAAGTTGGTGTGGACGCTTGTCTACCAATGGGACATCCAAAGCTATTCTCAAATTTCAATTCCGAGAAGTTGGTCAAATTCGAAAATCGACTGTGCGTTTTCGCTAGACTTGGGCTTAAAGGGGGTGAAAATAGCTCGGAACGTCAAGAAAGTTGGTGTGGATGCTTGTAGACCAATGGGACATCCAAAACTATTCTCAAATTTCAATTCCGAGAAGTTAGTCAAAGTTGAAACTCGATCGTGCGTTTTCGCTAGACTTGGGCTTAAAGGGTGTGAAAATAGCTCGAAACGTTACGAAAGTTGGCGTGGACACTCATCTACCAATGTGACATCCGAATCCATTCTCACATTTAAATTCCAAGAAGTTGGTCAAAGTTGAAAATCGATGGTGCATTTTCACTAGACTTAGGCTTAAAGGGTGTGAAATTAGCTCGGAATGTCACGAAAGTTGGTGTGCGCATTTGTCTACCAACGGGACATCCAAATCTATGCTCAATCTTTAATTCCAAGAAGTTGGTCAAACTCGAAACTCGACCGTGCGTTTTCGCTAGACTTAGGCTTAAAGGGTGAGAAATTAGCTTGGAATATCACGAAAGTTGTTGTGCGCAAATGTCTACAAATGGGACATCCAAAACAATGCTCAATCTTCAATTACGAGAAGTTGGTGAAAGTTGAAACTCGACCGTACGTTTTCGGTAGACGAGAAAATAGCTTGGAACGTCACGAAAGTTGGTGTGGATGGTTTTCTACCAATGGGACATCCAAAACTATTCTCAAATTTCAATTCCAAGACATTGGTCAAAGTCGAAACGCCACCATGTGTTTTCTCTAGACTTGGGATTAAAGTGTGTAAAATTAGTTCGTAAGATCACGAAAGTTGTAGTGCGCACATGTGTACAAATGTGACATCAAAATCTATTCTCAAATATAAATAGTGAGAAGTTGGTCAAAGTTGAAAATCGATCGTGCATTTTTGCTAGACTTAGGCTTAAAGGGTGAGAAAATAGCGCGGAACGTCACGAAAGTTGGCGTGTGCATTTGTCTACCAACGGGACATCCAAATCTATGCACAATTTTTAATTCTGAGAAGTTGGTCAAATTCGAAACTTGACCGTGCATTTTCGCTAGACTTAGGCTTAAAGGGTGAGAAAATAGCTCGGAACGTCACAAAAGTTGGCGTGCCAATTTGTCTACCAACGGGACATCCAAATCTATGCTGAATTTTCAATTCCGAGAAATTGGTCAAATTGGAAACTCGACCGTGCGTTTTTGCTAGACTTGGGCTTAAAGGGGGATAAAATAGCTCGGAACGTCGTGAAAGTTGGTGTGGACGCTTGTCTACCAATGGAACATCCAAAACTATTCTCAAATTTCAATTCCGAGAAGTTGGTCAAAGTTGAAACTCGATCGTGCGTTTTCGGTAGACTTGGGCTTAAAGGGGGAGAAATAGATCGAAACGTCACAAAAGTTGGTGTGGACGCTTGTCTACCAATGGGACATCCAAAAATATTCTCAAATTTCAATTCCGAGAAGTTGGTCAAAGTTGAAACTCGATCGTGCGTTTTCGCTAGACTTGGGCTTAAAGGGGGAGAAAATAGCTCGGAACGTCACGAAAGTTGGTGTGGACGCTTGTCTACCAATGTGACATCCAAATCCATTCTCAAATTTAAATCCCGAGAAGTTGGTTAAAGTTGAAAATCGACCGTGCATTTTCGCTAGAGTTAGGCTTAAAGGGAGAGAAAAATAGCTTGGAACGTCACGAAAGTTGGCATGCGCATTTGTATACCAACGGGACATCCAAATCTATGCTGAATTTTCAATTCCGAGAAGTTGGTCAAATTCGAAACCTGACCGTGCGTTTTCACTCGACTTGAGCTTAAAGGGTGTGAAATTAGCTCGTAATGTGACGAAAGTTGGCGTGCGCATTTGTCTACCAACAGGACATCCAAATCTATGCAAAACTTTTAATTCCAAGAAGTTGGTCAAATTCGAAACTTGACCGTGCCTTTTCGCTAGACTTAGGCTTAAAGGGTGAGAAAATAGCTCGGAACGTCACAAAAGTTGGCGTGCGCATTTGTTTACCAACGGGACATCAAAATCTATGCTCAATTTTCAATTCCGAGAAGTTAGTCAAATTGGAAACTCGACCATGCGTTTTCGCTAGACTTGGGCTTAAAGGGGGAGAAAATAACTCGGAACGTCACGAAAGTTGGTGTGGACGCTTGTCTACCATTGTGACATCCAAATCCATCCTCAAATTTAAATTCCGAGAAGTTGGTCAAACTTGAAAATCGACCGTGCATTTTCGCTAGACTTAGGCTTAAAGGGTGAGAAAATAGCTCGGAACGTCACGAAAGTTGGCGTGCGCATTTGTCTACCAACGGGACATCCAAATCTATGCTCAGTTTTCAATTTCGAGAAGTTGGTCAAATTCAGAACTCGACCGTGCGTTTTCGCTAGACTTAGGCTTAAAGGGTGAGAAAATAGCTCGGAACGTCACGAAAGTTGGCGTGCGCATTTGTCTACCAACGCGACATCCAAATCTATGCTCAATTTTCAATTACGAGAAGTTGGTCAAATTGGAAACTCGACCGTGCATTTTCGCTAGACTTGGGCTTAAAGGGGGAGAAAATAGCTCGAAACGTCACGAAAGTTTGTGTGGACGCTCGTCTACCAATGTGACATCCAAATCTATTCTCAAATTTATATTCCGAAACGTTGGTCAAATTCGAAACTCGACCGTGCGTTTTCTCTAGACTTGGGCTTAAAGGGGGAGAAAATAGCTCGAAACGTCACGAAAGTTGGTGTGGACGCTTGTCTACCAATGGGACATCCAAAACTATTCTCAAATTTCAATTTTGAGAAGTTAGTCAAAGTTGAAACCCGATCGTGCATTTTCGCTAGACTTAGGCTTAAAGGGTGAGAAAATAGCTCGGAACGTCATGAAAGTTGGCGTGCGCATTTGTCTACCAACGGGACATCCAAATCTATGCTCAATTTTCAATTCCGAGAAGTTGGTCAAATTCGGAACTCGACTGTGCGTTTTCGCTAGACTTAGGCTTAAAGGGTTAGAAAATAGCTCGGAACGTCATGAAAGTTGGCATGCGGATTTGTCTACCAACGGGACATCCAAATCTATGCTGAATTTTCAATTCCGAGAAGTTGGCCAACTTGGAAACTCGGACCGTGCGTTTCCAATAGACTTGGGCTTAAAGGGGGAGAAAATAGCTCGAAACATCACGAAAGTTGGTGTGGACGCTTGTCTACCAATGGGACATCATAAACTATTCTCAAATTTCAATTCCGAGAAGTTGGTCAAAGTTGAAACTCGATCGTGCGTTTTCGCTAGACTTGGGCTTAAAGGGGGAGAAAATAGCTCGGAACGTCATGAAAGTTGGTGTGCACGCTTGTCTACCAATGGGACATCCAAAACTATTCTCAAATTTCAATTCCGAGAAGTTAGTCAAAGTTGAAACTCGATCGTGCATTTTCGCTAGACTTGGGCTTAAAGGGTGTGAAAATAGCTCGAAACGTTACGAAAGTTGGCGTGGACGCTCGTCTACCAATCTGACATCCAAATCTTTTCACAAATTTAAATTCCGAGAAGTTGGTCAAAGTTGAAAATCGACCGTGCATTTTCGCTAGACTTAGGTTTAAAGCGTGAGAAAATAGCTCGGAACGTCATGAAAGTTGTCGGGCGCATTTGTCTACCAACGGGACATCCAAATCTATGCTCAATTTTTAATTCCGAGAAGTTGGTCAAATTCGAAACTCGACCGTGCGTTTTCGCTAGACTTAGGCTTAAAGGGTGAGAAAATAGCTCAGAACGTCACGAAAGTTGGCGTGCGCATTTGTCTACCAACGAGACATCCAAATCTATGCTCAATTTTTAATTCCGAGAAGTTGGTCAAATTCGAAACTCGACCGTGCGTTTTCACTAAGAATTTTCAATTCTGAGAAGTTGGTCAAATTGGAAACTCGACCGTGCGTTTTCTCTAGACTTGGGCTTAAAGGGAGAGAAAATAGGTTGGAACGTCACGAAAGTTGGCGTGAGCATTTGTCTACCAACGGGATATCCAAATCTATGCTCAATTTTCAATTCCGAGAAGTTGGTCAAATTGGAATCTCGACCGTGCGTTTTCGCTCGACTTGGGCTTAAAGTGCGAGAAAATAGATCGGAACGTCACGAAAGTTGGTGTGGACGCTTGTCTACCAATGGGACATCCAAAATTATTCTCAAATTTCAATTTCGAGAAGTTGGTCAAAGTTGAAACTCGATCGTGCATTTTCGCTAGACTTGGGCTTAAAGGGGTAGAAAATAGCTCGAAATGTCACGAAAGTTGGTGTGGACGCTTGTCTACCAATGGGACATCCAAAACTATTCTCAAATTTCAATTCCGAGAAGTTGGTCAAAGTTGAAACTCGATCGTGCGTTTTCTCTAGAGTTGGGATTAAAGGGAGAGAAAATAGGTCGGAACGTCACGAAATTTGGTGTGGACGCTTGTCTACGAATGGGACATCCAGAACTATTCTCAAATTTCAATTCCGAGAAGTTGGTGAAAGTTGAAACTCGATCGTGCATTTTCGCTAGACTTGGGCTTAAAGGGTGGGAAAATAGCTCGGAACGTCACGAAAGTTGGTGTGGACGCTTGTCTACCAATGGGACATCCAAAACTATTCTCAAATTTCAATTCCAAGAAGTTGGTCAAAGTTGAAACTCGATCGTGTGTTTTCGCTAGACTTGGGCTTAAAGGGTGAGAGAATAGCTCGGAATGTCACGAAATTTGCTGTGCGCATTTGTATACCAACGGGACATCCAAATCTATACTCAATTTTTAATTCCGAGAAGTTGGTGAAATTCGAAACTCGACCGTGCGTTTTTGCTAGACATAGGCTTAAAGGGTGATAAAATAGCTCGGAACTTCATGAAAGTTGGCATGTGCATTTGTCTACCAACGGGACATCCAAATCTATGCTCAATTTTCAATTCTGAGAAGTTGGTCAAATTCGAAACTCGACCGTGCGTTTTCGCTAGACTTGGGCTTAAAGGGGGAGAAAATAGCTCAGAACATCACGAAAGTTCGTGTGGACGCTTGACGAACAATGGGACATCCAAAACAATCCTCAAATATCAATTTCGAGAAGTTAGTCAAAGTTGAAACTCGATCGTTCGTTTTCGCTAGACTTGGGCTTAAAGGGTGTGAAAATAGCTCGAAACGTTACGAAAGTTGGCGTGGACGCTCGTCTACCAATGTGACATCAAAATCCATTCTCAAATTTAAATTCCGAGAAGTTGGTCAAAGTTGAAAATCGACTGTGCATTTTCGCTAGACTTAGGCTTAAAGGGTGAGAAAATAGCTCGGAACGTCACGAAAGTTGGCGTGCGCATTTGTCTACCAACGGGACATCCAAATCTATGCTCAATTTTTAATTCCGAGAAGGTGGTCAAATTCGAAACTTGACCGTGCGTTTTCGCTAGACTTAGGCTTAAAGGGTGAGAAAATAGCTCGGAACGTCACGAAAGTTGGCGTGCGCATTCGTCTACCAACGGGACATCCAAATCTATGCTGAATTTTCAATTTCGAGAAGTTGGTCAAAGTGGAAACTCGACCGTGCATTTTCTCTAGACTTGGGCTTAAAGGGGGAGAAATAGCTCGGAACGTCACAAAAGTTGGTTTGGACGCTTGTCTACCAATGGGACATCCAAAACTATTCTCAAATTTCAATTCCGAGAAGTTGGTCAAAGTTGAAACTCGATCATGAGTTTTCGCTAGACTTGGGCTTAAAGGGGAAGAAAAAAGCTCGGAATGTCACGAAAGTTGGTGTGGACGCTTGTCTACCAATGGGACATCCAAAACTATTCTCAAATTTCAATTCCGAGAAGTTGGTCAAAGTTGAAACTCGATCGTGCGTTTTCGGTAGACTTGGGCTTAAAGGGTGTGAAAATAGCTCGGAACGTCACGAAAGTTGGCATGGACGCTCGTCTACAAATGTGACATCCAAATCCATTCTCAAATTTAAATTCCGAGAAGTTGGTCAAAGTTGAAAATCGACCGTGCATTTTCGCTAGACTTAGGCTTAAAAGGTGAGAAAATAGCTCGGAACGTCACGAAAGTTGGCGTGCGCATTTGTCTACCAACGAGACATCCAAATCTATGCTCAATTTTCAATTCCGAGAAGTTGGTCAAATTCGAAACTCGACTGTGCATTTTCGCTAGACTTTGGCTTAAAGGGTGAGAAAATAGCTCGGAATGTCACGAAAGTTGGTGTGCGCATTTGTCTACTAACGGGACATCCGAATCTATGCTCAGTTTTCAATTCCGAGAACTTGGTCAAATTGGAAACTCGACCGTGCGTTTTCGGTAGACTTGGGCTTAAAGGGGGAGAAAATAGCTCGAAACGTCACGAAAGTTGGTGTTGACGCTTGTCTACCAATGTGACATCCAAATCCATTCTCAAATTTAAATTACGAGAAGTTGGTCAAAGTTGAAAATCGACCGTGCATTTTCGCTAGACTTAGGCTTAAAGGGTGAGAAAATAGCTCGGAACGTCACGAAAATTGGCGTGCGCATTTGCCTACCAACGGGACATCCAAATCTATGCTCAATTTTCAATTCTGAGAAGTTGGTCAAATTCGAAACTCGACCGTGCATTTTCACTAGACTTTGGCTTAAAGGGTGAGAAAATAGCTCGGAATGTCACGAAAGTTGGCGTGCGCATTTGTCTACCAACGGGACACCCAAATCTATGCTCAATTTTTAATTCCGAGATGTTGGTCAAATTCGAAACTCGACCATGCGTTTTCACTAGACTTAGGCTTAAAGGGTGAGAAAATAGCTTGGAACGTCATGAAAGTTGGCGTACGCATTTGTCTACCAACGGGACATCCAAATCTATGCTCAATTTTTAATTCGAGAAGTTGGTCAAATTCGAAACTTGACCGTGCGTTTTCGCTAGACTTAGAATTAAAGGGTGAGAAAATAGCTCGGAACGTCACGAAAGTTGGCATGCGCATTTGTCTACCAACGGGACATGCAAATCTATGCTCAATTTTTAATTCCGAGAAGTTGGTCAAATTCGAAACTCGACAGTGCGTTTTCACTAAGAATTTTCAATTCTGAGATCTGGTCAAATTGGAAACCCGACCGTGTGTTTTCGCTCGACTTGGGCTTAAAGGGGGAGAAAATAGATCGGAACGTTACGAAAGTTGGTGTGGACGCTTGTCTACCAATGGGACATCCAAAACTATTCTCAAATTTCAATTCCGAGAAGTTGGTCAAAGTTGAAACTTGATCGTGCGTTTTCGCTAGAATTGGGATTAAAGGGGGAGAAAATAGTTCGGAACGTCACGAAAGTTGGTGTGGATGCTTGTCTACCAATGGGACATCCAAAACTATTCTCAAATTTCAATTCTGAGAAGTTGGTCAAAGTTGAAACTCGATCGTGCGTTTTCGCTAGAGTTGGGATTAAAGGGGGAGAAAATAGCTCGGAACGTCACGAAATTTGGTGTGGACGCTTGTCTACCAATGGAACATCCAGAACTATTCTCAAATTTCAATTCCGAGAATTTGGTCAAAGTTGAAGCTCGATACTGCATTTTCGCTAGACTTGGGCTTAAAGGGTGGGAAAATAGCTCGGAACGTCACGAAAGTTGGCGTGCACACTTGTCTACCAACGGGACATCCAAATCTATTCTCATATTTCAATTCCCAGAAGTTGGTCAAAGTCGAAATGCCACCATGCATTTTCGCTAGACTTGAGCTTAAAGGGTGTTAAATTAGCTCGTAATGTGACGAAAGTTGTTGTGCGCGAATGTCTACAAATGGGACATCCAAATCTATCCTCAATTTTCAATTCCGAGAAGTTGGTGAAAGTCGTAACTCGATCGTACGTTTTCAGTAGACTTGGGCTTAAAGGGGGAGAAAATAGCTTGAAACGTAACGAAAGTTGGTGTGGACGCTTGTCTACCAATGGGACATCCAAAACTATTCTCAAATTTCAATTCCGAGAAGTTGGTCAAAGTTGAAACTCGATCATGCATTTTTGCTAGAATTGGGCTTATAGGGGGATAAAATAGCTCGGAACGTCACGAAAGTTGGTGTGGACACTTGTCTACCAATGGGACATCCAAAACTATTCTCAAATTTCAATTCCGAGAAGTTGGTCAAAGTTGAAACTCGATCGTGCGTTTTCGCTAGACTTGGGCTTAAAGGGTGAGAAAATAGCTCGGAACGTCACGAAAGTTGGTGTGGACGCTTGTCTACCAATGGGACTTCGAAAACTATTCTCAAATTTCAATTCTGAGAAGTTGGTCAAAGTTGAAACTCGATCGTGCGTTTTCGCTAGACTTGGGCTTAAAGGGTGTGAAAATAGCTCGAAACGTTACGAAAGTTTGCGTGGACGCTCGTCTACCAATGTGACATCCAAATCCATTCTCAAATTTAAATTCCAAGAAGTTGGTCAAAGTTGAAAATCGACCGTGCATTTTCACTAGACTTAGGCTTAAAGGGTGAGAAAATAGCTCGGAACGTCACGAAAGTTGGCGTGCGTATTTGCCTACCAACGGGACATCCAAATCTATGCTCAATTTTTAATTCTGAGAAGTAGGTCAAATTCGAAACTTGACCGTGCTTTTTCACTAGACTTAGGCTTAAAGGGTGAGAAAATAGCTCGGAACGTCACGAAAGTTGGCGTGCGCATTTGTCTACCAACGGGACATCCAAATCTATGCTGAATTTTCAATTCCGAGAAGTTGGTCAAATTGGAAACTCGACCGTGCGTTTTTGCTAGACTTGGGCTTAAAGGGGGAGAAAATAGCTCGGAACGTCACGAAAGTTGGTGTGGACGCTTGTATACCAATGGGACATCCAAAACTATTCTCAAATTTCAATTCCGAGAAGTTGGTCAAAGTTGAAACTCGATCGTGCGTTTTCGCTAGACTTGGGCTTAAATGGGGAGAAAATAGCTCGGAACGTCACGAAAGTTGGTGTGGACGCTTGTCTACCAATGGGACTTCGAAAACTATTCTCAAATTTCAATTCTGAGAAGTTGGTCAAAGTTGAAACTCGATCGTGCGTTTTCGCTAGACTTGGGCTTAAAGGGTGTGAAAATAGCTCGGAACGTCACGAAAGTTGGCGTGGACGCTCGTCTACCTATGTGACATCCAAATCCATTCTCAAATTTAAATTCCGAGAAGTTGGTCAAAGTTGAAAATCGACCGTGCGTTTTCACTAGACTTAGGCTTAAAGGGTGAGGAAATAGCTAGGAACGTCACGAAAGTTGGCGTGCGTATTTGTCTACCAACGGGACATCCAAATCTATGCTCAATTTTAATTCTGAGAAGTAGGTCAAATTCGAAACTTGACCGTGCTTTTTCACTAGACTTAGGCTTAAAGGGTGAGAAAATAGCTCGGATGTTAAATTTTCTGAATTTACTTCAATATGATCTAGTATCTTAACTGAGAGAACAACATGTACAGCATATCTACAGCATATCAATCATGGAGACAATAATACAAGCACACAAGAGACACAAAGATTTACTTGGGGAAAACCATAAAGGTGAAAAACCCCAATAACTTCCTCAGAGATAGATAGAGCAATGATACAACCAACCAAGAGAGATAGCCATAACCTAGCAGCAGATCCTCGTCCTCCATAAGTGCGCCACTCCTCCTTGAGTGCATGTGTGAGAAGTGAGTGAGTAAATAGAGTGCCTCCCGCACTCTATTTATACTTGACTTGACTTGCCTTTTTACCTAACTCATGTAGGCTCGAACTTAACCACATAACATAATGCTGAGTGGGCCGACCCCCAATAGGGTGGTCTAATAACCCTTTGACCCACATGGCCGACCCCCAATAGGGTGGTCTAATAACCCTTTGACCCACATGACTTATACAGGGCCGACCCCAAACAAGGTGGTCCAATAACCCATCAAGTATAAGTTACGACACTTACAATATAATTGACGACACTTCCTTATAGAGGAATAATACCATCTCTATAGGAATACAATATACATATATGTGAAATACATTCCGAAGTTACATATACATCAACACTCCCTCTTAACTAGGAAGGTATTTCTCAGCACAGTTCTTCTAGCACAAGTCATCTTCTCTGGATCATCGTCACTGGATAATCGTCATCGAGTCATCATCATCGTCACTGCTGCTACTATCTCAATCAATCTCTGAATCTACTCGTCATAGGAAGTTCTACAGAGCCATTCCTTTTTCATACTGGATGTAGGCCCACCACCTGCAGGTCTTCATCATCACTGGCCATACTGTGGAATCCTCAGGACTTATTACGTGCGTCACAAAACCTGGCTGCAGCATCCCAGGCTATTACGAGCACACAGCTCTACCTGTAGGATCTCCCAGGAGCACATTACATGTGACCCATCACAAAACTTGGCTGAAGCATCCCAGGCTATTACGAGCACGCGGCTCTACTTGTCGGATCTCCCAGGAGCACATTACATGTGATCTCACCACAAAACCTGGCTGAAGCATCCCAGGCTGTTACGAGCACACAGCTCTACCTGTCGGATCTCCCAGGAGCACATTACATGTGGTCCACCACAAAAACTGGCTGAAGCATCTGAGGCCTTTTTCATCCTGTCCAGATCTCCCAGGAGCAAATTACATGTGGTCATGGCAAAACCTGGCTGAAGCATCTGAGGACTTTTTCATCCTGTCCAGATCTCCCAGGAGCAAATTACATGCCATAGGACAAAACCTCGCAAGAGCATCTGCCAGATATCCCAGGGCACCGAATTACATGCCATAGGCAAAAACTTGAAAGACTATCTGCAAATATCCCAGGGCACAAATTACATGTCCTCCCAAGCAAAACCTCGCAAGAGCATTTGCCAGATGTCCCAGGGCACCGAATTACATGCCATAGGAAAAACCTCGAAAGACCATCTGCAAATCTCCCAGGGCACAAATTACATGCTTTCCTGCACAACCTGATCCACGGCCACAAAGTATCATCTGATACTCATCAAACATCATCCTGATGTACACATGATCATCCTGATCATCATCACTGCAACATCCTGCTGCATGTCATCTAGAGAAGCTCATCATCCACGATCATCCTGATCATACAATGCATCCATCTGATGCACACCAAGTATCCACCTGATACATACATAGATACATGATCCACACAATGTATCCATCAACATACATGATCTACCTGATCATACAAAGATACATGATCCACACAATGTATCCATCAGCATACATGATCCACCTGATCATACAAAGATACATGATCCACACAATGTATCCATCAGCATACATGATCTACCTGATCATGCAAAGATACATGATCCACACAATGTATCCATCAACATCCAACATGATGCGTTCATACAAAATACATACACATGATCCATCCGATCATATCCAGCATCCAACATGATGCATTCATACATACATATAATGATCCAACTGATCATATCCAGCATCCAAGATGATGCATACACAAAGTACATATAATGATCCAACTGATCATATCCAAGCAGAAACCAGAACATCCTCCTGATGTTCATCATTCAGCGCTTACATCCACAGCCATGTGAAGGATCCCCCTTCCAACATGCTTGGAATGGCTTCAGCAAATGTGTCCATCACTTTTTCCTCAAAGTGTCCTCGATCTGAAGCATGCCAAGCCTCTCTCTGAAGTACTCGAACTTCACCCTGGCTAGTGTCTTCGTCAGCACATCTGCAATCTGCTCGTCCATCGCAACATACAGGAGCTTCACAGCTCCTCTCTGCACCATATCCCGGATATAGTGATATTTGATCTCTATGTGTTTCGACCTGTCATGAAACACTGGGTTCTCAGACAGCTTCACACAACTCTGGTTATCACAGAAGATACCAGTAGCCTCCAACGGGAGAACAAATAACTCAGACAGTAGCTTCCGTAGCCATACTGCCTCACAACTAGCTGAACAGGCTGCAACATACTCTGCCTCAGCTGTACTCAGTGCTACACAGGACTGCTTCCTGCTAAACCAAGATATCACACCTGATCCCATACTGAAGCAACACCCAGATGTGCTCTTCCTGTCTGCAGCACTGCCAGCCCAATCTGAATCAACATAACCCTGCAGGTTAAACTTTTGATTCACCTCATACTTGAGCCCATAATCCACTGTACCCTTCAGGTACCTCAGAACATGCTTTTACAGCAACCAGGTGAACACTCCTCGGATCCATCAGGAACTGGCTCAATGTGTTCAAAGCAAATGTCTGGTCTCGTGTTCGTCAGGTACATCAATGACCCAATCATCTGACGATACATAGAGACATCAACCAGCTCAGATGAAGCATCACATAGAAGCTTCAGATTCGATGCCATAGGTGTGGCCATAACCTTGTAGTCCATCATCCTGAACCTCTTCAGGATCTCTACTGCATACTTCCCTTATCCAAGGAAGATTCCATCACTCTGCCACACCTCCATGCCAAAAACAAATAGTGCATCATCCCCAAGTTCTTCATCTCAAACTCGGTAGTAAGCTTCCGTTGCGTGTCGGAAATCAATCTATCTTCACCATACCAAGTTCTGCACATATATGATTTCCTATCATGTGTCTCAGAACCAAGTGGCTTCTCTACATACACTTCTTCTTCAACTACACCATTCAAGGAAGCTGTCTTGAATCCATCTGGTGTATCTTCTATTTCATCACTTTTATATTTCTCAATGCTGCCATCTGCAACATGCTTGATCCGATAGTTCCATTTGGAAGTCATAGAAAACTTCCCTTCATGTCTTGGGATTACATCCCAAACATCATTCTTCATGATCGACGGATCATGGCATTTCATTTCTTCATCCCAGATCCTGGGAACTTCAATATCTTCAATATCTTCAATAGATATCTTTGTTGCTGGAACAAATGTTGTAGTTCTTCTTTTGTAGGAGATGGCATACGATCTTTCCTACACAACAAGTTAAATTGCATGATTAGAAAACATCTCATAGTTTTCAGAACAAATTCTTACACATAAAGAAATATGCCATACAGTCATGCAATTATCTTAGCCAATGCTTCAATACAACATTTATCCATATTCCGTAACTTTCTAGATGCCTTCCAATCTCTACCAGAACATTGTTAAGAGTGTGCACAACTCCCAACATGTCAGCAAAGAGGTTTCATTCTAGATAAGTAGCAATGGAATGTTGTACAGTGCCATAGGCCACTTACCCATGCATATTAGGAGTATACTGTTCATCAATGCAATTATTCTAATATGCATAATACACAACCTAATTCTAGGAACATCAGTATATACATTATTGAACAATTTTATTTAAACAAACAAATATGCAAGAAATGATGATTAAAATACTTATCTTTCTTTGTTCGTTGGGTGGACTCCCTCTGAGTCTTTGCTTCCTTGTAGGAGCTGCTGGAGTCCTAATCTGAGGTAGCTTCTTCTACACCTTTCTGTTGTGAAATGTAGAGAGATGATCAACTCCCTCTGAATATCTGCATCCTTGCAGAAACTACTGAAGTGTGCTCCTTTGCTTTCTTGCAGGAACAACTAGAGTGTGCTCCCTCTTGATCTTTGCTTCCTGAATTACCTGTTCTTGAACTCATAATCATCTTTGGTCCCTATGCATGCTTATTAGTATCATGAATTTGTTATCCTTGTGATCTCATATAAAATCATACATTCATTAGTATACTATTAAAACACAATAATCTCAAGCATGTATAGTCATGATCATTTCAAACAGAAATAATAAGCATTAGCATTCAAGGATTCTTATGGTTAGTCAAATCATAAGAAACATAACATGTCTAAACCTGTAATTACTCAAGCCTATGACTCTTCAGGTTAGTTGAATCATCAATCAAGATAGGAGATATAAAATGCATAAAACCTGTGATTATTCAAACCTATACCATCATGATTCTTCTGGTTAGTCATATCATCAATTATGGTAAGAAACATAATATGCATACAATCATGATTATTCAAACCTATGACTTCATGAATAATCATTATCAACAACGCGATAGTATAAGATCCTAACCCAAGGTAGGATTCTAACTTGATATAGGAAAACATACCTGGATTAGCATGCTAGCTATTTATGTCTAACATAATCACATGATGTCTTCTTGTTCTTCTTCAATGACTTGTGCTAGTAACCTGTATATCTCATAGGTTAACTATTACAAAACCAAGTTATACATACCTCGTAAATGGATCTTCTATGAGATCCATGACAATGGATGAATCTTTGTCCTCATGTTATCATGATCATATGTTCTTGGACCAGAACATGATTTGTCTTTCTTGGTGTACCTTTCATGTTAGTAGACAACATAAACCTCATACAACACCATAATGCATTAGTACAATCATAAGTGTCAACACCCTAACCAATGAATATCTTCTATCATGCATTCATAATTTTGTTAAGGTGATACGACAAATCTAAAATCAAAATTGTACTAACCGTAATAACATGAAGGCAAACATACCATACACTTAATCATGGACAAATATCGAAACATACCTCGATGAGTCATACCTGTTGAGATCGCTTGTAATCTTCTTATGTAAGGCCTTAGCCTCATCTCCCTCTGAAACATGAACTTCTTCACTTATGTAAGTGACCAATCCATCTTCTTCTAGGATTAACCCAATCCACTTGATTTGCAAGAACTGGACTTGGAGCTGGATATGGGTTTGTCAGAGAAACCCCAAAAATTCAAACTTTGAATTTCAAACTTCTGACAGGATAGAAATATGCGCCTTGATGAGCTGATCAAGCTGGTATATTCAGAATTTGAAAACTACAAAGTTTCACTCCTCAATTTTGCCTTTGAGACTTCTGGATTCACTGGAGGTGATCCTGAACTGGGGTTCGATGAAGCCCACTCTTTTGCCCCATCAAAATGTTTGATCCAAAGCTCTAAGCTTCTATTTTTCTGAGGAGCTTCCAGCCGTGGTCACAGATTTCAAAAATTCCCATTTTTACACAAGCCCTAATTTTCCACTTTTCTAATCAAAGTCCCGAACTAGGGTCTAATCAAGCCCGGCCTTCTGCCCAACCAAAAATTCTGATCTTGGTCTCTAAATTTCTATTTTGATGAGTAGCATCCAGCCGTGGTCTCCGATTACAAAAATTCCAACTTTCTCCAAATCCCTAACCGGAAGCCGTGAATGAAGGTACCAAAAAATAATTCTATTTTGACAGAAATATGTACCTGATTGTTTCTGGTGTAACTCTGAACTTTTTGATCCACAGGGTTTGAAAAAGTTTCTTGAGATAGCCTGACCTGTTATCTTTCCATCCTGACAGGTCTGACCTCAATTGGATTCTTTGAGAGAGAGTTATGCCAAATGTCGCAACGTGACCTGTTTTGGGATAAAACAGGAGAGCGAACTTGTACGGCGTGCCACGTGTCACTGTTTTAACTTCGGCCTCTGAAAAAGTTTTCTGAAATATCTCGGCCTGTTACCTTTCCATCCTTACAGGTCTTACCTCAATTGGAATCTCTAAGAGAGAGTTATGCCAAATGTCGCAACATGACCTGTTTATGGGATAATACAGGAGAGCGCACTTGTACGGAGTTCCACGTGTCACTGGTTCCACTTCGGCCTCTGAAAAAGTTTTCTGAGATAGTACAGTCTGTGTACTACCTGTCACTTTTCACGAAATGTCATTTGGAGCTTCCTAGCCCAAGTTATGACCTTTTTCCCAAGGTCACCTGATTTTGACTCAGATCTGGAAGAGGCAGAAACCCTATATTGCACAGATCATAAATCACAAAGTACAACGAATTAGAGGTTTTCCTTTGGACACAAGGTATCTGGAGATTTAATATTCGTCCTGTAACAATTTAAGATCCGAAAACTTCGCCAAAACGGATTTATAGCGAAAGTTCTACGATGACTGTTTTTTGCTATATCAAGCCCTAGCATCGTAAGTGCAACAAGTGTCATACATGCCATATCATGCCTTCTTTCAGGCTAGCTCTGATACCATGTTAAATTTTCTGAATTTACTTCAATATGATCTAGGATCTTAACTGAGAGAACAACATGTACAACATATCTACAGCATATCAATCATGGAGACAATAATACAAGCACACAAGAGACACAAAGATTTACTTGGGGAAAACCATAAAGGTGAAAAACCCCAATAACTTCCTCAGAGATAGATAGAGCAATGATACAACCAACCAAGAGAGATAGCCATAACCTAGCAGCAGATCCTCCTCCTCCATAAGTGCGCCACTCCTCCTTGAGTGCATGTGTGAGAAGTGAGTGAGTAAATAGAGTGCCTCCCGCACTCTATTTATACTTGACTTGACTTGCCTTTTTACCTAACTCATGTAGGCTCGAACTTAACCACATAACATAATGCTGAGTGGGCCGACCCCCAATAGGGTGGTCTAATAACCCTTTGACCCACATGGCCGACCCCCAATAGGGTGGTCTAATAACCCTTTGACCCACATGACTTATACAGGGCCGACCCCAAACAAGGTGGTCTAATAACCCATCAAGTATAAGTTACGACACTTACAATATAATTGACGACACTTCCTTATAGAGGAATAATACCATCTCTATAGGAATACAATATACATATATGTGAAATACATTCCGAATTTACATATACATCAACATCGGAACGTCACGAAAGTTGGCGTGCGCATTTGTCTACCAACGGGACAACCAAATCTATGCTGAATTTTCAATTCCGAGAAGTTGGTCAAATTGGAAACTCGACCGTGCGTTTTTGCTAGACTTGGGCTTAAAGGGGGAGAAAATAGCTCGGAACGTCACGAAAGTTGGTGTGGACGCTTGTCTACCAATGGGACATCCAAAACTATTCTCAAATTTCAATTCTGAGAAGTTGGTCAAAGTTGAAACTCGATCGTGCGTTTTCGCTAGACTTGGGCTTAAAGGGGAAGAAAATAGCTCGGAACGTCACGAAAGTTGGTGTGGACGCTTGTCTACCGGTGGGACATCCAAAACTATTCTCAAATTTCAATTCCGAGAAGTTGGTCAAAGTTGAAACTCGATCGTGCGTTTTCGCTAGACTTGGGCTTAAAGGGTGTGAAAATAGCTCGGAACGTCACGAAAGTTGGCGTGGACGCTCGTCTACAAATGTGACATCCAAATCAATTCTAATATTTAAATTCCGAGAAGTTGGTCAAAGTTGAAAATCGACCGTGCATTTTCGCTAAACTTAGGCTTAAAGTGTGAGAAAATAGCTCGGAACGTCACGAAAGTTGGCGTGCGTATTTGTCTACCAACGAGACATCCAAATATATGCTAAATTTTCAATTCCGAGAAGTTGGTCAAATTCGAAAGTCGACCGTGCCTTTTCGCTAGACTTTGGTTTAAAGGGTGAGAAAATAGTTCGGAATGTCACGAAAGTTGGTGTGCGCATTTGTCTACTAACGGGACATCCAAATCTATGCTCAATTTTCAATTCCGAGAAGTTGGTCAAATTGGTAACTCGACCGTGTGTTTTCGCTAGACTTGGGCTTAAAGGGGGAGAAAATAGCTCGGAACGTCACGGAAGTTGGTGTTGACGCTTGTCTACCAATGTGACATCCAAATCCATTCTCAAATTTAAATTCCGAGAAGTTCGTCAAAGTTGAAAATTGACCATGCATTTTCGCTAGACTTAGGCTTAAAGGGTGAGAAAATAGCTCGGAACGTCACGAATGTTGGCGTGTGCATTTGTCTACCAACGGGACATCCAAATCTATGCTCAATTTTCAATTCTGAGATGTTGGTCAAATTCGAAACTCGACCGTGCATTTTCGCTAGACTTTGGCTTAAAGGGTGAGAAAATAGCTCGGAATGTCACGAAAGTCGGCGTGTGCATTTGTCTACCAACGGGACATCCAAATCTATGCTCAATTTTTAATTCCGAGATGTTGGTCAAATTTGAAACTCAACCGTGCGTTTTCGCTAGACTTAGGCTTAAAGGTTGAGAAAATAGCTCGGAACGTCACGAAAGTTTGCATGCGCATTTGTTTACCAACGGGACATCCAAATCTATGCTCAATTTTCAATTCTGAGAAGTAGGTCAAATTCGAAACTCGATCGTGCATTTTTGCTAGACTTGGGCTTAAAGGGTGTGAAAATAGCTCGGAACATTACGAAAGTTGGCGTGTTGCTCGTCTACCATGGTGACATCCAAATCTATTCGCAAATTTAAATTCCGAGAATTTGGTCGAAGTTGAAAATCGACCGTGCATTTTCGCTAGACTTAGGTTTAAGGCGTGAGAAAATAGCTCGGAACGTCACGAAAGTTAGTGTGCACGCTTGTCTACCAATGGGACATCCAAAACTATTCTCAAATTTCAATTCCGAGAAGTTGGTCAAAGTTGAAACTCGATCATGCATTTTCGCTAGACTTGGGCTTAAAGGGTGTGAAAATAGCTCGGAACGTTACGAAAGTTGGTGTGGACGCTCGTCTACCAATGTGACATCCAAATCTATTCGCAAATTTAAATTACGAGAAGTTGGTCAAAGTTGAAAATCGACCGTGCATTTTCACTAGACTTAGGCTTAAAGCATGAGAAAATAGCTCAGAACGTCACGAAAGTTGGCATGCGCATTTGTCTACCAATGGGACATCCAAATCTATGCTCAATTTTCAATTCCGAGAAGTTGGTCAAATTCGAAACTCGACCGTGCGTTTTCGCTAGACTTGGGCTTAAAGGGGGAGAAAATATCTCAGAACGTCACGAAAGTTGGTGTGGATGCTTGTCTACCAATGGGACATCCAAAACTTTTCTCAAATTTCAATTCCGAGAAGTTGGTTGAATTTGAAACTCGACCGTCCATTTTCGCTAGACTTGGGCTTAAATTGGGAGAAAATAGCTCGGAACATCACGAAAGTTGGTGTGGACGCTTGTCTACCAATGGGACATCCAAAACTATTCTCAAATTTCAATTTCGAGAAGTTAGCGAAAGTTGAAACTCGATCGTGTGTTTTCACTAGAGTTGGGCCTAAAGGGTGTGAAAATAGCTCGGAACGTCACGAAAGTTGGCGTGGACGCTCGTCTACTTATGTGACATCCAAATCTATTCGCAAATTTAAATTCCAAGAAGTTTGTCAAAGTTGAAAATCGACCGTGCATTTTCGCTACACTTAGGCTTAAAGGGTGAGAAAATAGCTCGGAACGTCACGAAAGTTGGCGTGCACGCATTTGTCTACCAACGGGACATCCAAATAAATGCTGAATTTTTAATTCCGAGAAGTTGGTCAATTTTGAAACTCGACAGTACGTTTTCGCTAGACTTGGGCTTAAAGGGGGAGAAAATAGCTCGGAACGTCGCGAAACTTGGTGTGGACGCTTGTCTACCAATGGGACATCCAAAGCTATTCTCAAATTTCAATTCCGAGAAGTTGGTCAAAGTTGAAACTCGATCGTGCGTTTTCGCTAGACTTGGGCTTAAAGGGGGAGAAAATAGCTCGGAACGTCACGAAAGTTGGTGTGGACGCTTGTCTACCAATGGGACATCCACAACTATTCTCAAATTTCAATTCCGAGAAGTTGGTCAAAGTTGAAACTTGAACGTGCGTTTTCGCTAGACTTGGGCTTAAAGGGGGAGAAAATAGCTCGGAACGTCACGATAGTTGGTGTGGACGCTTGTCTACCAATGGGACATCGAAAACTATTCTCAAATTTAAATTCCGAGAAGTTGGTCAAAGTTGAAACTCGATCGTGCGTTTTCGCTCGACTTGGGCTTAAAGCGTGTGAAAATAGCTCGGACCGTCACAAAAGTTGGCGTGGACGCTCGTCTACCAACGGGACATCCAAATCTACACTCAATTTTTAATTCCGAAAAGTTGGTCAAGTTCGAAACTCGACCATGCGTTTTCGGTAGACTTAGGCTTAAAGGGTGAGAAAATAGCTCGGAACGTCACGAAAGTTGGCGTGCACATTTGTCGACCAATGGGACATCCAAATCTATGCTCAATTTTCATTTCCGAGAAGTTGGTCAAATTCGAAACTCGACCGTGCGTTTTTGCTCGACTTGAGCTTAAAGGGTGTGAAATTAGCTCGTAGTGTGACGAAAGTTGGCGTGCGCATTTGTCTACCAATGGGACATCCTAATCTATGCTCAAATTTCAATTCCAAGAAGTTGGTCAAAGTTGAAACTCTATCGTGCATTTTCGCTAGACTTGGGCTTAAAGGGTGGGAAAATAGCTCGGAACGTCACGAAAGTTGGTGTGCGCACTTGTCTACCTACGGGACATCGAAATCTATTCTCATATTTCAATTCCGAGTAGTTGGTCAAAGTCGAACTGCCACCATCCGTTTTCGATAGACTTGAGGTTAAAGGATGTTAAATTAGCTCGTAATGTGACGAAAGTTATTATGCGCGAATGTCTACAAATGGGACATCCAAATCTCTGCTCAATTTTCAATTCCGAGAAGTTGGTGAAAGTCGTAACTCGACCGTACATTTTCGCTACACATGGTCTTAAAGGGGGAGAAAATAGCTCGGAACGTAACGAATGTTGGTGTGGATGCTTGTCTACCAATGGGACATCCAAAACTATTCTCATATTTCAATTCCGAGAAGTTTGTCAAAGTTGAAACTCGATCGTGCGTTTTCGCTAGACTTGGGCTTAAAGGGTGTGAAATTAGCTCGGAATCTCACGAATGTTGTTGTGCGCAAATGTCTACAAATGGGACATCCAAAACAATGCTCAATCTTCAATTACGAGAAGTTGGTGAAAGTTGAAACTCGACCGTACGTTTTCGGTAGACGAGAAAATAGCTTGGAAGGTCACGAAAGTTGGTGTGGATGCTTGTCTACCAATGGGAAATCCAAAACTATTCTCAAATTTCAATTCCAAGAAATTGGTCGAAGTCGAAATGCCACCATGCGTTTTCTCTAGACTTGGGATTAAAGTGTGTGAAATTAGTTCGTAAAATCACGAAAGTTGAAGTGCGCACATGTCTACAAATGTGACATCCAAATCTATTCTCAAATTTAAATTGTGAGAAGTTGGTCAAAGTTGAAAATCGACCGTGCGTTTTCCCTAGACTTGGGCTTAAAGGGTGTGAAATTAGTTCGGAACGTCACGAAATTTGGTGTGCGCACTTGTCTACCAACGGGACATCGAAATCTATGCTCAATTTTCAATTCCGGGAATTTGGTGAAAGTCGAAACTCGATCGTGCATTTTCCCTAGATTTGGACTTAAATGGTGAGAAAATAGCTTGGAACGTCACGAAAGTTGGCGTGCGCATTTTTCTACCAACGGGACATCCAAATCTATGCTCAATTTTCAATTCCGAGAAGTTAGTCAAATTTGAAACTCGACCGTGCGTTTTCGCTAGACTTGGGCTTAAAGGGGGAGAAAATAGCTCGGAACATCACAAAAGTTGGTGTGGACGCTTGTCTACCAATGGGACATCCAAAACTATTCTCAAATTTCAATTCCGAGAAGTTGGTCAAAGTTAAAACTCGATCGTGCGTCTTCGCTAGACTTAGGCTTAAAGGGGGAGAAAATAGCTCGGAACATTACGAAAATTGGTGTGGACGCTTGTCTACCAATCGGATATCCAAATCTATGCTCAATTTTCCATTTCGAGAAGTTGGTCAAATTGGAAACTCGACCGTGCGTTTTCGCTCGACTTGGGCTTAAAGGGGGAGAAAATAGCTTGGAACGTCACGAAACTTGGTGTGGACGCTTGTCTACCAATGGGACATCCAAAAATATTCTCAAATTTCAATTCCGAGAAGCTGGTCAAAGTTGAAACTCGATCGTGCGTTTTCGCTAGAATTGGGCTTAAAGGGGGAGAAAATAGCTCGGAACGTCACGAAAGTTGGTGTGGACGCTTGTCTACCAATGGGATATCCAAATCTATGCTCAATTTTCAATTCCGAGAAGTTGGTCAAATTGGAAACTCGACCGTGCGTTTTCGCTCGACTTGGGCTTAAAGGGGGAGAAAATAGCTCGGAACGTCACGAAAGTTGGTGTGGACGCTTGTCTACCAATGGGACATCCAAAACTATTCTCAGATTTCAATTCCGAGAAGTTGGTCAAAGTTGAAACTCGATCGTGCGTTTTCGCTAGACTTGGGGTTAAAGGGGGAGAAAATAGCTCGAAACGTCACGAAAGTTGGTGTGGACGCCTGTCTACCAATGGGACATCCAAAACTATTCTTAAATATCAATTCCGAGAAGTTGGTCAAAGTTGAAACTCGATCGTGCGTTTTCGCTTGACTTGGGCTTAAAGGGTGTGAAAATAGCTCGGAACTTCACGAAAGTTGGCGTGCGCATTTGTCTACCAACGGGACATCCAAATCTATGCTCAATTTTCAATTCCGAGAAGTTGGTCAAATTGGAAACTCGACCGTGTGTTTTCGCTCGACTTGAGCTTAATGGGTGTGAAATTAGCTCGTAATGTGACGAAAGTTGGCATGCGCATTTGTCTACCAATGGGACATCCAAATCTATGCTCAATTTTTAATTCCGAGAAGTTGGTCAAATTCGAAACTTGACCGTGCGTTTTCGCTAGACTTAGGCTTAAAGGGTGAGAAAATAGCTCGGAACGTCACGAAAGTTGGCGTGCGCATTTGTCTACCAACGGGACATCCAAATCTATGCTCAATTTTCAAGTCCGAGAAGTTGGTGAAATTCGAAACTCAACCGTGCATTTTTCGCTAGACTTTGGCTTAAAGGGTGAGAAAATAGCTCAGAAGGTCACGAAAGTTGGCGTGCGCATTTGTGTACCAACGGGACATCCAAATCTATGCTCAATTTTTAATTCCGAGATGTTGGTCAAATTCGAAACTCGATCGTGCGTTTTCGCTAGACTTAGGCTTAAAGGGTGAGAAAATAGCTCGGAACGTCACGAAAGTTGGCGTGCGCATTTGTCTACCAACGGGACATCAAAATCTATGCTCAATTTTCAATTCCGAGAAGTTGGTCAAATTGGAAACTCGACCGTGCATTTTTTCTAGACTTGGGATTAAAGGGGGAGAAAATAGCTTGGAACGTCACGAAAGTTGGTGTGGTCGCTCGTCTACCAATGTGACATCCAAATCTATTCTCATATTTATATTCTAAAAAGTTGGTCAAATTCGAAACTCGACCGTGCGTTTTTGCTAGACTTGGGCTTAAAGGGGGAGAAAATAGCTCGAAACGTCACGAAAGTTTGTGTGGACGCTCATCTACCAATGGGACATCCAAATCTATGCTCAATTTTTAATTCCGAGAAGTTGGTCAAATTCGAAACTCGACCGTGCGTTTTCGGTAGACTTAGGCTTAAAGGGTGAGAAAATAGCTCGGAACGTCACGAAAGTTGGCGTGCACATTTGTCTACCAATGGGACATCCAAATATATGCTCAAATTTCAATTCCAAGAAGTTGGTCAAAGTTGAAACTCGATCGTGCATTTTCGCTAGACTTGGGCTTAAAGGGTGGGAAAATAGCTCGGAACGTCACGAAAGTTGGCGTGCGCACTTGTCTACCTACGGGACATCGAAATCTATTCTCATATTTCAATTCCGAGTAGTTGGTCAAACTCAAACTTCCACCATGCGTTTTCGCTAGACTTGAGGTTAAAGGGTGTTAAATTAGCTCGTAATGTGACAAAAGTTATTGTGCGCAAATGTCTACAAATGGGACATCCAAACCTCTGCTCAATTTTCAATTCTGAGAAGTTGGTGAAAGTCGTAACTCGACCGTACGTTTTCGCTACAAATGGTCTTAAAGGGGGAGAAAATAGCTCGGAACGTAATGAATGTTGGTGTGGATGCTTGTCTACCAATGGGACATCCAAAACTATTCTCAAATTTCAATTCCAAGAAGTTTGTCAAAGTTGAAACTCGATCGTGCGTTTTCGCTAGACTTGGGCTTAAAGGGTGTGAAATTAGCTCAGAATCTCACGAAAGTTGTTCTGCGCAAATCTCTACAAATGGGACATCCAAAACAATGCTCAATCTTCAATTACGAGAAGTTGGTGAAAGTTGAAACTCGACTGTACGTTTTCGGTAGACGAGAAAATAGCTTGGAACGTCACGAAAGTTGGTGTGGATGCTTGTCTACCAATGGGAAATCCAAAACTATTCTCAAATTTCAATTCCAAGAAATTGGTCAAAGTCGAAACGCCACCATGCGTTTTCTCTAGACTTGGGATTAAAGTGTGTGAAATTAGTTCGTAAAATCATGAAAGTTGAAGTGCGCACATGTCTACAAATGTGACATCCAAATCTATTCTCAAATTTAAATTGTGAGAAGTTGGTCAAAGTTAAAAATCGACCGTGCGTTTTCCCTAGACTTGGGCTTAAACGGTGTGAAATTAGTTCGGAACGTCACGAAATTTGGCGTGCGCACTTGTCTACCAATGGGACATCGAAATCTATGCTCAATTTTCCATTCCGGGAATTTGGTGAAAGTCGAAAATCGATCATGCATTTTGTCTAGATTTGGGCTTAAAGGGTGAGAAAATAGCTTGGAACGTCACGAAAGTTGGCGTGCGCATTTGTCTACCAACGGGACATCCAAATCTATGCTCAATTTTCAATTCCGAGAAGTTGGTCAAATTTGAAACTCGACCGTGTGTTTTCGCTAGACTTGGGCTTAAAGGGGGAGAAAATAGCTCGGAACATCACAAACGTTGGTGCGGACGCTTGTCTACCAATGGGACATCCAAAACTATTCTCAAATTTCAATTCTGAGAAGTTGGTCAAATTTGAAACTCGATCTTGCGTTTTCGCTAGACTTGGGCTTAAAGGGGGAGAAAATAGCTCGGAACATTACGAAAGTTGGTGTGGACGCTTGTCTACCAATGGGATATCCAAATCTATGCTCAATTTTCAATTCCGAGAAGTTGGTCAAATTGGAAACTCGACCGTGCGTTTTCGCACGACTTGGGCTTAAAGGGGGAGAAAATAGCTCGAAACGTCACGAAAGTTGGTGTGGACGTTTGTCTACCAATGGGACATCCAAAACTATTCTCAAATTTCAATTCCGAGAAGTTGGTCAAAGTTGAAACTCGATCGTGCGTTTTCGCTAGACTTGGGCTTAAAGGGGGAGAAAATAGCTCGGAACGTCACGAAAGTTGGTGTGGATGCTTGTCTACCAATGGGATATCCAAATCTATGCTCAATTTTCAATTCCGAGAAGTTGGTCAAATTGGAAACTCGACCGTGCGTTTTCGCTCGACTTGGGCTTAAAGGGGGAGAAAATAGCTCGGAAAGTCACGAAAGTTGGTGTGGACGCTTGTCTACCAATGGGACATCCAAAACTATTCTCAGATTTCAATTCCGAGAAGTTGGTCAAAGTTGAAACTCAATCATGCGTTTTCGCTAGACTTGGGCTTAAAGGGGGAGAAAATAGCTAGGAACGTCACGAAAGTTGGTGTGGACGCTTGTCTACCAATGAGACATCCAAAACTATTCTCAAATATCAATTCTGAGAAGTTGGTCAAAGTTGAAACTCGATCGTGTGTTTTCGCTAGACTTGGGCTTAAAGGGTGTGAAAATAGCTCGAAACTTCACGAAAGTTGGCATGCGCATTTGTCTACCAACGGAACATCCAAATCTATGCTCAATTTTCAATTCCGAGAAGTTGGTCAAATTGGAAACTCGACCGTGCGTTTTCGCTCGACTTGAGCTTAATGGGTGTGAAATTAGCTCGTAATGTGACGAAAGTTGGCATGCGCATTTGTCTACCAATGGGACATCCAAATCTATGCTCAATTTTTAATTCCGAGCGGTTGGTCAAATTCGAAACTTGACCGTGCGTTTTCGCTAGACTTAGGCTTAAAGGGTGAGAAAATAGCTCGGAACGTCACGAAAGTTGGCGTGGGGATTTGTCTACCAACGGGACATCCAAATCTATGCTGAATTTTCAATTCCGAGAAGTTGGTCAAATTGGAAACTCGACCGTGCGTTTTCGCTAGACTTCGGCTTAAAGGGGGAGAAAATAGCTCGGAACGTCACGAAAGTTGGTGTGGACGCTTGTCTACCAATGGGACATCCAAAACTATTCTCAAATTTCAATTCCAAGAAGCTGCTCAAAGTTGAAACTCGATCGTGCGTTTTCGCTAGACTTTGGCTTAAAGGGGAAGAAAATAGCTCGAAACGTCACGAACGTTGGTGTGGACGCTTTCCTACCAATGGGACATCCAAAACTATTCTCAAATTTCAATTTCGAGAAGTTGGTCAAAGTTGAAACTCGATGGTGCGTTTTCGCTAGACTTGGGCTTAAAGGGTGTGAAAATAGCTCGGAACGTCACGAAAGTTGGCGTGGACCCTCGTCTACCAATGTGACATCCAAATCCATTCTCAAATTTAAATTCTGAGAAGTTGGTCAAAGTTGAGAATCGACCGTGCATTTTTGCTAGACTTAGGCTTAAAGGGTGAGAAAATAGCTCGGAACGTCACGAAAGTTGGCGTGCGCATTTTTCTACCAACGGGACATCTAAATCTATGATCAATTTTCAATTCCGAGAAGTTGGTCAAATTGGAAACTTGACCGTGCGTTTTCGCTAGACTTGGGGTTAAAGGGGGAGACAATAGCTCGGAACGTCACGAAAGTTGGTGTGGACGCTTGTTTACCAATGGGACATCCAAAGCTATTCTCAAATTTCAATTCCAAGAAGTTGGTCCAATTTGAAACTCGATCGTGTGTTTTCGCTATACTTGGGCTTAAAGGGGGAGAAAATAGCTCGGAACGTCACAAAAGTTGGTGTGGACACTTGACTACCAATGGGACATGCAAAACTATTCTCAAATTTCAATTCCGAGAAGTTAGTCAAAGTTGAAACTCGATCATGCGTTTTCGCTAGACTTTGGCTTAAAGGGTGTGAAAATAGCTCGGAACGTCACGAAAGTTGGCGTGGAAGCTCGTCTACCAATGTGACATCTAAATCTATTCTCAAATTTAAATTCCGAGAAGTTGGTCAAAGTTGAAAATCGATCGTGCATTTTCGCTAGACTTAGGCTTAAAGGGTGAGAAAATAGCTCGGAACGTCACGAAAGTTGGCTTGCGCATTTTTCTACCAACGGGACATCCAAATCTATGCTCAATTTTCAATTCCGAGAAGTTGGTCAAATTTTAAACTCGACCGTGCGTTTTCCCTAGAGTTCGGATTAAAGGGGGAGAAAATAGCTCGGAACGTCACGAAAGTTGGTGTGGACGCTTGTATACCAATGGGACATCCAAAACTATTCTCAAATTTCAATTCCGAGAAGTTGGTCAAAGTTGAAACTCGATCGTGCGTTTTCGCTAGACTTGGTTTTAATGGGGGATAAAATAGCTCGGAACGTCACGAAAGTTGGTGTGGATGCTTGTGTACCAATGGGACATCCAAAACTATTCTCAAATTTCAATTCCGAGAAGTTGGTCAAAGTTGAAAGTCGATCTTGCGTTTTCGCTAGACTTGGGCTCAAAGGGTGTGAAAATAGCTCGGAACGTCACGAAAGTTGGCGTCGACACTCGTCTACCAATGGGACATCCCAATCTATGCTCAATTTTTAATTCCGAGAAGTTGGTCAAATTCGAAACTCGACCGTACGTTTTCGGTAGACTTAGGCTTAAATGGTGAGAAAATAGCTCGGAACGTCACGAAAGTTGGCGTGCACATTTGTCTACCAATGGGACGTCCAAATCTATGCTCAATTTTCAATTCCGAGAAGTTGGTCAAATTCGTAACTCGACCGTGCGTTTTCGCTCGACTTGAGCTTAAAGGGTGCGAAATTAGCTCGTAGTGTGACGAAAGTTGGCATGCGCATTTGTCTACCAACGGGACATCCAAATCTAAGCTCAAATTTCAATTCCAAGAAGTTGGTCAAATTTGAAACTCGATCGTGCATTTTCGCTAGAATTGGGCTTAAAGGGTGGGAAAATAGCTCGGAACGTCACGAAAGTTGGTCAAAGTCGAAATGCCACCATGAGTTTTCGCTAGACTTGAGGTTAAAGGGTGTTAAATTAGCTCGTAAGGCGACGAAAGTTATTGTGCGCGAATGTCTACAAATGGGACATCCAAATCTCTGCTCAATTTTCAATTCCGAGAAGTTGGTGAAAGTGGTAACTCGAGCGTACGTTTTCGCTACACATGGTCTTAAAGGGGGAGAAAATAGCTCGGAACGCAACAAATGTTGGTGTGGATGCTTGTCTACCAATGGGACATCCAAACCTATTCTCAAATTTCAATTCTGAGAAGTTGGTCAAAGTTGAAACTCGATCGTGCGTTTTCGCTAGACTTGGGCTTAAAGGGGAAGAAAATAGCTCGGAACGTCATGAAAGTTGGTGTGGACGCTTGTCTACCAATGGGACATCCAAAACTATTCTCAAATTTCAATTCCGCGAAGTTGGTCAAAGTTGAAACTCGATCGTGCTTTTTCGCTAGACTTGGGGTTAAAGGGGGAGAAAATAGCTCGGAACGTCACGGAAGTTGGTGTGGACGCTTGTCTAGCAATGGGACAACCAAAACTATTCTCAAATTTCAATTCCGAGAAGTTGGTCAAAGTTGAAACTCGATCGTGTGTTTTCACTAGACTTGGGCTTAAAGGGTGTGAAAATAGCTCGGAGCGTTACGAATGTTGTCGTGGACGCTCGTCTACCAATGTGACATCCAAATAGATTCTCAAATTTAAATTCCGAGAAGTTGGTCAAAGCTGAAAATCGACCGTGCATTTTCGCTAGACTTAGGCTTAAAGGGTGAGAAAATAGCTCGGAACGTCACGAAAGTTGTTGTGCGCATTTGTGTACCAACAGGAGATCCAAATCTATGCTGAATTTTCAATTCCGAGAAGTTGGTCGAATTGGAAACTCGACCGTGCGTTTTCGCTTGACTTGAGCTTAAAGGGTGTGAAATTAGCTCGTAATATGACAAAAGTTGGCGTGCGCATTTGTCTACCAACGGGACATCCAAATCTATGCTAAATTTTCAATTCCGAGAAGTTGGTCAAATTGGAAACTCGACCGTGCGTTTTCGCTAGACCCAGGCTTAAAGGTGGAGAAAATAGCTCAGAATGTCATGACAGTTGGCGTGCGCATTTGTCTACCAACGGGACATCCAAATCTATGCTGAATTTTCAATTCAGAGAAGTTGGTCAAATTGGAAACTCAACCGTGCGCTTTCGCTAGAATTGGGCTTAAAGGGGGAGAAAATAGCTCGGAACGTCATGAAAGTTGGTGTGGACACTTGTCTACCAATGGGACATCCAAAACTATTCTCAAATTTCAATTCCGAGAAGTTGGTCAATGTTGAAACTCGATCCTGCGTTTTCGCTAGACTTGGGCTTAAAGGGGAAGAAAGTAGCTCAGAACGTCACGAAAGTTGGTGTGGACGCTTGTCTACCAATGGGGCATCCAAAACTATTCCCAAATTTCAATTCCGAGAAGTTGGTCAAAGTTGAAACTCGATCGTGCGTTTTCGCTAGACTTGGGATTAAAGGGGGAGAAAATAGCTCGAAACGTCACGAAAGTTGGTGTGGACGCTTGTCTACCAATGGGACAACCAAAACTATTCTCAAATTTCAATTCCGAGAAATTGGTCAAAGTTGAAACTCGATCGTGCGTTTTCGCTAGACTTGGGCTTAAAGGGTGTGAAAATAGCTCGGAACGTCATGAAAGTTGGCGTGGACGCTCGTCTACCAATGTGACATCCAAATCTCTTCTCAAATTTATATTCCAAGAAGTTGGTCAAAGTTGAAAATCGACCGTTGGGCTTAAAGGACGAGAAAATAGCTCGGAATGTCACGAAAGTTGGCGTGCGCATTTGTCTACCAACGGGACATCCAAATCTATGCTAAATTTTTAATTCCGAGAAGTTAGTGAAATTCGAAACTCGACCGTGCGTTTTCACTAGACTTAGGATTAAAGGGTGAGAAAATAGCTCGAAACGTCACGAAAGTTGGCGTGTGAATTTGTCTACCAACAGGACATCCAAATCTATGCTCAATTTTCAATTACGAGAAGTTGGTCAAATTCGAAACTCGACCGTGCGTTTTCGCTAGACTTGGGCTTAAAGGGGGAGAAAATAGCTCGGAACGTCAAGAAAGTTGGTGTGGACGCTTGTCGACCAATGGGACATCCAAAACTATTCTCAAATTTCAATTCCGAGAAGTTAGTCAAAGTTGAAACTCGATCGTGCATTTTCCCTAGACTTAGGCTTAAAGGGTGAGAAAATAGCTTGAAACATTACAAAAGTTGGCGTGGACGCTTGTCTACCAACGGGACATCCAAATCTATGCTCAATTTTCAATTCCGAGAAGTTGGTCAAAGTTAAAAATCGACTGTGCAGTTTCGCTCGACTTGAGCTTAAAGGGTGTTAAATTACCTCGTAATGTGACGAAAGTTGGCGTGCGCATTTGTCTACCAACGGGACATCCAAATCTATGCACAATTTTTAATTCCGAGAAGTTGGTCAAATTCGAAACTTGACCGTGCATTTTCTCTAGACTTAGGCTTAAAGGGTGAGAAAATAGCTCGGAACGTCACAAAAGTTGGCGTGCGCATTTGTCTACCAACGGAACATCCAAATCTATGCTGAATTTTCAATTCTGAGAAATTGGTCAAATTGGAAACTCGACTGTGCGTTTTCGCTAGACTTGGGTTTAAAGGGGGAGAAAATAGCTCGGAACGTCGCGAAAGTTGGTGTGGATGCTTGTCTACCAATGGAACATCCAAAACTATTCTCAAATTTCAATTCTGAGAAGTTGGTCAAAGTTGAAACTCGATCGTGCGTTTTCGCTAGACTTGGGCTTAAAGGCGGAGAAATAGATCAGAACGTTGCGAAAGTTGGTGTGGACGCTTGTATACCAATGGGACATCCAAAACTATTCTCAAATTTCAATTCCGAGAAGTTGGTGAAAGTTGAAACTCGATCGTGCGTTTTCGCTAGACTTGGGCTTAAAGGGGGAGAAAATAGCTCGGAACGTCACGAAAGTTGGTGTGGACGCTTGTCTACCAATGTGACATCCAAATCCATTCTCAAATTTAAATTTCGAGAAGTTGGTTAAAGTTGAAAATCGACCGTGCATTTTCGCTAGACTTAGGATTAAAGGGAGAGAAAATAGCTCGGAACGTCACGAAAGTTGGCATGCGCATTTTGTCTACCAACGGGACATGCAAATCTATTCTGAATTTTCAATTCCGAGAAGATGGTCAAATTCGAAACTCGACCGTGCGTTTTCACACGACTTGAGCTTAAAGGGTGTTAAATTAGCTCGTAATGTGATTAAAGTTGGCGTGCGCATTTGTCTACCAACGGGACATCCAAATCTATGCAAAATTTTTACTTCCTAGAAGTTGGTCAAATTCGAAACTTGACCGTGAGTTTTCGCTATACTTAGGCTTAAAGGGTGAGAAAATAGCTCGGAACGTCACAAAAGTTGACGTGCGCATTTGTCAACCAACGAGACATCCAAATCTATGCTCAATTTTTAATTCCGAGAAGTTGGTCAAATTCGAAACTTGACCGTGCGTTTTCACTAGACTTAGGCTTAAAGGGTGAGAAAATAGCTCGGAACGTCACGAAAGTTGGCGTGCGCATTTGTTTACCAACGGGACATCCAAATCTATGCTCAATTTTCAATTCCGAGAAGTTGGTCAAATCAGAAACTCGACCGTGCATTTTCGCTAGACTTAGGCTTAAAGGGTGAGAAAATAGCTCGGAATGTCACGAAAGTTGGCGTGTGCATTTGTCTACCAACGGGACATCCAAATCTATGCTCAATTTTCAATTCCGAGAACTTTGTCAAATTCGAAACTCGACCGTGCATTTTCGCTAGACTTTGGCTTAAAGGGTGAGAAAATAGCTCGGAATGTCACGAAAGTTGGCATGCGCATTTGTCCACCAATGGGACATCCAAATCTATGCTCAATTTTTAATTCCGAGATGTTGGTCAAATTCGAAACTCGACCGTGCGTTTTCGCTAGACTTTGGGTTAAAGGGTGAGAAAATAGCTCGGAATTTCACGAAAGTTGGCGTGCGCATTTGTCTACCAACGGGACATCCAAATCTATGCTCAATTTTTAATTCCAAGATGTTGGTGAACTTCGAAACTCGACCGTGCGTTTTCGCTAGACTTAGGCTTAAAGGGTGAGAAAATAGCTCGGAACGTCACGAAAGTTTGTGTGGACGCTCGTCTACCAATGTGACATCCAAATCTATTCTCAAATTTATATTCCCAAAAGTTGCTGAAATTCGAAACTCGACCGTGCGTTTTCGCTAGGCTTGGGCTTAAAGGGGGAGAAAATAGCTCGGAACGTCATGAAAGTTGGTGTGGACGCTTGTCTACCAATGCGACATCCAAAACTATTCTCAAATTTCAATTCCGAGAAGTTAGTCAAAGTTGGAACTCGATCGTGCGTTTTCGCTAGACTTGGGCTTAAAGGGTGCGAAAATAGCTCGAAACATTACGAAAGTTGGCGTGGACGCTCGTCTACCAATGTGACATCCAAATCCATTCTCAAATTTAAATTCCGAGAAGTTGGTGAAAGTTGAAAATCGACCGTGCATTTTCGCTAGACTTAGGCTTAAAGGGTGAGAAAATAGCTCAGAACGTCACGAAAGTTGGAATGCGCATTTGTCTACCAATGGGACATCCAAATCTATGCTCAATTTTCAATTCCGAGAAGTTGGGCAAATTCGAAACTCGACCATGCGTTTTCGCTCGACTTGAGCTTAAAGGGTGTGAAATTAGCTCGTAATGTGACGAAAGTTGGCGTGCGCATTTGTCTACCAAAGAGACATCCAAATCTATGCTCAATTTTTAATTCCGAGAAGTTGGTCAAATTCGAAACTTGACCGTGCGTTTTCGCTAGACTTAGGCTTAAAGGGTGAGAAAATAGCTTGGAACGTCAGGAAAGTTGGCATGCACATTTGTCTACCAACGGGATATCCATATCTATGCTCAATTTTCAATTCCGAGAAGCTGGTCAAATTCGAAACTCGACCGTGCGTTTTCGCTAGACTTGGGCTTAAAAGGGGAGAAAATAGCTCAGAACGTGACAAAAGTATGTGTGGACGCTTGTCTACCAATGGGACATCCAAAACTATTCTCAAATTTCAATTTTGAAAAGTTGGTCAAAGTTGAAACTCGATCGTGCGTTTTCGCTAGACTTGGGCTTAAAGGGGGAGAAAATAGCTCGGAACGTCACGAAAGTTGGTGTCGACGCTTGCCTACCAATGGGACATCCAAAACTATTCTCAAATTTCAATTTCAAGAAGTTAGTGAAAGTTGAAACTCGATCGTGCGTTTTCGCTAGACTTGGGCCGAAAGAGTGTGAAAATAGCTTGGAACGTCACGAACGTTGGCGTGGACGCTCTTCTACCAATGCGACATCCAAATCTATTCGCAAATTTAAATTATGAGAAGTTGGTCAAAGTTGAAAATCGACCATGCATTTTCGCTACACTTAGGCTTAAAGGGTGAGAAAATAGCTCGGAACGTCATGAAAGTTTGCGTGCGCATTTTTCTACCAACGGGACATCCAAATCTATGCTCAATTTTCAATTCCGAGAAGTTGGTCAAATTCGAAACTCGACCGTGCGTTTTCGCTCGACTTGAGCTTAAAGGGTGTGAATTTAGCTCGTAATGTGACGAAAGTTGGCGTGCGCATTTTTCTACCAACGGGACATCCAAATCTATGCTCAATTTTTAATTCCGAGAAGTTGGTCAAATTCGAAACTCGGCCGTGCGTTTTCGCTAGACTAGGGCTTAAAGGGGGAGAAAATAGCTAGGAACGTCACGAAAGTTGGTGTGGACGCTTATCTACCAATGGGACATCCAAAACTATTCTCAAATTTCAATTCCGAGAAGTTAGTCAAAGTTTAAAATCGACTGTGCATTTTCGCTAGACTTAGGTTTAAAGCGTGAGAAAATAGCTCGGAACGTCACGAAAGTTGGCGTGCGCATTTGTCTACGAACGGGACATCCAAATCTATGCTCAATTTTTAACTCCGAGAAGTTGGTCAAATTCGAAACTCGACCGTGCACTTTCGATAGACTTAGGCTTAAAGGGTGAGAAAATAGCTCGGAACGTCACGAAAGTTGGCGTGCGCATTTGTCTACCAACGGGACATCCAAATCTATGTTCAATTTAAAATTCCGAAAAGTTGGTCAAATTCGAAACTCGACCGTGCGTTTTCGCTAGACTTGGGCTTAAAGGGGGAGAAAATAGCTCGGAACGTCACGAAAGTTGGTGTGCACGCTTGTCTACCAATGGGACATCCAAAACTATTCTCAAATTTCAATTCCGAGAAGTTAGTCAAAGTTGAAACTCGATCGTGCGTTTTCGCTAGAATTTGGCTTAAAGGGTGTGAAAATAGCTCGGAACGTTACGAAAGTTGGCGTGGACACTTGTCTACCAATGTGACATCCAAATCTATTCGCAAATTTAAATTCCGAGAAGTTGGTCAAAGTTGAAAATCGACCGTGCATTTTCGCTAGACTTAGGCTTAAAGGGTAAGAAAATAGCTCAGAACGTCACGAAAGTTGGCGTGCGCATTTTTCTACCAACAAGACATCCAAATCTATGCTCAATTTTCAATTACGAGAAGTTGGTCAAATTCAAAACTCGACCGTGCGTTTTCGCTCGACTTGAGGTTAAAGGGTGCAAAATTAGCTCGTAATGTGACGAAAGCTGGCGTGCGCATTTGTCTACCAACGGGACATCGAAATCTATGCTCAATTTTTAATTCCGAGAAGTTGGTCAAATTAAAAACTCGGTCGTGCGTTTTCGCTAGACATGGGCTTAAAGGGGGAGAAAATAGCTCGGAACGTCATGAAAGTTGGTGTGGATGCTTGTCTACCAATGGGACATCCAAAACTATTCTCAAATTTCAATTCCGAGAAGTTAGTCAAAGTTAAAACTCAATCGTGCGTTTTCGCTTGACTTTGGCTTAAAGGGTGTGAAACTAGCTCGGAACGTTACGAAATTTGGCGTGGACGCTCGTCTACCAATGTGACATCCAAATCCATTCTCAAATTTAAATTCTGAGAAGTTGGTGAAAGTTGAAAATCGAACTTGCATTTTCGCTAGACTTAGGCTTAAAGGGTGAGAAAATAGCTCGGAACGTCACGAAAGTTGGCGTGCGCATTTTTCTACCAACAGGACATCCAAATATATGCTCAATTTTCAATTCCAAGAATTTGGTCAAATTCGAAACTCGACCGTGCGTTTTCGCTAGACTTGGGCTTAAAGGGGGAGAAAATAGCTCGGAACGTCACGAAAGTTGGTGTGGACGCTTCTCTAGCAATGGGACATCTAAAACTATTCTCAAATTTAAATTCCGAGAAGTTAGACAAAGTTGAAACTCGATCGTGCGTTTTCGCTAGACTTTGGCTTAACGGGTGTGAAAATAGCTCGGAACGTCACGAAAGTTGGCATGGACGCTCGTCTACCAATGTGACATCCAAATCTATTATCCAATTTAAATTCCGATAAGTTGGTCAAAGTTGAAAATCGACAGTGCATTTTCGCTAGACTTAGGCTTAAAGGGTGAGAAAATGGCTTGGAACGTCACGAAAGTTGGCGAGCGCATTTTTCTACCAACGGGACATCCAAATCTATGCTCAATTTTAAATTCCGAGAAGTTGGTCAAATTTGAAACTCGACCGTGCGTTTTCGCTAGACTTGGGCTTAAAGGGTGACAAAATAGCTCGTAATGTGACGAAAGGTTGTGTGCGCATTTGTCTACCAACGGGACATCCAAATCTATCCTTAATTTTTAATTCCGAGAAGTTGGTCAAATTCGAAACTCGACCGTGCGTTTTCGATAGACTTGGGCTTAAAGGGTGAGAAAATAGCTCGGAACGTCACGAAAGTTGGCGTTCACATTTGTGTACCAACGTCTACCAACGGGACATCCAAATCTATGCTCAATTTTAATTTACGAGAAGTTGGTCAAATTGGAAACTCGACCGTGCGTTTTCGCTAGACTTGGGCTTAAAAGGGGAGAAAATAGCTCGGAACGTCACGAAAGTTTGTGTGGACGCTTGTCTACCAATGGGACATCCAAAACTATTCTCAAATTTCAATTCCGAGAAGTTGGTCAAAGTTGAAACTCGATCATGCGTTTTCGCTAGACTTGGGATTAAAGGGGGAGAAAATAGCTCGGAACGTCACGAAAGTTGGTGTGGACGCTTGTCTAGCAATGGGACAACCAAAACTATTCTCAAATTTCAATTCCGAGAAGTTGGTCAAAGTTGAAACTCGATCGTGCGTTTTCGCTAGACTTGGGCTTAAAGGTTGTGAAAATAGCTCGGAACGTCACGAAAGTTGGCGTGCGCATTTTTCTACGAACGGGACATCCAAATCTATGCTGAATTTTCAATTCTGAGAAGTTGGTCAAATTGGAAACTCGACCGTGCGTTTTCGCTAGACTTGGGCTTAAAAGGGGAGAAAGTAGCTCGGAACGACACGAAAATTGGTGTGGACCCTTGTCTACCAATGGGACATCCAAAACTATTATCAAATTTCGATTCCGAGAAGTTGGTCAAAGTTGAAACTCGATCGTGCGTTTTTGCTAGACTTGGGCTTAAAGGGGGAGAAAATAGCTCGGAACGTCACGAAAGTTGGTGTGGATGCTTGTCTACCAATGGGACATCCAAAACTATTCTCAAATTTCAATTCCGAGAAGTTGGTCAAAGTTGAAACTCGATCGTGCGTTTTCGCTAGACTTTGGCTTAAATGGGAAGAAAATAGCTCGAAACGTCACGAACGTTGGTGTGGATGCTTGTCTACCAATGGGACATCCAAAACTATTCTCAAATTTCAAATCCGAGAAGTTGGTCAAAGTTGAAACTCGATCGTGCGTTTTCGCTAGACTTGGGCTTAAAGGGGGAGAAAATAGCTTGGAACGTCACGAACGTTGGCTTGGACCCTCGTCTACCAATGTGACATCCAAATCTATTCGCAAATTTAAATTCCGAGAAGTTGGTCAAAGTCGAAAATCGACCGTGCATTTTCGCTACACTTAGGCTTAAAGGGTGAGAAAATAGCTTGGAACGTCACGAAAGTTGGCGTGCGCATTTGTCTACCAACGGGACATCCAAATCTATGCTCAATTTTCAATTCCGAGAAGTTGGTGAAATTCGAAACTCAACCATGCATTTTTCGCTAGACTTTGGCTTAAAGGGTGAGAAAATAGCTCAGAATGTCACGAACGTTGGCGTGTGCATTTGTGTACCAACGGGACATCCAAATCTATGCTCAATTTTTAATTCCGAGATGTTGGTCAAATTCGAAACTCGATCGTGCGTTTTCGCTAGACTTAGGCTTAAAGGGTGAGAAAATAGCTCGAAACGTCACGAAAGTTGGCGTGCGCATTTTTCTACCAACGGGACATCAAAATCTATGCTCAATTTTCAATTCCGAGAAGTTGGTCAAATTGGAAACTCGACCGTGCATTTTTGCTAGACTTGGGCTTAAAGGGGGAGAAAATAGCTTGGAACATCACGAAAATTGGTGTGGACGCTCGTCTACCAATGTGACATCCAAATCTATTCTCATATTTATATTCTAAAAAGTTGGTCAAATTCGAAACTCGACCGTGCGTTTTTGCTAGACTTGGGCTTAAAGGGGGAGAAAATAGCTCGGAACGTCACGAAAGTTTGTGTGGACGCTCATCTACCAATGGGACATCCAAATCTATGCTGAATTTTTAATTCCGAGAAGTTGGTCAAATTCAAAGCTCGACCGTGCGTTTTCGGTAGACTCTGGCTTAAAGGGTGAGAAAATAGCTCGGAACGTCACGAAAGTTGGCGTGCACATTTGTCTACCAATGGGACATCCAAATCTATGCTCAATTTTCAATTCCGAGAAGTTGGTCAAATTCGAAACTCGACCGTGTGTTTTCGCTTGACTTGAGCTTAAAGGGTGTGAAATTAGCTCGTAGTGTGACGAAAGTTGGCGTGCGGATTTGTCTACCAATGGGACATCCAAATATATGCTCAAATTTCAATTCCAAGAACATGGTCAAAGTTGAAACTCGATCGTGCATTTTCGCTAGACTTGGGCTTAAAGGGTGGGAAAATAGCTCGGAACGTCAAGAAAGTTGGCGTGCGCACTTTTCTACCTACGGGACATCGAAATCTATTCTCATATTTCACTTCCGAGTAGTTGGTCAAAGTCGAACTTCCACCATGCGTTTTCGCTAGACTTGAGGTTAAAGGGTGTTAAATTAGCTCGTAATGTGACAAAAGTTATTGTGCGCAAATGTCTACAAATGGGACATCCAAATCTCTGCTCAATTTTCAATTCCGAGAAGTTGGTGAAAGTCGTAACTCGACCGTACGTTTTCGCTACAAATGGTCTTAAAGGGGGAGAAAATAGCTCGGAACGTAATGAATGTTGGTGTGGATGCTTGTCTACCAATGGGACATCCAAAACTATTCTCAAATTTCAATTCCAAGAATTTTGTCAAAGTTGAAACTCGATCGTGCGTTTTCGCTAGACTTGGGCTTAAAGGGTGTGAAATTAGCTCGGAATCTCACGAAAGTTGTTGTGCGCAAATTTCTACAAATGGGACATCCAAAACAATGCTCAATCTTCAATTACGAGAAGTTGGTGAAAGTTGAAACTCGACCGTACGTTTTCGGTAGAGGAGAAAATAGCTTGGAACGTCACGAAAATTGGTGTGGATGCTTGTCTACCAATGGGAAATCCAAAACTATTGTCAAATTTCAATTCCAAGAAATTGGTCAAAGTCGAAACGCCACCATGCGTTTTCTCTAGACTTGGGATTAAAGTGTGTGAAATTAGTTCGTAAAATCATGAAAGTTGAAGTGCGCACATGTCTACAAATGTGACATCCAAATCTATTCTCAAATTTAAATTGTGAGAAGTTGGTCAAAGTTGAAAATCGACCGTGCGTTTTCCCTAGACTTGGGCTTAAAGGATGTGAAATTAGTTCGGAACGTCATGAAATTTGGCGCGCGCACTTGTCTACCAACGGGACATCGAAATCTATGCTCGATTTTCCATTCCGGGAATTTGGTGAAAGTCGAAACTTGATCGTGCATTTTCCCTAGATTTGGGCTTAAAGGGTGAGAAAATAGCTTGGAACGTCATGAAAGTTGGCGTGCGCATTTGTCTACCAACGGGACATCCAAATCTATGCTCAATTTTTAATTCCGAGAAGTTGGTCAAATTTGAAACTCGACCGTGTGTTTTCGCTAGACTTGGGCTTAAAGGGGGAGAAAATAGCTCGGAACATCACAAACGTTGGTGTGGACGCTTGTCTACCAATGGGACATCCAAAACTATTCTCAAATTTCAATTCTGAGAAGTTGGTCAAAGTTGAAACTCGATCGTGCGTTTTCGCTAGACTTGGGCTTAAAGGGGGAGAAAATAGCTCGGAACATTACGAAATTTGGTGTGGACGCTTGTCTACCAATGGGATATCCAAATCTATGCTCAATTTTCAATTCTGAGAAGTTGGTCAAATTGGAAACTCGACCGTGCCTTTTCGCTCGACTTGGGCTTAAACGGGGAGAAAATAGCTCGGAACGTCACGAAAGTTGGTGTGGATGCTTGTCTACCAATGGGACATCCAAAACTATTCTCAAATTTCAATTCCAAGAAGTTGGTCAAAGTTGAAACTCGATCGTGCGTTTTCACTAGACTTGGGCTTAAAGGGGGAGAAAATAGCTCGGAACGTCACGAAAGTTGGTGTGGATGCTTGTCTTCCAATGGGATATCCAAATCTATGCTCAATTTTCAATTCCGAGAAGTTGGTCAAATTGGAAACTCGACCATGCGTTTTTGCTCGACTTGGGCTTAAAGGGGGAGAAAATAGCTCGGAACGTCACGAAAGTTGGTGTGGACGCTTGTCTACCAATGGGACATCCAAAACTATTCTCAGATTTCAATTCCGAGAAGTTGGTCAAAGTTGAAACTCAATCGTGCGTTTTCGCTAGACTTGGGCTTAAAGGGGGAGAAAATAGCTAGGAACGTCACGAAAGTTGGTGTGGACGCTTGTCTACCAATGGGACATCCAAAACTATTCTCAAATATCAATTCTGAGAAGTTGGTCAAAGTTGAAACTCGATCGTGTGTTTTTCGCTAGACTTGGGCTTAAAGGGTGTGAAAATAGCTCGGAACTTCACGAAAGTTGGCATGCGCATTTGTCTACCAACGGAACATCCAAATCTATGCTCAATTTTCAAATCCGAGAAGTTGGTCAAATTGGAAACTCGACCGTGCGTTTTTGCTTGACTTGAGCTTAATGGGTGTGAAATTAGCTCGTAATGTGATGAAAGTTGGCATGCGCTTTTGTCTACCAATGGGACATCCAAATCTATGCTCAATTTTTAATTCCGAGCAGTTGGTCAAATTCGAAACTTGACCGTGCGTTTTCGCTAGACTTAGGCTTAAAGGGTGATAAAATAGCACGGAACGTCACGAAAGTTGGCGTGCGGATTTCTCTACCAACGGGACATCCAAATCTATGCTGAATTTTCAATTCCGAGAAGTTGGTCAAATTGGAAACTCGACCATGCGTTTTCGCTAGACTTGGGCTTAAAGGGGGAGAAAATAGCTCGGAACGTCACGAAAGTTGGTGTGGACGCTTGTCTACCAATGGGACATCCAAAACTATTCTCAAATTTCAATTCCAAGAAGCTGCTCAAAGTTGAAACTCGATCGTGCGTTTTCGCTAGACTTTGGCTTAAAGGGGAAGAAAATAGCTCGAAACGTCACGAACGTTGGTGTGGACGCTTGTCTACCAATGGGACATCCAAAACTATTCTCAAATTTCAATTCCGAGAAGTTGGTCAAAGTTGAAACTCGATGGTGCGTTTTCGCTAGACTTGGGCTTAAAGGGTGTGAAAATAACTCGGAACGTCACGAAAGTTGGCGTGGACCCTCGTCTACAATTGTGACATCCAAATCCATTATCAAATTTAAATTCTGAGAAGTTGGTCAAAGTATAAAATCGACCGTGCATTTTTGCTAGACTTAGGCTTAAAGGGTGAGAAAATAGCTCGGAACGTCACGAAAGTTGGCGTGCGCATTTTTCTACCAATGGGACATCCAAATCTATGCTCAATTTTCAATTCCGAGAAGTTGGTCAAATTGGAAACTCGACCGTGCGTTTTCGCTAGACTTGGGCTTAAAGGGGGAGACAATAGCTCGGAACGTCACGAAAGTTGGTGTGGATGCTTGTCTACCAATGGGACATCCAAAACTATTCTGAAATTTCAATTCCGAGAAGTTGGTCGAATTTGAAACTCGACCGTGCGTTTTCTCTAGACTTGGGCTTAAAGGGGAAGAAAATAGCTCGGAACGTCACGAAACTTGGTGTGGATGCTTGTCTACCAATGGGACATCCAAAGCTATTCTGAAATTTCAATTCCAAGAAGTTGGTCAAAGTTGAAACTCGATCGTGCGTTTTCGCTAGACTTGGGCTTAAAGGGGGAGAAAATAGCTTGGAACGTCACAAAAGTTGGTGTGGATGCTTGTGTACCAATGGGACATCCAAAACTATTCTCAAATTTCAATTCCGAGAAGTTGGTCAAAGTTGAAACTCGATCGTGCGTTTTCGCTAGACTTGGGCTTAAAGGGTGTGAAAATAGCTCGGAATGTCATGAAAGTTGGCGTGGACACTCGTCTACCAACGGGACATCCCAATCTATTCTCAAATTTAAATTCCGAGAAGTTGGTCAAAGTTGAAAATCGATCGTGCATTTTCGCTAGACTTAGGCTTAAAGGCTGAGAAAATAGCTGGGAACGTCACGAAAGTTGGCTTGCGCATTTTTCTACCAACGGGACATCCAAATCTATGCTCAATTTTCAATTCCGAGAAGTTGGTAAAATTTTAAACTCGACCGTGCGTTTTCGCTAGACCTTAGGATTAAAGGGGGAGAAAATAGCTCGGAACGTCACGAAAGTTGGTGTGGACGCTTGTCTTACCAATGGGACATCCAAACTATTCTCAAAATTTCAATTCTGAGAAGTTGGTCAAAGTTTTGAAACTCGATCGTGCGTTTTCGCTAGACTTGGTTTTAATGGTGGATAAAATAGCTCGAAACGTCACGAAAGTTGGTGTGGATGCTTGTGTACCAATGGGACATCCAAAACTATTCTCAAATTTCAATTCCGAGAAGTTGGTCAAAGTTGAAACTCGATTGTGCGTTTTCGCTAGACTTGGGCTTAAAGGGTGTGAAAATAGCTCGGAAACGTCACGAAAGTTGGCGTGGACACTCGTCTACCAACGGGACATCCCAATCTATGCTCAATTTTTAATTCTGAGAAGTTGGTCAAATTCGAAACTCGATCGTGCGTTTTCGGTAGACTTAGGCTTAAAGGGGTGAGAAAATTAGCTCGAAACGTCACGAAAGTTGGCGTGCACATTTGTTTACCAATGGGACATCCAAATCTATGCTCAATTTTCAATTCCGAGAAGTGGTCAAATTCAAAACCCGACCGTGCTGTTTTCGCTCGACTTGAGCTTAAAGGGTGCGAAATTAGCTCGTAGTGTGACGAAAGTTGTGGCGTGCGCATTTGTCTACCAACGGGACATCCAAATCTATGCTCAAATTTCAATTCCAAGAAGTTGGTCAAAGTTGAAACTCGATCGTGCATTTTCGCTAGACTTGGGCTAAAGGGTGGGAAAATAGCTCGGAACGTCACGAAAGTTGGTCAAAGTCGAACTGCCACCATGAGTTTTCGCTAGACTTGAGGTTAAGGGTGTTAAATTTAGCTCGTAATGTGAGGAAAGTTATTGTGCGCGAATGTCTACAAATGGGACATCCAAATCTCTGCTCAATTTTCAATTACAAGAAGTTGGTGAAAGTCGTAACTCGAGCGTACGGTTTTCGCTACACATGGTCTTAAAGGGGGAGAAAATAGCTCGGAACGCAACGAATGTTGGTGTGGATATTGTCTACCAATGGGACATCCAAAACTATTCTCAAATTTCAATTCCGAGAAGTTGGTCAAAGTTGAAACTCGATCGTGCGTTTTCGCTAGACTTGGGCTTAAAGGGGAAGAAAATAGCTCGGAACGTCATGAAAGTTGGTGTGGACACTTGTCTACCAATGGGACATCCAAAACTATTCTCAAATTTCAATTCCGCGAAGTTGGTCAATGTTGAAACTCGATCGTACTTTTTCGCTAGACTTGGGCTTAAAGGGGGAGAAAATAGCTCGAAACGTCACGAAAAGTTGGTGTGGACGCTTGTCTAGCAATGGGACAACCAAAACTATTCTCAAATTTCAATTCCGAGAAGTTGGTCAAAGTTGAAACTCAATGGTGCGTTTTCGCTAGACTTGGGCTTAAAGGGTGTGAAAAATAGCTCGGAACGTCACGAAAGTTGGCGTGGACCCTCGTCTACCAATGTGACATCCAAATCCATTCTCAAATTTAAATTCTGAGAAGTTGGTCAAAGTTGAAAATCGACCATGCATTTTTGCTTGACTTAGGCTTAAAGGGTGAGAAAATAGCTCGGAACGTCACGAAACTTGGCGTGCGCATTTTTCTACCAACGGGACATCCAAATCTATGCTCAATTTTCAATTCCGAGAAGTTGGTCAAATTGGAAACTCGACCGTGCGTTTCGCTAGACTTGGGCTTAAAGGGGGAGACAATAGCTCGGAACGTCCACGAAAGTTGGTGTGGACGCTTGTCTACCAATGGGACATCCAAAACTATTCTGAAATTTAATTCCGAGAGTTGGTCGAATTTGAAACTCGACCGTGCGTTTTCTCTAGACTTGGGCTTAAAGGGGAAGAAAATAGCCCGGAACGTCACGAAACTTGGTGTGGATGCTTGTCTACCAATGGGACATCCAAAGCTATTCTGAAATTTCAATTCCAAGAAGTTGGTCAAAGTTGAAACTCGAACGTGCGTTTTCGCTAGACTTGGGCTTAAACGGGGAGAAAATAGCTTGGAACATCACAAAAAGTTGGTGTGGATGCTTGTGTACCAATGGGACATCCAAAAACTATTCTCAAATTTCAATTCCGAGAAGTTGGTCAAAGTTGAAACTCGATCGTGCGTTTTCGCTAGACTTGGGCTTAAAGGGTGTGAAAATAGCTCGGAACGTCACGGAAAGTTGGCCGTGGACACTTGTCTACCAACGGGACATCCCAATCTATTCTCAAATTTAAATTCTGAAAAGTTGGTCAAGTTGAAAATCGATCGTGCATTTTCGCTAGACTTAGGCTTAAAGGGTGAGAAAAAAGCTCGGAACGTCACGAAAGTTGGGCTTGCGCATTTTTCTACCAACGGGACATCCAAATCTATGCTCAATTTTCAATTCGAGAAGTTGGTAAAATTTTAAATTCGACCGTGGCGTTTTCGCTAGACTTGGGATTAAAGGGGGAGAAAAATAGCTTGGAACGTCACGAAAGTTGGTGTGGACGCTTGTCTACCAATGGGACATCCAAAACTATTCTCAAATTTTAATTCTGAGAAGTTGGTCAAAGTTGAAACTCGATCGTGCGTTTTCGCTAGGACTTGGTTTTAATGGTGGATAAAAATAGCTCGGAACGTCACGAAAGTTGGTGTGGATGCTTGTGTACCAATGGGACATCCCAAACTATTCTCAAATTTCAATTCCGAGAAGTTGGTCAAAGTTGAAACTCGATTGTGCGTTTTCGCTAGACTTGGGCTTAAGGGTGTGAAAATAGCTCGGAACGTCACGAAGTTGGCGTGGACACTCGTCTACCAACGGGACATCCAATCTATGCTCAATTTTTAATTCTGAGAAGTTGGTCAAAATTCGAAACTCGACCGTGCGTTTTTCGGTAGACTTGAGCTTAAAGGGTGTGAATTTAGCTTCGAATGTGACGAAAGTTGGGCGTGCGCATTTGTCTACCAACGGGACATCCAAATCTATGCTCAATTTTTAATTCCGAGAAGTTGGTCAAATTCGAAACTCGGGCCGTGCGTTTCGCTAGACCTTAGGCTTAAAGGGTGAGAAAATAGCTCGGAACGTCACGAAAGTTGGCCGTGCGCATTTGTCTACCAACGGGACATCCCAAATGTATAGTGAATTTTCAATTCCGAGAAGTTGGTCAAATTGGAAACTCGACCATGTGTTTTCGCTAGACTTGGGCTTAAAGGGGGAGAAAATAGCTCGGAACGTCACGAAAGTTGGTGTGGGGACGCTTGTCTACCAATGGGACATCCAAAACTATTCTCAAATTTCAATTCCGAGAAGTTGGTTAAAGTTGAAACCTCGATCGTGCGTTTTTCGCTAACTTGGCTTAAAGGGTGTTAGAATAGCTCGGAACGTCACGAAAGTTGGCATGGACACTCGTCTACCAATGTGACATCCAAATCCATTCTCAAATTTAAATTCCGAGAAGTTTGTCAAAGTTGAAAATCGACCGTGCATTTTCGCTAGACTAGGCTTAAAGGGTGAGAAAATAGGCTCGGAACGTCACGAAAGTTGGCGTGCGCATTTTTCTACCAACAAGACATCCAAATCTATGCTCAATTTTCAATTACGAGAAGTTGGTCAAATTCAAAACTCGACCGTGCGTTTTCGCTCGACTTGAGCTTAAGGGTGCGAAATTAGCTCGTAATGTGACCGAAAGCTGGCGTGCGCATTTGTCTACCAACGGGACATCCAAATCTATGCTCAATTTTTAATTCCCAGAAGTTGGTCAAATTCAAAACTCGGCCGTGCGTTTTCGCTAGACATTGGCTTAAAGGGGGAGGAAAAGAGCTCGGAACGTCATGAAAGTTGGTGTGGATGCTTGTCTCAAAACTATTCTCAAATTTCAATTACGAGAAGTTAGTCAAAGTTGAAACTCGATCGTGCGTTTTTGCTAGACTTTGGCTTAAAGGGTGTGAAAATAGCTCGGAACGTTACGAAAGTTGGCGTGGACGCTCGTCCACCAATGTGACATCCAAATCCATTCTCAAATTTAAATTCTGAGAAGTTGGTGAAAGTTGAAAATCGAACTTGCATTTTCGCTAGACTTAGGCTTAAAGGGTGAGAAAATAGCTCGGAACGTCACGAAAGTTGGCGAGCGCATTTTTCTACCAACAGGACATCCAAATCAATTGCTCAATTTTCAATTCCGAGAAGTTGGTCAAATTGGAAACTCGACCGTGCGTTTTCGCTAGACTTGGTCATAAAGGTGGAGAAAATAGCTCGGAACGTCACGAAAGTTGGGTGTGGACGCTTGTCTACCAATGGGACATCCAAAACTATTCTTAAATTTCAATTTCGAGAAGTTAGTGAAAGTTGAAATTCGATCGTGCGTTTTCGCTAGACTTGGGCTAAAAGGGTGTGAAAATAGCTCGAAGCGTTACCAAAGTTTGCGTGGACGCTCCTCTACCAATGTGACATCCAAATCTATTCGCAAATTTAAATTCTGAGAAGTTGGTCAAAGTTGAAAATCGACCGTGCATTTTCGCTAAACTTAGACTTAAAGGGTGAGAAAATAACTCGGAACGTCACGAAAGTTGGCGTGCGCATTTGTCTACCAACGGGACATCCAAATATATGCTCAATTTTCAATTCCAAGAAGTTGGTCAAATTCGAAACTCGACCGTGCGTTTTCGCTAGACTTGGGCTTAAAGGGGGAGAAAATAGCTCGGAACGTCACGAAAGTTGGTGTGGACGCTTGTCTACCAATGGGACATCCAAAACTATTCTCAAATTTAAATTCCGAGAAGTTGGTCAAAGTTGAAACTCGATCGTGCGTTTTCGCTAGACTTTGGCTTAACGGGTGTGAAAATAGCTCGGAACGTCACGAAAGTTGGCGTGGACGCTCGTCTACCAATGTGACATCCAAATCTATTATCCAATTTAAATTCCGAGAAGTTGGTCAAAGTTGAAAATCGACAGTGCATTTTCGCTAGACTTAGGCTTAAAGGGTGAGAAAATGGCTCCGAACGTCACGAAAGTTGGCGAGTGCATTTTTCTACCAACGGGACATCCAAATCTATGCTCAATTTTAAATTCCGAGAAGTTGGTCAAATTTGAAACTCGACCATGCGTTTTCAATAGACTTGGGCTTAAAGGGTGTGAAAATAGCTCGAAAATAACGAAGGTTGGCGTGGACGTTCGTCTACCAATGTGACATCCAAATCTATTCTCAAATTTATATTCCGAGAAGTTGGTCAAAGTTGAAAATGGACCGTGCATTTTCGGTAGACTTGGGCTTAAAGGGTGAAAAAATAGCTCGGAATGTGATGAAAGGTTGTGTGCGCATTTGTCTACCAACGAGACATCCAAATCTATCCTCAATTTTTAATTCCGAGAAGTTGTTCAAATTAGAAACTCGACCGTGCGTTTTCAGTAGACTTAGGCTTAAAGGGTGAGAAAATAGCTCGGAACGTCACGAAAGTTGGCGTGCACATTTGTCTACCAATGTCTACCAACGGGACATCCAAATCTATGCCCAATTTTAATTTATGAGAAGTTGGTCGAATTGGAAACTCGACCGTGCGTTTTTTTGCTCGACTTGAGCTTAAAGGGTGTGAAATTAGCTCGTAGTGTGACGAAAGTTGGCGTGCACATTTGTCTACAAACGGGACATCCAAATCTATGCTCAATTTTTAATTCCTAGAAGTTGGTCAAATTCAAAACTTGACCGTGCGTTTTCGCTAGACTTAGGATAAAAGGTTGCGAAAATAGCTCGGAACGTCACGAAAGTTGGCGTGCGCATTTTTCTACGAACGGGACATCCAAATCTATGCTGAATTTTCAATTCTGAGAAGTTGGTCAAATTGGAAACTCGACCGTGCGTTTTCGCTAGACTTGGGCTTAAAAGGGGAGAAAATAGCTCGGAACATCACGAAAGTTTGTGTGGACGCTTGTCTACCAATGGGACATCCAAAACTATTCTCAAATTTCAATTCCGAGAAGTTGGTCAAAGTTGAAACTCGATCGTGCGTTTTCGCTAGACTTGGGATTAAAGGGGGAGAAAATAGCTCGGAACGTCACGAAAGTTGGTGTGGACGCTTGTCTAGCAATGGGACAACCAAAACTATTCTCAAATTTCAATTCCGAGAAGTTGGTCAAAGTTGAAACTCGATCGTGCGTTTTCGCTAGACTTGGGCTTAAAGGTTGCGAAAATAGATCGGAACGTCACGAAAGTTGGCGTGCGCATTTTTCTACGAACGGGACATCCAAATCTATGCTGAATTTTCAATTCTGAGAAGTTGCTCAAATTGGAAACTCGACCGTGCGTTTTCGCTAGACTTGGGCTTAAAAGGGGAGAAAATAGCTCGGAACGACACAAAATTTGGTGTGGACGCTTGTCTACCAATGGGACATCCAAAACTATTATCAAATTTCGATTCCGAGAAGTTGGTCAAAGTTGAAACTCGATCGTGCGTTTTTCGCTAGACTTGGGATTAAAGGGGGAGAAAATAGCTCGGAACGTCACGAAAGTTGGTGTGGACGCTTGTCTACCAATGGGACATCCAAAACTATTCTCAAATTTCAATTCAGAGAAGCTGGTCAAAGTTGAAACTCGATCGTGCGTTTTCGCTAGACTTGGGCTTAAAGGGGCAGAAAATAGCTCGGAACATCACGAAAGTTGGTGTGGACGCTTGTCTACCAATGGGAAATCAAAAACTATTCTCAAATTTCAATTCAGAGAAGTTGGTCAAAGTTGAAAATATATCATGCGTTTTCGCTAGACTTGGGCTAAAAGGGTGTGAAAATAGCTCGAAGTGTTAGGAAAGTTGGCGTGGACGCTCTTCTACCAATGTGACATCCAAATCCATTCTCAAATTTAAATTCTGAGAAGTTGGTCAAAGCTGAAAATTGACCGTGCATTTTCGCTAGACTTAGGCTTAAAGGGTGAGAAAATAGCTCGGAACGTCAGGAAAGTTGGTGTGCGCATTTGTCTACCAACGAGACATCCAAATCTATGCTGAATTTTCAATTCCGAGAAGTTGGTCGAGTTGGAAACTCGACCGTGCGTTTTCGCTTGACTTGAGCTTAAAAGGTGTGAAATTAGCTCGTGATGTGACGAAATTTGGCGTGCGCATTTGTCTACCAACGGGACATCCAAATCTATGCTGAATTTTCAATTCCGAGAAGTTGGTCAAGTTGGAAACTTGACCGTGCGTTTTCGCTAGACTTGGGCTTAAAGGGGGAGAAAATAGCTCGGAACATCACGAAAGTTGGCGTGCGCATTTGTCTACCAACGGGACATCCAAATCTATGCTAAATTTTCAATTCCGAGAAGTTGGTCAAATCGGAAACTCGACCGTGCATTTTCGCTAGATTTGGGCTTAAAGGGGGAGAAAATAGCTCGGAACGTCACGAAAGTTGGTGTGGATGCTTGTCTACCAATGGGACATACAAAACTATTCTCAAATTTACATTCCGAGAAGTTGGTCAAAGTTGAAACTCGATCATGCGTTTTCGCTAGACTTGGGCTTAAAGGGGAAGAAAATAGCTCGGAACGTCACGAAAGTTGGTGTGGACGCTTGTCTACCAATGGGACATCCAAAACTATTCTCAAATTTCAATTCCGAGAAGTTGGTCAAAGTTGAAACTCGATAGTGCGTTTTCGCTAGACTTGGGCTTAAAGGGTGTGAAAATAGCTCGGAACGTCACGAAAGTTGGCGTGGACGCTCGTCTACGAATGTGACATCCAAATCTATTCTCAAATTTATATTCCGAGAAGTTGGTAAAAGTTGAAAATCGACCGTGCATTTTCGCTAGACTTGGGCTTAAAGGGTGAGAAAATAGTTCGGAATGTCACGAAAGTTGGCGTGCGCATTTGTCTACCAACGGGACATCCAAATCTATGCTCAATTTTTAATTCCGAGAAGTTGGTCAAATTTGAAACTTGACCGTGAGTTTTCGCTAGACTTAGGCTTAAAGGGAGAGAAAAAAGCTCGGAACATCACGAAAGTTGGCGTGCGCACTTGGGCTCAAAGTAGGTCAAAGTCGAAACTCAACTGTGCATTTTCGCTAGACTTGGGCTTAAAGTGGGATAAAATAGCTCTGAACGTCACGAAAGTTGGCATGGACGCTTGTCTACCAATGGGACATCCAATTCTATCCTCAAATTTAAATTCCGAGAAGTTGGTCAAAGTTGAAACTTGGTCGTTTGTCTTTGCTAGACTTGGGCTTAAAGGTCGAAAAATAGCTCGGAACGACATGAAAGTTGGAACGTCATGAAATTTGGCGTGCGCACTTGTCTACCAACGGGACATCCAAATCTATTCTCAATTTTCAATTCCGAGAAGTAGGTCAAAGCCGAAACGTGACCGTGCATTTTCTGTAGAGTTGGGCTTAAACGGGGAGAAAATAGCTCGGAACGTCACGAAAGTTGGTGTGGACGCTTGTCTACCAATGGTATATCCAAAACAATTTTCAAATTTCAATTCTGAGAAGTTGGTCAAAGTTGAAAATCGACCGTGCGTTTTCGCTAGACTTAGGCTTAAAGGGGGAGAAAAAAGCTCGAAACGTTACAAAAGTTGGCAGGGACGCTTGTCTACCAATGGGACATCCAAATCTATTCTCAAATTTAAATTCCGAGAAGTTGGTCAAAGTTGAAAATTGACCGTGCATTTTCACTAGACTTGTGCTCAAAGGGTGAGAAAATAGCTCGGAACGTCACGAAATTTGGCGTGCGCACTCGTCTACCAACGGGACATCCAAATCTATGCTCAATTTTCAATTCCGAGAAGTTGATCAAATTCGAAACTCGACCGCGCGTTTTCGGTAGACTTGGGATTAAAGGGGGAGAAAATAGCTCAAAACGTCACGAAAGTTGGCGTGCGCACTTGCCTATCAATGGGACATCCAAATATATGCTCAATTTTCTATTCCGCAAAGTAGGTCAAGGTCGAAAATCGACTGTGCGTTTTCACTAGACTTGGGCTTAAAGTGCGAGAAAATAGCTCTGAACATCACGAAATTTGGCATGGACACTTGTCTACCAATGGGACATCCAATTCTATCTTCAAATTGAAATTCTGAGAAGTTGGTCAAAGTTGAAACTCGACCGTACGTTGTCGCTAGACTTGGGCTTAAAGGGTGGAAAGTAGCTCGGAACGTCATGAAAGTTGGCGTGTGCACTTGTCTACCAACGGGACATCCAAAACTATTCTCAAATTTCAATTCCGAGAAGTTGGTCAAAGTCGAAACTCGACCGTGCATTTTCGCTAGACTTGGGCTTAAAGGGGGAGAAAATAGCTCAGAACGTCACGCAAGTTGGTGTGTACGCTTGTCTACCAATGGGACATCCAAATCTATTCTCAAATTTCAATTCCGAGAAGTTCGTCAAAGTTGAAACTCGACCGTGCGTGTTCGCTAGACTTGCGCTTAGAGGGTGGGAAAATAGCTCGAAACGTCACGAAAGTTGGCCTGCGCACTTGTCTACCAACGACACATCCAAATCTATTCTCAAATTTCAATTCCGAGAAGTTGGTCAAAGTCGAAACGCCACCTTGCGTTTTCGCTAGACTTGAGCTTAAAGGGTGTGAAATTAGCTCATAATGTCACAAAAGTTGTTGTGCGCGAATGTCTACAAATGGGACATCTAAATCTATGCTCAATTTTCAATTCCGAGAAGTTGGTCAAAGTTGAAACTCGACCGTGTGTTTTCGCTAGACTTGCGCTTAAAGTGAGAGAAAATAGCTCGAAATGTCACGAAAGTTGGCATGTGCACTTGTTTACCAATGGGACATCCAAATCTATTGTCAAATTTCAATTCCCAGATGTTGGTCAAAGTCAAAACGCCACAATGCATTTTCACTAGACTCGGGATTTAAGGGTGTGAAATTAGCTCGTAACGTCATGAAAGTTGTTATGCGTACATGTCTACAAATGGGACATCCAAATCTATTCTCAATTTTCAATTCTGAGAAGTAGGTCAAAACCGAAACGCGACTATGCGTTTTCTCTAGAGTTGGGCTTAAAGGGGGAGAAAATAGCTCGGAACGTCGCGAAAGTTGGTGTGGACGCTTGTCTACCAATGGGACATCCAAATCTATTCTCAAATTTCAATTCTGAGAATTTGGTCAAAGTTCAAACTTGACCATGCGTGTTCGCTAGACTTGGGCTTAAAGGGTGGGAAAATAACTCGAAACGTCACGAAAGTTGGCAGGGACGCTTGTCTACCAATGTGACATCCAAATCTATTCTCAAATTTAAATTCCAAGAAGTTTGTCAAAGATGAAAATCGACCGTGCGTTTTCGCTAGACTTGGGCTTAAAAGGTGAGAAAATAGCTCGGAACGTCACGAAATTTGGCGTGCGCACTTGTCTACCAACGGGACATCCAAATATATGCTGAATTTTTAATTCCGCAAAGTAGGTCAAATTCGAAATTCAACCCCGCGTTTTCGCTAGACTTGGGCTTAAAGGGGGAGACAATAGCTCGGAACGTCACGAAAGTTGGTGTGCGCACTTGTCTACCAATGGGACATCCAAATATATGCTCAATTTTTAATTCCGCAAAGTAGGTCAAAGTCGAAATTCAACCGTGCGTTTTCGCTAGACTTGGGATTAAAGTGGGTGAAAATAGCTCTGAACGTCACGAAAGTTGGCATGGATGCTTGTCTACCAATGGGACATCCAAATCTATTCTCAAATTTAAATTACGAGAAGTTGGTCAAAGTTGAAAATCGACCGTGCGTTTTCACTAGACTTGGGCTCAAAGGGTGAAAAAATAGCTCGGAACGTCACGAAATTTGGCGTGCGCACTTGTCTACCAATGGGACATCCAAAACTATGCTCAATTTTAAATTCCGAGAAGTTGGTCAAAGTCGAAACGCCACCGTGCGTTTTCACTAGACTTGAGCTTAAAGGGTGTGAAATTAGCTCGGAACGTCACGAAAGTTGTTGTGTGTGTATGTCTACAAATGGGACATCCAAATCTATTCTCAATCTTCAATTCCGAGAAGTAGGTCAAAGCCGAAACGCGACCGTGCATTTTCTCTAGAGTTGGGATTAAAATGGGAGAAAATAGCTCGAAACGTCATGAAAGTTGGCGCGCGCACTTGTCTACCAACGGGACATCCAAATATATGCTCAATTTTCGATTCCGCAAAGTAGGTCAAAGTCGAAACTCGACCGTGCGTTTTCGCTAGACTTGGGCTTAAAGTGGGAGAAAATAGCTCTGAACGTCACGAAAGTTGGCATGGACGCTTGTCTACCAATGGGACATCCAATTCTATCCTCAAATTTAAATCGAGAAGTTGGTCAAAGATGAAACTCGATCGTACGTTGTTGCTAGACTTAGGCTTAAAGGGTGGAAAGTAGCTCGGAACGTCACGAAAGTTGGCGTGTGCACTTGTCTACCAACAGGACATCAAAATCTATGCTTGATTTTCAATTCTGAGAAGTTGGTCAAAGTTGAAACTCGACGATGCGTTTTCGCTAGACTTGCGCTTAAAGTGAGAGAAAATAGCTCGAAACGTCACGAAAGTTGGCATGCGCACTTGTCTACCAACGGAACATCCAAAACTATTCTCAAATTTCAATTCCGAGAAGTTGGTCAAAGTCGAAACTCGACCATGCGTTTTCGCTAGTCTTGGGCTTATAGGGGGAGAAAATAGCTCGGAACGTCACGCAAGTTGGCGTGCACGCTTGTCTACCAATGGGACATCCAAATCTATTGTCAAATTTCAATTCCCAGATGTTGGTCAAAGTCAAAACGCCACCATGCGTTTTCGCTAGACTTGGGCTTAAAAGGTGAGAAAATAGCTCGGAACGTCACGAAAGTTAGCATGGACGCTTGTCTACCAATGGGACATCCAAATCTATTGTCAAATTTCAATTCCCAGATGTTGGTCAAAGTCAAAACGCCACTATGCGTTTTCGCTAGACTCAGGATTTAAGGGTGTGAAATTAGCTCATAACGTCATGAAAGTTGTTGTGCGCGCATGTCTACAAATAGGACATCCAAATCTATTCTCAATTTTCAATTCTGAGAAATAGGTCAAAACCGAAACGCGACTATGCGTTTTCTCTAGAGTTGGGCTTAAAGGTGGAGAAAATAGCTCGGAACGTCGCGAAAGTTGGTGTGGATGCTTGTCTACCAATGGGACATCCAAATATATTCTCAAATTTCAATTCCGAGAAGTTGGTCAAAGTTGAAACTCGACCGTGCGTGTTCGCTAGATTTGGGCTTAAAGGGTGGGAAAATAGCTCGAAACGTCACGAAAGTTGGCGTGTGCACTTGTCTACCAACAACACATCCAAATCTATTCTCAAATTTCAATTCCGAGAAGTTGGTCAAAGTCGAAATGCCACCATGCGTTTTCGCTAGACTTGAGCTTAAAGGGTGTGAAATTAGCTCGTAATGCCATGAAAGTTGTTGTGCGCGAATGTCTTAAAATGGGACATCTAAATCTATGCTCAATTTTCAATTCTGAGAAGTTGGTGAAAGTCGAAACTCGACTCTACGTTTTCGCTAGAGTTGGGCTTAAAAGGGGAGAAAATAGCTCGGAACGTCACGAAAGTTGGTGTGGACTCTTGTCTACCAATGGGACATCCAAAACTATTCTCAAATTTCAATTCCGGGAAGTTGGTCAAAGTTGAAACTTGGCCATGTGTTTTCGCTAGACTTGGGCTTAAAAGGTGAGAAAATAGCTCGGAACGTCATGAAAGTTGGCATGCGCACTTGTTTACCAATGGGACATCCAGATCTATGCTCAATTTTCAATTCCGAGAAGTTGGTGAAAGTCCAAATTCGACCGTGCGTTTTCGCTAGACATGGGTATAAAGAGTGGGAAAATAGCTTGGAACATCACGAATGTTGGTATGCGCACTTGTCTACCAATGGGACATCCAAATATATGCTCAATTTTCAATTACGCAAAGTAGGTCAAAGTCGAAACTCGGCCGTGCGTTTTCGCTAGAGTTGGGATGAAAGTGGGTGAAAATAGCTCTGAACGTCACGAAAGTTGGCATGGATTAAGAGAAGGAGATTACTAGATTATTCCACAACAATATGAGGGATGGAATCTTAATGAAGTTAGAAAACCAATATCACTTGATCGAGGATGGAAAATCCTTTATCATCAATGCACAAAAAGGTAAGCCCAAGATATATCTATTAAGTGCTAACCAAGCAAAAAAATGATCAGTTAAAGTATAAAGTTTTTCAGTCTCTTCTGAAGACAGAATAAAAAAGTAGATGAATCGATCAAAAAGGCATCTATAGAGGGATGTACTAAAGATCAGAAACACTGGTTGGATGGGATTTTGTAGGAATAAAGAGAAGTGTTCCAGGATCCTAATGGGTTCCCACCTAAGAGGAAAGTGGAGCATGAGATACAGTTGTTTCCTAACTCTCCATTTCTAGACATCAGACTGTACAAATAGTCCATTTTTTAAGAAGATGAAGTTAAGAAATAGTTGCAGCAACCATTGGAGTAGGGAGTAATTTTACCAAGCACCTAACTTTGTGAGTGACCTATTATCATAGAACCTAAGAAGGATTGGAAATGGAAAATGTGTATTTACAAAAAAGCTCTAAATAAGATCACCCTAAAGAATAAAAACCCTCTTTCAAGGATCGCTTGTCTACCAATGGGACATCCAATTCTATCCTCAAATTTAAATTCCGAGAAGTTGGTCAAGGTTGAAACCTCGCCATGCGTTTTCGCTAGACTTGGGCTTAAAGGGTGGGAAAATAGCTTGGAAGGTCACGAAAGTTGGCGTGCGCACTTGTTTACCAATGGGACATCCAAATCTATGCTCAATTTTCAATTCCGAGAAGTTGGTGAAAGTCGAAATTCGACCGTGTGTTTTCTCTAGACATGGGTATAAAGAGTGGGAAAATAGCTCGGAACATCATGAATGTTGGAGTGCGCACTTGTCTACCAACGGGAAATCCAAATATATGCTCAATTTTCAATTCCGCAAAGTAGGTCAAAGCCGAAATGTGACCGTCCATTTTCTCTAGAGTTGGGCTTAAAGGGGGAGAAAATAGCTCGGAACGTCACGAAAGTTGGTGTGGACGCTTGTTTACCAATGGGACATCCAAAACTATTCTCAAATTTCAATTCCGAGAAGTTGGTCAAAGTTGAAATTCGACGTGCGTTTTCGCTAGACTTGGGCTTAAAGGGGGAGAAAAAAGCTCGAAACGTCACAAAAGTTGGCAGGGACGATTGTCTACCAATGTGACATCCAAATCTATTCTCAAATTTAAATTCCAAGAATTTGGTCAAAGATGAAAATCGACCATGCGTTTTCGCTAGACTTGGGCTTAAAAGGTGAGAAAATAGCTCGGAAAGTCACGAAAGTTAACGTGCACACTCGTCTACCAACGGGACATCCAAATCTATGCTCAATTTTCAATTCCGAGAAGTTGGTCAAAGTTGAAACTCGACCATGCGTTTTCGGTAGACTTGGGCTTAAAGGGGGATAAAATAGCTCGGAACGTCACGAAAGTTGCCGTGCGCACTTGTCTACCAATGTGACATCCAAATATATGCTCAATTTTCGATTCCACAAAGTAGGTCAAAGTCGAAACTCGACCGTGCGTTTTCGCTAGACTTGGGCTTAAAGTGGGAGAAAATAGCTATGAACGTCATGAAAGTTGGCATGGACGCTTGTCTACCAATGGGACATCCAATTCTATCGTCAAATTTAAATTCCGAGAAGTTGGTCGAAGTTGAAACTCGACCGTACGTTGTCGCTAGACTTGGGGTTAAAGGGTGCAAAGTAGCTCGGAACGTCACGAAAGTTGGCGTGTGCACTTGTCTACCAACAGGACATCAAAATCTATGCTTGATTTTCAATTTCGAGAAGTTGGTCAAAGTTGAAACTCGACTGTGCGTTTTCGCTAGACTTGCGCTCAAAGTGAGAGAAAATAGCTCGAAACGTCACGAAATTTGGCATGCGCACTTGTCTACCAACGGGACATCCAAAACTATTCTCAAATTTCAATTCTGAGAAGTTGGTCAAAGTCGAAACTCGACCGTGTGTTTTCGCTAGACTTGGGTTTATAGGGGGAGAAAATAGCTCGAAACATCACACAAGTTGGCGTGCACGCTTGTCTACCAATGGGACACCCAAATCTATTGTCAAATTTCAATTCCCAGATGTTGGTCAAAGTCAAAACCCCACCATGCGTTTTTGCTAGACTTGGGCTTAAAAGGTGAGAAAATAGCTCGGAATGTCACGAAAGTTGGCGTGCGCACTTGTTTACCAACGGGACATCCAGATCTATGCTCAATTTTCAATTCCGAGAAGTTGGTGAAAGTCAAAATTCGACCGTGCGTTTTCGCTAGACATGGATATAAAGAGTGGGAAAATAGCTCGGAACGTCACGAATGTTGGCGTGCGCACTTGTCTACCAATGGGTTATCCAAATATATGCTCAATTTTTAATTCCGCAAAGCAGGTCAAAGTCAAAATTCAACCTTGCGTTTTCGCTAGACTTGGGCTTAAAGTGGGTGAAAATAGCTCTGAACATCACGAAAATTGGCATGGATGCTTGTCTACCAATGGGACATCCAATTCTATCCTCAAATTTAAATTCTGAGAAGTTGGTCAAAGTTGAAACTCGACCGTGCGTTGTCGCTAGACTTGGGCTTAAAGGGTGGAAAGTAGCTCGGAACGTCATGAAAGTTGGCGTGCGCACTTGTCTACCAATAGGACATCAAAATCTACGCTTGATTTTCAATTCCGAGAAGTTGGTCAAAGTTGAAACTCGACGATGCGTTTTCGCTAGACTTGGGCTTAAAGGGTGGAAAAATAGCTCGAAAAGTCACGAAAGTTGGCATGCGCACTTGTCTACCAACGGGACATCCAAATCTATTCTCAAATTTCAATTCCCAGAAGTTTGTAAAAGTCGAAACGCGACCATGCGTTTTCGCTGGACTTGAGCTTAAAGGGTGTGAAATTAGCTTGTAACGTCATGAAAGTTGTTGTGCACGCATGTCTACAAATGGGACATCCAAATCTATTCTCAATTTTCAATTCTGAGAAGTAGGTCAAAGCCGAAAGGCGACCGTACGTTTTCTGTAGAGTTGGGCTTAAACGGGGAGAAAATAGCTTGGAACGTCACGAAAGTTGGTGTGGACGCTTGTCTACCAATGGTACATCCAAAAGTATTTTCAAATTTCAATTCCGAGAAGTTGGTCAAAGTTGAAACTCGACCGTGCGTTTTCGCTAGACTTGGGCTTAAAGGGGGAGAAAAAAGCTCGAAACGTCACAAAAGTTGGCACGAACGCTTGTCTACCAATGTGACATCCAAATATATTCTCAAATTTAAATTCCAAGAAGTTGGTCAAAGATGAAAATCGACCGTGCGTTTTCGCTAAACTTGGGCTTAAAGTGGGAGAAAATAGCTCTGAACGTCACGAAAGTTGGCATGGACGCTTGTCTACCAATGGGACATCCAATTCTATCCTCAAATTTAAATTCTGAGAAGTTGGTCAAAGTTGAAACTCGACCGTGCGTTGTCGCTAGACTTGGGCTTAAAGGGTGGAAAGTAGCTCGGAATGTCACGAAAGTTGGCGTGTGCACTTGTCTACCAACAGGACATCAAAATCTATGCTCAATTTTCAATTCCGAGAAGTTGGTCAAAGTTGAAACTCGACCGTGCATTTTCACTAGACTTGCGCTTAAAGTGAGAGAAAATAGTTTGAAACGTCACGAAAGTTGGCATGCGCACTTGTCTACCAACGGGACATCCAAAACTATTCTCATATTTCAATTCCGAGAAGTTGGTCAAAGTCAAAACCCGACCGTGCGTTTTCGCTAGACTTGGGCTTAAAGGGGGAGAAAATAGCTCGAAACGTCACGCAAGTTGGCGTGCACGCTTGTCTACCAATGGGACATCCAAATCTATTGTCAAATTTCAATTCCTAGATGTTGGTCAAAGTCAAAACTCCACCATGCGTTTCCGCCAGACTCGGGATTTAAGGGTGTGAAATTAGCTCGTAACGTCATGAAAGTTATTGTGCTTGCATGTCTACAAATGGGACATCCAAATTTTATCTCAATTTTCAATTCTGAGAAGTAGGTCAAAACCGAAACGCGAGTATGCGTTTTCTCTAGAGTTGGGCTTAAAGGAGGAGAAAATAGCTCGGAACGTCGCGAAAGTTGGTGTGGACGCTTGTCTGCCAATGGGACATCCAAATCTATTCTCAAATTTCAATTCCGAGAAGTTGGTCAAAGTTGAAACTCTACCGTGCGTGTTCGCTAGACTTGGGATTAAAGGGTGGGAAAATAGCTCGAAAAGTCACGAAAGTTGGTGTGCGCACTTGTCTACCAATGGCACATCCAAATCTATTCTTGAATTTCAATTCCGAGAAGTTGGTCAAATTAAAGGGTGTGAAATTAACTTGAGCTTAAAGGGTGTGAAATTAACTTGAGCTTAAAGGGTGTGAAATTAACTTGTAATGTCAGGAACGTTGTTGTGCGCGAATGTCTTCAAATGGGACATCTAAATCTATGCTCAATTTTCAATTCTGAGAAGTTGGTGAAAGTCGAAACTCGACTGTACGTTTTCGCTAGAGTTGGGCTTAAAGGGGGAGAAAATAGCTCGGAACATCACGAAAGTTGGTGTGGACTCTTGTCTACCAATGGGACATCCAAAACTATTCTCAAATTTCAATTCCGAGAAGTTGGTCAAAGTCGAAACTCGACCGTGCGTTTTCGCTAGACTTGGGCTTATAGAGGGAGAAAATAGCTCGGAACGTCACGCAAGTTGGCGTGCACGCTTGTCTACCAATGGGACATCCAAATCTATTGTCAAATTTCAATTCCCAGATGTTGGTCAAAGTCAAAACACCACCATGCATTTTCGCTAGACTTGGCCTTAAAAGGTGAGAAAATAGCTCGGAACGTCACAAAAGTTGGCGTGCGCACTTGTTTACCAACGGGACATCCAGATCTATGCTCAATTTTCAATTCCGAGAAGTTGGTAAAAGTCCAAATTCGACCGTGCGTTTTCGCTAGACATGGGTATAAAGAGTGGGAAAATAGCTCGGAACGTCATGAATGTTGGTATGCGCACTTGTCTACCAATGGGACATCCAAATATATGCTCAATCTTCAATTACGCAAAGTAGGTCAAAGTTGAAACTCGGCCGTGCATTTTCGCTAGAGTTGGGCTTAAAGTGGGAGAAAATAGCTCTGAACATCACGAAAGTTGGGATGGACGCTTTTCTACCAATGGGACATCCAATTCTATCCTCAAATTTAAATTCCGAGAAGGTCGTCAAAGTTGAAACTTGGCTGTGCGTTTTCGCTAGACTTGGGCTTAAAGGGTGGGAAAATAGCTCGGAACGTCACGAAAGTTGGCGTGCGCACTTGTCTACCAACGGGACATCCAAATCTATTCTCAAATTTCAATTCCGAGAAGTTGGTCAAAGTCGAAACGCCACCATGCGTTTTCGCTAGACTTGAGCTTAAAGGGTGTGAAATTAGCTCGTAATGTCATGAAAGTTGTTGTGCGCAAATGTCTACAAATGGGACATCTAAATCTATGCTCAATTTTCAATTCTGAGAAGTTGGTGAAAGTCGAAACTCGACCGTACGTTTTCGCTAGAGTTGGGCTTAAAGGGGGAGAAAATAGCTCGGAATGTCACGAAAGTTGGTGTGGACTCTTGTCTACCAATGGGACATCAAAAACTATTCTCAAATTTCAATTCTGGGAAGTTGGTCAAAGTTGAAACTTGGTCGTGCGTTTTTGCTAGACTTGGGCTTAAAGGGTGGGAAAATAGCTCGGAACGTCACGAAAGTTTGCATGCGCACTTGTTTACCAACTGGACATCCAGCTCTATGCTCAATTTTCAATTCCGAGAAGTTGGTGAAAGTCGAAATTCGACCGTGAGTTTTCGATAGACATGGGTATAAAGAGAGGGAAAATAGATCGGAACATCACGAATGTTGGCGTGCGCACTTGTCTACCAACGGGACATCCAAATATATGCTCAATTTTCAATTCCGCAAAGTAGTTCAAAGTCAAAACTCGGACGTTCGTTTTCGCTAGACTTGGGCTTAAAGTGGGAGAAAATAGCTCTGAACGTCACGAAAGTTGGCATGGACGCTTGTCTACCAATGGGCATCCAATTCTATCCTCAAATTTGAATTCCGAGAAGTTGGTCAAAGTTGAAACTTGGCCATGCGTTTTCGCTAGACTTGGGCTTAAAGGGTGGGAAAATAGCTGGGAACGTCACGAAAGTTGGCGTGCGCACTTGTCTACCAACGGGAGATCCAAATATATGCTCAATATTTAATTCCGCAAAGTAGGTCAAAGTCGAAATTCAACCGTGCGTTTTCGCTAGACTTGGGCTTAAAATGGGTGAAAATAGCTCTGAACGTCATGAAATTTGGCGTGCGCACTTGTCTACCAACGGGACATCTAAATCTATGCTCAATTTTCAATTATGAGAAGTTGGTCAAAGTCGAAATGCCACCGTGCGTTTTCACTAGACTTGAGCTTAAAGGGTGTGAAATTAGCTCGTAACGTCACGAAAGTTGTTGTGTGTGCATGTCTACAAATGGGACATCCAAATCTATTCTCAATTTTCAATTCCGAGAAGTAGGTCAAAGCCGAAACGCGACCGTGCCATTTCTCTAGAGTTGGGCTTAAAGGGGGAGAAAATAGCTCGGAATGTCACAAAAGTTGGTGTGGACGCTTGTTTACCAATGGGACATCCAAAACTATTCTCAAATTTCAATTCCAAGAAGTTGGTCAAAGTTGAAATTCGACCGTGCGTTTTCGCTAGACTTGGGCTTAAAGGGTGGAAAACTAGCGCACTTGTCTACCAACGGGACATCCAAATACATGCTCAATTTTCAATTCCGCAAAGTAGGTCAAAGTCGAAACTCGATCGTGCGTTTTTGCTAGACTTGGGCTTAAAGTGGGAGAAAATAGCTCTGAACATCACGAATGTTGGCATGGACGCTTGTCTACCAATGGGACATCCAATTCTATCCTCAAATTTGAATTCCGAGAAGATGGTGAAAGTCGAAATTCGACCGTGTGTTTTTGCTAGACATGGGTATAAAGAGTGGGAAAATAGCTCGAAACGTCACGAATGTTGGTGTGCACACTTGTCTACCAAAGGGCAATCCAAATATATGCTCAATTTTCAATTCCGCAAAGTAGGTCAAAGTAGAAACTCGACCGTGCGTTTTCGCTAGACTTGGGCTTAAAGTGGTAGAAAATAGCTCTGAACGTCACGAAAGTTGGCATGGATGCTTGTCTACCAATGGGACATCCAATTCTATCCTCAAATTTAAATTCCGAGAATTTGGTCAAAGTTGAAACTTGGCCGTTCATCTTCGCTAGACAGGGCGGGAAAATAACTCGGAATGTCACGAAAGTTGGCATGCGCACTTGTTTACCAATGGGACATCCAGATCTATCCTCAATTTTCAATTCCAAGAAGTTGGTGAAAGTCGAAATTTGACCGTGCGTTTTCGCTAGACATTGGTATAAAGAGTGGGAAAATAGCTCGGAATGTCACGAATGTTGGCATGCGCACTTGTCTACCAACGGGACATCCAAATATATGCTCAATTTTTAATTCTGCAAAGTAGATCAAAGTCGAAATTCAACTGTGCGTTTTTGCTAGACTTGGGCTTAAAGTGGGTGAAAATAGCCCTGAACGTCACAAAAGTTGGCATGGATGCTTGTCTAACAATGGGACATCCAAATCTATTCTCAAATTTAAATTCCGAGAAGTTGGTCAAAGTTGAAAATCGACCGTGCGTTTTCGCTAGACTTGGGCTTAAAGGGTGGAAAAGTAGCTCGGAATGTCACGAAAGTTGGCGTGCGCACTTGTTTACCAACGGGACATCCAAATCTATGCTCAATTTTCAATTCCGAGAAGTTGGTCAAAGTCGAAACGCCACCGTGCGTTTTCACTAGACTTGAGATTAAAGGGTGTGAAATTAGCTTGTAACGTCATGAAAGTTATTGTGCGCATATGTCTACAAACGGGACATCCAAATCTATTCTCAATTTTCAATTCCGAGAAGTAGGTCAAAGCCAAAACGCGACCGTGCGTTTTCTGTAGAGTTCGGCTTAAACGGGGAGAAAATAGCTCGGAACGTCACGAAAGTTGGTGTGGACGCTTGTCTACTAATGGTACATCCAAAACTATTTTCAAATTTCAATTCCGAGAAGTTGGTCAAAGTTGAAACTCGGTCGTGCGTTTGCGCTAGACTTGGGCTTAAAGGGGGAGAAAAAAGCTCGAACCGTCACAAAAGTTGGCAGGGACGCTTTTCCACCAATGTGACATCCAAATCTATTATCAAATTTAAATTCCAAGAAGTTGGTCAAAGATGAAAATAGACCATGTGTTTTCGATAGACTTGGGCTTAAAAGGTGAGAAAATAGCTCAGAACGTCACGAAAGTTAGCGTGCGTACTCGTCTACCAACGGGACATCCAAATCTATGCTCAATTTTCAATTCCGAGAAGTTGGTCAAATTCGAAACTCGACCGTACGTTTTCGGTAGAATTGGGCTTAAAGGGGGAGAAAATAGCTTGGAACGTCACGAAAGTTGGTGTGCGCACTTGTCTACCAACGGGACATCCGAATAAATGCTCAATTTTCGATTCCGCAAAGTAGGTCAAAGTCGAAACTCGACCGTGTGTTTTCGCTAGACATGGTCTTAAAGTGGGAGAAAATAGCTCTGAACGTCACGAAAGTTGGCATGGACGCTTGTCTACCAATGGGACATCCAATTCTATCCTCAAATTTAAATTCCGAGAAGTTGGTCAGAGTTGAAACTCGACCGTGTGTTGTCGCTAGACTTGGGCTTAAAGGGTGGAAAGTAGCTCAAAACGTCACGAAAGTTGGCGTGTGCACTTGTCTACCAACATGACATGAAAATCTATGCTCAATTTTCAATTCCGAGAAGTTGGTCAAATTTGAAACTCGACCGTGCGTCTTCGCTAGACTTGCGCTTAAAGTGAGAGAAAATAGCTCGAAACATCACGAAAGTTGGCATGCGCACTTGCCTACCAATGGGACATCCAAAACTATTCTCAAATTTCAATTCCGACAAGTTGGTCAAAGTCGAAACTCGACCGTGCGTTTTCGCTAGACTTGGGCTTAAAGGGGGAGAAAATAGCTCGGAACATCACGCAAGTTGGCGTGCACGCTTGTCTACCAATGGGACATCCAAATCTATTGTCAAATTTCAATTCCCAGATGTTGGTCAAAGTCAAAACGCCACCATGCGTTTTCGCTAGACTCGAGATTTAAGGGTGTGAAATTAGCTCGTAACGTCATGAAAGTTGTTGTGCGCGCATGTCTACAAATGGGACATCCAAATCTATTCTCAATTTTCAATTCTGAGAAGTAGGTCAAAACCGAAACTTGACTATGCGTTTTCTCTAGAGTTGGGTTTAAAGGGGGAGAAAATAGCTCGGAACGTCCCGAAAGTTGGTGTGGACGCTTATCTACCAATGGGACATCCAAATATATTGTCAAATTTCAATTCCAAGAAGTTGGTCAAAGTTGAAACTCGACCGTGCGTGTTCGCTAGACTTGGGCTTAAAGGGTGGGAATATACCTCGAAACGTCACGAAAGTTGGTGTGTGCACTTGTCTACCAACGGCACATCCAAATCTATTCTCAAATTTCAATTCCGAGAAGTTGGTCAAAGTCGAAACGCCACCATGCGTTTTCGCTAGACTTGAGCTTAAAGGGTGTGAAATTAGCTCGTAATGTCGCTTAAAGTTGTTGTGCGTGAATGTCTACAAATGGGACATCTAAATCTATGCTCAATTTTCAATTCTGAGAAGTTGGTGAAAGTCAAAACTCGACCGTACCTTTTCTCTAGAGTTGGGCTTAAAGGGGGAGACAATAGCTCGGAACGTCATGAAAGTTGGTGTGGACTCTTGTCTACCAATGGGACATCCAAAACTATTCTGAAATTTCAATTCCGGTAAGTTGGTCAAAGTTGAAACTTGGCCATGCGTTTTTCGCTAGACTTGGGCTTAAAGGGCGGGAAAATAGCTCGGAACATCATGAAAGTTGGCGTGAGCACTTGTTTACCAACGGGACATCCAGATATATGCTCAATTTTCAATTCCGAGAAGTTGGTGAAAGTCGAAATTCGACTGTGCGTTTTCGCTAGACATGGGTATAAAGAGTGGGAAAATAGCTCGGAACGTCACGAATGTTGGTGTGCGCACTTGTCTACCAACGGGACATCTAAATCTATGCTCAATTTTCAATTCTGAGAAGTTGGTGAAAGTCGAAACTCGACCATACGTTTTCGCTAGAGTTGGGCTTAAAGTGGGAGAAAATAGCTCTGAACGTCACGAAATTTGGCATGGACGCTTGTCTACCAATGGGGCATCCAATTCTATCCTCAAATTTAAATTCCAAGAAGTTGGTCAAAGTTGAAACTTGGCCGTTCGTCTTCGCTAGACTTGGGCTTAAAGGTGAGAAAATAGCTCGGAATGTCACGAAAGTTGGCGTGTGCACTTGTTTACCAACAGGACATCCAAATCTATGCTCAATTTTCAATTGCGAGAAGTTGGTGGAAGTCAAAATTCGACCGTGCATTTTCGCTAGACATGGGTATAAAGAGTGGGAAAATAGCTCGGAACGTCACGAATGTTCGCATGCGCACTTGTCTACCAACGGGACATCCAAATATATGCTCAATTTTTAATTCCGCAAAGTAGGTCAAAGTCGAAATTGAACCGTGCGTTTTCGCTAGACTTGGGCTTAAAGTGGGTGAAAATAACTCTAAACGTCACGAAAGTTGGCATGGATGCTTGTCTACCAATGGGACATCCAAATCTATTCTCAAATTTGAATTTCGAGAAGTTGGTGAAAGTTGAAAATCGACCGTTTGTTTTCACTAGACTTGGGCTCAAAGGGTGAGAAAATAGCTGGGAACGTCATGAAATTTGGCGTGCGCACTTGTCTACCAACGGGACATCCAAATCTATGCTCAATTTTCAATTCCGAGAAGTTGGTCAAAGTCGAAACGCCACCGTACGTTTTCACTAGACTTGAACTTAAAGGGTGTAAAATTAGCTCGTAACGTCACGAAAGTCATAATTATTTTTACTACTTTATATTGCTTTTATTTTCTATTCACACTATATATGAAAGTTAAAGTTTAAATTTTATTGTTTAAATATTACAAATTTATCAAATATCTTAATAATTATAGTTTAATAATTTTAACTATTTTATAATATTTTTATTTTATAAATAGAAATTAGGGTTTTATTATTAATTAAAAGATTTTGATCTTAATTATAGTATTAAAATTTAATTCTTACACATTAGTAGATTTTTTTTTAATTTATTGTTTAATTTATTGTTTAATTTTTATTGCTAATAATAAATTTATGATTTAAATTTTAGTTTATTTTTTTACTTTTGAAATATTATACTTTTTAAAATATTAAAATATTTTTTAATATTTTATTAATTTATTTTATAATTTTATAATAATTATATTTTAATAAAAAATTTAAATAAATATTATTACAAATGTATTAAAATATAATTATATATTTGAGAGTTTTTCTTGGCTTTGAGATTTTAAGATCTCTACTGACAAGACCAACCACGTGAAGGTGAAAGCTCATATAGCCTCAAAAATTGTGCTTTGATGTTGTTGTTACAACAAAGCGATAATCTATGCTTTGTTGTTGTTATATCAACAAAGCGGGTTGTTTAAAATTTTTAAATATTTTATTTACGTATTTTTATTAAGTTGATTTTATTATGATTATAATGTTATTTGATTTATTAAAAGTTAAAAAATAATAAAATATATTTGATTTTTTCATAAATTTTAATATAAAAAACAAATAACAAATGAAATAAATAAAAATAAAAAAATAAAAAAAACAATATTAAAAAAATAAAAATAAAATAAAATGTGAATTTATATAGTATATATTTATTATTATAATACAAATAAGCATATATATATATAACTATAAGTTATTTATGATTTACACAATAAGAAATTTACATACATAAAAATAAATATAAACATACAAATCTATATGAACAATTATAAATTTACATAAAGATTTATATATCCAAAACATAAAGATTTATATGTACAAAGATCTACAAACACAAATACATAGTTGCTTACACAAATCATCTACAAAAATCCACAAATACAAATCATAGAGTTGCATACAAAAAAATATTATTTCATCTAGCAAACATAAAAATTATTTCATCTAATAAACATAGAGTTGCATACAAAAAACATTATTTAATCTAACAAACATAGAAATCATCTCGTCTAACAAACACATAGAAATGCATTAAAAAATCATTAATTCATATAGCAAACATAAAAAGCATACCATTTGACAAACATATAATTGCATGCAAAATACATGTATAAAGATCTCAAACACAAACATAGAGTTGCATACAAAAAATATTATTTCCTCTAACAAACGCAAAAATAATCTCATATGATAAACACATAGAATTGCATACACAATACATGTATAAAAATCTCAAACACAAACACAGAGTTGCATACAAAAAACATTATTTCTTCTAACAAACACTTAGAGTTGCTTCCAAAAAAGATTATTTAATCTAACAAACACATAGAATTGTTTAAAAAAAAAAATATTTCATCTAACAAACATAAAATCATCTCATCTGACAAACACATACAATTGCATACAAAATACATGCAGAAAGATCTCAAACACAAACACATAGAGCTGCATACAAAAACATTATTTCATCTAACAAACATAAAAATCCTTTCATATAACAAAGACACGGGAACATTATTTCATCTAACAAACATGAACATCATCTCATCTAGCAAACATGAACATCATCTCATCCACTAATACATAGAGTTGCATACACAATATATGTAAAAAGTTTTCAAACACAAACACATAGAGTTGCATACAAAATATATGTACAAAGATTTCAAACACATCAAAAAATTACACTAAAATCAACAAAAAAATACACCCAAAGAATACACTAAAATACAACAAATATAAATAATATAAATGTAATAATATAAATACTATAAAAATAAATATAAATAATAACAATGTAACATAACTACTATCTAAATAAAATTGAAAAAATGTAAAATAGAAAAAATGTAAAATAGAAAAAAAAAAAAAAAAAGTGAAAAAGTATATATTCAATCAAAATAAATAAAAAAAATGAAAAAAACAAAAGTAAAAATTAAAAAACAAAATTAAAGAAAAATAAATATAAAAATGATTAGAATTTCAAATATATGTAATAAAGTTTATTTATGTGTTAGATAAATTTTGAAATTAGTTTGTGTGAAAACATCAAGTGCAAAATGAAGTTTATTTATGTTGGAGAAATTATCAGATTAGTTTATGCAAAATGAAGTTTATTTATGTTGGAGAAATTATCAAATTAGTTTATGTAAAGACCATTAGTAGAAAATGAATACGAAATTATCAGATTAGTTTGTGCAAAATGAAGTTTATTTATGTTGGAGAAATTATCAGATTAGTTTAGGCAAAATGAAGTTTATTTATGTTGGAGAAATTATCAGATTAGTTTATGCAAAATGAAGTTTATTTATGTTGGAGAAATTATCAAATTAGTTTATGTAAATACCATTAGTAGAAAATGAATACGAAAAAAACATACCACCTCATAACACTATAAGAGACTACTCTAAAGATGATGGGGCCCCCCAACATCTAGAGCATTTGGATGGGTTTAATCCCATCCCAAAAAAATATAATTATATATATTAAAAATAATATGTTTGTAAGTCTCTATCTTTACAAAACTCTCAAAAATAATAAACTATAAAAGTCTTGTTGTAAATAACATTGAATCAATGTTCAAAGGTGCTTGATACCTGAAAAGATAACAACCAACAAAAAAATGAGATGCATTCTCATTAAAATATTACTTTGAATAAAAACATGAAAACTATAAATATCACTACCTTTCTATTTTTATTTATTAATATTTTTAAAAATAACACACCAAAAGAATCCATGTGTTGCAATTCAGTTCATATGATGAATGAATGTTTAAATGCTCGATATCTGGAAAAACAACAAAACAAAATATATATGAGACATCCTTATTTAAATATTACTCTAAATATTAAAAAATATGAAAAAAATAATGATCATCATTATGTCTTACCTCTCTTTCTGTTAATTAACATTTTCCAAAACTAATAGGACAATGACATTCCCAAAAGTTAGAGCAATGCAATATGTTCTCCATAAGTTACAGAGCAAAGCAATCTGTATATTGCAAATCCTGTACATCAACCCACTTCTAAAAATGCTCACACATATAAAACATTAACAAAATTGTCGTACATATAAACTATTGATAAAAATTGGCATACATATAAACTATTAATAAAAATTGTCATACATATAAAATATTAAAAATTATCATACATATAAACTATCAATAAAACATTTAAACTCAGTTTTCTTTAAATTACACACTAAATTACACGCACACAGGTCATATGGATCACATTAAATTAGACACAGGTCATATAAAACATTAAAAATTATCATACATATAAACTTTTAATAAAACATTTAAACCCAGTTTCCTTTAAATTAAACACATATTATATAGATCACATTAAATTAAACACATGTCATATGGATTAGATTAAAACTTATATGTTAAGACAGATTAAATTACATAGGTCATATGGTCAGATTAAGACTTATATGTTAAGACTGAGATTAAATTACACCGGTCCATATGGTCAGATCAGATCCACTATTCCTAATCAATTCTAAAGATTTTTGATGTGAATAAATATGTATATAAAAAATGTTTAGGAGCATTATGCATTATTTTCTTGAAAAGTAAGTATGCACATCATAAAAAAACAAATAGAAAACTCACATTTAAACAATTTCCACAAGTTTAAAATGCATGAGTTCGCAAACACATGGGTTATAGGTTTGTTCAGTGCACAAATTGCCTGTCATATGGCCTGATCAAAGGGGTGCATGAATGGACAAATAGACAATTGACTCATACAATATTCCACGTATACCTAAATATAACAAACAACAACCCAGTTCCATTGCCCACCTCGTTGAATGAATGGATCAAACCATTGTGTAGGAAAAGTGGAGCTGCTCGAGGCTGTGAGGACAGCTAGAAACTATAAAACCCCAAGATCAGATTACTGCTCGGCTATTAGGTATATCAGATCAGATTACTTAAACCCCAAAAGCATCGGATCAGATTCATGAGATCAGATCGGAAGCATAGGGAGGCACAGATCTCGTGCTATGCGCCCTTTCCTATGTACTGCTCGGTATTAGGTATATCAGTTTACATGGCAAAGGGCGCTGGAAATTTCTCGCCAAAGCAGCGGGTATGTATGAGTAAAATCTCTGATTAGGTTTATGGATTATTGAATTTCGATATAATATTGCCTTCTACAGGGGAAATTTTTGAGGTTTTTGGTCATTGTTGATTCAGACAACAATTTACTCATGTCATGGGCGATTAGATAGGAATTAATTCACCAGCGAGTCTGTATATTTTCCCAGCAGAAACTTGAAATTTATGTATTGTGCAGGCCTCAAGAGAACTGGTAAGAGCTGCAGGCTAAGGTGGAATAGTTTTCTCCGGCCTGATCTCAAACGCAGCAAGATCACTTCCGAAGAACGTTTGATTATAGAACTCCACATCCGATGGGGAAACAGGTTTGGTATATAAACTTATAAAAAGGAACATATACAGTCGATTGTGATATTCAATAAATTGATGCAATTTTAAATGGGCAGAGAGTTTATCAGGAAGGGTGGCCAAGGAAATCAAGAATTTATGGAGAACTCGTATTAAGAGAGTTTATCAGGAAGGACGAACAAGGAAATCAAGAATTGATGGAGAACTCTTATTAAGAGAGTTTATCAGGAAGGATGGACAAGGAAATCAAGAATTGATGGAGAACTCGTATTAAGAGAAAATTTAATCTACAGGCTGAGGGTCGCAACAGTGAGGCATGGATGCAGACAACCAAATAGATTTTGAATACTCAAAGGGCTCTTACTGTCTCGCGACTAAATATCAATTACTGTTTGACCAAGATCGTGTAGAACCTTCGAATAGCTTCCCAAGGAAAAGTACTGAGGAGATAGAGGTTCAGACAAACAAAACCCCAAATTCGCAAACCTTCGTATAGCTTCCCAAGGCAAAGTACTGAGGAGATAGAGGTTCAGACAAACAAAACCCCAAATCTGCAAAACGATATCTGGAACAAGCGATTTCCCACACAGCTAATGCTAGTTCTGTTCCTACAATTTCTATTTCTATTCTAAAAGATACAGAGAGAGAGACATACCTGTGATGATGGACCTGGCCCTCGGCTATTACAACTCCGCAACATCCTTAATTCCTGCTTCAAAATTCAAAAAAGAAAACCTCCTTAATTCATGCTTTGAAATTCAAAAAAGATAACCTCCGCTATTACACCTCCACAGCATCCTTAATTCCTGAATTCAACCTACAATTTCTATTCCTATTCTAAGAAAACCATGAATGTATCGTGAATTCAACCTACAATTTCTATTCCTATTCTAAGAAAACCATGAATATAAAAAGATACAGAGAAAGACATACCTGTGATGATGGACCTGGCCCTCCGCTATTACAGCTCCATAGCATCCCTAATTCTTGCTTCGAAATTCAAATTCAAATTAAAAAAGATACCATCCTTTGTCACAAGCTGCAACAACACACAACCACAACAAAGACACAGACAGATAAATACACTGTCAGACAAACCACAGAGACAAACAGACAACAGAGGAAGCGCTTCCATACAATACAAAGACTCTAAAAACACAGCGTGCAAATGACAAAGGAGGTACACAAACTAAGCAATTACAAACTCGGACATATATATATGCTGCCGTCTGTCCTCCACCGTCACAGGAGCAGATCCTAAAAATAATAGAATTCCAAAAATTGCTGCTATACCGCGCCGATTTTCAACAAAAAAAATTGAGGTGCGTTTGTCAAGAAATCCGTTATAAGCTTTTTAAAATATTCAATTCCACTTTGTTTTTGTTTTTTTTTTAATTTGAATATTATTTTAATTTTCTTGTTTTTAATTTTTAATTTTTTTAATTTCTCCTTTTTACACTTCTTTAAATTTTTTAAATAATTTATTGACTTGCATAATTTGAATGCTATGGGTTTTCTTAAGTGCTAAATTTATCTAGATGTTTAGAAAAATAATTTAATCAACTAAATTTTTAAATTCCATATAACCGGATTCCAACTAAGTTTTGGCCAAAAACGAAATCGTAGATATTTTTAGAAATACCTTCCTGAACAAACATTATGCACTTTTCTTTAATTAATTTGTGTTTCAATCATTGGAAGAGTGTGCCCTGATTTCTTCAGCCGAGGGATATGAATCTGGCTGTTCCATGACTGTCAAGGAAATGTCTGCTACTGCTGTCAAGGATATGAATCTGTCTGTGCCGAAGATTTATTATGCTGCCACAAAGCAACTCTACAAATATAACTGAAGATCTGCCATAAACAATGTCAAAAGATAAACTGCTGCAAGAATATGTCTGCGCATTATCTTTTCAATCTGCAGACTCAAAGAATATGTCCTCTGCTTCCCTAGTTATGCTACCATGTGTGTGCTGCTTTCCTCGGGTTTGACTGTGACAATAGAAGCTCGAACGCTTGCCGCTTATTCTTCCTCTCTTATTGATGATGATCTTTACTTTCCACCACCAACAGGTATGATTGTATTCCAACTCGCAAAATCAAATTAGTTTTTTCAAGCCATCTCACAATATCTTTCTAATAAATCTCCCATAATGCTTTTTTATATGAATTATTTAGTTGCGGAAAAGAGATCAAGCGAGAGGACTCTAAGAACCTCTAGGCGTCCACCACTTGTGCCGAGATCTCCCGTGGGAAGCAGTCATAAGCCTTATGTCAGGCCCAAGTATTTGCCGCCTCCACCGATAGAATATTTGCAGGGTGGGTGTTTTTATGATGTTAAGTACAAAGCTATGCCATGATTCATATTAACACCTCTGTTGAAGATTCCTATTTGTGTTTTGGTTTAGGGATTCTTATTTGTGATTTGAACTTTCAATAGAAAATGCCATATACAGTTCGTACAAGAGCTTTCAAGCTGGAGCTGTTGTCTTTGATAAAGGTTTTGAACTAGGGATTACAAAATTTTAAGTGTTTTTTTTCAATGAATTATTTATTGTATTAATAAGAGTTACCTTTTATTATAAATTATCAATTAATTATATAAAAACTAAGGTATATTAAAGTTTATACGTTGCTATCAATCATTTTTCTTAATTAATGTACAATAATAATTTGTTCTATATAGAAGGATATTTAAAATTTATGATACATTGTCAAGATTCACATATATGTATTCTATTTAGAAATGAGCATCTTTTAAAAAGAATGTATAAAGGGTATTTTGCAATGTTTAATGGGCATCTTTTAAAAATATGTAAAAGGGGTATTTTGCAATGTTTGGTGGTTAAGAGATTTTTATTTTTTACAAAAAGAGAATGGAAGTTCTAGCAACAAGCATAATTACATCACAATCAATCAATCATTATATGAGGCACCACTTGTAAGATATAAAATATATATTTGTAATTGAATAATATAAATGAAATTTGGGTCAAAGTTTGTGTTCCTTAAAAGATATTCCACTTTGGATTCACTTATTTTTTTTTAACAAGATATATATATGGGCCAAGAAACATAGTCACAAGTTCCATGGTCAAAGTTGATTGTAAAAGATGGGCTCTCTTTCATGGATATTGATGCTATGAAATTAATTTGATAACTATTTACCTACTAGTTATTTATGTCTAGCTACATGTTATCACCCAACTTCTTCCAATTATCTACCATCAACTACCCAAATTATTCATGCATCCATGCTACAAGTTATTTTTTATATTTCTGTTTTATTATAATTGTTAGCTCCCATTTATCCATGCCTAGCTATATGTTATCGCCCACATTAGAGTTATCCATGCATCACCTACCACTTTTTTTTTATATTTCTCTTTTTATTATTGTTTATTTGGAATTTTGAACAACATCCTAAAATCAATTTGGATAGTACACTTGCGGCATAGATGGTAGTCCATGCCCAAATTCTAAGATATAAATTCCTATTTACCTATAAACGCCTATCAGGTTAATTAGATCTTAAACACTAATTTTGTTGTTTAAATAAGAATAACTACTAGAACTTGAATATAATGTCTTAAGAAACAATTAGAAAACACGTTATTACAACTAAATATGAAGAACAAGTCACATATAACTTGTTTATGGCCACAAATTAAGTGGTTGTGCTAGTAGGATATTTACTAACAAAAGACAATGTGTATGTGTATATTTAGAATCAGTGAAACCCTCAAGCTGAGAAGAACCAGCTGTGTACTGAATGCCGAACTTGGAAGTGCCTTGAAGATACTTAAGAATGCGCTTAGCTGCCTTCCAATGATTCTCATGAGGATCCTGAGAGAACCGAGATACAAGACCAACTCCAAAGGAGATTTTGGTGAAAGTCGAAATTCGACCGTGCGTTTTCGCTAGACATGGGTATAAAGAGCAGGAAAATAACTCAGAACGTCATGAATGTTGGTGTGCGCACTTGTCTACCAACAGGACATCCAAATATATGCTCAATTTTCAATTCCACAAAGTAGGTCAAAGTCGAAACTCGACCGTGCGTTTTCGCTAGACTTGGGGTTAAAGTGGGAGAAAATAGCTCGGAACGTCACGAAAGTTTGTGTGGACTCTTGTCTACCAATGGGACATACAAAACTATTCTCAAATTTCAATTCCGGGAAGTGGGAGAAAATAGCTCTGAACGTCAAGAAAGTTGGCATGGATGCTTGTCTACCAATGGGACATCCAAATCTATTGTCAAATTTCAATTCCCAGATGTTGGTCAAAGTTGAAACTCAACCGTGCATTTTCGCTAGACTTGCGCTTAAAGTGAGAGAAAATAGCCCAAAACGTCACGAAATTTGGCATGCGCACTTTTCTACCAACGGGACATCCAAAACTATTCTCAAATTTCAATTCCGAGAAGTTGGTCAAAGTTGAAACTCGACCATGCGTTTTCGCTAGACTTGGGCTTAAAGGGGGAGAAAATAGCTCGGAACGTCACGCAAGTTGGCGTGCATGATTCTCTACCAATGGGACATCCAAATCTATTGTCAAATTTCAATTCCTAGATGTTGGTCAAAGTCAAAACGACACCATGCGTTTTCGCTAGACTCAGGATTTAAGGGTGTGAAATTAGCTCGTAACGTCATGAAAGTTGTTTTGCGCGCATGTCTACAAATGGGACATCCAAATCTATTCTCAATTTTCAATTCTGACAAGTAGGTCAAAACCGAAACATGACTATGCGTTTTCTCTAGAGTTGGGCTTAAAGGGGGAGAAAATAGCTCGGGATGTCGCGAAAGTTGGTGTGGATGCTTGTCTACCAATGGGACATCCAAATCTATTCACAAATTTCAATTCTGAGAAGTTGGTCAAAGTTGAAACTCGACCGTGCGTGTTCGCTAGACTTTGGCTTAAAGGGTGGGAAAATAGCTCAAAACGTAACGAAAGCTGGCGTGTGCACTTGTCTACCAACAGCACATCCAAATCTTTTCTCAAATTTCAATTCCGAGAAGTTGGTCAAAGTCGAAACGCCAGCATGCGTTTTCGCTAGATTTGAGCTTAAAGCGTGTGAAATTAGCTCGTAATGTCACGAAAGTTGTTCTGCACGAATGTCTACAAATGGGACATCTAAATCTATGCTCAATTTTCAATTCTGAGAAGTTGGTGAAAGTCGAAACTCGACCGTATGTTTTCGCTAGAGTTGGGCTTAAAGGGGGATAAAATAGCTCGGAACGTCACGAAAGTTGGCATGGATGCTTTTCTACCAATGGGACATCCAAATCTATTCTCAAATTTAAATTCTGAGAAGTTGGTCAAAGTTGAAAATCGACCATTGCGTTTTCACTAGACTTGGGCTCAAAGGGTGAGAAAATAGCTTGGAACGTCACGAAAGTTGGCGTACGCACTTGTCTAACAACGGGACATCCAAATATATGCTCAATTTTCAATTCGGAGAAGTTGGTCAAAGTTGAAACTCGACCAACCATGCGTTTTTCGCTAGACTTGCGCTTAAAGTGAGAGAAAATAGCTCGAAACGTCACGAAAGTTGGCATGCGCACTTGTCTACCAATGGTACATCCAAAACTATTTTCAAATTTGAATTCCAAGAAGTTGGTGAAAGTTGAAACTCGACCGTGCGTTGTCGTTGACTTGGGCTTAAAGGGTGGAAAGTAGCTCCGAATGTCACGAAAGTTGGCGTGTGCACTTGTCTACCAACACGACATCAAAATCTATGCTCAATTTTCAATTCCCAGATGTTGGTCAAAGTCAAAACGCCACCATGCGTTTTCGCTAGACTCGGGATTTAAGGGTGTGAAATTAGCTCGTAACGTCATGAAAGTTGTTGTGTGCGCATGTCTACAAATGAGACATCCAAATCTATTCTCAATTTTCAATTCTGAGAAGTAGATAAAAACCGAAACATGACTATTCGTTTTCTCTAGAGTTGGGCTTAAAGGGGGAGAAAATAGCTCGTAACGTCGCGAAAGTTGGTGTGGATGCTTGTCTACCAATGGGACATCCAAATCTATTCACAAATTTCAATTCTGAGAAGTTGGTCAAAGTTGAAACTCGACCGTGCGTGTTCGCTAGACTTGGGCTTAAAGGGTGGGAAAATAGCTCGAAACATAACGAAAGTTGGCGTGCGCACTTGTCTACCAACATCACATCCAAATCTATTCTCAAATTTCAATTCCGAGAAGTTGGTCAAAGTCGAAACGCCACCATGCGTTTTCGCTAGATTTGAGCTTAAAGGGTGTGAAATTAGCTCGTAATGTCACGAAAGTTGTTCTGCACGAATGTCTACAAATGGGACATCTAAATCTATGCTCAATTTTCAATTCTGAGAAGTTGGTGAAAGTCGAAACTTGACCGTACGTTTTCATTAGAGTTGGGCTTAAAGGGGGAGAAAATAGCTCGGAACGTCACGAAAGTTGGCATGGATGCTTGTCTACCAATGGGACTTCCAAATCTATTCTCAAATTTAAATTCCGAGAAGTTGGTCAAAGTTGAAAATCGACCATGGCTTTTCACTAGACTTGGGCTCAAAGGTTGAGAAAATAGCTCAGAACGTCAAGAAAGTTGGCGTGCCCACTTGTCTACCAACGGGACATCCAAATATATGCTCAGTTTTCAATTCAGAGAAGTTGGTCAAAGTTGAAACTCGACCGTCGCGTTTTCGCTAGACTTGCGCTTAAAGTGAGAGAAAATAGCTCGAAACGTCACGAAAGTTGGCATGCGCACTTGTCTACCAATGGTACATCCAAAACTATTTTCAAATTTGAATTCCGAGAAGTTGGTCAAAGTTGAAACTCGACCGTGCATTGTCGTAGACTTGGGCTTAAAGGGTGGAAAGTAGCTTGGAATGTCACGAAAGTTGGCGTGTGCACTTGTCTACCAACAGGACATCAAAATCTATGCTCAATTTTCAATTCCCAGATGTTGGTCAAAGTCAAAACGCCACCATGCGTTTTCGCTAGACTCGGGATTTAAGGGTGTGAAATTAGCTCGTAACGTCATGAAAGTTGTTGTGCGCGCATGTCTACAAATGGGACATCCAAATCTATTCTCAATTTTCAATTCTGAGAAGTAGGTCAAAACCGAAACGCGACTATGCGTTTTCTCTAGAGATGGGCTTAAAGGGGGAGAAAATAGCTCGGAACGTCGCGAAAGTTGATGTGGACGCTTGTCTACCAATGGGACATCCAAATCTATTCTCAAATTTCAATTCCGAGAAGTTGGTCAGAGTTGAAACTCGACCGTAGCGTTTTTGCTAGACTTGGGCTTAAAGTGGGAGAAAATAGCTCTGAACGTCACGAAAGTTGGCATGGACACTTTTCTGTAGAGTTGGACGCTTGTCTACCAATGGGACATCCAATTCTATCCTCAAATTTAAATTCTGAGAAGTTGGTCAGAGTTTAAACTTGACCGTGCATTGTCGCTAGACTTGGGCTTAAAGGGTGGAAAGTAGCTCAGAACGTCACGAAAGTTGGTGTGTGCACTTGTCTACCAACAGGACATCAAAATCTATGCTCAATTTTCAATTCTGAGAAGTTGGTCAAAGTTGAAACTCGACCATGCATTTTTGCTAGACTTGCGCTTAAAATGAGAGAAAATAGCTCGAAACGTCACGAAAGTTGGCATGCGCACTTGTCTACCAATGGGACATCCAAATCTATTGTCAAATTTCAATTCCCAGATGTTGGTCAAAGTCAAAATGCCACCATGCATTTTCGCTAGACTCAGGATTTAAGGGTGTGAAATTAGCTCGTAACATCATGAAAGTTGTTGTGCGCGCATGTCTACAAATGGGACATCCAAATCTATTCTCAATTTTCAATTCTGAGAAGTAGCTCAAAACTGAAACACGACTATACGTTTTCTCTAGAGTTGGGCTTAAAGGGGGAGAAAATAGCTCGGAACGTTGCGAAAGTTGGTGTGGAAGGTTGTCTACCAATGGGAAATCCAAATCTATTCTCAAATTTCAATTCCGAGAAGTTGGTCAAAGTTGAAACTCGACCGTGCGTGTTCGCTAGACTTGGGCTTAAAGGGTGGGAAAATAGCTCGAAACGTCACGAAAGTTGGCATGCACACTTGTCTACCAACGACACATCGAAATCTATTCTCAAATTTCAATTCCGAGAAGTTGGTCAAAGTCAAAACGCCACCATGCATTTTCGCTAGACTTGAGCTTAAAGGGTGTGAAATTAGCTCGTAATGTCACGAAAGTTGTTGTGCGTGAATGTCTACAAATGGGACATCTAAGTCTATGCTCAATTTTCAATTCTGAGAAGTTGGTGAAAGTCGAAACTCGACCGTACGTTTTCGCTAGAGTTGGGCTTAAAGTGGGAGAAAATAGCTCTGAACGTCACGAAAGTTGGCATGGACACTTGTCTAGAAATGGGACATCCAATTCTATCCTCAAATTTTAATTCCAAGAAGTTGGTAAAGTTGAAACTTGGCTGTTCGTCTTCGCTAGAGTTGGGCTTAAAGGGGGAGAAAATAGCTCGGAACGTCGCGAAATTTGGTGTGGACGCTTGTCTACCAATGGGACATCCAAATCTATTCTCAAATTTCAATTCCGAGAAGTTGGTCAAAGTTGAAACTCGACCGTGCATGTTCGCTAGACTTTGGCTTCAAGGGTGGGAAAATAGCTCGAAACGTCATGAAAGTTGGCGTGCACATTTGTCTACCAACGGCACATCCAAATCTATTCTCAAATTTCAATTCTGAGAAGTTGGTCAAAGTCGAAACACCACCATGCGTTTTCGCTAGACTTGAGCTTAAAGGGTGTGAAATTAGCTCGTAATGTCATGAAAGTTGTTGTGCGCGAATGTCTACAAATGGGACATCTAAATATATGCTCAAATTTCAATTCCGGGAAGTTGGTCAAAGTTGAAACTTGGTCGTGCATTTTCGCTAGACTTGGGCTTAAAGGGTGGGAAAATAGCTCGGAACGTCACGAAAGTTGGCGTGCGCACTTGTTTACCAACGGGACATCCAGATCTATGCTCAATTTTCAATTCCGAGAAGTTGGTGAAAGTCGAAATTCGACCGTGCATTTTCGCTAGACATGGGTATAAAGAGTGGGAAAATAGCTCGGAACGTCACGAATGTTGGCGTGCGCACTTGTCTACCAACGGGACATCCAAATATATGCTCAATTTTCAATTCCGCAAAGTAGGTCAAAGTCGAAACTCGGCCGTGCGTTTTCGCTAGACTTGGGCTTAAAGTGGAAGAAAACAGCTCTGAACATCACGAAAGTTGGCATGGACGCTTGTCTACCAATGGGACATCCAATTCTATCCTCAAATTTGAATTCTGAGAAGTTGGTGAAAGTCGAAATTCGACCGTGTGTTTTCGCTAGACATGGGTATAAAGAGTGGGAAAATAGCTCGAAACGTCACGAATGTTGGCGTGCGCACTTGTCTACCAATGAGACATCCAAATATATGCTCAATTTTCAATTCCGCAAATTAGGTCAAAGTCGAAACTCGACCGTCGCGTTTTTGCTAGACTTGGGCTTAAAGTGGGAGAAAATAGCTCTAAACGTGACGAAAGTTGGCATGGACGCTTGTCTACCAATGGGACATCCAATTCTATCCTCAAATTTAAATTTCGAGAAGTTGGTCAAAGTTGAAACTTGGCCATTCATCTTCGCTAGACTTGGGCTTAAAGGGCGGGAAAATAGCTCGGAACGTCACGAAAGTTGGCGTGCGCACTTGTTTACCAACGGGACATCCAGATCTATCCTCAATTTTCAATTACGAGAAGTTGGTGAAAGTCGAAATTCGACCGTGCGTTTTCGCTAGACATTGGTATAAAGAGTGGGAAAATAGCTCGGAATGTCACGAATGTTGGCGTTCGCACTTGTCTACCAACGGGACATCCAAATATATGCTCAATTTTTAATTCCACAAAGTAGATCAAAGTCGAAATTCAAACGTGCGTTTTCGCTAGACTTGGGCTTAAAGTGGGTGAAAATAGCTCTGAACGTCACAAAAGTTGGCATGGATGCTTGTCTAACAATGGGACATCCAAATCTATTCTCAAATTTAAATTCTGAGAAGTTGGTCAAAGTTGAAAATCGACCGTGGGTTTTCACTAAACTTGGGCTCAAAGGGTGAGAAAATAGCTCGGAACGTCACGAAATTTGGCGTGCGCACTTGTCTACCTACGGGACATCCAAATCTATGCTCAATTTTCAATTCCGAGAAGTTGGTCAAAATCGAAACGCCACTGTGCGTTTTCACTAGACTTGAACTTAAAGGGTGTGAAATTAGCTTGTAACGTCACGAAAGTTGTTGTGTGTGCATGTCTACAAATGGGACATCCAAATCTATTCTCAATTTTCAATTCCGAGAAGTAGGTTAAAGCCGAAACGCGACCGTGCATTTTCTCTAAAGTTGGGCTTAAAGGGGGAGGAAATAGCTCGGAACGTCATAAAAGTTGGTGTGGACACTTGTTTACCAATGGGACATCCAAAACTATTCTCAAATTTCAATTCCGAGAAGTTGGTCAAAGTTGAAATTTGACCGTGCGTTTTTGCTAGACTTGGGCTTAAAGGGTGGAAAAATAGCTCGGAACGTCACAAAAGTTGGCATGTGCACTTGTCTACCAACGGGACATGAAAATCTATTCTCAAATTTCAATTCCTAGAAGTTTGTCAAAGTCGAAATGCGACCATGCGTTTTCGCTGGACTTGAGCTTAAAGGGTGTGAAATTAGCTTGTAACGTCATGAAAGTTATTGTGCGCGCATGTCTACAAACGGGACATCCAAATCTATTCTCAATTTTCAATTCCGAGAAGTAGGTCAAATCCAAAACGCGACCGTGCGTTTTCTGTAGAGTTCAGTTTAAACGGGGAGAAAATAGCTCGGAACGTCACGAAAGTTGGTGTGCACGCTTTTCTACCAATGGTACATACAAAACTATTTTCAAATTTCAATTCCGAGAAGTTGGTCAAAGTTGAAACTCGGCCATGCGTTTGCACTAGACTTGGGCTTAAAGGGGGAGAAAAAAGCTCGAAACGTCACAAAAGTTGGCACGGATGCTTTTCTACCAATGTGACATCCAAATCTATTCTCAAATTTAAATTCCAAGAAGTTGGTCAAAGATGAAAATAGACCGTGTGTATTTGCTAGACTTGGGCTTAAAAGGTGACAAAATAGCTCGGAATGTCACGAAAGTTAGCGTGCGTACTTGTCTACCAACGGGACATCCAAAGCTATGCTCAATTTTCAATTCCGAGAAGTTGGTCAAAGTCGAAACTCGACCGTGCGTTTTCGGTAGAATTGGGCTTAAAGGGGGAGAAATTAGCTGGGAACGTCATGAAAGTTGGCGTGCGCACTTGTCTACCAATGGGACATCTGAACATAAGCTCAATTTTCGATTCCGCAAAGTAGGTCAAAGTCAAAACTCGACCGTGTGTTTTCGCTAGACTTGGTCTTAAAGTGGGAGAAAATAGCTCTGAACGTCATGAAAGTTGGCATGGACGCTTGTCTACCAATGGGACATCCAATTCTATCCTCAAATTTAAATTCCGAGAAGTTGGTCAAAGTTGAAACTTGGCCGTTCATCTTCGCTAGACTTGGGCTTAAATGGCGGTAAAATAGCTCAGAACGTCACGAAAGTTGGCGTGCACACTTGTTTACCAATGGGACATCCAGATCTATCCTCAATTTTCAATTACGAGAAGTTGGTGAAAGTCGAAATTCGACTGTGCGTTTTCGCTAGACATTGGTATAAAGAGTGGGAAAATAGCTCGGAATGTCACGAATGTTGGTGCGCACTTGTCTACCAACGGGACATCCAAATATATGCTCAATTTTTAATTCAGCAAAGTAGATCAAAGTCGAAATTCAACCGTGCGTTTTCGCTAGACTTGGGCTTAAAAGGTGACAAAATAGCTCGGAATGTCACGAAAGTTAGCGTGCGTACTCGTCTACCAACGGGACATCCAAATCTATGCTCAGTTTTCAATTCCGAGAAGTTGGTCAAAGTCGAAACTCGACCGTGCGTTTTCGGTAGAATTGGGCTTAAAGGGGGAGAAAATAGCTTGGAACGTCATGAAAGTTGGCGTGCGCACTTGTCTACCAATGGGACATCCGAATATAAGCTCAATTTTCGATTCCGCAAAGTAGGTCAAAGTCGAAACTCGACCGTGTGTTTTCGCTAGACTTGGTCTTAAAGTGGGAGAAAATAGCTCTGAACGTCATGAAAGTTGGCATGGACGCTTGTCTACCAATGGGACATCCAATTCTATCCTCAAATTTAAATTCCGAGAAGTTGGTCAAAGTTGAAACTTGGCCGTTCATCTTCGCTAGACTTGGGCTTAAATGGCGGTTAAATAGCTCAGAACGTCACAAAAGTTGGCGTGCACACTTGTTTACCAATGGGACATCCAGATCTATCCTCAATTTTCAATTACGAGAAGTTGGTGAAAGTCGAAATTCGACTGTGCGTTTTCGCTAGACATTGGTATAAAGAGTGGGAAAATAGCTCGGAATGTCACGAATGTTGGTGCGCACTTGTCTACCAATGGGACATCCAAATATATGCTCAATTTTTAATTCAGCAAAGTAGATCAAAGTCGAAATTCAACCGTGCGTTTTCGCTAGACTTGGGCTTAAAGTGGGTGAAAATAGCTCTGAACGTCACAAAAGTTGGCATGGATGCTTGTCTAACAATGGGACATCCAAATCTATTCTCAAATTTAAATTCTGAGAAGTTGGTCAAAGTTGAAAATCGACTGTGGGTTTTCACTAAACTTGGGCTCAAAGGGTGAGAAAATAGCCCGGAACGTCACGAAATTTGGCGTGCGCACTTGTCTACCTACGGGACATCCAAATCTATGCTCAATTTTCAATTCCGAGAAGTTGGTCAAAGTCGAAACGCCACTGTGCGTTTTCACTAGACTTGAACTTAAAGGGTGTGAAATTAGCTTGTAACGTCACGAAAGTTGTTGTGTGTGCATGTATACAAATGGGACATCCAAATCTATTCTCAATTTTCTATTCCGAGAAGTAGGTTAAAGCCGAAACGCGACCGTGCATTTTCTCTAGAGTTGGGATTAAAGGGGGAGGAAATAGCTCGAACGTCATAAAAGTTGGTGTGGACACTTGTTTACCAATCAGACATCCAAAACTATTCTCAAATTTCAATTCCGAGAAGTTCGTCAAAGTTGAAATTTGACCGTTGCGTTTTTGCTAGACTTGGGCTTAAAGGGTGGAAAAATAGCTCGGAACGTCACGAAAGTTGGCATGCGCACTTGTCTACCAACGGGACATCAAAATCTATTGTAAAATTTCAATTCGCAGAAGTTTGTCAAAGTCGAAATGCGACCATGCGTTTTCGCTGGACTTGAGCTTAAAGGGCGTGAAATTAGCTTGTAACGTCATGAAAGTTATTGTGCGCGCATGTCTACAAACGGGACATCCAAATCTATTCTCAATTTTCAATTCCGAGAAGTAGGTCAAAGCCAAAACGCGACCGTGCGTTTTCTGTAGAGTTCGGCTTAAACGGTGAGAAAATAGCTCGGAACGTCACGAAAGTTGGTGTGCACGCTTTTCTACCAATGGTACATCCAAAACTATTTTCAAATTTCAATTCCGAGAAGTTGGTCAAAGTTGAAACTCGGCCGTGCGTTTGCACTAGACTTGGGCTTAAAGGGGGAGAAAAATGCTCGAAACGTCACAAAAGTTGGCACGGACGCTTATCTACCAATGTGACATCCAAATCTATTCTCAAATTTAAATTCCAAGAAGTTGGTCAAAGATGAAAATAGACCGTGTGTATTCGCTAGACTTGGGCTTAAAAGGTGAGAAAATAGCTCGGAACGTCACGAAAGTTAGCGTGCGTACTCGTCTACCAATGGGACATCAAAATCTATGCTCAGTTTTCAATTCCGAGAAGTTGGTCAAATACAAAACTCGACCGTGCGTTTTCGGTAGAATTGGGCTTAAAGGGGGAGAAAATAGCTTGGAACGTCACGAGAGTTGGCGTGCGCACTTGTCTACCAACGGGACATCCGAACATAAGCTCAATTTTTTATTCCGCAAAGTAGGTCAAAGTCGAAACTCGACCGTGTGTTTTCGCTAGACTTGGTCTTAAAGTGGGAGAAAATAGCTCTGAACGTCACGAAAGTTGGCATGGACGCTTGTCTACCAATGGGACATCCAATTCTACCCTCAAATTTAAATTCCGAGAAGTTGGTCAAAGTTGAAACTTGGCCGTTCATCTTCGCTAGACTTGGGCTTAAAGGGCGGGAAAATAGCTCGGAACGTCACGAAAGTTGGCGTGCGCACTTGTTTACCAACGGGACATCCAGATCTATCCTCAATTTTCAATTACGAGAAGTTGGTGAAAGTCGAACTTCAACCTTGCATTTTCGCTAGACATTGGTATAAAGAGTGGGAAAATAGCTCGGAATGTCACGAATGTTGGCGTGCGCACTTGTCTACCAACGGGACATCCAAATATATGCTCAATTTTTAATTCCGCAAAGTAGATCAAAGTCGAAATTCAACCGTTCGTTTTCGCTAGACTTGGGCTTAAAGTGGGTGAAAATAGCTCTGAACGTCACAAAAGTTGGCATGGATGCTTGTCTAACAATGTGACATCCAAATCTATTCTCAAATTTAAATTCCGAGAAGTTGGTCAAAGTTGAAAATCGACCGTGGGTTTTCACTAAACTTGGGCTCAAAGGGTGAGAAAATAGCCCGGAACATCACGAAATTTGGCGTGTGCACTTGTCTACCTACGGGACATCCAAATCTATGCTCAATTTTCAATTCCGAGAAGTTGGTCAAAGTCGAAACGCCACTGTGCGTTTTCACTAGACTTGAACTTAAAGGGTGTGAAATTAGCTTGTAACGTCACGAAAGTTGTTGTGTGTGCATGTCTACAAATAGGACATCCAAATCTATTCTCAATTTTCAATTCCGAGAAGTAGGTTAAAGCCGAAACGCGACCGTGCATTTTCTCTAGAGTTGGGCTTAAAGGGGGAGGAAATAGCTCGGAACGTCATAAAAGTTGGTGTGGACGCTTGTTTACCAATGGGACATCCAAAACTATTCTCAAATTTCAATTCCGAGAAGTTGGTCAAAGTTGAAATTTGACCGTGCGTTTTTGCTAGACTTGGGCTTAAAGGGTGGAAAAATAGCTCGGAACGTCACGAAAGTTGGCATGCGCACTTGTCTACCAACGGGACATCAAAATCTATTCTCAAATTTCAATTCCCAAAAGTTTTTCAAAGTCGAAATGCGACCATGAGTTTTCGCTGGACTTGAGCTTAAAGGGTGTGAAATTAGCTTGTAACCTCATGAAATTTATTGTGCACGCATGTCTACAAATGGGACATCCAAATCTATTCTCAATTTTCAATTCCGAGAAGTAGGTCAAAGCCAAAACGCGACCGTGCGTTTTCTGTAGAGTTCGGCTTAAACGGGGAGAAAATAGCTCGGAACGTCACGAAAGTTGGTGTGCACGCTTTTCTACCAATGGTACATCCAAAACTATTTTCAAATTTCAATTCTGAGAAGTTGGTCAAAGTTGAAACTCGGCCGTGCGTTTGCACTAGACTTGGGCTTAAAGGGGGAGAAAAAAGCTCGAAACGTCACAAAAGTTGGCACGGACGCTTTTCTACCAATGTGACATCCAAATCTATTCTCAAATTTAAATTCCAAGAAGTTGGTCAAAGGTCAAAATAGTCCGTGTGTATTCGCTAGACTTGGGCTTAAAAGGTGAGAAAATAGCTCAGAACGTCACGAAAGTTAGCGTGCGTACTCGTCTACCAACGGGACATCCTAATCTATGCTCAGTTTTCAATTCCAAGAAGTTGGTCAAAGTCGAAACTCGACCGTCGCGTTTTCGGTAGAATTGGGCTTAAAGGGGGAGAAAATAGCTTGGAACGTCACGAAAGTTGGCATGTGCACTTGTCTACCAACGGGACATCCGAACATAAGCTCAATTTTTGATTCCGCAAAGTAGGTCAAAGTCGAAACTCGACCGTGTGTTTTCGCTAGACTTGGTCTTAAAGTGGGAGAAAATAGCTCTGAACGTCACGAAAGTTGGCATGGACGCTTGTCTACCAATGGGACATCCAATTCTATCCTCAAATTTAAATTCCGAGAAGATGGTCAGAGTTGAAACTCGACCATGCGTTGTCGCTAGACTTGGGCTTAAAGGGTGGAAAGTAGCTCAAAACGTCACGAAAGTTGGCGTGTGCACTTGTCTACCAACAGGACATCAAAATCTATGCTCAATTTTCAATTCCGAGAAGTTGGTCAAATTTGAAACTCGACCGTGCGTTTTCGCTAGACTTGCGCTTAAAGTGAGAGAAAATAGCTCGAAACATCACGAAAGTTCGCATGCGCACTTGCCTACCAATGGGACATCCAAAACTATTCTCAAATTTCAATTCCAAGAAGTTGGTCAAAGTCGAAACTCAACCGTGCGTTTTCGCTAGACTTGGGCTTAAAGGGGGAGAAAATAGCTCGGAACATCACGCAAGTTGGTGTGCACGCTTGTCTACCAATGGGACATCCAAATCTATTGTCAAATTTCAATTCCCAGATGTTGGTCAAAGTCAAAACACCACCATGCGTTTTCGCTAGACTCGGGATTTAAGGGTGTGAAATTAGCTCGTAACGTCATGAAAGTTGTTGTGCGCGCATGTCTACAAATGGGACATCCAAATCTATTCTCAATTTTCAATTCTGAGAAGTAGCTCAAAATCGAAACGCGACTATGCGTTTTCTCTAGAGTTGGGCTTAAAGGGGGAGAAAATAGCTCGGAACGTCGCGAAAGTTGGTGTGGACGCTTGTCTACCAATGGGATATCCAAATATATTGTCAAATTTCAATTCCAAAAAGTTGGTCAAAGTTGAAACTCGACCGTGCGTGTTCGCTAGACTTGGGCTTAAAGGGTGGGAATATACCTCGAAACGTCACGAAAGTTGGCGTGCACACTTGTATACCAACGGCACATCCAAATCTATTCTCAAATTTCAATTCCGAGAAGTTGGTCAAAGTCGAAACGCCACCATGCGTAATGTCACTTAAAGTTGTTGTGCGCGAATGTCTACAAATGGGACATCTAAATCTATGCTCAATTTTCAATTCTGAGAAGTTGGTGAAAGTCGAAACTCGACCGTACGTTTTCTCTAGAGTTGGGCTTAAAGGGGGAGACAATAGCTCAGAACGTCATGAAAGTTGGTGTGGACTCTTGTCTACCAATGGGACATCCAAAACTATTCTCAAATTTCAATTCCAGGAAGTTGGTCAAAGTTGAAACTTGGCCAGGCGTTTTTGCTAGACTTGGGCTTAAGGGGTGGGAAAATAGCTCGTAACATCATCAACGTTGGTGTGAGCACTTTTTTACCAACGGGACATCCAGATATATGCTCAATTTTCAATTCCGAGAAGTTGGTGAAAGTCGAAATTCGACTATGCGTTTTCGCTAGACATGGGTATAAAGAGTGGGAAAATAGCTCGGAACATCACGAATGTTGGCGTGCGCACTTCTCTACCAACGGGACATCTAAATCTATGCTCAATTTTCAATTCTGAGAAGTTGGTGAAAGTCGAAACTCGACCGTACGTTTTCGCTAGAGTTGGGCTTAAAGTGGGAGAAAATAGCTCTGAACGTCACGAAAGTTGGCATGGATGCTTGTCTACCAATTGGACATCCAATTATATCCTCAAATTTAAATTCCAAGAAGTTGGTCAAAGTTGAAACTTGGACATTCGTCTTCGCTAGACTTGGGCTTAAAGGTGAGAAAATAGCTCGAAACATCACGAAAGTTGGCGTGCGCACTTTTTTACCAACGGGACATCCAAATCTATGCTCAATTTTCAATTGCGAGAAGTTGGTGGAAGTCAAAATTCGACCGTGCGTTTTTGCTAGACATGGGTATAAAGAGTGGGAAAATATCTCGGAACGTCACGAATGTTCGCATGCGCACTTGTCTACCAACGGGACTTCCAAATATATGCTCAATTTTTAATTCCGCAAAGTAGGTCAAAGTCGAAATTCAACCGTGCGTTTTCGCTAGACTTGGGCTTAAAGTGGGTGAAAATAACTCTAAACGTCACGAAAGTTGGCATGGATGCTTGTCTACCAATGGGACATCCAAATCTATTCTCAAATTTAAATTCTCAGAAGTTGGTCAAAGTTGAAAATCGATCGTGTGTTTTCACTAGACTTGCGCTCAAAGGGTGAGAAAATAGCTCGAAACGTCATGAAATTTAGCGTGCGCACTTGTCTACCAACGGGACATCCAAATCTATGCTCAATTTTGAATTCCGAGAAGTTGGTCAAAGTCGAAACACCACTGTGCGTTTTCACTAGACTTGAACTTAAAGGGTGTGAAATTAGCTCGTAACGTCACGAAAGTCATAATTATTTTTACTACTTTATATTGCTTTTATTTTCTATTCACACTATATATAAAAGTTAAAGTTTAAATTTTATTGTTTAAATATTACGAATTTATCAAATATCTTAATAATTATAGTTTAATAATTTTAACTATTTTATAATATTTTTATTTTATAAATAGAAATTAGGGTTTTATTATTAATTAAAAGATTTTGATCTTAATTATAGTATTAAAATTTAATTCTTACACATTAGTAGATTTTTTTTAAATTTATTGTTTAATTTTTAGTATATATATTTTTTAATTTATTGTTTAATTTATTGTTCAATTTTTTTTAATTTATTGTTTAATTTTTATTGCTAATAATAAATTTATGATTTAAATTTTACTTTAATTTTTTAATTTTGAAATATTATAATTTTTAAAATATTAAAATATTTTTTAATATTTTATTAATTTATTTTATAATTTTATAATAATTATATTTTAATAAAAAATATAAATAGATATTATTACAAATGTATTAAAATATAATTATATATTTGAGAGCTTTTTTTGGTTTTGAGATTTTAAGATCTCTACTGACAAGACCAACCACGTGAAGGTGAAAGCTCATATGGCCTCAAAAACTGTGCTTTGATGTTGTTGTTACAACAAAGCGATAATCTATGCTTTGTTGTTGTTATATCAACAAAGCGGGTTGTTTAAAATTTTTAAATATTTTATTTATGTATTTTTATTAAGTTGATTTTATTATGATTATAATGTTATTTGATTTATTAAAAGTTAAAAAATAATAAAATATATTTGATTTTTTCATAAATTTTGATATAAAAAACAAATAACAAATGAAATAAATAAAAATAAAAAAATAAAAAAACAATATTAAAAAAATAAAACATTTAAAAAAAATAAAAATAAAATAAAATGTGAATTTATATAGTATATATTTATTATTATAATACAAATAAGCATACATATATATAACTATAAGTTATCTATGATTTACACAATAAGAAATTTACATACATAAAAATAAATATAAACATACAAATCTATATGAACAATTATCAATTTACATAAAGATTTATATATCCAAAACATAAAGATTTATATGTACAAAGATCTACAAACACAAATACATAGTTGCATAAAAAAATCATCTACAAAAATCCACAAATACAAATCATAGAGTTGCATACAAAAAAATATTATTTCATCTAGCAAACATAAAAATTATTTCATCTAATAAACATAGAGTTGCATACAAAAAACATTATTTAATCTAACAAACATAGAAATCATCTCGTCTAACAAAGACATAGAAATGCATTAAAAAATCATTAATTCATATAGCAAACATAAAAAGCATACCATTTGACAAACACATAATTGCATGCAAAATACATGTGTAAAGATCTCAAACACAAACATAGAGTTGCATACAAAAAATATTATTTCCTCTAACAAATGCAAAAATAATCTCATATGATAAACACATAGAATTGCATGCACAATACATGTATAAAAATCTCAAACACAAACACAGAGTTGCATACAAAAAACATTATTTCTTCTAACAAACAGGTAGAGTTGCTTCCAAAAAAGATTATTTAATCTAATAAACACATAGAATTGTTTAAAAAAAAAATATTTCATCTAACAAACATAAAATTATCTCATCTGACAAACACATACAATTGCATGCAGAAAGATCTCAAACACAAACACATAGAGCTGCATACAAAAACATTATTTCATCTAACAAACATAAAAATCCTTTCATATAACAAAGACACGGGAACATTATTTCATCTAACAAACATGAACATCATCTCATCTAGTAAACATGAACATCATCTCATCCACTAATACATAGAGTTACATACACAATATATGTAAAAAGATTTCAAACACAAACACATAGAGTTGCATACAAAATATATGTACAAAGATTTCAAACACATCAAAAAATTACACTAAAATCAACAAACAAATACACCCAAAGAATACACTAAAATACAACAAATATAAATAGTATAAATGTAATAATATAAATACTATAAAAATAAATATAAATAATAACAATGTAACATAACTACTATCTAAATAAAATTGAAAAAATGTAAAATAGAAAAAAAAATAAAATAAAAAAGTGAAAAAGTATATATTCAAGCAAAATAAATAAATAAATGAAAAAAACAAAAGTAAAAATTAAAAAAAAATATTAAAGAAAAATAAATATAAAAATGATTAGAATTTCAAATATATGTAATAAAGTTTATTTATGTGTTAGATAAATTTTGAAATTAGTTTGTGTGAAAACATCAAGTGCAAAATGAAGTTTATTTATGTTGGAGAAATTATCAGATTAGTTTATGCAAAATGAAGTTTATTTATGTTGGAGAAATTATCAAATTAGTTTATGTAAAGACCATTAGTAGAAAATGAATACGAAATTATCAGATTAGTTTGTGCAAAATGAAGTTTATTTATGTTGGAGAAATTATCAGATTAGTTTATGCAAAATGAAGTTTATTTATGTTGGATAAATTATCAGATTAGTTTATGCAAAATGAAGTTTATTTATGTTGGAGAAATTATCAAATTAGTTTATGTAAAGACCATTAGTAGAAAATGAATACGAAAAAAACATACCACATCATAACACTATAAGAGACTACTCTAAAGATGATGGCCCCCCCCAACATCTAGAGCATTTGGATGGGTTTGTCCCATCCCAAAAAAATATAATTATATATATTAAAAATAATATGTTTGTAAGTCTCTGTCTTTACAAAACTCTCAAAAATAATAAACTATAAAAGTCTTGTTGTAAATAACATTAAATCAATATTCAAAGGATGCTTGAAAATAACATTGAATCAATGTTCAAAGGATGCTTGAAAATAACATTGAATCAATGTTCAAAGGTGCTTGATACCTGAAAAGATAACAACCAACACAAAAATGAGATGCATTCTCATTAAAATATTACTTTGAATAAAAACATGAAAACTATAAATATCATTACCTTTCTATTTTTATTTATTAATATTTTTAAAAATAACTTACCAAAAGAATCCATGTGTTGCAATTCAGTTCATATGATGAATGAATGTTTAAATGCTCGATATCTGGAAAAACAACAAAACAAAATATATATGAGACATCCTTATTTAAATATTACTCTAAATATTAAAAAATATGAAAAAAATAATGATCATCATTATGTCTTACCTCTCTTTCTGTTAATTAACATTTTCCAAAACTAACAGGACAATGACATTCCCCAAAAGTTAGAGCAATGCAATATGTTCTCCATAAGTTACAGAGCAAAGCAATCTGTATATTGCAAATCCTGTACATCAACCCACTTCTAAAAATGCTCACACATATAAAACATTAACAAAATTGTCGTACATATAAACTATTGATAAAAATTGGCATACATATAAACTATTAATAAAAATTGTCATACATATAAAATATTAAAAATTATCATACATATAAACTATTAATAAAACATTTAAACTCAGTTTTCTTTAAATTACACACTAAATTACACGCACAGAGGTCATATGGATCACATTAAATTAGAAACAGGTCATATAAAACATTAAAAATTATCATACATATAAACTATTAATAAAAAATTTAAACCGATTTTCCTTTAAATTAAACACATATTATATAGATCACATTAAATTAAACACTTGTCATATGGATCAGATTAAAACTTATATGTTAAGACAGATTAAATTACAGAGGTCATATGGTCAGATTAAGACTTATATGTTAAGACTGAGATTAAATTACACCGGTCATATGGTCAGATCAGATCCACTATTCCTAATCAATTCTAAAGATTTTTGATGTGAATAAATATGTATATAAAAAATGTTTAGGAGCATTATGCATTATTTTCTTGAAAAGTAAGTAATGCACATCATAAAAAACAAATAGAAAACTCACATTTAAACAATTCCACAAGTTTAAAATGCATGAGTTCGCAAACACATGGGTTACAGGTTTGTTTAGTGCACAAATTGCCTGTCATATGGCCTGATCAAAGGGGTGCATGAATGGACAAATAGACAATTGACTCATACAATATTCCACATATACCTAAATATAACGAACAACAACCCAGTTCCATTGCCCACCTCGTTGAATGAATGGATCAAACCATTGTGTAGGAAAAGTGGAGCTGCTCGAGGCTGTGAGGACAGCTAGAAACTATAAACCCCAAGATCAGATTACTGCTCGGTATTAGGTATATCAGATCAGATTACATAAACCCCAAAAGCATCGGATCAGATTCATGAGATCAGATCGGAAGCATAGGGAGGCACAGATCTCGTGCTATGCGCCCTTTCCTATGTACTGCTCGGTATTAGGTATATCAGTTTACATGGCAAAGGGCGCTGGAACTTTCTCGCCAAAGCAGCGGGTATGTATGAGTAAAATATCTGATTAGGTTTATGGATTATTGAATTTCGATATAATATTGCCTTCTACAGGGGAAATTTTTGAGGTTTTTGGTCATTGTTGATTCAGACAACAATTTACTCATGTCATGGGTGATTAGATAGGAATTAATTCACCAGCGAGTCTGTATATTTTCCCAGCAGAAACTTGAAATTTATGTATTGTGCAGGCCTCAGGAGAACTGGTAAGAGCTGCAGGCTAAGGTGGAATAGTTTTCTCCGGCCTGATCTCAAACGCAGCAAGATCACTTCCGAAGAACGTTTGATTATAGAACTCCATAGCCGATGGGGAAACAGGTTTGGTATATAAACTTATAAAAAGGAACATATACAGTCGATTGTGATATTCAATAAATTGATGCAATTTCAAATGGGCAGAGATTTTATCAGGAAGGGCGGCCAAGGAAATCAAGAATTGATGGAGAACTCGTATTAAGAGAGTTTATCAAGAAGGACGGACAAGGAAATCAAGAATTGATGGAGAACTCGTATTAAGAGAGTTTATCAGGAAGGACGGACAAGGAAATCAAGAATTGATGGAGAACTCGTATTAAGAGAAAATTTAATCTACAGGCTGAGGGTCGCAGCAGTGAGGCATGGATGCAGACAACCAAATAGATTTTGAATACTCAAAGGGATCTTACTGTCTCGTGTAGAACCTTTGAATAGCTTCCCTCTGCTATTACACCTCCACATCATCCTTAATTCCTGAATTCAACCTACAATTTCTATTCCTATTCTAAGAAAACCATGAATGTATCATGAATTCAACCTACAATTTCTATTCATATTCTAAGAAAACCATGAATATAAAAAGATACAGAGAAAGACATACCTGTGATGATGGACCTGGCCCTTCGCTATTACAGCTCCATAGCATACCTAATTCTTGCTTCGAAACTCAAATTCAAATTAAAAAAGATACCATCCTTTGTCACAAGCTGCAACAACACACAACCACAACAAAGACACAGACAGACAAATACACTGACAGACAAACCACAGAGACAAACAGACAATAGAGGAAGCGCTTCCATACAATACAAAGACTCTAAAAACGCAGCGTGCAAATGACAAAGGAGGTACACAAACTGAGCAATTACAAACTCGGACATATATATATGCTACCGTCCGTCCTCCACCGTCACAGGAGCGGATCCTCAAAATAATAGAATTCTAAAAATTGCTGCTATACCGCGCCGATTTTCAACAAAAAAAATCGAGGTGCGTTTGTCAAGAAATCCATTATAAGCTTTTCAAAATATTCAATTCCACTTTGTTTTTGTTTTTTTTTTTAAATTTGAATATTATTTTTATTTTCTTGTTTTTAATTTTTAATTTTTTTAATTTCTCCTTTTTACACTTCTTTACATTTTTAAAATAATTTATTGACTTGCATAATTTGAATGTTATGGGTTTTCTTAAGTGCTAAATTTATCTAGATGTTTAGAAAAATAATTTAATCAAATAAATTTTTAAATTCCATATAACCGGATTCCAACTAAGTTTTGGCCAAAAACGAAATCGTAGAGATTTTTAGAAATACCTTCCTGAACAAACATTATGCACTTTTCTTTAATTAATTTGTGTTTCAATCATTGGAAGAGTGTGCCCTGATTTCTTCAACCGAGGGATATGAATCTGGCTGTTCCATGACTGTCAAGGAAATGTCTGCTACTGCTGTCAAGGATATGAATCTGGCTGTGCCGAAGATTTATTATGCAGCCACAAAGCAACTCTACAAATATAACTGAAGGTCTGCCATAAACAATGTCAAAAGATAAACTGTTGCAAGAATATGTCTGCGCAATATCTTTTCAATCTGCAGACTCAAAGAATATGTCCTCTGCTTCGCTAGTTATGCTACCATGTGTGTGCTGCTTTCCTTGGGTTTGACTGTGACAACAGAAGCTCGAACGCTTGCCGCTTATTCTTCCTCTCTTATTGATGATGATCTTTACTTTCCACCACCAACAGGTATGATTGCATTCCAACTCGCAAAATCAAATTAGTTTTTTCAAGCCATCTCACAATATCTTTCTAATAAATCTCCCATAATGCTTTTTTATATGAATTATTTAGTTGCGGAAAAGAGATCAAGCGAGAGAACTCTAAGAACCTCTAGGCGTCCACCACTTGTGCCGAGATCTCCCGTGGGAAGCAGTCATAAGCCTTATGTCAGGCCCAAGTATTCACCGCCTCCGCCGATAGAATATTTGCAGGGTGGGTGTTTTTATTTTGCGTATAGCTTGGATACATGTAATAAGAAGCAAAGCAGAGATATTCTTATATTATGATGTTAAGTACAAAGCTATGCCATGATTCATATTAACAGCTCTGTTGAAGATTCCTATTTGTGTTTTGGTTTAGGGATTCTTATTTGTGATTTGAACTTTCAATAGAAAATGCCATATACAGTTCGTACAAGAGCTTTCAAGCTGGAGCTGTTGTCTTTGATAAAGGTTTTGAACTAGGGATTACAAAATTTTAAGTGTTTTTTTTCAATGAATTATTTATTGTATTAATAAGAGTTACCTTTTATTATAAATTATCAATTAATTATATAAAAACTAAGTTATATTAAAGTTTATACGTTGCTATCAATCATTTTTCTTAATTAATGTACAATAATAATTTGTTCTATATAGAAGGATATTTAAAATTTATGATACATTGTCAAGATTCACATATATGTATTCTATTTAGAAATGAGCATCTTTTAAAAAGAATGTATAAAGGGTATTTTGCAATGTTTAATGGGCATCTTTTAAAAATATGTAAAAGGGGTATTTTGCAATGTTTGGTGGTTAAGAGATTTTTATTTTTTACAAAAAGAGAATGGAAGTTCTAGCAACAAGCATAATTACATCACAATCAATCAATCATTATATGAGGCACCACTTGTAAGATATAAAATATATATTCGTAATTGAATAATATAAATGAAATTTGGGTCAAATTTTGTGTTCCTTAAAAGATATTCCACTTTGGATTCACTTATTTTCTTTTAACAAGATATATATATGGGCCAAGAAACATAGTCACAAGTTCCATGGTCAAAGTTGATTGTAAAAGATGGGCTCTCTTTCATGGATATTGATGCTATGAAATTAATTTGATAACTATTCACCTACTAGTTATTTATGTCTAGCTACATGTTATCACCCAACTTCTTCCAATTATCTACCATCAACTACCCAAATTATTCATGCATCCATGCTACAAGTTATTTTTTATATTTCTTTTTTATTATAATTGTTAGCTCCCATTTATCCATGCCTAGCTATATGTTATCGCCCACATTAGAGTTATCCATGCATCACCTACCACTTTTTTTTTTATATTTCTATTTTTATTATTGTTTATTTGGAATTTTGAACAACATCCTAAAATCAATTTGGATAGTACACTTGCGGCATAGATGGTAGTCCATGCCCAAATTCTAAGATATAAATTCCTATTTACCTATGAACGCCTATCAGGTTAATTAGATCTTAAACACTAATTTTGTTGTTTAAATAAGAATAACTACTAGAACTTGAATATAATGTCTTAAGAAACAATTAGAAAACACGTTATTACAACTAAATATGAAGAACAAGTCACATATAACTTGTTTATGGCCACAAATTAAGTGGTTGTGCTAGTAGGATATTTACTAACAAAAGACAATGTGTATGTGTATATTTAGAATCAGTGAAACCCTCAAGCTGAGAAGAACCAGCTGTGTACTGAATGCCGAACTTGGAAGTGCCTTGAAGATACTTAAGAATGCGCTTAGCTGCCTTCCAATGATTCTCATGAGGATCCTGAGAGAACCGAGATACAAGACCAACTGCAAAGGAGATGTTGGTGAAAGTCGAAATTCGACCATGCGTTTTCGCTAGACATGGGTATAAAGAGCAGGAAAATAACTCAGAACATCACAAATGTTGGTGTGCGCACTTGTCTACCAACGGGACATCCAAATATATGCTCAATTTTCAATTCCACAAAGTAGGTCAAAGTCGAAACTCTACCGTGCGTTTTCACTAGACTTGGGCTTAAAATGGGAGAAAATAGCTCGGAATGTCACGAAAGTTGGTGTGGACTCTTGTCTACCAATGGGACATCCAAAACTATTCTCAAATTTCAATTCCGGGAAGTGGGAGAAAATAGCTCTGAACGTCAAGAAAGTTGGCATGGACGCTTGTCTACCAATGGGACATCCAAATCTATTGTCAAATTTCAATTCCCAGATGTTGGTCAAAGTTGAAACTCAACCGTGCGTTTTCGCTAGACTTGTGCTTAAAGTGAGAGAAAATAGCTCAAACCGTCACAAAAGTTGGCATGCTCACTTTTCTACCAACGGGACATCCAAAACTATTCTCAAATTTCAATTCCGAGAAGTTGGTCAAAGTTGAAACTCGACCGTGTGTTTTCGCTAGACTTGGGCTTAAAGGGGGAGAAAATAGCTCGGAACGTCACGCAAGTTGGCGTGCACGCTTCTCTACCAATGGGACATCCAAATCTATTGTCATATTTCAATTCCCAGATGTTGGTCAAAGTCAAAACGCCACCATGCGTTTTCGCTAGACTCGGGATTTAAGGGTGTGAAATTAGCTCCTAACGTCATGAAAGTTGTTATGCGCGCATGTCTACAAATGGGACATCCAAATCTATTCTCAATTTTCAATTCTGAGAAGTAGGTCAAAACCGAAACGCGACTATGCGTTTTCTCTAGAGTTGGGCTTAAAGGGGGAGAAAATAGCTCGGAATGTCGTGAAAGTTGGTGTGGATGCTGGTCTACCAATGGGACATCCAAATCTATTCACAAATTTCAATTCCGAGAAGTTGGTCAAAGTTGAAACTCGACCGTGCGTGTTCGCTTGACTTGGGTTTAAAGGGTGGGAAAATAGCTCGAAACGTAACGAAAGCTGGTGTGCGCACTTGTCTACCAACAGCACATCCAAATCTATTCTCAAATTTCAATTCCGTGAAGTTGGTCAAAGTCGAAACGCCACCATGCGTTTTCGCTAGATTTGAGCTTTAAGGGTGTGAAATTAGCTCGTAATGTCACGAAAGTTTTTCTACGCGAATGTCTACAAATGGGACATCTAAATCTATGCTCAATTTTCAATTCTGAGAAGTTGGTGAAAGTCGAAACTCGACTGTACGTTTTCGCTAGAGTTGGGCCTAAAGGGGGAGAAAATAGCTTGGAACGTCATGAAAGTTGGCATGGATGCTTGTCTACCAATGGGACATCCAAATCTATTCTCAAATTTAAATTCTGAGAAGTTGGTCAAAGTTGAAAATCGACCATGCGTTTTCACTAGACTTGGGCTCAAAGGGTGAGAAAATAGCTCGGAACGTCACGAAAGTTGGCGTGCGCACTTGTGTACCAATGGGACATCCAAATATATGCTCAATTTTCAATTCGGAGAAGTTAGTCAAAGTTGAAACTCGACCGTGCGTTTTCGCTAGACTTGCGCTTAAAGTGAGAGAAAATAGCTCGAAACGTCATGAAAGTTGGCATGCGCACTTGTCTACCAATGGTACATCCAAAACTATTTTCAAATTTGAATTCCAAGAAGTTGGTCAAAGTTGAAACTCGACCATGCGTTGTCGTAGACTTGGGCTTAAAGGGTGGAATGTAGCTCGAAATGTCACGAAAGTTGGCGTGTGCACTTGTCTACCAACAGGACATCAAAATCTATGCTCAATTTTCAATTCCCAGATGTTGGTCAAAGTCAAAACGCCACCATGCGTTTTCGCTAGAATCGGGATTTAAGGGTGTGAAATTAGCTCGTAACGTCATGAAAGTTGTTGTGTGCGCATGTCTACAAATGGGACATCCAAATCTATTCTCAATTTTCAATTCTGAGAAGTAGATCAAAACCGAAACGCGACTATTCGTTTTCTCTAGAGTTGGGATTAAAGGGGGAGAAAATAGCTCGGAACGTCGCGAAAGTTGGTGTGGATGCTTGTCTACCAATGGGACATCCAAATCTATTCACAAATTTCAATTCTGAGGAGTTGGTGAAAGTTGAAACTCGACCGTGTGTGTTCGCTAGACTTGGGCTTAAAGGGTTGGAAAATAGCTCGAAACGTAACGAAAGTTGGCGTGCGCACTTGTCTACAAACATCACATGCAAATCTATTCTCAAATTTCAATTCCGAGAAGTTGGTCAAAGTCGAAACGCCACCATGCGTTTTCGCTAGATTTGAGCTTAAAATGTGTGAAATTAGCTCGTAATGTCACGAAAGTTGTTCTGCGCGAATGTCTACAAATGGGACATCTAAATCTATGCTCAATTTTCAATTCTGAGATGTTGGGGAAAGTCGAAACTCGACCGTACGTTTTCGCTAGAGTTGGGCTTAAAGGGGGAGAAAATAGCTCGGAACGTCACGAAAGTTGGCATGGATGCTTTTCTACCAATGGGACATCCAAATCTATTCTCAAATTTAAATTCCGAGAAGTTGGTCAAAGTTGAAAATCGACCATGCCTTTTCACTAGACTTGGGCTCAAAGGGTGAGAAAATAGCTCGGAACGTCACGAAAGTTGGCGTGCGCACTTGTCTACCAACGGGACATCCAAATATATGCTCAATTTTCAATTCGGAGAAGTTGGTCAAAGTTGAAACTCGACCGTGCGTTTTTGCTAGACTTGTGCTTAAAGTGAGAGAAAATAGCTCAAAACGTCACGAAAGTTGGCATGCGCACTTGTCTACCAATGGTACATCCAAAACTATTTTCAAATTTGAATTCTGAGAAGTTGGCCAAAGTTGAAACTCGACCATGCATTGTCGTAGACTTGGGCTTAAAGGGTGGAAAGTAGCTCGGAATGTCACGAAAGTTGGCATGTGCACTTTTCTACCAACAGAACATCAAAATCTATGCTCAATTTTCAATTCCCAGATGTTGGTCAAAGTCAAAAGGCCACCATGTGTTTTCGCTATACTCGGGATTTAAGGGTGTGAAATTAGCTCGTAACGTCATGAAAGTTGTTGTGTGTGCATGTCTAGAAATGGGACATCCAAATCTATTCTCAATTTTCAATTCTGAGAAGTAGATCAAAACCAAAACGTGATTATTCGTTTTCTCTAGAGTTGGGCTTCAAGGGGGAGAAAATAGCTCGGAACGTCGCGAAAGTTGGTGTGGATGCTTGTCTACCAATGGGACATCCAAATCTATTCACAAATTTAAATTCTGAGGAGTTGGTCAAAGTTGAAACTCGACCGTGCGTGTTCGCTAGACTTGGGCTTAAAGGGTGGGAAAATAGCTCGAAACGTAACGAAAGTTGGCGTGCGCACTTGTCTACCAACATCACATCCAAATCTATTCTCAAATTTCAATTCCGAGAAGTTGGTCAAAGTCGAAACGCCACCATGCGTTTTCGCTAGATTTGAGCTTAAAGGGTGTGAAATTAGCTCGTAATGTCACGAAAGTTGTTCTGCGCGAATGTCTACAAATGGGACATCTAAATCTATGCTCAATTTTCAATTCTGAGAAGTTGGTGAAAGTCGAAACTCGACCGTACGTTTTCGCTAGTGTTGGGCTTAAAGGGGGAGAAAATAGCTCGGAACATCACGAAAGTTGGCATGGATGCTTGTCTACCAATGGGACATCGAAATCTATTCTCAAATTTAAATTCCGAGAAGTTGGTCAAAGTTGAAAATCGACCATGCCTTTTCACTAGACTTGGGCTCAAAGGGTGAGAAAATAGCTCGGAACGTCACGAAAGTTGGCGTGCGCACTTGTCTACCAACGGGACATCCAAATATATGCTCAATTTTCAATTCGGAGAAGTTAGTCAAAGTTGAAACTCGACCGTGCGTTTTCGCTAGACTTGTGCTTAAAGTGAGAGAAAATAGCTCGAAACGTCACGAAAGTTGGCATGCACACTTGTCTACCAATGGTACATCCAAAACTATTTTCAAATTTGAATTCTGAGAAGTTGGTCAAAGTTGAAACTCGACCGTGCGTTGTCGTAGACTTGGGCTTAAACGGTGGAAAGTAGCTCGGAATGTCACGAAAGTTGGCGTGTGCACTTGTCTACCAACAGGACATCAAAATCTATGCTCAATTTTCAATTCCCAGATGTTGGTCAAAGTCAAAATGCCACCATGCGTTTTCGCTAGACTCAGGATTTAAGGGTGTGAAATTAGCTCGTAACGTCATGAAAGTTGTTGTGTGCGCATGTATACAAATGGGACATCCAAATCTATTCTCAATTTTCAATTCTGAGAAGTAGGTCAAAACCGAAACGTGACTATGCGTTTTCTCTAGAGTTGGGCTTAGAGGGGGAGAAAATAGCTCGGAACGTCGCGAAAGTTGATGTGGACGCTTGTCTACCAATGGGACATCCAAATCTATTCTCAAATTTCAATTCCGAGAAGTTGGTCAGAGTTGAAACTTGACCGTGCGTTTTCGCTAGACTTGGGCTTAAAGTGGGAGAAAATAGCTCTGAACATCACGAAATTTGGGATGGACACTTTTCTGTAGAGTTGGACGCTTGTCTACCAATGGGACATCCAATTCTATCCTCAAATTTAAATTCTGAGAAGTTGGTCAGAGTTGAAACTTGACCGTGCGTTGTCGCTAGACTTGGGCTTAAAGGGTGGAAAGTAGCTCAGAACGTCACGAAAGTTGGCATGTGCACTTGTCTACCAACAGGACATCAAAATCTATGCTCAATTTTCAATTCTGAGAAGTTGGTCAAAGTTGACACTCGAACATGCATTTTTGCTAGACTTGCGCTTAAAGTGAGAGAAAATAGCTCGAAACGTCACGAAAGTTTGCATGCGCACTTGTCTACCAATGGGACATCCAAATCTATTGTCAAATTTCAATTCCCAGATGTTGGTCAAAGTCAAAATGCCACCATGCATTTTCGCTAGACTCAGGATTTAAGGGTGTGAAATTAGCTCGTAACATCATGAAAGTTGTTGTGCGCGCATGTCTACAAATGGGACATCCAAATCTATTCTCAATTTTCAATTCTGAGAAGTAGCTCAAAACCGAAACGCGACTATGCGTTTTCTCTAGAGTTGGGCTTAAAGGGGGAGAAAATAGCTCGGAACGTCGCGAAAGTTGGTGTGGACGGTTGTCTACCAATGGGAAATCCAAATCTATTCTCAAATTTCAATTCCGAGAAGTTGGTCAAAGTTGAAACTCGACCGTGCGTGTTCGCTAGACTTGGGCTTAAAGGGTGGGAAAATAGCTCGAAACATCACGAAATTTGGCGTGCGCACTTGTCTAAACGCCACCATGCATTTTCGCTAGACTTGAGCTTAAAGGGTGTGAAATTAGCTCGTAATGTCACGAAAGTTGTTGTGCGTGAATACAAATGGGACATCTAAATCTATGCTCAATTTTCAATTCTGAAAAGTTGGTGAAAGTCGAAAGTCGACCGTACGTTTTCGCTAGAGTTGGGCTTAAAGTGGGAGAAAATAGCTCTGAACGTCATGAAAGTTGGCATGGACACTTGTCTACCAATGGGACATCCAATTCTATCCTCAAATTTAAATTCCAAGAAGTTGGTAAAGTTGAAACTTGGCTGTTCCTCTTCGCTAGAGTTGGGCTTAAACGGGGAGAAAATAGCTCGGAACGTCGCGAAAGTTGGTGTGGACGCTTGTCTACCAATGGGACATCCAAATCTATTCTCAAATTTCAATTCCGAGAAGTTGGTCAAAGTTGAAACTCGACCGTGCATGTTCGCTAGACTTGGGCTTCAAGGGTGGGAAAATAGCTCGAAACGTCATGAAAGTTGGCGTGCACACTTGTCTACCAACGGCACATCCAAATCTATTCTCAAATTTCAATTCTAAGAAGTTGGTCAAAGTCGAAACGCCACCATGCGTTTTCGCTAGACTTGAGCTTAAAGGGTGTGAAATTAGCTCGTAATGTCATCAAAGTTGTTGTGCGCGAATGTCTAGAAATGCGACATCTAAATCTATGCTCAAATTTCAATTCCAGGAAGTTGGTCAAAGTTGAAACTTGGCCGTGCATTTTCGCTAGACTTGGGATTAAAGGGTGGGAAAATAGCTCAGAACGTCACGAAAGTTGGCCTGCGCACTTGTTTACCAATGGGACATCCAGATCTATGCTCAATTTTCAATTCCGAGAAGTTGGTGAAAGTCGAAATTCGACTGTGCATTTTCGCTAGACATGGGTATAAAGAGTGGGAAAATAGCTTGGAACGTCACGAATGTTGGCGTGCGCACTTGTCTACCAACGGGACATCCAAATATATGGTCAATTTTCAATTCCGCAAAGTAGGTCAAAGTCGAAACTCGGCCGTGCGTTTTCGCTAGACTTGGGCTTAAAGTGGGAGAAAATAGCTCTGAACATCACGAAAGTTGGCATGGACGCTTGTCTACCAATGGGACATCCAATTCTATCCTCAAATTTAAATTCCGAGAAGTTGGTCAAAGTTGAAACTTGGCCATTCATCTTCGCTAGACTTGGGCTTAAAGGGTGGGAAAATAGCTCGGAACGTCACGAAAGTTGGCGTGCGCACTTGTTTACCAATGGGATATCCAGATCTACCCTCAATTTTCAATTCCGAGAAGTTGGTGGTTAAGAGATTTTTATTTTTTACAAAAAGAGAATGGAAGTTCTAGCAACAAGCATAATTACATCACAATCAATCAATCATTATATGAGGCACCACTTGTAAGATATAAAATATATATTTGTAATTGAATAATATAAATGAAATTTGGGTCAAAGTTTGTGTTCCTTAAAAGATATTCCACTTTGGATTCACTTATTTTTTTTTAACAAGATATATATATGGGCCAAGAAACATAGTCACAAGTTCCATGGTCAAAGTTGATTGTAAAAGATGGGCTCTCTTTCATGGATATTGATGCTATGAAATTAATTTGATAACTATTCACCTACTAGTTATTTATGTCTAGCTACATGTTATCACCCAACTTCTTCCAATTATCTACCATCAACTACCCAAATTATTCATGCATCCATGCTACAAGTTATTTTTTATATTTCTTTTTTATTATAATTGTTAGCTCCCATTTATCCATGCCTAGCTATATGTTATCGCCCACATTAGAGTTATCCATGCATCACCTACCACTTTTTTTTTTACATTTCTCTTTTTATTATTGTTTATTTGGAATTTTGAACAACATCCTAAAATCAATTTGGATAGTACACTTGCGGCATAGATGGTAGTCCATGCCCAAATTCTAAGATATAAATTCCTATTTACCTATGAACGCCTATCAGGTTAATTAGATCTTAAACACTAATTTTGTTGTTTAAATAAGAATAACTACTAGAACTTGAATATAATGTCTTAAGAAACAATTAGAAAACACGTTATTACAACTAAATATGAAGAACAAGTCACATATAACTTGTTTATGGCCACAAATTAAGTGGTTGTGCTAGTAGGATATTTACTAACAAAAGACAATGTGTATGTGTATATTTAGAATCAGTGAAACCCTCAAGCTGAGAAGAACCAGCTGTGTACTGAATGCCGAACTTGGAAGTGCCTTGAAGATACTTAAGAATGCGCTTAGCTGCCTTCCAATGACTCTCATGAGGATCCTGAGAGAACCGAGATACAAGACCAACTGCAAAGGAGATGTTGGTGAAAGTCAAAATTCGACCGTACGTTTTCGCTAGACATGGGTATAAAGAGTGGGAAAATAACTCAGAACGTCACGAATGTTGGTGTGCGCACTTGTCTACCAACGAGACATCCAAATATATGCTCAATTTTCAATTCCACAAAGTAGGTCAAAGTCGAAACTCGACCGTGCGTTTTCGCTAGACTTGGGCTTAAAGTGGGAGAAAATAGCTCGGAACATCACGAAAGTTGGTGTGGACTCTTGTCTACCAATGGGACATCCAAAACTATTCTCAAATTTCAATTCCGGGAAGTTGGTCAAAGTTTAAACTTGGCCATGCGTTTTCACTAGACTTGGGCTTAAAGGGTGGGAAAATAGCTCGGAACGTCACGAATGTTGGTGTGCGCACTTGTCTACCAACGGGACATCCAAATATATGCTCAATTTTCAATTCCGCAAAGTAGGTCAAAGTCGAAACTCGGTCGTGCGTTTTCACTAGACTTGGGCTTAAAGTGGGAGAAACTAGCTCTGAACGTCACGAAAGCCAGCATGGACGCTTGTCTACCAATGGAAATCCAATTCTATCCTCAAATTTAAATTTCGAGAAGATGGTCAAAGTTGAAACTTGGCCGTTCGTCTTCGCAAGATTTGGGCTTAAAGTTGGGAAAATAGCTCGGAACGTCATGAAAGTTGGCGTGCGCACTTGTTTGCCAATGGGACATCCAAATCTATGCTCAATTTTCAATTCCGAGAAGTTGGTGAAAGACGAAATTCGACCGTGCATTTTTGCTAGACATGGTTATAAAGAGTGGGAAAATAGCTTGGAACGTCACGAATGTTGGCATGCGCACTTGTCTACCAATGGGACATCCAAATCTATTCTCAAATTTGAATTTCGAGAAGTTGGTCAAAGTTGAAAATCTACCGTGCGTTTTCACTAGACTTGGGCTCAAAGGGTGAGAAAATAGCTCGGAACGTCACGAAATTTGGCGTGCGCATTTGTCTACCAACGGGACATCCAAATCTATGCTCAATTTTCAATTCCGAGAAGTTGGTCAAAGTCGAAATGCCACCGTGCATTTTCACTAGACTTGAGCTTAAAGGGTGTGAAATTAGCTCGTAACGTCACGAAAGTTGTTGTGTGTGCATGTCTACAAATGGGACATCCAAATCTATTCTCAATTTTCAATTCCGAGAAGTAGGTCAAAGTCGAAACGCGATCGTGCATTTTCTCTAGAGTTGGGCTTAAAGGGGGAGAAAATAGCTCGTAACATCACAAAAGTTGGTGTGGACGCTTGTTTACCAATGGGACTTCCAAAACTATTCTCAAATTTCAATTCCGAGAAGTTGGTCAAAGTTGAAATTCGACCGTACGTTTTCGCTAGAATTGGGCTTAAAGGGTGGAAAAATAGCTCGGAACGCCATGAAAGTTGGCATGCGCACTTGTCTACCAACAGGACATCCAAATCTATTCTCAAATTTCAATTCCCAGAAGTTTGTCAAAGTCAAAACGCGACCATGCGTTTTCGCTGGACTTGAGCTTAAAGGGTGTGAAATTAGCTTGTAACGTCATGAAAGTTGTTGTGCATGCATGTCTACAAACGAGACATCCAAATCTATTCTCAATTTTCAATTCCGAGAAGTAGGTCAAAGCCGAAACGCGACCGTGCGTTTTCTGTAGAGTTGGGCTTAAACGGGGAGAAAATAGCTCGGAACGTCACGAAAGTTGGTGTGGACGCTTGTCTACCAATGGTACATCCAAAACTATTTTCAAATTTCAATTCCGAGAAGTTGGTCAAAGTTGAAACTTGACCGTGTGTTTTCGCTAGACTTGGGCTTAAAGGGGGAGAAAAAAGCTCGAAACATCACAAAAGTTGGCAGGGACGCTTGTCTACCAATGTGACATCCAAATCTATTCTCAAATTTAAATTCCAAGAAGTTGGTCAAAGATGAAAATCGACCGTACGTTTTTGCTAGAATTGGGCTTAAAAGGTGAGAAAATAGCTCGGAACGTCACGAAAGTTAGCGTGGGACATTCAAATCTATGCTCAATTTTCAATTCCGAGAAGTTGGTCAAAGTCGAAACTCGACTGTGCGTTTTCGGTAGACTTGGGCTTAAAGGGGGAGAACATAGCTCAGAACGTCACGAAAGTTGGCGTGCGCACTTGTCTACCAACGGGACATCCAAATATATGCTCAATTTTGGATTCCGCAAAGTAGGTCAAAGTCGAAACTCGACCGTGCTTTTTCGCTAGACTTGGGCTTAAAGTGGGAGAAAATAGCTCTGAACGTCACGGAAGTTGGCATGGACGCTTGTTTACCAATGGGACATCCAAATCTATTGTCAAATTTCAATTCCCAGATGTTGGTCAAAGTTGAAACTCGACCGTGCATTTTCGCTAGACTTGCGCTTAAAGTGAGAGAAAATAGCTCAAAACGTGACGAAAATTGGCATGCGCACTTTTATACCAACGGGGCATCCAAAACTATTCTCAAATTTCAATTTCGAGAAGTTGGTCAAAGTCGAAACTCGCCCGTGCGTTTTCGCTAGACTTGGGCTTAAAGGGGGAGAAAATAGCTCGGAACGTCACGCAAGTTGGCGTGCACGCTTCTCTACCAATGGGACATCCAAATCTATTGTCAAATTTCAATTCCCAGATGTTGGTCAAAGTCAAAACGCCACCGTGCATTTTCGCTAGACTTGGGATTTAAGGGTGTGAAATTAGCTCGTAACGTCATGAAAGTTGTTGTGCGCGCATGTCTACAAATGGGACATCCAAATCTATTCTCAATTTTCAATTCTAAGAAGTAGGTCAAAACCGAAATGCGACTATGCATTTTCTCTAGAGTTGGGCTTAAAGGGGGAGAAAATAGCTCGGAACGTCGCGAAAGTTGGTGTGGATGCTTGTCTACCAATGGGACATCCAAATCTATTCACAAATTTCAAATTCTGAGGAGTTGGTCAAAGTTGAAACTCGACCGTGCGTGTTCGCTAGACTTGGGCTTAAAGGGTGGGAAAATAGCTCGAAACGTAACGAAAGTTGGCGTGCGCACTTGTCTACCAACATCACATCCAAATCTATTCTCAAATTTCAATTCCGAGAAGTTGGTCAATTCGAAACGCCACCATGCGTTTTCGTTAGATTTGAGCTTAAAGGGTGTGAAATTAGCTCGTAATGTCACAAAAGTTGTTGTGCGTGAATGTCTACAAATGGGACATCTAAATCTATACTCAATTTTTAATTCTGAGAAGTTGGTGAAAGTCGAAACTTGACCGTACGTTTTCGCTAGAGTTGGGCTTAAAGGGGGAGAAAATAGCTCGGAACGTCACGAAAGTTGGCATGGATGCTTGTCTACCAATGGGACATCCAAATCTATTCTCAAATTTAAATTCCGAGAAGTTGGTCAAAGTTGAAAATCGACCATGCATTTTCACTAGACTTGGGCTCAAAGGGTGAGAAAATAGCTCGGAACGTCACGAAAGTTGGTGTGCGCACTTGTCTACCAATGGGACATCCAAATATATGCTCAATTTTCAATTCGGAGAAGTTGGTCAAAGTTGAAACTCGACCGTGCGTTTTCGCTAGACTTGCGCTTAAAGTGAGAGAAAATAGCTCGAAACGTCACGAAAGTTGGCATGCGCACTTGTCTACCAATGGTACATCCAAAACTATTTTCAAATTTGAATTCTGAGAAGTTGGTCAAAGTTGAAACTCAACCGTGCGTTGTCGTAGACTTGGGCTTAAAGGGTGGAAAGTAGCTCGGAACGTCACGAAAGTTGGCGTGTGCACTTGTTTACGAACAGGACATCAAAATCTATGCTCAATTTTCAATTCCCAGATGTTGGTCAAAGTAAAAACGCCACCATGCGTTTTCGATAGACTCGGGATTTAAGGGTGTGAAATTAGCTCGTAACGTCATGAAAGTTGTTGTGCGTGCATGTCTACAAATCGGACATCCAAATCTATTCTCAATTTTCAATTCTGAGAAGTAGGTCAAAACCGAAACGCGACTATGCGTTTTCTCTCGAGTTGGGCTTAAAGGGGGAGAAAATAGCTCGGAACGTCGCGAAAGTTGATGTGGACGCTTGTCTACCAATGGGACAGCCAAATCTATTCTCAAATTTCAATTCCGAGAAGTTGGTAAAAGTTGAAACTCGACCGTGCGTTTTCGCTAGACTTGGGCTTAATGTGGGAGAAAATAGCTCTGAACGTCACGAAAGTTGGCATGGACACTTCTCTATCAATGGTACATCCAAAATTAGCTTGTAACGTCATGAAAGTTGTTGTGCGCGCATGTCTACAAACAGGACATCCAAATCTATTCTCAATTTTCAATTCCGAGAAGTAGGTCAAAGCCGAAGCACGACCGTGCGTTTTTTGTAGAGTTCGACACTTGTCTACCAATGGGACATCCAATTCTATCCTCAAATTTAAATTCCGAGAAGTTGGTGAGAGTTGAAACTTGACCGTGCGTTGTCACTAGACTTGGGCTCAAAGGGTGGAAAGTAGCTCGGAACATCATGAAAGTTGGCGTGTGCACTTGTCTACCAACAGGACATCAAAATCTATGCTCAATTTTCAATTCCAAGAAGTTGGCCAAAGTTGAAACTTGACCGTGCATTTTCGCTAGACTTGCGCTTAAAGTGAGAGAAAATAGCTCGGAACGTCGCGAAAGTTGGTGTGGACGGTTTTCTACCAATGGGAAATCCAAATCTATTCTCAAATTTCAATTCCGAGAAGTTGGTCAAAGTTGAAACTCGACCGTGCGTGTTCGCTAGACTTGGGCTTAAAGGGTGGGAAAATAGCTCGAAACGTCACGAAAGTTGGCGTGCGCACTTGTCTACCAACGACACATCCAAATCTATTCTCAAATTTCAATTCCGAGAAGTTGGTCAAAGTTGAAACGCCACCATACATTTTCGCTAGACTTGAGCTTAAAGGGTGTGAAATTAGCTTGTAAGGTCACGAAAGTTGTTGTGTGTGCATGTCTACAAATGGGACATCAAAATCTATTCTCAATTTTCAATTCCGAGAAGTAGGTCAAAGCCGAAACGCGACCGTGCATTTTCTCTAGAGTTGGGCTTAAAGGGGGAGGAAATAGCTCGGAACGTCACAAAAGTTGGTGTGGACGCTTGTTTACCAATGGGACATCAAAAACTATTCTCAAATTTCAATTCCGAGAAGTTGGTCAAAGTTGAAATTTGACCGTGCGTTTTCGCTAGACTTGGGCTTAAAGGGTGGAAAAGTAGCTCGGAACGTCACGAAAGTTGGCATGCGCACTTGTCTACCAACGGGACATCCAAATCTATTCTCAAATTTCAATTCCCAGAAGTTTGTCAAAGTCTAAATGTGACCATGCGTTTTCGCTGGACTTGAGCTTAAAGGGTGTGAAATTAGCTTGTAACGTCATGAAAGTTATTGTGCGCGCATGTCTACAAACGGGACATCCAAATCTATTCTCAATTTTCAATTCCGAGAAGTTGGTCAAATTTGAAACTCGACCGTGCGTTTGCGCTAGACTTGGGCTTAAAGGGGGAGAAAAAAGCTCGAAACGTCACAAAAGTTGGCAGGGACACTTGTCTACCAATGTGAAATCCAAATCTATTCTCAAATTTAAATTCCAAGAAGTTGGTCAAAGATGAAAATAGACCGTGTGTTTTCACTAGACTTGGGCTTAAAAGGTGAGAAAATAGCTCATAACGTCACGAAAGTTAGCGTGCGTACTCGTCTACCAACGGGACATCCAAATCTATGCTCAATTTTCAATTCTGAGAAGTTTGTCAAAGTCGAAACTCGACCGTGCGTTTTCGGTAGAATTGGGCTTAAAGGGGGAGAAAATAGCTTGGAACGTCACGAAAGTTGGCATGCACACTTGTCTACCAACGGGACATCCGAATATTTGCTCAATTTTCGATTCCGCAAAGTAGGTCAAAGTCGAAACTCGACCGTGTGTTTTCGCTAGAATTGGTCTTAAAGTGGGAGAAAATAGCTCTGAACGTCACGAAAGTTGGCATGGACGCTTGTCTACCAATGGGACATCCAATTCCATCCTCAAATTTAAATTTCGGGAAGTTGGTCAGAGTTGAAAGTCGACCGTGCGTTGTCGCTAGACTTGGGCTTAAAGGGTGGAAAGTAGCTCAAAACGTCACGAAAGTTGGCGTGTGCACTTGTCTACCAACAGGACATCAAAATCTATGCTCAATTTTCAATTCCAAGAAGTTGGTCAAATTTGAAACTCGACCGTGCGTTTTTGCTAGACTTGCGCTTAAAGTGAGAGAAAATAGCTCGAAACATCACGAAAGTTGGCATGCGCAGTTGTCTACCAATGGGACATCCAAAACTATTCTCAAATTTCAATTCCGAGAAGTTCGTCAAAGTCGAAACTCGACCATGCGTTTTCTCTAGACTTGGGCTTAAAGGGGGAGAAAATAGCTCGGAACGTCATGCAAGTTGGCGTGCACGCTTGTCTACCATTGGGACATCCAAATCTATTGTCAAATTTCAATTCCCAGATGTTGGTCAAAGTCAAAACGCCACCATGCGTTTTCGCTAGACTCGGGATTTAAGGGTGTGAAATTAGCTCGTAATGTCATGAAAGTTGTTGTGCGCGCATGTCTACAAATGGGACATCCAAATCTATTCTCAATTTTCAATTCTGAGAAGTAGGTCAAAACCGAAACGCGACTATGCGTTTTCTCTAGAGTTGGGCTTAATGGGGAGAAAATAGCTCAGAACGTCGTGAAAGTTGGTGTGGACGCTTGTCTACCAATGGGACATCAAAATCTATTGTCAAATTTCAATTCCAAGAAGTTGGTCAAAGTTGAAACTCGATCGTGCGTGTTCACTAGACTTGGGCTTAAAGGGTGGGAATATAGCTCGAAACGTCACGAAAGTTGGCGTGCGCACTTGTCTACCAAAGGCACATCCAAATCTATTCTCAAATTTCAATTCCGAGAAGTTGGTCAAAGTCGAAACGCCACCATGCGTTTTCGCTAGACTTGAGCTTAAAGGGTGTGAAATTAGCTCGTAATGTCACTTAAAGTTGTTGTGCGCGAATGTCTACAAATGGGACATCTAAATCTATGCTCAATTTTCAATTCTGAGAAGTTGGTGAAAGTCGAAACTCGACCGTACGTTTTTGCTAGAGTTGGGCTTAAAGGGTGAGACAATAGCTCGGAACGTCATGAAAGTTGGTGTGGACTCTTGTCTACCAATGGGACATCCAAAACTAATCTCAAATTTCAATTCCGGGAAGTTGGTCAAACTTGAAACTTGGCCGTGCGTTTTCGCTAGACTTGGGCTTAAAGGGCGGGAAAATAGCTCGGAACATCATGAAAGTTGGCGTGCGCACTTGTTTACCAACGGGACATCCAGATATATGCTCAATTTTCAATTCTGAGAAGTTGGTGAAAGTCGAAATTCGACTGTGCGTTTTCGCTAGACATGGGTATAAAGAGTGGGAAAATAGCTCGGAACATCACGAATGTTGGCGTGCACACTTGTCTACCAACGGGACATCCAAATATATGCTCAAATTTCAATTCTGTAAAGTAGGTCAAAGTCGAAACGCGACCATGCATTTTCACTAGACTTGCGCTTAAAGTGGGAGAAAATAACCTTGAACGTCACGAAAGTTGGCATGGACGCTTGTCTACCAATGGGACATCCAATTCTATCCTCAAATTTAAATTCAGAGAAGTTGGTCAAAGTTGAAACTTGGTCGTTCGTCTTCGCTAGACTTGGGCTTAAAGGGTGGAAAGTAGCTCAAAACGTCACGAAAGTTGTCGTGTGCACTTGTCTACCAACAGGACATCAAAATCTATGCTCAATTTTCAATTCCAAGAAGTTGGTCAAATTTGAAACTCGACCGTGCATTTTTGCTAGACTTGCGCTTAAAGTGAGAGAAAATAGCTCGAAACATCACGAAAGTTGGCATGCGCAGTTGTCTACCAATGGGACATCCAAAACTATTCTCAAATTTCAATTCCGAGAAGTTCGTCAAAGTCGAAACTCGACTGTGCGTTTTCACTAGACTTGGGCTTAAAGGGGGAGAAAATAGCTCGGAACGTCACGCAAGTTGGCGTGCACGCTTGTCTACCACTGGGACATCCAAATCTATTGTCAAATTTCAATTCCCAGATGTTGGTCAAAGTCAAAACGCCACCATGCATTTTCGCTAGACTCGAGATTTAAGGGTGTGAAATTAGCTCGTAATGTCATGAAAGTTGTTGTGCGTGCATGTCTACAAATGGGACATCCAAATCTATTCTCAATTTTCAATTCTGAGAAGTAGGTCGAAACCGAAACACGACTATGCGTTTTCTCTAGAGTTGGGCATAAAGGGGGAGAAAATAGCTCGGAACGTCGCAAAAGTTGGTGTGGACACTTGTCCACCAATGGGACATCCAAATCTATTGTCAAATTTCAATTCCAAGAAGTTGGTCAAAGTTGAAACTCGACCGTGCGTGTTCGCTAGACTTGGGCTTAAAGGGTGGGAATATAGCTCGAAACGTCACGAAAGTTGGCGTGCGCACTTTTCTACCAACGGCACATCCAAATCTATTCTCAAATTTCAATTCCGAGAAGTTGGTCAAAGTCGAAATGCCACCATGCATTTTCGCTAGACTTGAGCTTAAAGGGTGTGAAATTAGCTCGTAATGTCACTTAAAGTTGTTGTGCGCGAATGTCTACAAATGAGACATCTAAATCTATGCTCAATTTTCAATTCTGAGAAGTTGGTGAAAGTCGAAACTCGACCGTACGTTTTTGCTAGAGTTGGGCTTAAAGGGTGAGACAATAGCTCGGAACGTCATGAAAGTTGGTGTGGACTCTTGTCTACCAATGGGACATCCAAAACTATTCTCAAATTTCAATTCCGGGAAGTTGGTCAAACTTGAAACTTGGCCGTGCGTTTTCGCTAGACTTGGGCTTAAAGGGCGGGAAAATAGCTCGGAACATCATGAAAGTTGGCGTGCGCACTTGTTTACCAACGGGACATCCAGATATATGCTCAATTTTCAATTCTGAGAAGTTGGTGAAAGTCGAAATTCGACTGTGCGTTTTTGCTAGACATGGGTATAAACAGTGGGAAAATAGCTCGGAACGTCACGAATGTTGGCGTGCACACTTGTCTACCAACGGGACATCCAAATATATGCTCAAATTTCAATTCCATAAAGTAGGTCAAAGTCGAAACTCGACCGTGCGTTTTCACTAGACTTGCGCTTAAAGTGGGAGAAAATAACTCTGAACGTCACAAAAGTTGGCATGGATGCTTGTCTACCAATGGGACATCCAATTCTATCCTCAAATTTAAATTCAGAGAAGTTGGTCAAAGTTGAAACTTGGCCATTCGTCTTCGCTAGACTTGGGCTTAAAGGTCAGAAAATAGCTCGAAACGTCACGAAAGTTGGCGTGCGTACTTGTTTACCAACGGGACATCCAAATCTATGCTCAATTTTCAATTGTGAGAAGTTGGTGGAAGTCAAAATTCGACCGTGCGTTTTCGCTAGACATGGGTATAAAGAGTGGGAAAATAGCTCGGAACGACACGAATGTTCGCATGCGCACTTGTCTACCAACGGGACATCCAAATATATGCTCAATTTTTAATTCCGCAAAGTAGGTCAAAGTCGAAATTCAACCGTGCATTTTCGCTAGACTTGGGCTTAAAGTGGGTGAAAATAACTCTAAACATCACGAAAGTTGGCATGGATGCTTTTCTACCAATGGGACATCCAAATCTATTCTCAAATTTAAATTCTGAGAAGTTGGTCAAAGTTGAAAATCGACCGTGTGTTTTCACTAGACTTGGGCTGAAAGGGTGAGAGAAATAGCTCGGAACGTCATGAAATTTGGCGTGCGCACTTGTCTACCAACGGGACATCCAAATCTATGCTCAATTTTCAATTCCGAGAAGTTGGTCAAAGTCGAAACACCACCGTGCGTTTTCACTAGACTTGAACTTAAAGGGTGTGAAATTAGCTCGTAACGTCACGAAAGTCATAATTATTTTTACTACTTTATATTGCTTTTATTTTCTATTCACACTATATATAAAAGTTAAAGTTTAAATTTTATTATTTAAATATTACAAATTTATCAAATATCTTAATAATTATAGTTTAATAATTTTAACTATTTTATAATATTTTTATTTTATAAATAGAAATTAGGGTTTTATTATTAATTAAAAGATTTTGATCTTAATTATAGTATTAAAATTTAATTCTTACACATTATTAGATTTTTTTTTAATTTTTTTTTTAATTTTTAGTATATATATTTTTTAATTTATTGTTTAATTTATTGTTTAATTTTTATTGCTAATAATAAATTTATGATTTAAATTTTACTTTAATTTTTTAATTTTGAATTATTATAATTTTGAAAATATTGAAATATTTTTTAATATTTTATTAATTTATTTTATAATTTTATAATAATTATATTTTAATAAAAAATTTAAATAAATATTATTACAAATGTATTAAAATATAATTATATATTTGAGAGCTTTTCTTGGCTTTGAGATTTTAAGATCTCTACTAACAAGACCAACCACGTGAAGGTGAAAGCTTATATAGCCTCAAAAACTGTGCTTTGATGATGTTGTTACAACAAAGCGATAATCTATGCTTTGTTGTTGTTATATCAACAAAGCGGATTGTTTAAAATTTTTAAATATTTTATTTATGTATTTTTATTAAGTTGATTTTATTATGATTATAATGTTATTTGATTTTTTAAAAGTTAAAAAATATATGATTTTTTCATAAATTTTGATATAAAAAACAAATAACAAATGAAATAAATAAAAATAAAAAAATAAAAAAACAATATTAAAAAAATAAAACATTTAAAAAAAATAAAAATAAAATAAAATGTGAATTTATATATTATATATTTATTATTATAATACAAATAAGCATACATATATATAACTATAAGTTATTTATGATTTACACAATAAGAAATTTACATACATAAAAATAAATATAAACATACAAATCTATATGAACAATTAACAATTTAGATAAAGATTTATATATCCAAAACATAAAGATTTATATGTACAAATATCTACAAACACAAATACATAGTTGCATACAAAAATCATCTACAAAATCCACAAATACAAATCATAGAGTTGCATACAAAAAAATATTATTTCATCTAGCAAACATAAAAATTATTTCATCTAGCAAACATAAAAATTATTTCATCTAATAAACATAGAGTTGCATAAAAAAAACATTATTTAATCTAACAAACATAGAAATCATCTCGTCTAACAAACACAAAGAAATGCATTAAAAAATCATTAATTCATATAGCAAACATAAAAAGCATACCATTTGACAAACACATAATTGCATGCAAAATACATGTGTAAAGATCTCAAACACAAACATAGAGTTGCATACAAAAAATATTATTTCCTCTAACAAACGCAAAAATAATCTCATATGATAAACACATAGAATTGCATACACAATACATGTATAAAAATCTCAAACACAAACACAGAGTTGCATACAAAAAACATTATTTCTTCTAACAAACACGTAGAGTTGCTTCCAAAAAAGATTATTTAATCTAACAAACACATAGAATTGTTTTAAAAAAAAAATATTTCATCTAACAAACATAAAATCATCTCATCTGACAAACACATACAATTGCATACAAAATACATGCAGAAAGATCTCAAACACAAACACATAGAGCTGCATACAAAAACATTATTTCATCTAACAAACATAAAAATCCTTTCATATAACAAAGACACGGGAACATTATTTCATCTAACAAACATGAACATCATCTCATCTAGCAAACATGAACATCATCTCATCCAATAATACATAGAGTTGCATACACAATATATGTACAAAGATTTCAAACACATCAAAAAATTACACTAAAATCAACAAAAAAATACACCCAAAGAATACACTAAAATACAACAAATATAAATAATATAAATGTAATAATATAAATACTATAAAAATAAATATAAATAATAACAATGTAACATAACTACTATCTAAATAAAATTGAAAAAATGTAAAATAGAAAAAAAATAAAATATAAAAGTGAAAAAGTATATATTCGACCAAAATAAATAAAAAAATGAAAAAAACAAAAGTAAAAATTAAAAAAAAAATATTAAAGAAAAATAAATATAAAAATGATTAGAATTTCAAATATATAAGTTTATTTATGTTGGACAAATTATCAGATTAGTTTATGCAAAATGAAGTTTATTTATGTTGGAGAAATTATCAAATTAGTTTATGTAAAGACCATTAGTAGAAAATGAATACGAAATTATCAGATTAGTTTATGCAAAATGAAGTTTATTTATGTTGGAGAAATTATCAGATTAGTTTATGCAAAATGAAGTTTATTTATGTTGGAGAAATTATCAAATTAGTTTATGTAAAGACCATTAGTAGAAAATGAATACGAAAAAAACATACCACATCATAACACTATAAGAGACTACTCTAAAGATGATGGGGCCCCCCAACATCTAGAGCATTTGGATGGGTTTAATCCCATCCCCCAAAAATATAATTATATATATTAAAAATAATATGTTTGTAAGTCTCTGTCTTTACAAAACTCTCAAAAATAATAAACTATAAAAGTCTTGTTGTAAATAACATTGAATCAATGTTCAAAGGATGCTTGAAAATAACATTGAATCAATGTTCAAAGGTGCTTGATACCTGAAAAGATAACAACCAACACAAAAATGAGATGCATTCTCATTAAAATATTACTTTGAATAAAAACATGAAAACTATAAATATCATTACCTTTCTATTTTTATTTATTAATATTTTTAAAAATAACACACCAAAAGAATCCATGTGTTGCAATTCAGTTCATATGATGAATGAATGTTTAAATGCTCGATATCTGGAAAAACAACAAAACAAAATATATATGAGACATCCTTATTTAAATATTACTCTAAATATTAAAAAATATGAAAAAAATAATGATCATCATTATGTCTTACCTCTCCTTCTGTTAATTAACATTTTCCAAAACTAACAGGACAATGACATTCCCCAAAAGTTAGAGCAATGCAATATGTTCTCCATAAGTTATAGAGCAAAGCAATCTGTATATTGCAAATTCTGTACATCAACCCACTTCTAAAGATGGTCACACATATAAAACATTAACAAAATTGTTGTACATATAAACTATTGATAAAAATTGGCATACATCTAAACTATTAATAAAAATTGTCATACATATAAAATATTAAAAATTATCATACATATAAACTATTAATAAAACATTTAAACTCAGTTTTCTTTAAATTACACACTAAATTACACACACAGAGGTCATATGGATCACATTAAATTAGACACAGGTCATATAAAACATTAAAAATTATCATACATATAAACTATTAATAAAACATTTAAACCCAGTTTCCTTTAAATTAAACACATATTATATAGATCACATTAAATTAAACACATGTCATATGGATTAGATTAAAACTTATATGTTAAGACAGATTAAATTACAGAGGTCATATGGTCAGATTAAGACTTATATGTTAAGACTGAGATTAAATTACACCGGTCATATGGTCAGATCAGATCCACTATTCCTAATCAATTCTAAAGATTTTTAATGTGAATAAATATGTATATAAAAAATGTTTAGGAGCATTATGCATTATTTTCTTAAAAAGTAAGTAATGCGCATCATAAAAAACAAATAGAAAACTCACATTTAAACAATTCCACAAGTTTAAAATGCATGAGTTCGCAAACACATGGGTTACAGGTTTGTTCAGTGCACAAATTGCCTATCATATGGCCTGATCAAAGGGGTGCATGAATGGACAAATAGACAATTGACTCATACAATATTCCACGTATACCTAAATATAACGAACAACAACCCAGTTCCATTACCCACCTCGTTGAATGAATGGATCAAACCATTGTGTAGGAAAAGTGGAGCTGCTCAAGGCTGTGAGGACAGCTAGAAACTATAAACCCCAAGATCATATTACTGCTCGGTATTAGGTATATCAGATCAGATTACTTAAACCCCAAAAGCATCGGATCAGATTCATGAGATCAGACCAGAAGCATAGGGAGGCACAGATCTCGTGCTATGCGCCCTTTCCTATGTACTGCTCAGTATTAGGTATATCAGTTTACATGGCAAAGGGCGCTGGAACTTTCTCGCCAAAGCAGCGGGTATGTATGAGTAAAATCTCTGATGGAGAACTCGAATTAAGAGAGTTTATCAGGAAGGACGGACAAGGAAATCAAGAATTGATGGAGAACTCGTATTAAGAGAAAATTTAATCTACAGGCTGAGGGTCGCAGCAGTGAGGCATGGATGCAGACAACCAAATAGATTTTGAATACTCAAAGGGCTCTTACTGTCTCGCGACTAAATCTCAATTACTGTTTGACCAAGATCGTGTAGAACCTTCGAATAGCTTCCCAAGGAAAAGTACTGAGGAGATAGAGGTTCAGACAAACAAAACCCCAAATTTGCAAACCTTCGAATAGCTTCCCAAGGCAAAGTACTGAGGAGATAGAGGTTCAGACAAACAAAACCCCAAATCTACAAAACGATATCTAGGCACAAGCGATTTCCCACACAGCTAATGCTAGTTCTGTTCCTACAATTTCTATTTCTATTCTAAAAGATACAGAGAGAGAGACATACCTGTGATGATGGACCTGGCCCTCGGCTATTACAACTCCGCAACATCCTTAATTCCTGCTTCAAAATTCAAAAAAGAAAACCTCCTTAATTCCTGCTTTGAAATTCAAAAAAGATAACCTCCGCTATTACACCTCCACAGCATCCTTAATTCCTGAATTCAACCTACAATTTCTATTCCTATTCTAAGAAAACCATGAATGTATCGTGAATTCAACCTACAATTTCTATTCCTATTCTAAGAAAACCATAAATATAAAAAGATATAGAGAAAGACATACCTGTGATGATGGACCTGGCCCTCCGCTATTACAGCTCCATAGCATCCCTAATTCTTGCTTCGAAATTCAAATTCAAATTAAAAAAGATACCATCCTTTGTCACAAGCTGCAACAACACACAACCACAACAAAGACACAGACAGACAAATACACTAGCAGACAAACCACAGAGACAAACAGACAACAGAGGAAGCGCTTCCATACAATACAAAGACTCTAAAAACGCAGCGTGCAAATGACAAAGGAGGTACACAAACTAAGCAATTACAAACTCGGACATATATATATGCTACCATCCGTCCTCCACCGTCACAGGAGCGGATCCTAAAAATAATAGAATTCCAAAAATTGCTGCTATACCGCGCCGATTTTCAACAAAAAAAATCAAGGTGCGTTTGTCAAGAAATCCATTATAAGCTTTTCAAAATATTCAATTCCACTTTGTTTTTGTTTTTTTTTTTAATTTGAATATTATTTTTATTTTCTTGTTTTTAATTTTTAATTTTTTTAATTTCTCCTTTTTACACTTCTTTAAATTTTTTAAATAATTTATTGACTTGCATAATTTGAATGCTATGGGTTTTCTTAAGTGCTAAATTTATCTAGATGTTTAGAAAAATAATTTAATCAACTAAATTTTTAAATTCCATATAACCGGATTCCAACTAAGTTTTGGCCAAAAACGAAATCGTAGAGATTTTTAGAAATACCTTCCTGAACAAACATTATGCACTTTTCTTTAATTAATTTGTGTTTCAATCAGGTGAGGGATTGGAAGAGTGTGCCCTGATTTCTTCAGCCGACGGATATGAATCTGGATGTTCCATGACTGTCAAGGAAATGTCTGCTACTGCTGTCAAGGATATGAATCTGTCTGTGCCGAAGATTTATTATGCTGCCACAAAGCAACTCTACAAATATAACTGAAGATCTGCCATAAACAATGTCAAAAGATAAACTGCTGCAAGAATATGTCTGCGCAATATCTTTTCAATCTGAAGACTCAAATAATATGTCCTCTGCTTCACTAGTTATGCTACCATGTGTGTGCTGCTTTCCTTGGGTTTGACTGTGACAACAGAAGCTTGAACGCTTGCCGCTTATTCTTCCTCTCTTATTGATGATGATCTTTACTTTCCACCACCAACAGGTATGATTGTATTCCAACTCGCAAAATCAAATTAGTTTTTTCAAGCCATCTCACAATATCTTTCTAATAAATCTCCCATAATGCTTTTTTATATGAATTATTTAGTTGTAGAAAAGAGATCAAGCGAGAGAACTCTAAGAACCTCTAGGCGTCCACGACTTGTGCCGAGATCTCCCGTGGAAAGTTGGCGTGTGCACTTGTTTACCAACGGGACATCCAGATATATGCTCAATTTTCAATTCTGAGAAGTTGGTGAAAGTCGAAATTCGACTGTGCGTTTTCGCTAGACATGGGTATAAAGAGTGGGAAAATAGCTCGGAACGTCACGAATGTTGGCGTGCGCACTTGTCTACCAACAGGACATCCAAATATATGCTCAATTTTCAATTCCGCAAAGTAGGTCAAAGTCGAAACTCGGTTGTGCGTTTTCACTAGACTTGGGCTTAAAGTGGGAGAAAATAGCTCTGAACGTCATGAAAGCTGGCATGGACACTTGTCTACCAATGGGACATCCAATTCTATCCTCAAATTTAAATTCCGAGAAGTTGGTGAAAGTTGAAACTTGGCCGTTCGTCTTCGCAAGACTTGGGCTTAAAGTTGGGAAAATAGCTCGGAACGTCACGAAAGTTGGCGTGCGCACTTGTTTTCCAACGGGACATCCAAATCTATGCTCAATTTTCAATTCCGAGAAGTTGGTGAAAGACGAAATTTGACCGTGCATTTTCGCTAGACATGGGTATAAAGAGTGGGAAATAGCTTGGAACGTCATGAATGTTGCCGTGCGCACTTGTCTACCAATGGGACATCCAAATCTATTCTCAAATTTGAATTCCGAGAAGTTGGTGAAAGTTGAAAATCGACCGTGCGTTTTCACTAGACTTGGGCTCAACGGGTGAGAAAATAGCTCGGAACGTCATGAAATTTGGCGTGCGCACTTGTCTACCAATGGGACATCCAAATCTATGCTAAATTTTCAATTCCGAGAAGTTGGTCAAAGTCGAAATGCCACCGTTCATTTTCACTAAACTTGAGCTTAAAGGGTGTGAAATTATCTCGTAACGTCACGAAAGTTGTTGTGTGTGCATGTCTACAAATGGGACATCCAAATCTATTCTCAATTTTCAATTCCGAGAAGTAGGTCAAAGCCGAAACGCGACCATGCATTTTCTCTAGAGTTGGGCTTAAAGGGGGAGAAAATAGCTCGTAACGTCACAAAAGTTGGTGTGGACGCTTGTTTACCAATGGGACTTCCAAAACTATTCTCGAATTTCAATTTCGAGAAGTTGGTCAAAGTTGAAATTCGACCGTACATTTTTGCTAGACTTGGGCTTAAAGGGTGGAAAAATAGCTCGGAACGTCACGAAAGTTGGCATGCGTACTTGTCTACCAACGGGACATCCAAATCTATTCTCAAATTTCAATTCCCAGAAGTTTGTCAAAGTCAAAACGCGACCATGCGTTTTCGCTAGACTTGAGCTTAAAGGGTGTGAAATTAGCTTGTAACGTCATGAAAGTTGTTGTGCACGCATGTCTACAAACGGGACATCCAAATCTATTCTCAATTTTCAATTCCGAGAAGTAGGTCAAAGTCGAAACGCGACCGTGCGTTTTCAGTAGAGGTTGGCTTAAATGGGGAGAAAATAGCTCGGAACGTCACGAAAGTTGGTGTGGACACTTGTCTACCAATTGTACATCCAAAACTATTTTCAATTTTCAATTCCGAGAAGTTGGTCAAAGTTGAAACTTGACCGTGCGTTTTCGCTAGACTTGGGCTTAAAGGGGGAGACAAAAGCTCGAAACATCACAAAAGTTGGCAGGGACGCTTGTCTACCAATGTGACATCCAAATCTATTCTCAAATTTAAATTCCAAGAAGTTGGTCAAAGATGAAAATCGACCGTGCATTTTCGCTAGAATTGGGCTTAAAAGGTGAGAAAATAGCTCGGAACGTCACGAAAGTTAGTGGGACATTCAAATCTATGCTCAATTTTCAATTCCGAGAAGTTGGTCAAAGTCGAAACTCGACCGTGCGTTTTCGGTACACTTGGGCTTAAAGGGGGAGAACATAGCTCGGAACGTCACGAAAGTTGGCATGCGCACTTGTCTACCAACGGGACATCCAAATATATGCTCAATTTTGGATTCCACAAAGTAGGCCAAAGTCGAAACTCGACCGTGCGTTTTCGCTAGACTTGGGCTTAAAGTGGGAGAAAATAGCTTTGAACGTCACGAAAGTTGGCATGGATGCTTGTCTACCAATGGGACATCCAAATCTATTGGCAAATTTAAATTCCCAGATGTTGTTCAAAGTTGAAACTCGACCATGCGTTTTCGCTAGACTTACGGTTAAAGTGAGAGAAAATAGCTCAAAACATCACGAAAGTTGGCATGCGCACTTTTCTACCAACGGGACATCCAAAACTATTCTCAAATTTCAATTCCGAGAAGTTAGTCAAAGTCGAAACTCGACCGTGCATTTTCGCTATACTTGGGCTTAAAGGGGGAGAAAATAGCTCGGAACGTCACGCAAGTTGGCGTGCACGCTTCTTTACCAATGGGACATCCAAATCTATTGTCAAATTTCAATTCCCAGATGTAGGTCAAAGTCAAAACGCCACCATGCGTTTTCGCTAGACTCAAGATTTAAGGGTGTGAAATTAGCTCATAACGTCATGAAAGTTGTTTTGCGCGCATGTCTAAAAATGGGACTTCCAAATCTATTCTCAATTTTCAATTATGAGAAGTAGGTCAAAACCGAAACGCGACTATGCGTTTTCTCTAGAGTTGGGCTTAAAGGGGGAGGAAATAGCTCGGAAGGCCGGGAAAGTTGGTGTGGATGCTTGTCTACCAATGGGACATCCAAATCTATTCACAAATTTCAATTCCGAGAAGTTGGTCAAAGTTGAAACTCGACCGTGCGTGTTCGCTAGACTTGGGCTTAAAGGGTGGGAAAATAGCTCAAAACGTAACGAAAGTTGGCGTGCGCGCTTGTCTACCAACGGCACATCCAAATCTATTGTCAAATTTCAATTCCGAGAAGTTGGTCAAAGTCGAAACGCCACCATGCGTTTTCACTAGATTTGAGCTTAAAAGGTGTGAAATTAGCTCGTAATGTCACAAAAGTTGTTGTGCGCGAATGTCTACAAATGGGACATCTAAATCTATGCTTAATTTTCAATTCTGAGAAGTTGGTGAAAGTCGAAACTCGACCGTATGTTTTCGCTAGAGTTGGGATTAAAGGGGGAGAAAATAGCTCGGAACGTCACGAAAGTTGGCATGGATGCTTGTCTACCAATGGGACATCCAAATCTATTCTCAAATTTAAATTACGAGAAGTTGGTCAAAGTTGAAAATCGACCATGCATTTTCACTAGACTTGGGCTCAAAGGGTGAGAAAATAGCTCGGAACGTCACGAAAATTGGCGAGCGCACTTGTCTACCAACGGGACATCCAAATATATGCTCAATTTTCAATTCGGAGAAGTTGGTCAAAGTTGAAACTCGACCGTGCGTTTTCACTAGACTTGCGCTTAAAGTGAGAGAAAATAGCTAGAAACGTCACAAAATTTGGCATGCGCACTTGTCTACCAATGGTACATCCAAAACTATTTTCAAATTTGAATTCCGAGAAGTTGGTCAAAGTTGAAACTCGACCGTGCATTGTCGTAGACTTGGGCTTAAAGGGTGGAAAGTAGCTCGGAACGTCACGAAAGTTGGCGTGTGCACTTGTTTACCAACAGGACATCAAAATCTATGCTCAATTTTCAATTCCCAGATGTTGGTCAAAGTCAAAATGCCACCATGCGTTTTCTCTAGAATCGGGATTTAAGGGTGTGAAATTAGCTCGTAACATCATGAAAGTTGTTGTGCACGCATGTCTACAAATGGGATATCCAAATCTATTCTCAATTTTCAATTCTAAGAAGTAGGTCAAAACCGAAATGTGACTATGCGTTTTCTCTAGAGTTGGGCTTAAAGGGCGAGAAAATAGCTCGGAACGTCGCGAAAGTTGATGTGGACGCTTGTCTACCAACGGGATATCCAAATCTATTCTCAAATTTCAATTCCGAGAAGTTTGTCAAAGTTGAAACTCGACCGTGTGTTTTCGCTAGACTTGGGCTTAAAGTGGGAGAAAATAGCTCTGAACGTCATGAAAGTTGGCATGGACACTTCTCTACCAATGGTACATCCAAAATTAGCTTGTAACATCATGAAAGTTGTTGTGCGCGCATGTCTACAAACAGGACATCCAAATCTATTCTCAATTTTCAATTCCGAGAAGTAAGTCAAAGCCGAAGCGCGACCGTGCGTTTTCTGTAGAGTTGGACGCTTGTCTACCAATGGGACATCCAATTCTATCCTCAAATTTAAATTTCGAGAAGTTGGTCAGATTTGAAACTTGACCGTACGTTGTCGCTAGACTTGGGCTCAAAGGGTGGAAAGTAGCTCGGAACGTCATGAAAGTTGGCGTGTGCACTTGTCTACCAACAGGACATCAAAATCTATGCTCAATTTTCAACTCCGAGAAGTTGGTCAAAGTTGAAACTCGACCATGCGTTTTTGCTAGACTTGCGCTTAAAGTGAGAGAAAATAGCTCGAAACGTCACGAAAGTTGGCATGCGCACTTGTCTACCAATGGGACATCCAAATCTATTCTCAAATTTCAATTCCCAGATGTTGGTCAAAGTCAAAACCCCACCATGCGTTTTCGCTAGACTCAGGATTTAAGGGTGTGAAATTAGCTCATAACATCATGAAAGTTGTTGTGCGCGCATGTCTACAAATGGGACATCCAAATCTATTCTCAATTTTACATTCTGAGAAGTAGCTCAAAACCGAAACGTGACTAAGCTTTCTCTCTAGAGTTGGGCTTAAAGGGGGAGAAAATAGCTCGGAACGTCGCGAAAGTTGGTGTGGACGGTTGTCTACCAATGGGAAATGCAAATCTATTCTCAAATTTCAATTCGGAGAAGTTGGTCAAAGTTGAAACTCGACCGTGCGTGTTCGCTAGACTTGGGCTTAAAGGGTGGGAAAATAGCTCGAAACGTCACAAAAGTTGGCGTGCGCACTTGTTTGCCAATGGGACATCCAAATCTATGCTCAATTTTCAATTCCGAGAAGTTGGTGAAAGACGAAATTCGACCGTGCATTTTCGCTAGACATAGGTATAAAGAGTGGGAAAATAGCTTGTAACGTCACGAATGTTGGCGTGCGCACTTGTCTACCAATGGGACATCCAAATCTATTCTCAAATTTGAATTACGAGAAGTTGGTCAAAGTTGAAAATTGACCGTGCGTTTTCACTAGAATTGGGCTCAAAGGGTGAGAAAATAGCTCGGAACGTCACGAAATTTGGCGTAAGCACTTGTCTACCAACGGGACATCCAAATCTATGCTCAATTTTCAATTCCGAGAAGTTGGTCAAAGTCGAAATGCCACCGTGTATTTTCACTAGACTTGAGCTTAAAGGGTGTGAAATTAGCTCGTAACGTCACGAAAGTTGTTGTGTGTGCATGTCTACAAATGGGACATCCAAATCTATTCTCAATTTTCAATTCCGAGAAGTAGGTCAAAGCTGAAACGCGACCGTGCATTTTCTCTAGAGTTGGGCTTAAAGTGGGAGAAAATAGCTCGTAACGTCACAAAAGTTGGTGTGGACGCTTGTTTACCAATGGGACTTCCAAAACTATTTTCAAATTTCAATTCCGAGAAGTTGGTCAAAGTTGAAATTCGACCATGCATTTTCGCTAGACTTGGGCTTAAAGGGTGGAAAAATAGCTCGGAACATCACGAAACTTGGCATGCGCACTTGTCTACCAATGGGACATCCAAATCTATTCTCAAATTTCAATTCCCAGAAGTTTGTCAAAGTCAAAACGCGACCATGCGTTTTCGCTGGACTTGAGCTTAAAGGGTGTGAAATTAGCTTGTAACGTCATGAAAGTTGTTGTGCATGCATGTCTACAAACGGGACATCCAAATCTATTCTCAATTTTCAATTCCGAGAAGTAGGTCAAAGCCGAAACGCGACCGTGCATTTTCTGTAGAGTTGGGCTTAAACGGGGAGAAAATAGCTCGGAACATCACGAAAGTTGGTGTGGATGCTTGTCTACCAATGGTACATCCAAAACTATTTTCAAATTTCAATTCCGACAAGTTGGTCAAAGTTGAAACTCGACTGTGCGTTTTCGCTAGACTTGGGCTTAAAGAGGGAGAAAAAAGCTCGAAACATCACAAAAGTTGGCAGGGATGCTTGTCTGCCAATGTGACATCCAAATCTATTCTCAAATTTAAATTCCAAGAAGTTGGTCAAAGATGAAAATTGACCGTGCGTTTTCACTAGGCTTGGGCTCAAATGGTGAGAAAATAGCTCGGAACGTCACGAAAGTTGGCGTGCGCACTTGTCTACCAACGGGACATCCAAATATCTGCTCAATTTTCAATTCGGAGAAGTTGGTCAAAGTTGAAACTCGACCGTGCGTTTTCGCTAGACTTGCGCTTAAAGTGAGAGAAAATAGCTCGAAACGTCACGAAAGTTGGCATGCGCACTTGTCTACCAATGGTACATCCAAAACTATTTTCAAATTTGAATTCCGAGAAGTTGGTCAAAGTTGAAACTCGACCGTGCGTTGTCGTAGACTTGGGCTTAAAGAGTGGAAAGTAGCTCGGAACGTCACAATAGTTGGCGTGTGCACTTGTCTACCAACAGGACATCAAAATCTATGCTCAATTTTCAATTCCCAGATGTTGGTCAAAGTCAAAACGCCACCATGCGTTTTCGCTAGACTCGGGATTTAAGGGTGTTAAATTAGCCCGTAACGTCATGAAAGTTGTTGTGCGCGCATGTCTACAAATGGGACATCCAAATCTATTCTCAATTTTCAATTCTTAGAAGTAGGTCAAAACCGAAACGCGACTATGCATTTTCTCTAGAGTTGGGCTTAAAGTGGGAGAAAATAGATCGGAACGTCGCGAAAGTTGGTGTGGACGCTAGACTTGGGCTTAAAGGGTGGGAAAATAGCTCGAAACGTCATGAACGTTGGCATGCGCACTTGTCTACCAACGGCACATCCAAATCTATTCTCAAATTTCAATTCCGAGAAGTTGGTCAAAGTCGAAACGCCACCATGCGTTTTCGCTAGACTTGAGCTTAAAGGGTGTGAGATTAGCTCGTAATGTCATGAAAGTTGTTGTGCGCGAATGTCTACAAATGGGACATCTAAATCTATGCTCAATTTTCAATTCTGAGAAGTTGGTGAAAGTCGAAACTCGACCGTACGTTTTCGCTAGAGTTGGGCTTAAAGGGGGAGAAAATAGCTCGGAATGTCACGAAAGTTGGTGTGGACTCTTGTCTACCAATGGGACATCAAAAAATATTCTCAAATTTCAATTCCGGGAAGTTGGTCAAAGTTGAAACTTGGCCGTGTGTTTTCGCTAGACTTGGGCTTAAAGGGTGGGAAAATAGCTCGCAACGTCACGAAAGTTGGCGTGCGCACGTGTTTACCAACTGGAAATCCAGCTCTATGCTCAATTTTCAATTCCGAGAAGTTGGTGAAAGTTGAAATTCGACCGTGAGTTTTCGCTAGACATGGGTATAAAGAGTGGGAAAATAGCTCGGAACGTCACGAATGTTGGCGTGCGCACTTGTCTACCAACGGGACATCCAAATATATGCTCAATTTTCAATTCCGCAAAGTAGTTCAAAGTCGAAACTCTGCCGTGCGTTTTCGCTAGACTTGGGCATAAAGTGGGAGAAAATAGCTCTGAACGTCACGAAAGTTGGCATGGATGCTTGTCTGCCAATGGGACATCCAATTCTATCCTCAAATTTAAATTCCGAGAAGTTGGTCAAAGTTGAAACTTGGCCATGCGTTTTCGCTAGACTTGGGCTTAAAGGGTGGGAAAATAGCTCGGAATGTCACGAAAGTTGGCGTGCGCACTTGTTTACCAATGGGACATCCAAATCTATGCTCAATTTTAAATTTCGAGAAGTTGGTGAAAGTCAAAATTCGACCGTGTGTTTTCGCTAGACATGGGTATAAAGAGTGGGAAAATAGCTCGGAATGTCACGAATGTTGGCGTGCGCACTTGTCTACCAACGGGACATCCAAATATATGCTCAATTTTCAATTCTGCAAAGTAGGTCAAAGTTGAAACTCGACCGTGTGTTTTCGCTAGAGTTGGGCTTAAAGTGGGAGAAAATAGCTCGAAACGTCACGAATGCTGGCATGGACGCTTGTCTACCAATGGGACATCCAATTCTATCCTCAAATTTAAATTCCGAGAAGTTGGTCAAAGTTGAAACTTGGTCGTTCGTGTTCGCTAGACTTGGGCTTAAAGGTGGGAAAATAGCTCGGAATGTCACGAAAGTTGGCGTGCGCACTTGTTTACCAACGGGACATCCAAATCTATGCTCAATTTTCGATTCCGAGAAGTTGGTGAAAGTCGAAATTCGACTTTGCGTTTTCGCTAGACATGGGTATAAAGAGTGGTAAAATAGCTCGGAACCTCACGAATGTTGGCGTACGCACTTGTCTACCAATGGGACATCCAAATATATGCTCAATTTTTAAGTCCGCAAAGTAGGTCAAAGTCGAAATTCAACCGTGCGTTTTCGCTAGACTTGGGCTTAAAGTGGGTGAAAATAGCTCTGAACGTCACGAAATTTGGCGTGCGCACTTGTCTACCAACGGGACATCTAAATCTATGCTCAATTTTCAATTCTGTGAAGTTGGTCAAAGTCGAAACGCCACCGTGCATTTTCACTAGACTTGAGCTTAAAGGGTGTGAAATTAGCTCGTAACGTCACAAAAGTTGTTGTGTGTGCATGTCTACAAATGGGACATCCAAATCTATTCTCAATTTTCAATTCTGAGAAATAGGTCAAAGCTGAAACCCGACCGTGCATTTTCTCTAGAGTTGGGCTTAAAGGGGGAGAAAATATCTCGGAACGTCACAAAAGTTGGTGTGGACGCTTGTTTACCAATGGGACATCCAAAACTATTCTCAAATTTAAATTCCAAGAAGTTGGTCAAAGTTGAAATTCAACCGTGCGTTTTCGCTAGAGTTGGGCTTAAAGGGTGGAAAACTAGATCGGAACGTCACGAAAGTTGGCATGCGCACTTGTCTACCAACGGGACATCCAAATCTATTCTCAAATTTCAATTCCCAGAAGTTTGTCAAAGTCAAAACGCGACCATGCATTTTCACCGGACTTGAGCTTAAAGGGTGTGAAATTAGCTTGTAACATCATGAAAGTTGTTGTGCGCGCATGTCTACAAACGGGACATCCAAATCTATTCTCAATTTTCGATTCCGAGAAGTAGGTCAAAGTCGAAACGCGACCGTGCGTTTTCTGTAGAGTTGGGCTTAAACGGGGAGAAAATAGCTCGGAACGTCACGAAAGTTGGTGTGGATGCTTGTCTACCAATGGTACATCCAAAACTAGTTTCAAATTTCAATTCTGAGAAGTTGGTCAAAGTTGAAACTCGACCGTCCGTTTTCGCTAGACTTGGGCTTAAAGGGGGAGAAAAAAGCTCGAAACGTCACAAAATTTCGCAGCGACGCTTGTCTACCAATGTGACATCCAAATCTATTCTCAAATTTAAATTCCAAGAAGTTGGTCAAATATGAAAATCGACGGTGCGTTTTCGATAGACTAGGGCTTAAAACATGAGAAAATAGCTCGGAACGTCACGAACGTTGGCGTGCGCATTTGTTTACCAACGGGACATCCAAATCTATGCTCAATTTTCAATTCTGAGAAGTTGGTGAAAGTCAAAATTTGACCGTGTGTTTTCGCTAGACATGGGTATAAAGAGTGGAAAAATAGCTCGGAACGTTACAACAATTGCCGTGCGCACTTGTCTACCAATGGGACATCCAAATATATGCTCAATTTTTGCCTCCGCAAAGTAGGTCAAAGTCGAAACTCGACCGTACGTTTTCGCTAGACTTGGGCTTATAGTGGGATAAAATAGCTTGGAACGTCACGAAAGTTAGCATGCGCACTCGTCTACCAACGGGACATCCAAATCTATGCTCAATTTTCAATTCCGAGAAGTTGGTCAAAGTCGAAACTCGACCGTGCGTTTTCAGTAGACTTGGGCTTAAAGGGTGAGAAAATAGCTCGGAACGTCACGAAAGTTGGCATGCGCACTTGTCTACCAACGGGACATCGAAATATATGCTCAATTTTCAATTCGAAGAAGTTGGTCAAAGTTGAAACTCGACCGTGCGTTTTCGCTAGACTTGTGCATAAAGTGAGAGAAAATAGCTCGAAACGTCACGAAAGTTGGCATGCGCACTTGTATACCAACGGGAAATCCAAAACTATTCTCAAATTTCAATTTCGAGAAGTTGGTCAAAGTCAAAACTCGACCGTGCATTTTCGCTAGACTTGGGCTTGAAGGGGGAGAAAATAGCTCGGAACATCATGCAAGTTGGCGTGCACGCTTGTCTACCAATGGGACAACCAAATCTATTGTCAAATTTCAATTCCCAGATGTTGGTCAAAGTCAAAACGCTACCATGCGTTTTCGCTAGACTCAGGATTTAAGGTTGTGAAATTAGCTCGCAACGTCATGAAAGTTGTTGTGCGCGCATGTCTACAAATGGGACATCCAAATCTATTCTCAATTTCAAATTCTGAGAAGTAGGTCAAAACCGAAACGAGACTATGCATTTTCTCTAGAGCTGGGCTTAAAGGGGTAGAAAATAGCTCGAAACGTCGTGAAAGTTGGTGTGGACGGTTGTCTACCAATGGGACATCCAAATCTATTCTCAAATTTCAATTCCGAGAAGTTGGTCAAAGTTGAAACTCGACCGTGCGTGTTCACTAAACTTGGGCTTAAAGGGTGGGAAAATAGCTCAAAACGTCACAAAAGTTGGCGTGCGCACTTGTCTACCAACGGCACATTCAAATCTATTCTCAAATTAAAATTCCCAGAAGTTGGTCAAAGTCGAAACGCCACCATGCGTTTTCGCTAGACTTGAGCTTAAAGGGTGTGAAATTAGCTCGTAAGGTCACGAAAGTTGTTGTGCGCGAATGTCTACAAATGGGACATCTAAATCGATGCTCAATTTTCAATTATGAGAAGTTGGTGAAAGTCGAAACTCGACCGTACGTTTTCGCTAGAGTTGGGCTTAAAGGGGCAGAAAATAGCTCGGAACGTCACGAAAGTTGGTGTGGACTCTTGTCTACTAATGGGACATCCAAAACTATTCTCAAATTTCAATTCTGGGAAGTTGGTCAAAGTTAAAACTTGGCCATGCATTTTCGCTAGACTTGGGCTTAAAGGGTGGGAAAATAGCTCGAAAAGTCACGAAAGTTGGCGTGGGCACTTGTTTACCAACGGGACATCCAGATTTATGCTCAATTTTCAATTCCGAGATGTTGGTGAAAATCGAAATTCGACCGTGCGTTTTCGCTAGACATGGGTATAAAGAGCAGGAAAATAACTTAGAACGTCACGAATGTTGGTGTGTGCACTTTTCTACCAATGTGCACGCTTGTGTACCAATCGGACATCCAAATCTATTGTCAAATTTCAATTCCCAGATGTTGGTCAAAGTCAAAACGCCACCATGCATTTTCGCTAGACTCAGGATTTAAGGGTGTGAAATTAGCTTGTAACGTCATGAAAGTTGTTGTGCGCGCATGTCTACAAATGGGACATCCAAATCTATTCTCAATTTTCAATTCTGAGAAGTAGGTCAAAACCGAAACGCGACTATGCGTTTTCTCTAGAGTTGGGCTTAAAGGGGGAGAAAATAGCTCGGAACGTCGCGAAAGTTGGTGTGGACACTTGTGTACCAATGGGACATCCAAATCTATTGTCAAATTTCAATTCCAAGAAGTTGGTCAAAGTTGAAACTCGACCATGCGTGTTCGCTAGACTTGGGCTTAAAGGGTGGGAATATAGCTCGAAACGTCACGAAAGTTGGCTTGCGCACTTGTCTACCAACGGCACATCCAAATCTATTCTCAAATTTCAATTCCGAGAAGTTGGTCAAAGTCGAAATGCCACCATGCATTTTCGCTAGACTTGAGCTTAAAGGGTGTGAAATTAGCTCGTAATGTCACTTAAATTTGTTGTGTGTGAATGTCTACAAATGGGACATCTAAATCTATGCTCAATTTTCAATTCTGAGAAGTTTGTGAAAGTCGAAACTCGACCGTACATTTTCGCTAGAGTTGGGCTTAAACGGGGAGACAATAGCTCGGAACGTCATGAAAGTTGGTGTGGACTCTTGTCTACCAATGGGACATCCAAAACTATTCTCAAATTTCAATTCCGGGAAGTTGGTCAAAGTTGAAACTAGGCTGTGCGTTTTCGCTAGACTTGGGCTTAAAGGGCGGGAAAATAGCTCGGAACATCATGAAAGTTGGCGTGCGCACTTGTTTACCAACGGGACATCCAGATATATGCTCAATTTTCAATTCCGAGAAGTTGGTGAAAGTCGAAATTCGACTGTGCGTTTGCGCTAAACATGGGTATAAAGAGTGGGAAAATAGCTCGGAACGTCACGAATGTTGGCATGCGCACTTGTCTACCAACGGGACATCCAAATATATGCTCAAATTTCAATTCCGTAAAGTAGGTCAAAGTCAAAACTCGACCGTGCGTTTTCACTAGACTTGCGCTTAAAGTGGGAGAAAATAACTCTGAACGTCACGAAAGTTGGCAGGGACGCTTGTCTACCAATGGGACACCCAATTCTATCCTCAAATTTAAATTCAGAGAAGTTGGTCAAAGTTGAAACTTGGTCGTTCGTCTTCGCTAGACTTGGGCTTAAAGGTGAGAAAATAGCTTGGAACGTCACGAAAGTTGGCGTGCGCACTTGTTTACCAACGGGACATCCAAATCTATGCTCAATTTTCAATTGTGAGAAGTTGGTGGAAGTCAAAATTCGATCGTGCGTTTTCACTAGACATGGGTATAAAGAGTGCGAAAATAGCTCGGAACGCCACGAATGTTCGCATGCGCACTTGTCTACCAACGGGACATCCAAATATATGCTCAATTTTTAATTCCGCAAAGTAGGTCAAAGTCGAAATTCAACCGTGAGTTTTCGCTAGACTTGGGCTTAAAGTGGGTGAAAATAACTCTAAACGTCACGAAAGTTGGCATGGATGCTTGTCTACCAATGGGACATCCAAATCTATTCTCAAATTTAAATTCTGAGAAGTTGGTCAAAGTTGAAAATCGACCGTGTGTTTTCACTAGACTTGGGTTCAAAGAGTGAGAAAATAGCTCGGAACGTCATGAAATTTGGCGTGCGCACTTGTCTACCAACGGGACATCCAAATCTATGCTCAATTTTCAATTCCGAAAAGTTGGTCAAACTCGAAACGCCACCGTGCGTTTTCACTAGACTTGAACTTAAAGGGTGTGAAATTAGCTCGTAACGTCACGAAAGTCATAATTATTTTTACTACTTTATATTGCTTTTATTTTCTATTCACACTATATATAAAAAGTTAAAGTTTAAATTTTATTGTTTAAATATTACAAATTTATCAAATATATTAATAATTATTATAGTTTAATAATTTTAACTATTTTATAATATTTTTATTTTATAAATAGAAATTAGGGTTTTATTATTAATTAAAAGATTTTGATCTTAATTATAGTATTAAAATTTAATTCTTACACATTAGTAGATTTTTTTTTAATTTATTGTTTAATTTTTAATGCTAATAATAAATTTATGATTTAAATTTTACTTTAATTTTTTAATTTTGAAATATTATAATTTTTAAAATATTAAAATATTTTTTAATATTTTATTAATTTATTTTATAACTTTATAATAATTATATTTTAATAAAAAATTTAAATAAATATTATTACAAATGTATTAAAATATAATTATATATTTGAGAGCTTTTCTTGGCTTTGAGATTTTAAGATCTCTACTGACAAGACCAACCACGTGAAGGTGAAAGCTCATATGGCCTCAAAAACTGTGCTTTGATGTTGTTGTTACAACAAAGCGATAATCTATGCTTTGTTGTTGTTATATCAACAAAGCGGGTTGTTTAAAATTTTTAAATATTTTATTTATGTGTTTTTATTAAGTTGATTTTATTAAAAATAAATAACAAATTAAATAAAAAAAATAAAAAAAACAATATTAAAAAAATAAAACATTTAAAAAAAATAAAAATAAAATAAAATGTGATTTTATATAGTATATATTTATTTTTATAGTACAAATAAGCATACATATATATAACTATAAGTTATTTATGATTTACACAATAAGAAATTTACATACATAAAAATAAATATAAACATACAAATCTATATGAACAATTATCAATTTACATAAAGATTTATATATCCAAAACATAAGATTTATATGTACAAAGATCTACAAACACAAATACATAGTTGCATACAAAAATCATCAACAAAAATCCACAAATACAAATCATAGAGTTGCATACAAAAAAATATTATTTCATCTAGCAAACATAAAAATTATTTCATCTAATAAACATAGAGTTGCATACAAAAAACATTATTTAATCTAACAAACATAGAAATCATCTCGTCTAACAAACACATGTAAATGCATTAAAAAATCATTAATTCATATAGCAAACATAAAAAGCATACCATTTGACAAACACATAATTGCATGCAAAATACATGTGTAAAGATCTCAAACACAAACATAGAGTTGCATACAAAAAATATTATTTCCTCTAACAAACACAAAAATAATCTCATGATAAACACATAGAATTGCATACACAATACATGTATAAAAATCTCAAACACAAACACAGAGTTGCATACAAAAAACATTATTTCTTCTAACAAACACGTAGAGTTGCTTCCAAAAAAGATTATTTAATCTAACAAACACATAGAATTGTTTAAAAAAAAAAATATTTCATCTAACAAACATAAAATCATCTCATCTGACAAACACATACAATTGCATACAAAATACATGCAGAAAGATCTCAAACACAAACACATAGAGCTAATAAATAATAGAAATGTAATAATATAAATACTATAAAAATAAATATAAATAATAACAATGTAACATAACTACTCTCTAAATAAAATTGAAACAATGTAAAATAGAAAAAAAAAATAAAAAAGTGAAAAAGTATATATTCAAGCAAAATAAATAAAAAAATGAAAAAAACAAAAGTAAAAATTTTAAAAAAAAATATTAAAGAAAAATAAATATAAAAATGATTAGAATTTCAAATATATGTAATAAAGTTTATTTATGTGTTAGATAAATTTTGAAATTAGTTTGTCTGAAAACATCAAGTGCAAAATGAAGTTTATTTATGTTGGAGAAATTATGAGATTAGTTTATGCAAAATGAAGTTTATTTATGTTGGAGAAATTATCAAATTAGTTTATGTAAAGACCATTAGTAGAAAATGAATACGAAATTATCAGATTAGTTTATGCAAAATGAAGTTTATTTATGTTGGAGAAATTATCAGATTAGTTTATGCAAAATGAAGTTTATTTATGTTGGAGAAATTATCAAATTAGTTTATGTAAAGACCATTAGTAGAAAATGAATACGAAAAAAACATACCACATCATAACACTATAAGAGACTACTCTAAAGATGATGGGCCCCCCAACATCTAGAGCATTTGGATGGGTTTAATCCCATCCCAAAAACATATAATTATATATATTAAAAATAATATGTTTGTAAGTCTCTGTCTTTACAAAACTCTCAAAAATAATAAACTATAAAAGTCTTGTTGTAAATAACATTGAATCAATGTTCAAAGGATGCTTGAAAATAACATTGAATCAATGTTCAAAGTTGCTTGATACCTGAAAAGATAACAACCAACACAAAAATGAGATGCATTCTCATTAAAATATTACTTTGAATAAAAACATGAAAACTATAAATATCATTACCTTTCTATTTTTATTTATTAATATTTTTAAAAATAACAAACCAAAAGAATCCATGTGTTGCAATTCAGTTCATATGATGAATGAATGTTTAAATGCTCGATATCTGGAAAAACAACAAAACAAAATATATATGAGACATCCTTATTTAAATATTACTCTAAATATTAAAAAATATGAAAAAAATAATGATCATCATTATGTCTTACCTCTCTTTCTGTTAATTAACATTTTCCAAAACTAACAGGACAATGACATTCCCCAAAAGTTAGAGCAATGCAATATGTTCTCCATAAGTTACAGAGCAAAGCAATCTGTATATTGCAAATCCTGTACATCAACCCACTTCTAACAATGGTCACACATATAAAACATTAACAAAATTGTCGTACATATAAACTATTGATAAAAATTGGCATACATATAAACTATTAATAAAAATTGTCATACATATAAAATATTAAAAATTATCATACATATAAACTATTAATAAAACATTTAAACTTAGTTTTCTTTAAATTACACACTAAATTACATGCACACAGGTCATATGGATCACATTAAATTAGACACAGGTCATATAAAACATTAAAAATTATCATACATATAAACTATTAATAAAACATTTAAACCCAGTTTCCTTTAAATTAAACACATATTATATAGATCACATTAAATTAAACACATGTCATATGGATCAGATTAAAACTTATATGTTAAGACAGATTAAATTACAGAGGTCATATGGTCAGATTAAGACTTATATGTTAAGACTGAGATTAAATTACACCGGTCATATGGTCAGATCAGATCCACTATTCCTAATCAATTCTAAAGATTTTTAATGTGAATAAATATGTATATAAAAAATGTTTAGGAGCATTATGCATTATTTTCTTGAAAAGTAAGTAATGCACATCATAAAAAACAAATAGAAAACTCACATTTAAACAATTCCACAAGTTTAAAATGCATGAGTTCGCAAACACATGGGTTACAGGTTTTTTCAGTGCACAAATTGCCTGTCATATGGCCTGATCAAAGGGGTGCATGAATGGACAAATAGACAATTGACTCATACAATATTCCACGTATACCTAAATATAACGAACAACAACCCAGTTCCATTTCCCACCTCGTTGAATGAATGGATCAAACCATTGTGTAGGAAAAGTGGAGCTGCTCGAGGCTGTGAGGACAACTAGAAACTATAAACCCCAAGATCAGATTACTGCTCGGTATTAGGTATATCAGATCAGATTACTTAAACCCCAAAAGCATCGGATCAGATTCATGAGATCAGATCGGAAGCATAGGGAGGCACAGATCTCATGCTATGCGCCCTTTCCTATGTACTGCTCGGTATTAGGTATATCAGTTTACATGGCAAAGGGCACTGGAACTTTCTCGCCAAAGCAGCGGGTATGTATGAGTAAAATCTCTGATTAGGTTTATGGATTATTGAATTTCGATATAATATTGCCTTCTACAGGGGAAATTTTTGAGGTTTTTGGTCATTGTTGATTCAGACAACAATTTACTCATGTCATGGGCGATTAGATAGGAATTAATTCACCAGCGAGTCTGTATATTTTCCCAGCAGAAACTTGAAATTTATGTATTGTGCAAGCCTCAAGAGAACTGGTAAGAGCTGCAGGCTAAGGTGGAATAGTTTTCTCCGGCCTGATCTCAAACGCAGCAAGATCACTTCCGAAGAACGTTTGATTATAGAACTCCATAACCGATGGGGAAACAGGTTTGGTATATAAACTTATAAAAAGGAACATATACAGTCGATTGTGATATTCAATAAATTGATGCAATTTCAAATGGGAAGAGAGTTTATCAGGAAGGGCGGCCAAGGAAATCAAGAATTGATGGAGAACTCGTATTAAGAGAGTTTATCAGGAAGGACGGACAAGGAAATCAAGAATTGATGGAGAACTCGTATTAAGAGAAAATTTAATCTACAGGATGAGGGTCGCAGCAGTGAGGCATGGATGCAGACAACCAAATAGATTTTGAAAACTCAGAGGGCTCTTACTGTCTCGCGACTAAATCTCAATTACTGTTTGACCAAGATCATGTAGAACCTTCGAATAGCTTCCCAAGGAAAAGTACTGAGGAGATAGAGGTTCAGACAAACAAAACCCCAAATCCGCAAACCTTCGAATAGCTTCCCAAGGCAAAGTACTGAGGAGATAGAGGTTCAGACAAACAAAACCCCAAATCTGCAAAACGATATCTAGGCACAAGCGATTTCCCACACAGCTAATGCTAGTTCTGTTCCTACAATTTCTATTTCTATTCTAAAAGATACAGAGAGAGAGACATACCTGTGATGATGGACCTGGCCCTCGGCTATTACAACTCTGCAACATCCTTAATTCCTGCTTCAAAATTCAAAAAAGAAAACCTCCTTAATTCCTGCTTTGAAATTCAAAAAAGATAACCTCCGCTATTACACCTCCACAGTATCCTTAATTCCTGAATTCAACCTACAATTTCTATTCCTATTCTAAGAAAACCATGAATGTATCGTGAATTCAACCTACAATTTCTATTCCTATTCTAAGAAAACCATGAATATAAAAAGATACAGAGAAAGACATACCTGTGATGATGGACCTGGCCCTCCACTATTACAGCTCCATAGCATCCCTAATTCTTGCTTCGAAATTCAAATTCAAATTAAAACGCAGCGTGCAAATGACAAAGGAGGTACACAAACTAAGCAATTACAAACTCGGACATATATATATGCTGCCATCCGTCCTCCACCGTCACAGGAGTGGATCCTAAAAATAATAGAATTCCAAAAATTGCTACTATACAGCGCCGATTTTCAACAAAAAAAAATCGAGGTGCGTTTGTCAAGAAATCCGTTATAAGCTTTTCAAAATATTCAATTCCACTTTGTTTTTTTTTTTTTAATTTGAATATTATTTTTATTTTCTTGTTTTTAATTTTTAATTTTTTTAATTTCTCCTTTTTACACTTCTTTAAATTTTTTAAATAATTTATTGACTTGCATAATTTGAATGCTATGGGTTTTCTTAAGTGCTAAATTTATCTAGATGTTTAGAAAAATAATTTAATCAACTAAATTTTTAAATTCCATATAACCGGATTCCAACTAAGTTTTGGCCAAAAACGAAATCATAGAGATTTTTAGAAATACCTTCCTGAACAAACATTATGTACTTTTCTTTAATTAATTTGTGTTTCAATCAGGTGAGGGATTGGAAGAGTGTGCCCTGATTTCTTCAGCCGAGGGATATGAATCTGGCTGTTCCATGACTGTCAAGGAAATGTCTGCTACTGCCGTCAAGGATATGAATCTGCGTGTGCCAAAGATTTATTATGCTGCCACAAAGCAACTCTACAAATATAACTGAAGATCTGCCATAAACAATGTCAAAAGATAAACTGCTGCAAGAATATGTCTGCGCAATATCTTTTCAATCTGTAGACTCAAAGAATATGTCTTATGCTTCGCTAGTTATGTTACCATGTGTGTGCTGCTTTCCTTGGGTTTGACTGTGACAACAGAAGCTCGAACGCTTGCCGCTTATTCTTCCTCTCTTATTGATGATGATCTTTACTTTCCACCACCAACAGGTATGATTGTATTCCAACTCGCAAAATCAAATTAGTTTTTTCAAGCCATATCACAATATCTTTCTAATAAATCTCCCATAATGTTTTTTTATATGAATTATTTAGTTGCAGAAAAGAGATCAAGCGAGAGAACTCTAAGAACCTCTAGGCATCCACCACTTGTGTCGAGATCTCCCGTGGGAAGCAGTCATAAGCCTTATGTCAGGCCCAAGTATTCGCCGCCTCCGCCGATAGAATATTTGCAGGGTGGGTGTTTTTATTTTGCGTATAGCTTGGATACATGTAATAAGAAGCAAAGCAGAGCTATTCCTATATTATGATGTTAAGTACAAAGCTATGCCATGATTCATATTAACAGCTCTATTGAAGATTCCTATTTGTGTTTTGGTTTAGGGATTCTTATTTGTGATTTGAACTTTCAATAGAAAATGCCATATACAGTTCGTACAAGAGCTTTCAAGCTGGAGCTGTTGTCTTTGATAAAGGTTTTGAACTAGGGATTACAAAATTTTAAGTGTTTTTTTTGAATGAATTATTTATTGTATTAATAAGAGTTACCTTTTATTATAAATTATCAATTAATTATATAAAAAATAAGGTATATTAAAGTTTATAGGTTGCTATCAATCATTTTTCTTAATTAATGTACAATAATAATTTGTTCTATATAGAAGGATATTCAAAATTTATGATACATTTTCAAGATTCACATATATGTATTCTATTTAGAAATGAGCATCTTTTAAAAAGAATGTATAAAGGGTATTTTGCAATGTTTAATGGGCATCTTTTAAAAATATGTAAAAGGGGTATTTTGCAATGTTTGGTGGTTAAGAGATTTTTATTTTTTACAAAAAGAGAATGGAAGTTCTAGCAACAAGCATAATTACATCACAATCAATCAATCATTATATGAGGCACCACTTGTAAGATATAAAATATATATTTGTAATTGAATAATATAAATGAAATTTGGGTCAAAGTTTGTGTTCCTTAAAAGATATTCCACTTTGGATTCACTTTTTTTTTTAACAAGATATATATATGGGCCAAGAAACATAGTCACAAGTTCCATGGTCAAAGTTGATTGTAAAATATGGGCTGTCTTTCATGGATATTGATGCTATGAAATTAATTTGATAACTATTCACCTACTAGTTATTTATGTCTAGCTACATGTTATCACCCAACTTCTTCCAATTATCTACCATCAACTACCCAAATTATTCATGCATCCATGCTACAAGTTATTTTTTATATTTCTTTTTTATTATAATTGTTAGCTCCCATTTATCCATGCCTAGCTATAAGTTATCGCCCACATTAGAGTTATCCATGCATCACCTACCACTTTTTTTTTATATTTCTCTTTTTATTATTGTTTATTTGGAATTTTGAACAACATCCTAAAATCAATTTGGATAGTACACTTGCGGCATAGATGGTAGTCCATGCCCAAATTCTAAGATATAAATTCCTATTTACCTATAAACGCCTATCAGGTTAATTAGATCTTAAACACTAATTTTGTTGTTTAAATAAGAATAACTACTAGAACTTGAATATAATGTCTTAATAAACAATTAGAAAACACATTATTACAACTAAATATGAAGAACAAGTCACATATAACTTGTTTATGGCCACAAATTAAGTGGTTGTGCTAGTAGGATATTTACTAACAAAAGACAATGTGTATGTGTATATTTAGAATCAGTGAAACCCTCAAGCTGAGAAGAACCAGCTGTGTACTGAATGCCGAACTTGGAAGTGCCCTGAAGATACTTAAGAATGTGCTTAGCTGCCTTCCAATGACTCTCATGAGGATCCTGAGAGAACCGAGATACAAGACCAACTGCAAAGGAGATGTTGGTGAAAGTCGAAATTCGACCATGCGTTTTCGCTAGACATGGGTATAAAGAGCAGGAAAATAACTCAGAACATCACGAATGTTGGTGTGCGCACTTGTCCACCAACGGGACATCCAAATATATGCTCAATTTTCAATTCCACAAAGTAGGTCAAAGTCGAAACTCGACCGTGCGTTTTCGCTAGACTTGGGCTTAAAGTGGGAGAAAATAGCTCGAAACGTCACGAAATTTGGTGTGGACTCTTGTCTACCAATGGGACATCAAAAACTATTCTCAAATTTCAATTCTGGGAAGTTGGTCAAAGTTTAAACTTGGCCGTGCGTTTTCGCTAGACTTGGGCTTAAAGGGTGGGAAAATAGCTTGGAACGTCACGAAAGTTGGCGTGCGCACTTGTTTACCAACGGGACATCCAGATCTATGCTCAATTTTCAATTCCGAGAAGTTGGTGAAAGTTGAAATTCGACCGTGCGTTTTCGCTAGACATGGGTATAAAGAGTGTGAAAATAGCTCGTAATGTCACGAATGTTGGCATGCGCACTTGTCTACCAACTGGACATCCAAATATATGCTCAATTTTCAATTCCGCAAAGTGGGTCAAAGTCGAAACTCGGTCGTGCATTTTCACTAGACTTGGGCTTAAAGTGGGAGAAAATAGCTCTGAACATCACGAAAGCCTGCACGGACGCTTGTCTACGAATGGGACATCCAATTCTATCCTCAAATTTAAATTCCGAGAAGTTGGTCAAAGTTGAAACTTGGTCGTTCGTCTTCGCAAGACTTGGGCTTAAAGTTGGGAAAATAGCTCGGAACGTCACAAAAGTTGGCGTGCACACTTGTTTGCCAATGGGACATCCAAATTTATGCTCAATTTCAATTCCGAGAAGTTGGTGAAAGACGAAATTCAACCGTGCATTTTCGCTAGACATGGGTATAAAGAGTGGGAAAATAGCTTGGAACGTCACCAATGTTGGCGTGCGCACTTGTCTACCAATGGGACATCCAAATCTAATCTCAAATTTGAATTCCGATAAGTTGGTCAAAGTTGAAAATCGACCGTGCGTTTTCACTAGACTTGGGCTCAAAGGCTGAGAAAATAGCTCGGAACGTCTTGAAATTTGGCGTGCGCACTTGTCTACCAACGGGACATCCAAATCTACGCTCAATTTTCAATTCTGAGAAGTTGGTCAAAGTCGAAATGCCACCGTGCATTTTCACTAGACTTGAGCGTAAAGGGTGTGAAATTAGCTCGTAACGTCATGAAAGTTGTTGTGTGTGCATGTCTACAAATGGGACATCCAAATCTATTCTCAATTTTCAATTTCGAGAAGTACGTCAAAGCCAAAACGCGACTGTGCATTTTCTCTAGAGTTGGGCTTAAAGGGGGAGAAAATAGCTCGTAACGTCACAAACGTTGGTGTGGACGCTTGTTTACCAATGGGACTTCCAAAACTATTCTCAAATTTCAATTCCGAGAAGTTGGTCAAAGTTGAAATTCGACCGTGCATTTTCGCTAGACTTGGGCTTAAAGGGTGGAAAAATAGATCGGAAGGTCACGAAAGTTTGCATGCGCACTTCTCTACCAACGGGACATCCAAATCTATTCTCAAATTTCAATTCCCAGAAGTTTGTCAAAGTCAAAACGCGACCATACGTTTTCGCTGGACTTGAGCTTAAAGGGTGTGAAATTAGCTTGTAACGTCATGAAAGTTTTTGTGCACGCATGTCTACAAACGGGACATCCAAATCTATTCTCAATTTTCAATTCCGAGAAGTAGGTCAAAGTCGAAACGCAACCGTGCATTTTCTGTAGAGTTGGGCTTAAACGGGGAGAAAATAGCTCGGAACGTCACGAAAGTTGGTGTGGACGCTTGTCTACCAATGGTACATCCAAAACTATTTTCAAATTTCAATTCCGAGAAGTTGGTCAAAGTTGAACCTCGACCGTGCATTTTCGCTAGACTTGGGCTTAAAGGCGGAGAAAAAAGCTCGAAACATCACAAAAGTTGGCAGGGACGCTTGTCTACCAATGTGACATCCAAATCTATTCTCAAATTTAAATTGCAAGAAGTTGGTCAAAGATGAAAATCGACCGTGCGTTTTCACTAGAATTGGGCTTAAAAGGTGAGAAAATAGCTCGGAACGTCACGAAAGTTAGCGTGGGACATTCAAATCTATGCTCAATTTTCAATTCCAAGAAGTTGGTCAAAGTCGAAACTCGACCGTGTGTTTTCGGTAGACTTGGGCTTAAAGGGGGAGAACATAGCTCGGAACGTCACGAAAGTTGGCGTGCGCACTTGTCTACCAACGGGACATCCAAATATATGCTCAATTTTGGATTCCACAAAGTAGGTCAAAGTTGAAACTCAACCGTGTGTTTTCGCTAGACTTGGGCTTAAAGGGGGAGAAAATAGCTCGGAACGTCACGCAAGTTGGCGTGCACGCTTCTCTACCAATGGGACATCCAAATCTATTGTCAAATTTCAATTCCCAGATGTTGGTCAAAGTCAAAACGCCACCATGCGTTTTTGCTAGACTCGGGATTTAAGGGTGTGAAATTAGCTCGTAACGTCATGAAAGTTGTTGTGCGCGCATGTCTACAAATGGGACATCCAAATCTATTCTCAATTTTCAATTCTGAGAAGTAGGTCAAAACCGAAACGCGACTATGAATTTTCTCTAGAGTTGTGCTAAAAGGGGGGGAAAATAGGTCGGAACGTCGCGAAAGTTGGTGTGGATGCTTATCTACCAATGGGACATCCAAATCTATAAACAAATTTCAATTCTGAGAAGTTGGTCAAAGTTGAAACTCGACCGTGCATGTTGGATAGACTTGGGATTAAAGGGTGGGAAAATAGCTCGAAACGTAACGAAAGTTGGCGTGCGCACTTGTCTAACAACGGCACATCCAAATCTATTCTTAAATTCAATTCCAAGAAGTTGGTCAAAGTCGAAACGCCACCATGCATTTTCGCTAGATTTGAGCTTAAAGGGTGTGAAATTAGCTCGTACTGTCACAAAAGTTGTTGTGCATGAATGTGTACAAATGGGACATCTAAATCTATGCTCAATTTTAAATTCTGAGAAGTTGGTGAAACTCGAAACTCGACCGTACGTTTTCGCTAGAGTTGGGCTTAAAGGGGGAGAAAATAGCTCGGAACGTCACAAAAGTTGGCATGGATGCTTGTCTACCAATGGGACATCCAAATCTATTCTCAAATTTAAATTCTGAGAAGTTGGTCAAAGTTGAAAATCGACCATGCGTTTTCACTAGACTTGGGCTCAAAGGGTGAGAAAATAGCTCGGAACGTCATGAAAGTTGGAGTGTGAACTTGTCTACCAACGGGGCATCCAAATATATGCTCAATTTTCATTTCGGAGAAGTTGGTCAAAGTTGAAACTCGACCGTAGCGTTTTCGCTAGACTTGCGCTTAAAGTGAGGGAAAATAGCTCGAAACGTCACGAAAGTTGGCATGCGCACTTGTCTACCAATGGTACATCCAAAACTATTTTCAAATTTGAATTCCGAGAAGTTGGTCAAAGTTGAAACTCGACCGTGCGTTGTCGTAGACTTGGGCTTAAAGGTTGGAAAGTAGCTCGGAACGTAACGAAAGTTGGCCTGTGCACTTGTCTACCAACAGGACATCAAAATCTATGCTCAATTTTCAATTCCCAGATGTTTGTCAAAGTCAAAATGCAACCATGCGTTTTCGCTAGACTCAGGATTTAAGTGTGTGAAATTAGCTCGTAACGTCATGAAAGTTGTTGTACGCGCATGTCTACAAATGGGACATCCAAATCTATTCTCAATTTTCAATTCTCAGAAGTAGGTCAAAACCGAAACGCGACTATGCGTTTTCTCTAGAGTTGGGCTTAAAGGGGAAGAAAATAGCTCAGAACGTTGCGAAAGTTGATGTGGACGCTTGTCTACCAATGGGACATCCAAATCTATTCTCAAATTTCAATTCCGAGAAGTTGGTCAAAGTTGAAACTCGACCGTGCGTTTTCGCTAGACTTGGGCTTAAAGTGGGAGAAAATAGCTCTGAACGTCACGAAAGTTGGCATGGACACTTCTCTACCAATGGTACATCCAAAATTAGCTTGTAACGTCATGAAAGTTGTTGTGCGTGCATGTCTACAAACGGGACATCCAAATCTATTCTCAATTTTCAATTCCGAGAAGTAGGTCAAAGCCGAAGCGCGGCTGTGCGTTTTCTGTAGAGTTGGACGCTTGTCTACCACTGGGACATCCAATTCTATCCTAAAATTTAAATTCCGAGAAGTTGGTCAGAGTTGAAACTTGACCGTGCGTTGTCGCTAGACTTGGGATGAAATGGTGGAAAGTAGCTCGGAACGTCACGAAAGTTGGCATGTGCACTTGTCTACCAACAGGACATCAAAATGTATGCTCAATTTTCAATTCCGAGAAGTTGGTCAAAGTTGAAACTCGACCATGCGTTTTCGCTAGTCTTGCGCTTAAAGTGAGAGAAAATAGCTAGAAACGTCACGAAAGTTGGCATGCGCACTTGTCTACCAATGGGACATCCAAATCTATTGTCAAATTTCAATTCCCAGATGTTGGTCAAAGTCAAAACGCCACCATGCGTTTTCGCTAGACTCAGGATTTAAGGGTGTGAAATTAGCTCGTAACATAATGAAAGTTGTTGTGCGCGCATGTCTACAAATGGGACATCCAAATCTATTCTCAATTTTCAATTCTGAGAAGTAGCTCAAAACCGAAACGCGACTATGCTTTCTCTCTAGAGTTGGGCTTAAAGGGGGAGAAAATAGATCGGAACGTCGTGAAAGTTGGTGTGGATGGTTGTCTACCAATGGGAAATCCAAATCTATTCTCAAATTTCAATTCTGAGAAGTTGGTCAAAGTTGAAACTCGACCGTGCGTGTTCGCTAGACTTGGGCTTAAAGGGTGGGAAAATAGCTCAAAACGCCACGAAAGTTGGCGTGCGCACTTGTCTACCAACGACACATCCAAATCTATTCTCAAATTTCAATTCGGAGAAGTTGGTCAAAGTCGAAACGCCACCATGCATTTTCGCTAGACTTGAGCTTAAAGGGTGTGAAATTAGCTCGTAATGTCATGAAAGTTGTTGTGCGTGAATGTCTACAAATGGGACATCTAAATCTATGCTCAATTTTCAATTCTGAGAAGTTGGTGAAAGTCGAAACTCGGCCGTACGTTTTCGCTAGAGTTGGGCTTAAAGTGGGAGAAAATAGCTCTGAACGTCACGAAAGTTGGCATGGACGCTTGTCTACCAATGGGACATCCAATTCTATCCTCAACTTTAAATTCCAAGAAGTTGGTCAAAGTTGAAACTTGGCCGTTCGTCTTCGCTAGATTTGGGCTTAAAGGGGGAGAAAATAGCTCGGAACGTCGCGAAAGTTGGTGTGGACGCTTGTCTACCAATGGGACATCCAAATCTATTCTCAAATTTCAATTCCGAGAAGTTGGTCAAAGTTGAAACTCGACCGTGCATGTTCACTAGACTTGGGTTTAAAGAGTGGGAAAATAGCTCGAAATGTCATGAAAGTTGGCGTGCACACTTGTCTACCAACGGCACATCCAAATCTATTCTCGAATTTCAATTCTGAGAAGTTGGTCAAAGTCGAAATGCCACCATGAGTTTTCACTAGACTTGAGCTTAAAGGTTGTGAAATTAGCTCGTAATGTCACGAATGTTGTTGTGCGTGAATGTCTACAAATGGGACATCTAAATCTATGCTCAAATTTGAATTCCGTGAAGTTGGTCAATGTTGAAACTTGGCCGTGCGTTTTTGCTAGACTTGGGCTTAAAGGGTGGGAAAATAGCTCGGAACGTCACGAAAGTTGGCGTGCGCACTTGTTTACCAACGGGACATCCAGATCTATGCTCAATTTTCAATTCCGAGAAGTTGGTGAAAGTCGAAATTCGACCGTGCATTTTCGCTAGACATGGGTATAAAGAGTGGGAAAATAGCTCGGAATGTCACGAATGTTGGCGTGCGCACTTGTCTATGAACGGGACATCCAAATATATGCTCAATTTTCAATTCCGCAAAGTAGGTCAAAGTCGAAACTCGGCCGTGCGTTTTCGCTAGACTTGGGATTAAATTGGGAGAAAATAGCTCTGAACGTCACGAAAGTTGGCATGGACGCTTGTCTACCAATGGGACATCCAATTCTATCCTCAAATTTAAATTTCGAGAAGTTGGTCAAAGTTGAAGTTGGTCCAAATCTATGCTCAATGGGAAATCCAAATCTATGCTCAATTTTCAATTCTGAGAAGTTGGTGAAAGACGAAATTCGACCGTGCATTTTCGCTAGACATGGGTATAAAGAGTGGGAAAATAGCTTGGAACGTCACGAATGTTGGCGTGCGCACTTGTCTACCAATGGGACATCCAAATCTATTCTTAAATTTGACTTCCGAGAAGTTGGTAAGTTGAAAATCAACCGTGCGTTTTCACTAGACTTGGGCTCAAAGGGTGAGAAAATAGCTCGGAACGTCACGAAATTTGGCGTGCGCACTTCTCTTCCAATGGGACATCCAAATCTATGCTCAATTTTCAATTCCGAGAAGTTGGTCAAAGTCGAAATGCCACTGTGCATTTTCACTAGACTTGAGCATAAAGGGTGTGAAATTAGCTCGTAACGTCATGAAAGTTGTTGTGTGTGCATGTCTACAAATTGGACATCCAAATCTATTCTCAATTTTCAATTCCGAGAAGTAGGTCAAAGCCGAAACGCGACCGTGCATTTTCTCTAGAGTTGGGCTTAAAGGGGGAGAAAATAGCTCGTAACGTCACAAAAGTTGGTGTGGACGCTTGTTTACCAATGGGACTTCCAAAACTATTCTCAAATTTCAATTCCGAGAAGTTGGTCAAAGTCGAAACTCGACCGTGCGTTTTCGCTAGACTTGGGCTTAAAGGGGGATAAAATAGCTCGAAACGTCACGCAAGTTGGCGTGCACGCTTCTCTACCAATGGGACATCCAAATCTATTGTCAAATTTCAATTCCCAGATGTTGGTCAAAGTCAAAACGCCATCATGCGTTTTCGATAGACTCGGGATTTGAGGGTGTGAAATTAGCTCGTAACGTCATGAAAGTTGTTGTGCGCGCATGTCTACAAATGGGACATCCAAATCTATTCTCAATTTTCAATTCTGAGAAGTAGGTCAAAACCGAAATGCGACTATGCGTTTTCTCTAGAGTTGGGCTTAAAGGGGGAGAAAATAGCTCGGAACGTCGTGAAAGTTGGTGTGGATGCTTGTCTACCAATGGGACATCCAAATCTATTCACAAATTTCAATTCTGAGAAGTTGTTCAAAGTTGAAACTCGACCGTGTGTGTTCGCTAGACTTGGGCTTAAAGGGTGGGAAAATAGCTTGAAACGTAATGAAAGTTGGCGTGCGCACTTGTCTACCAACGACACATCAAAATCCATTCTCAAATTTCAATTCCGAGAAGTTGGTCAAAGTTGAAACGCCACCATGCATTTTCGCTAGATTTGAGCTTAAAGGGTGTGAAATTAGCTCGTAATGTCACAAAAGTTGTTGTGCGCGAATGTCTACAAATGGGACATCTAAATCTATGCTCAATTTTCAATTCTGAGAAGTTGGTGAAAGTCGAAACTCGACCGTACGTTTTCGCTAGAGTTGGGATTAAAGGGGGAGAAAATAGCTCGGAACGTCACGAAAGTTGGCATGGATGCTTTTCTACCAATGGGACATCCAAATCTATTCTCAAATTTAAATTCCGAGAAGTTGGTCAAAGTTGAAAATCGACCATGCGTTTTCACTGGACTTGGGCTCAAAGGGTGAGAAAATAGCTCGGAACGTCACGAAAGTTGGCGTGCGCACTTGTCTAGCAACGGGACATCTAAATATATGCTCAATTTTCAATTCGGAGAAGTTGGTGAAAGTTGAAACTCGACCGTGCATTTTCGCTAGACTTGCGCTTAAAGTGAGAGAAAATAGCTCGAAACGTCACGAAAGTTGGCATGCGCACTTCTCTACCAATGGTACATCCAAAACTATTTTCAAATTTAAATTCGAAGAAGTTCGTCAAAGTTGAAACTCGACCGTGCGTTGTCGTAGACTTGGGCTTAAAGGGTGGAAAGTAGCTCGGAACGTCACGAAAGTTGGCATGTGCACTTGTCTACCAACAGGACATCAAAATCTATGCTCAATTTTCAATTCCCAGATGTTGGTCAAAGTCAAAACGCCACCATGTGTTTTCGTTAGACTCGGGATTTAAGGGTGTGAAATTAGCTCGTAACGTCATGAAAGTTGTTGTGCGCGCATGTCTACAAATGGGACATTGAAATCTATTCTCAATTTTCAATTCTGAGAAGTAGGTCAAAACCGAAACGCGACTATGCGTTTTCTCTAGAGTTGGGGTTAAAGGGGGATAAAATAGCTCGGAACGTCGCGAAAGTTGATGTGGACGCTTGTCTACCAATGGGACATCCAAATCTATTCTCAAATTTCAATTCCGAGAAGTTGGTCAAAGTTGAAACTCGACCGTGCGTTTTTGCTAGACTTGGGCTTAAAGTGTGAGAAAATAGCTCTGAACATCACGAAAGTTGGCATGGACACTTCTCTACCAATGGTACATCCAAAATTAGCTTGTAACGTCATGAAAGTTGTTGTGCGCGGATGTCTACAAATGGGACATCCAAATCTATTCTCAATTTTCAATTCCGAGAAGTAGGTCAAAGCCGAAGCGCGACCATGCATTTTCTGTAGAGTTGGACGCTTGTCTACCAATGGGACATCCAATTCTATCCTCAAATTTAAATTTCGAGAAGTTGGTCAGAGTTGAAACTTGACCGTGCGTTGTCGCTAGACTTGGGCTCAAAGGGTGGAAAGTAGCTCGGAACGTCACGAAAGTTGGCGTGTGCAATAGTCTACCAACATGACATCCAAATCTATGCTCAATTTTCAATTCCGAGAAGTTGGTCAAAGTTGAAACTCGACCATGCGTTTTCGCTAGATTTGCGCTTAAAGTGAGAGAAAATAGCTCGAAACGTCACGAAAGTTGGCATGCACACTTGTCTACCAATGGGACATCCAAATCTATTTTCAAATTTCAATTCCCAGATGTTGGTCAAAGTCAAAATGCCAGCATGCGTTTTCGCTAGACTCAGGATTTAAGGGTGTGAAATTAGCTCGTAACATCATGAAAGTTGTTGTGTGCGCATGTCTACAAATGGGACATCCAAACCTATTCTCAATTTTCAATTATGAGAAGTGGCTCAAAACCGAAACGCGACTATGCTTTCTCTCTAGAGTTGGGCTTAAAGGGGGAGAAAATAGCTCGGAACGTCGCGAAAGTTGGTGTGGACGGTTGTCTACCAATGGGAAATCCAAATCTATTCTCAAATTTCACTTCCGAGAACTTGGTCAAAGTTGAAACTCGACCGTGCGTGTTCGCTAGACTTGCGCTTAAAGGGTGGGAAAATAGCTCGAAACGTCACGAAAGTTGGCTTGCGCACTTGTCTACCAATGGCACATCCAAATCTATTCTCAAATTTTAATTCCGAGAAGTTGGTCAAAGTCGAAACGCCGCCAGGCATTTTCGCTAGACTTGAGCTTAAAGGGTGTGAAATTAGCTCGTAATGTCACGAAAGTTGTTGTGCGTGAATGTCTACAAATGGGACATCTAAATCTATGCTCAATTTTCAATTCTGAGAAGTTGGTGAAAGTCGAAACTCGACTGTACGTTTTCACTAGAGTTGGGCTTAAAGTCGGAGAAAATAGCTCTGAACGTCACGAAAGTTGGCATGGACGCTTGTCTACCAATGGGACATCCAATTCTATCCTCAAATTTAAATTCCAAGAAGTTGGTCAAAGTTGAAACTTGGCCGTTCGTCTTCGCTAGAGTTGGGCTTAAAGGGGGATAAAATAGCTCGGAACGTCGCGAAAGTTGGTGTGGACGCTTGTCTACCAATGGGACATCCAAATCTATTCTCAAATTTCAATTCTGAGAAGTTGGTCAAAGTTGAAACTCGACCGTGCATGTTCGCTAAACTTGGGCTTAAAGGGTGGGAAAATAGCTCGAAACGTCATGAAAGTTGGCGTGCGCACTTGTCTACCAACGGCACATCCAAATCTATTCTCAAATTTCAATTCTGAGAAGTTGGTCAAAGTCGAAACGCCACCATGCGTTTTCGCTAGACTTGAGCTTAAAGGGTGTGAAATTAGCTCGTAATGTCACGAAAGTTGTTGTGCGCGAATGTCTACAAATGGGACATCTAAATCTATGCTCAAATTTCAATTCCGGGAAGTTGGTCAAAGTTGAAACTTTGCCGTGTGTTTTCGCTAGACTTGGGCTTAAAGGATGGGAAAATAGCTCGGAACGTCACGAAAGTTGGCGTGCGCACTTTTTTACCAACGGGACATCCAGATCTATGCTCACTTTACAATTCCGAGAAGTTGGTGAAAGTGGAAATTCGACCATGCATTTTCGCTAGACATGGGTATAAAGAGTGGGAAAATAGCTCGGAACGTCACGAATGTTGGCGTGCGCACTTGTCTACCAACGGGACATCCAAATATATGCTCAATTTTCAATTCCGCAAAGTAGGTCAAAGTCGAAACTCGGCCGTTCGTTTTCGCTAGACTTGGGCTTAAAAGTGGAAGAAAATAGCTCTGAACATCACGAAAGTTGGCATGGACACTTGTCTACCAATGGGACATTCAATTCTATCCTCAAATTTGAATTCCGAGAAGTTGGTGAAAGTCGAAATTCGACCGTGTGTTTTCGCTAGACATGGGTATAAAGAGTGGGAAAATAGCTCGAAACGTCATGAATGTTGGCGTCAGCACTTGTCTACCAACGGGACATCCAAATATATGCTCAATTTTCAATTCCGCAAAGCAGGTCAAAGTCGAAACTCGACCGTGTGTTTTCGCTAGACTTGGGCTTAAAATGGGAGAAAATAGCTCTGAACGTCACGAAAGTTGGCATGGACGATTGTCTACCAATGGGACATCCAATTCTATCCTAAAATTTAAATTCCGAGAAGTTGGTCAAAGTTGAAACTTGGTCGTTCATCTTCGCTAGACTTGGGCTTAAATGGCGGGAAAATAGCTCGGAACATCACGAAAGTTGGCGTGCGCACTTGTTTACCAACGGGACATCCATATCTATCCTCAATTTTCAATTCCGCGAAGTTGGTGAAAGTCGAAATTCGACCGTAGCGTTTTCGCTAGACATTGGTATAAAGAGTGGGAAAATAGCTTGGAATGTCACGAATGTTGGCGTGCGCACTTGTCTACCAATGGGACATCCAAATATATGCTCAATTTTTAATTCTGCAAAGTAGATCAAAGTCGAAATTCAACCGTGCGTTTTCGCTAGACTTGGGCTTAAAGTGGGTGAAAATAGCTCTGAACGTCACAAAAGTTGGCATGGATGCTTGTCTAACAATGGGACATCCAAATCTATTCTCAAATTTAAATTCCGAGAAGTTGGTCAAAGTTGAAAATCGATCGTGGGTTTTCACTAAACTTGGGCTCAAACAGTGAGAAAATAGCTCGGAACGTCACGAAATTTGGCGTGCGCACTTGTCTACCTACGGGACATCCAAATCTATTCTAAATTTTCAATTCTGAGAAGTTGGTCAAAGTTGAAACGCCACTGTGCGTTTTCGCTAGACTTGAGCTTAAAGGGTGTGAAATTAGCTCGTAACGTCACGAAAGTTGTTGTGTGTGCATGTCTAGAAATGGGACATCCAAATCTATTCTCAATTTTCAATTCCGAGGAGTAGGTCAAAGATGAAACGCGACCGTGCATTTTCTCTAGAGTTGGGCCTAAAGGGGGAGGAAATAGCTCTGAACGTCACAAAAGTTGGTGTGGACGCTTGTTTACCAATGGGACATCCAAAACTATTCTCAAATTTCAATTCCGAGAAGTTGGTCAAAGTTGAAATTTGACCGTGCATTTTCGCTAGACTTGGGCTTAAAGGGTGGAAAAATAGCTCGGAACGTCACGAAAGTTGGCATGCGCACTTGTCTACCAACGGGACATCCAAATTGATTCTCAAATTTCAATTCCCAGAAGTTTGTCAAAGTCGAAATGCGACCATGCGTTTTCGCTGGACTTGAGCTTAAAGGGTTTGAAATTAGCTTGTAACGTCATGAAAGTTATTGTGCGCGCATGTCTACAAACGGGACATCCAAATCTATTCTCAATTTTCAATTCCGAGAAGTAGGTCAAAGCCAAAACGCGATCGTGCATTTTCTGTAGAGTTCGGCTTAAACGGGGAGAAAATAGCTCGGAACGTCACGAAAGTTGGTGTGGACGCTTGTCTACCAATGGTACATCCAAAACTATTTTCAAATTTCAATTCCGAGAAGTTGGTCAAAGTTGAAACTCGGCCGTGCGTTTGCGCTAGACTTGGGCTTAAAGGGGGAGAAAAAAGCTCGAAACGTCACAAAAGTTGGCAGGGACGCTTGTCTACCAATGTGACATATAAATCTATTCTCAAATTTAAATTCCAAGAAGTTGGTCAAAGATGAAAATAGACCGTGTGTTTTCGCTAGACTTGGGCTTAAAAGGTGAGAAAATAGCTCGGAACGTCACGAAATTTAGCGTGCGTACTCGTTTACCAACGGGACATCCAAATCTATGCTCAATTTTCAATTCCGAGAAGTTGGTCAAAGTTGAAACTCGACCGTAGCGTTTTCGGTAGAATTGGGCTTAAAGGGGGAGAAAATAGCTTGGAACGTCACGAAAGTTGGCGTGCGCACTTGTCTACCAACGGGACATCCGAATATATGCTCAATTTTCGATTCCGCAAAGTAGGTCAAAGTCGAAACTCGACCGTGTGTTTTCGCTAGACTTGGTCTTAAAGTGGGAGAAAAAAGCTCTGAACGTCACGAAAGTTGGCATGGACGCTTGTCTACCAATGGGACATCCAATTCTATCCTCAAATTTAAATTTCGAGAAGTTGGTCAGAGTTGAAACTCAACCGTGCGTTGTCACTAGACTTGGGCTTAAAGGGTGGAAAGTAGCTCAAAACGTCACGAAAGTCGGCGTGTGCACTTGTCTACAAACAGGACATCAAAATCTATGCTCACTTTTCAATTCCGAGAAGTTGGTCAAATTTGAAACTCGACCGTGCGTTTTCGCTAGACTTGCGCTTAAAGTGAGAGAAAATAGCTCGAAACATCACGAAAGTTGGCATGCGCACTTGTCTACCAATGGGAAATCCAAAACTATTCTCAAATTTCAATTCCGAGAAGTTGGTCAAAGTCGAAACTCGACCGTCGCGTTTTCGCTAGACTTGGGCTTAAAGGGGGAGAAAATAGCTCGGAACGTCACGCAAGTTGGCGTGCACGCTTGTCTACTAATGGGACATCCAAATCTATTGTCAAATTTCAATTCCCAGATGTTGGTCAAAGTCAAAACGCCACCAAGCATTTTCGCTAGACTCGGGATTTAAGGGTGTGAAATTAGCTCGTAACGTCATGAAAGTTGTTGTGCACGCATGTCTACAAATGGGACATCCAAATCTATTCTCAATTTTCAATTCTGAGAAGTAGGTCAAAACCGGAACGCGACTATGCGTTTTCTCTAGAGTTGGGCTTAAAGGGGGAGAAAATAGCTCGGAACGTCGCGAAAGTTGGTGTGGACGCTTGTATACCAATGGGACATCCAAATCTATTGTCAAATTTCAATTCCAAGAAGTTGGTGAAAGTTGAAACTCGACCGTGCGTGTTCGCTAGACTTGGGCTTAAAGGGTGGGAATATAGCTCGAAACATCACGAAAGTTGGCGTGCGCACTTGTCTACCAATGGCACATCCAAATCTATTCTCAAATTTCAATTCCGAGAAGTTGGTCAAAGTCGAAACGCCACCATGCGTTTTCACTAGACTTGAGCTTAAAGGGTGTGAAATTAGCTCATAATGTCACTTAAAGTTGTTGTGCGCGAATGTCTACAAATGGGACATCTAAATCTATGCTCAATTTTGAGAAGTTGGTGAAAGTCAAAACTCGACCGTACGTTTTCGCTAGACTTGGCCTTAAAGGGCGCGAAAATAGCTCGAAACATCATGAAAGTTGGCGCGCGCACTTGTTTACCAACGGGACATCCAAATATATGCTCAATTTTCAATTCCGAGAAGTTGGTGAAAGTCGAAATTCGACTGTGCGTTTTCGCTAGACATGGGTATAAAGAGTGGGAAAATAGCTCGGAACATCACGAATGTTGGCGTGCAGACTTGTCTACCAACGGGACATCCAAATATATGCTCAAATTTCAATTCCGTAAAGTAGTTCAAAGTCGAAACTCGACCGTCGCGTTTTCACTAGACTTGCGCTTAAAGTGGGAGAAAATAACTCTGAACGTCACGAAAGTTGGCATGGACGCTTGTCTACCAATGGGACATCCAATTCTATCCTCAAATTTAAATTCAGAGAAGTTGGTCAAAGGTGACAAAATAGCTCGGAACGTCACGAAAGTTGGCGTGCGCACTTGTTTACCAACGGGGCATCCAAATATATGCTCAATTTTCAATTGCGAGAAGTTGGTGGACGTCAAAATTCGACCGTGCATTTTCGCTAGACATGGGTATAAAGAATGGGAAAATAGCTCGGAACGTCACGAATGTTCGCATGCGCACTTGTCTACCAATGGGACATCCAAATACATGCTCAATTTTTAATTCCGCAAAGTAGGTCAAAGTCGAAATTCAACCGTGCGTTTTCACTAGACTTGGGCTTAAAGTTGGTGAAAATAACTCTAAACGTCACGAAAGTTGGCATGGATGCTTGTATACCAATGGGACATCCAAATCTATTCTCAAATTTAAATTCTGAGAAGTTGGTCAAAGTTGAAAATCGACTGTGTGTTTTCACTGGACTTGAACTTAAAGGGTGTGAAATTAGCTCGTAACGTCACGAAAGTCATAATTATTTTTACTACTTTATATTGCTTTTATTTTCTATTCACACTAAATATAAAAGTTAAAGTTTAAATTTTATTGTTTAAATATTACAAATTTATCAAATATCTTAGTAATTATAGTTTAATAATTTTAACTATTTTATAATATTTTTATTTTATAAATAGAAATTAGGGTTTTATTATTAATTAAAAGATTTTGATCTTAATTATAGTATTAAAATTTAATTCTTACACATTAGTAGATTTTTTTTTAATTTATTGTTTAATTTTTAGTATATATATTTTTTAATTTATTGTTTAATTTTTATTGCTAATAATAAATTTATGATTTAAATTTTACTTTAATTTTTTAATTTTGAAATATTATAATTTTTAAAATATTAAAATATTTTTTAATATTTTATTAATTTATTTTATAATTTTGTAATAATTATATTTTAATAAAAAATTTAAATAAATATTATTACAAATGTATTAAAATATAATTATATATTTGAGAGCTTTTCTTGGCTTTGAGATTTTAAGATCTCTACTGACAAGACCAACCACGTGAAGGTGAAAGCTCATATGGCCTCAAAAACTGTGCTTTGATGTTGTTGTTACAACAAAGTGATATTCTATGCTTTGTTATTGTTATATCAACAAAGCGGGTTGTTTAAAATTTTTAAATATTTTATTTATGTATTTTTATTAAGTTGATTTTATTATGATTTTAATGTTATTTGATTTATTAAAAGTTAAAAAATAATAAAATATATTTGATTTTTTCATAAATTTTGATATAAAAAACAAATAACAAATGAAATAAATAAAAATAAAAAAACAATATTAAAAAATAAAACATTTAAAAAAAATAAGCATACATATATTTATTATTATAATACAAATAAGCATACATATATATAACTATAAGTTATTTATGATTTACACAATAAGAAATTTACATACATAAAAATAAATATAAACATACAAATCTATATGAACAATTATCAATTTACATAAAGATTTATATATCGAAAACATAAAGATTTATATGTACAAAGATCTACAAACACAAATACATAGTTGCATACAAAAATCATCTACAAAAATACACAAATACAAATCATAGAGTTGCATACAAAAAAATATTATTTCATCTAGCAAACATAAAAATTATTTCATCTAATAAACATAGAGTTGCATACAAAAAACATTATTTAATCTAACAAACATAGAAATCATCTCGTCTAACAAACACATAGAAATGCATTAAAAAATCATTAATTCATATAGCAAACATAAAAAGCATACCATTTGACAAACACATAATTGCATGCAAAATACATGTGTAAAGATCTCAAACACAAACATAGAGTTGCATACAAAAAATATTATTTCCTCTAACAAACTCAAAAATAATCTCATATGATAAACACATAGAATTGCATACACAATACATGTATAAAAATCTAGAAACACAAACACAAAGTTGCATACAAAAAACATAATTTCTTCTAACAAACACGTAGAGTTGCTTCCAAAAAAGATTATTTAATCTAACAAACACATATAATTGTTTAAAAAAAAAAATATTTCATCTAACAAACATAAAATCATCTCATCTGACAAACACATACAATTGCATACAAAATACATGCAAAAAGATCTCAAACACAAACACATAGAGCTGCATACAAAAACATTATTTCATCTAACAAACATAAAAATCCTTTCATATAACAAAGACACGGGAACATTATTTCATCTAACAAACATGAACATCATCTCATCTAGCAAACATGAACATCATCTCATCCACTAATACATAGAATTGCATACACAATACATGTAAAAAGATTTCAAACACAAACACATAGAGTTGCATACAAAATATATGTACAAAGATTTCAAACACATAAAAAAATTACACTAAAATCAACAAAAAAATACACCCAAAGAATACACTAAAATACAACAAATATAAATAATATAAATGTAATAATATAAATACTATAAAAATAAATATAAATAATAACAATGTAACATAACTACTATCTAAATAAAATTGAAAAAATGTAAAATAGAAAAAAAAAAAAGTGAAAAAGTATATATTCAAGCAAAATAAATAAAACAATGAAAAAAACAAAAGTAAAAATTAAAAAAAAAAATTAAAGAAAAATAAATATAAAAATGATTAGAATTTGAAATATATGTAATAAAGTTTATTTATGTGTTAGATAAATTTTGAAATTAGTTTGTGTGAAAACATCAAGTGCAAAATGAAGTTTATTTATGTTGGAGAAATTATGAGATTACTTTATGCAAAATGAAGTTTATTTATGTTGGAGAAATTATCAAATTAGTTTATGTAAAGACCATTAGTAGAAAATGAATACGAAAAAAACATACCACATCATAACACTATAAGAGACTACTCTAAAGATGATGGGGCCCCCCAACATCTAGAGCATTTGGATGGGTTTAATCCCATCCCAAAAAAATATAATTATATATATTAAAAATAATATGTTTGTAAGTCTCTATCTTTACAAAATTCTCAAAAATAATAAACTATAAAAGTCTTGTTGTAAATAACATTGAATCAATGTTCAAAGGATGCTTGAAAATAACATTGAATCAATGTTCAAAGGTGCTTGATACCTGAAAAGATAACAACCAACACAAAAATGAAGTGCATTCTCATTAAAATATTACTTTGAATAAAAACATGAAAACTATAAATATCATTACCTTTCTATTTTTATTTATTAATATTTTTAAAAATAACACACCAAAAGAATCCATGTGTTGCAATTCAGTTCATATGATGAATGAATGTTTAAATGCTCGATATCTGGAAAAACAACAAAACAAAATATATATGAGACATCCTTATTTAAATATTACTCTAAATATTAAAAAATATGAAAAAAATAATGATCATCATTAAGTCTTACCTCTCTTTCTGTTAATTAACATTTTCCAAAACTAACAGGACAATAACATTCCCCAAAAGTTAGAGCAATGCAATATGTTCTCCATAAGTTACAGAGCAAAGCAATCTGTATATCATATAAACTATTGATAAAAATTGGCATACATATAAACTATTAATAAAAATTGTCATACATATAAAATATTAAAAATTATCATACATATAAACTATTAATAAAACATTTAAACTCAGTTTTCTTTAAATTACACACTAAATTACACTCAGACAGGTCATATGGATCACATTAAATTAGACACAGGTCATATAAAACATTAAAAATGATCATACATATAAACTATTAATAAAACATTTAAACCCAGTTTCCTTTAAATTAAACACATATTATATAGATCACATTAAATTAAACACATGTCATATGGATCAGATTAAAACTTATATGTTAAGACAGATTAAATTACAGAGGTCATATGGTCAGATTAAGACTTATATGTTAAGACTGAGATTAAATTACACCGGTCATATGGTCAGATCAGATCCACTATTCCTAATCAATTCTAAATATTTTTAATGTGAACAAATATGTATATAAAAAATGTTTAGGAGCATTATGCATTATTTTCGCACATCATAAAAAAAAAATAGAAAACTCACATTTAAACAATTCCACAAGTTTAAAATGCATGAGTTCGCAAACACATGGGTTACAGGTTTGTTCAGTGCACAAATTGCCTGTCATATGGCCTGATCAAAGGGGTGCATGAATGGACAAATAGACAATTGACTCATACAATATTCCACGTATACCTAAATATAATGAACAACAACCCAGTTCCATTGCCCACCTCGTTGAATGAATGGATCAAACCATTGTATAGGAAAAGTGGAGCTACTCGAGGCTGTGAGGACAGAACTGCTCGGTATTAGGTATATCAGATCAGATTACTTAAACCCCAAAAGCATCGAATCAGATTCATGAGATCAGATCGGAAGCATAGGGAGGCACAGATCTCATGCTATGCGCCCTTTCCTATGTACTGCTCGGTATTAGGTATATCAGTTTACATGGCAAAGGGCGGTGGAACTTTCTTGCCAAAGCAGCGGGTATGTATGAGTAAAATCTCTGATTAGGTTTATGGATTATTGAATTTTGATATAATATTGCCTTCTACAGGGGAAATTTTTGAGGTTTTTGGTCATTGTTGATTCAGACAACAATTTACTAATGTCATGGGCGATTAGATAGGAATTAATTCACCAGCGAGTCTGTATATTTTCCCAGCAGAAACTTGAAATTTATGTATTGTGCAGGCCTCAAGAGAACTGGTAAGAGCTGCAGGCTAAGGTGGAATAGTTTTCTCCAGCCTGATCTCAAACGCAGCAAGATCACTTTCGAAGAACGTTTGATTATAGAACTCCATAGCCGATGGGGAAACAGGTTTGGTATATAAACTTATAAAAAGGAACATATACAGTCGATTGTGATATTCAATAAATTGATGCAATTTCAAATGGGCAGAGAGTTTATCAGGAAGGGCGGCCAAGGAAAGCAAGAATTGATGGAGAACTCGTATTAAGAGAGTTTATCAGGAAGGACGAACAAGGAAATCAAGAATTGATGGAGAACTCGTATTAAGAGAGTTTATCAGGAAGGACGGACAAGGAAATCAAGAATTGATGGAGAACTCGTATTAAGAGAAAATTTAAACTACAGGCTAAGGGTCGCAGCAGTGAGGCATGGATGCAGACAACCAAATAGATTTTGAATACTCAAAGGGCTCTTACTGTCTCACGACTAAATCTCAATTACTGTTTGACCAAGATCGTGTAGAACCTTCGAATAGCTTCCCAAGGAAAAGTACTTTGGAGATATAGGTTCAGACAAACAAAACCCCAAATCTGCAAACCTTCGAATAGCTTCCCAAGGCAAAGTACTGAGGAGATAGAGGTTCATACAGACAAAACCCCAAATCTGCGAAACGATATCTAGGCACAAGCGATTTCCCACACAACTAATGCTAGTTCTGTTCATACAATTTCTATTTCTATTCTAAAAGATACAGAGAGAGAGAGACATACCTGTGATGATGGACCTGGCCCTCGGCTATTACAACTCCGCAACATCCTTAATTCCTGTTTCAAAATTAAAAAACGAAAACCTCCTTAATTCGTGCTTTGAAATTAAAAAAAGATAACCTCCGCTATTACACCTCCACAGCATCTTTAATTCCTGAATTCAACCTACATTTTCTATTCCTATTCTAAGAAAACCATGAATGTATCGTGAATTCAACCTACAATTTCTATTCCTATTCTAAGAAAACCATGAATATAAAAAGATACAAAGAAATACATACCTGTGATGATGGACCTGGCCCTCCGCTATTACAGCTCCATAGCATACCTAATTCTTGCTTCGAAATTCAAATTCAAATTAAAAAAGATACCATCCTTTGTCACAAGCTGCAACAACACACAACCACAACAAAGACACAGACAGAGAAATACACTGACAAACAAACCACAGAGACAAACAGACAACAAAGGAAGCGCTTCCATACAATACAAAGACTCTAAAAACGCAGCGTGCAAATGAAAAAGGAGGTACACAAACTAAGAAATTACAAACTCGGACATATATATATATGTTGCCGTCCGTCCTCCACCGTCACAGGAGCGGATCCTAAAAATAATAGAATTCCAAAAATTGCTGCTATACCGCGCCGATTTTCAACAAAAAAAATCGAGGTGCGTTTGTCAAGAAATCCGTTATAAGATTTTCAAAATATTCAATTCCACTTTGTTTTTGTTTTTTTTTTTAATTTGAATATTATTTTTATTTTCTTGTTTTTAATTTTTAATTTTTTTAATTTCTCCTTTTTACACTTCTTTAAAATTTTTAAATAATTTATTGACTTGCATAATTTGAATGCTATGGGTTTTCTTAAGTGCTAAATTTATCTAGATGTTTAGAAAAATAATTTAATCAACTAAATTTTTAAATTCCATATAACCGGATTCCAACTAAGTTTTGGCCAAAAACGAAATCGTAGAGATTTTTAGAAATACCTTCCTGAACAAACATTATGCACTTTTCTTTAATTAATTTGTGTTTCAATCAGGTGAGGGATTGGAAGAGTGTGCCCTGATTTCTTCAGCCGAGGGATATGAATCTGGCTGTTCCATGACTGTCAAGGAAATGTCTGCTACTGCTGTCAAGGATATTTTGCGTATAGCTTGGATACATGTAATAAGAAGCAAAGCAGAGCTATTCCTATATTATGATGTTAAGTACAAAGCTATGCCATGATTCATATTAACAGCTCTGTTGAAGATTCCTATTTGTGTTTTGGTTTAGGGATTCTTATTTGTGATTTGAACTTTCAATAGAAAATGCCATATACAGTTCGTACAAGAGCTTTCAAGCTGGAGCTGTTGTCTTTGATAAAGGTTTTGAACTAGGGATTACAAAATTTTAAGTGTTTTTTTTTCAATGAATTATTCATTGTATTAATAAGAGTTACCTTTTATTATAAATTATCAATTAATTATATAAAAACTAAGGTATACTAAAGTTTATACGTTGCTATCAATCATTTTTCTTAATTAATGTACAATAATAATTTGTTCTATATAGAAGGATATTTAAAATTTATGATACATTGTCAAGATTCACATATATGTATTCTATTTAGAAATGAGCATCTTTTAAAAAGAATGTATAAAGGGTATTTTGCAATGTTTAATGGGCATCTTTTAAAAATATGTAAAAGGGGTATTTTGCAATGTTTGGTGGTTAAGAGATTTTTATTTTTTACAAAAAGAGAATGGAAGTTCTAGCAACAAGCATAATTACATCACAATCAATCAATCATTATATGAGGCACCACTTGTAAGATATAAAATATATATTTGTAATTGAATAATATAAATGAAATTTGGGTCAAAGTTTGTGTTCCTTAAAAGATATTCCACTTTGGATTCACTTATTTTTTTTTAACAAGATATATATATGGGCCAAGAAACATAGTCACAAGTTCCATGGTCAAAGTTGATTGTAAAAGATGGGCTCTCTTTCATGGATATTGATGCTGTGAAATTAATTTGATAACTATTCACCTACTAGTTATTTATGTCTAGCTACATGTTATCACCCAACTTCTTCCAATTATCTACCATCAACTACCCAAATTATTCATGCATCCATGCTACAAGTTATTTTTTATATTTCTTTTTTATTACAATTGTTAGCTCCCATTTATCCATGCCTAGCTTTATGTTATCGCCCACATTAGAGTTATCCATGCATCACCTACCACTTCTTTTTATATATTTCTCTTTTTATTATTGTTTATTTGGAATTTTGAACAACATCCTAAAATCAATTTGGATAGTACACTTGCGGCATAGATGGTAGTCCATGCCCAAATTCTAAGATATAAATTCCTATTTACCTATAAACGCCTATCAGGTTAATTAGATCTTAAACACTAATTTTGTTGTTTAAATAAGAATAACTACTAGAACTTGAATATAATGTCTTAAGAAACAATTAGAAAACACGTTATTACAACTAAATATGAAGAACAAGTCACATATAACTTGTTTATGGCGACAAATTAAGTGGTTGTGCTAGTAGGATATTTACTAACAAAAGACAATGTGTATGTGTATATTTAGAATCAGTGAAACCCTCAAGCTGAGAAGAACCAGCTGTGTACTGAATGCCGAACTTGGAAGTGCCTTGAAGCTACTTAAGAATGCGCTTAGCTGCCTTCCAATGATTCTCATGAGGATCCTTAGAGAACCGAGATACAAGACCAACTGCAAAGGAGATGTTGGTGAAAGTCGAAATTCGACCGTGCGTTTTCACTAGACATGGGTATAAAGAGCAGGACAATAACTCAAAACGTCACGAATGTTGGTGTGCGCACTTGTCTACCAACGGGACATCCAAATATATGCTCAATTTTCAATTCCACAAAGTAGGTCAAAGTCGAAACTCGATCGTGCGTTTTCGCTAGACTTGGGCTTAAAGTGGGAGAAAATAGCTCGGAACGTCACGAAAGTTGGTGTGGAATCTTGTCTACCAATGGGACATCCAAAACTATTCTCAAATTTTAATTCCGGGAAGTTGGTCAAATTTTAAACTTGGCCATGCGTTTTCGCTAGACTTGGGCTTAAAGGGTGGGAAAATAGCTCGGAACGTCACGAAAGTTGGCGTGCGCACTTGTTTACCAACGGGACATCCAGATCTATGCTCAATTTTCAATTCCGAGAAGTTGGTGAAAGTCGAAATTCGACTATGCGTTTTCGCTAGACATGGGTATAAAGAGTGGGAAAATAGCTCGTAACGTCACGAATGTTGGTGTGCAAACTTGTCTACCAACTGGACATCCAAATATATGCTCAATTTTCAATTCCGCAAAGTAGGTCAAAGTCGAAACTCGGTCGTGCGTTTTCACTAGACTTGGGCTTAAAGTGGGAGAAAATAGCTCTGAACGTCACGAAAGTCGGCATGGACGCTTTTCTACCAATGGGACATCCAATTCTATCCTCAAATTTAAATTCTGAGAAGTTGGTCAAAGTTGAAACTTGGTCGTTCGTCTTCGCAAGACTTGGGCTTAAAGTTGGGAAAATAGCTCGGAACGTCACGAAAGTTGGCGTGCGCACTTGTTTGCCAACGGGACATCCAAATCTATGCTCAATTTTCAATTCCGAAAAGTTGGTGAAAGACGAAATTCGACCGTGCATTTTTGCTAGACATGGGTATAAAGAGTGGGAAAATAGCTTGGAACGTCACGAATGTTGGCGTGCGCACTTGTCAACCAATGGGACATCCAAATCTATTCTCAAATTTGAATTTCGAGAAGTTGGTCAAAGTTGAAAATCGACCGTGCGTTTTCACTAGACTTGGGCTCAAAGGGTGAGAAAATAGCTCGGAACGTCACGAAATTTGGCGTGCGCACTTGTCTACCAACGGGACATCCAAATCTATGCTCAATTTTCAATTCCGAGAAGTTGGTCAAAGTCGAAATGCCACCGTGCATTTTCACTAGACTTGAGCTTAAAGGGTGTGAAATTAGCTCGTAACGTCACTAAAGTTGTTGTTTGTGCATGTCTACAAATGGGACATCCAAATCTATTCTCAATTTTCAATTCCGAGAAGTAGGTCAAAGCCGAAACGCGACCGTGCATTTTCTCTAGAGTTGGGCTTAAAGGGGGAGAAAATAGCTCGTAACGTCACAAAAGTTGGTGTGGACACTTGTTTACCAATGGGACTTCCAAAACTATTCTCAAATTTCAATTCCGAGAAGTTGGTCAAAGTTGAAATTCGACCGTGCGTTTTCGCTAGACTTGGGCTTAAAGGGTGGAAAAATAGCTCGAAACGTCACGAAAGTTGGCATGCGCACTTGTCTACCAACGGGACATCCAAATCTATTCTCAAATTTCAATTCCCAGAAGTTTGTCAAAGTCAAAACGCGAGCATGCGTTTTCGCTGGACTTGAGCTTAAAGGGTGTGAAATTAGCTTGTAACGTCATGAAAGTTGATGTGCACGCATGTCTACAAACAGGACATCCAAATCTATTCTCAATTTACAATTCCGAGAAGTAGGTCAAAGCCGAAACGCGACCGTGTGTTTTCTGTAGAGTTGAGCTTAAACGTGGAGAAAATAGCTCGAAACGTCACGAAAGTTGGTGTGGACGCTTGTCTACCAATGGTACATCCAAAACTATTTTCAAATTTCAATTCTGAGAAGTTGGTCAAAGTTGAAAGTCGACCGTGCATTTTCGCTAGACTTGGGCTTAAAGGGGGAGAAAAAAGCTCGAAACATCACAAAAGTTGGCAGGGACGCTTGTCTACCAATGTGACATCCAAATCTATTCTCAAATTTAAATTCCAGAAGTTGGTCAAAGATGAAAATAGACCGTGCGTTTTTCGCTAGAATTGGGCTTAAAAGGTGAGAAAATAGCTCGGAACGTCACGAAAGTTAGCGTGGGACATTCAAATCTATGCTCAATTTTCAATTCCGAGAAGTTGGTCAAAGTCGAAACTCGACCGTACGTTTTCGGTAGACTTGGGCTTAAAGGGGGAGAACATAGCTTGGAACGTCACGAAAGTTGGCGTGCGCACTTGTCTACCAAAGGGACATCCAAATATATGCTCAGTTTTGGATTCCGCAAAGTAGGTCAAAGTCGAAACTCGACCGTGCATTTTCGCTAGACTTGGGCTTAAAGTGGGAGAGAATAGCTCTGAACGTCACGAAAGTTGGCATGGATGCTTGTCTACCAATGGGACATCCAAATCTATTGTCAAATTTCAATTCCCAGATGTTGGTCAAAGTTGAAACTCGACCGTGCGTTTTCGCTAGACTTGCGCTTAAAGTGAGAGAAAATAGCTTAAAACGTCACGAAAGTTGGCATGCGCACTTTTCTACCAATGGGACATCCAAAACTATTCTCAAATTTCAATTCCGAGAAGTTGGTCAAAGTCGAAACTCGACCGTGTGTTTTCGCTAGACTTGGGCTTAAAGGGGGAGAAAATAGCTCGGAACGTCACGCAAGTTGGCGTGCACGGTTCTCTACCAATGGGACATCCAAATCTATTGTCAAATTTCAATTCCCAGATGTTGGTCAAAGTCAAAACGCCACCATGCATTTTCGCTAGACTCAGTATTTAAGGGTGTGAAATTAGCTCGTAACGTCATGAAAGTTGTTGTGTGCGCATGTCTACAAATGGGACATCCAAATCTATTCTCAATTTTCAATTCTGAGAAGTAGCTCAAAACTGAAATGCGACTATGCGTTTTCTCTAGAGTTGGGCTTAAAGGGGGAGAAAATAGCTCGAAACGTCGCGAAAGTTGGTGTGGATGCTTGTCTACCAATGGGACATACAAATCTATTCACAAATTTCAATTCTGAGAAGTTGGTCAAAGTTGAAACTCGACCGTGCGTGTTCGCTAGACTTGGGCTTAAAGGGTGGGAAAATAGCTCGAAACATAACGAAAGTTGGCGTGTGCACTTGTCTACCAACAGCACATCCAAATCTATTCTCAAATTTCAATTCCGAGAAGTTGGTCAAAGTCGAAACGCCACCATGCGTTTTCGCTAGATTTGAGCTTAAAGGGTGTGAAATTAGCTCGTAATGTCACGAAAGTTGTTCTGCGGGAATGTCTACAAATAGGACATCTAAATCTATGCTCAATTTTCAATTCTGAGAAGTTGGTGAAAGTCGAAACTCGACCGTACGTTTTCGCTAGAGGTGTTCTTAAAGGGGGAGAAAATAGCTCGGAACGTCACGAAAGTTGGCATGGATGCTTTTCTACCAATGGGACATCTAAATCTATTCTCAAATTTAAATTCCGAGAAGTTGGTCAAAGTTGAAAATCGACCATGCCTTTTCACTAGACTTGGGCTCAAAGGGTGAGAAAATAGCTCGGAACGTCACGAAAGTTGGCGTGCGCACTTATCTACCAACGGGACATCCAAATATATGCTCAATTTTCAATTCGGAGAAGTTGGTCAAAGTTGAAACTCGACCGTGCGTTTTCGCTAGACTTGCGCTTAAAGTGAGAGAAAATAGCACGAAACGTCACGAAAGTTGGCATGCGCACTTGTCTACCAATGGTACATCCAAAACTATTTTCAAACTTGAATTCCGAGAAGTTGGTCAAAGTTGAAACTCGACCGTGCGTTGTCGTAGACTTGGGCTTAAAGGGTGGAAAGTAGCTCGGAATGTAACGAAAGTTGGCGTGTGCACTTGTCTACCAACAGGACATCAAAATCTATGCTCAATTTTCAATTCCCAGATGTTGGTCAAAGTCAAAACGCCACCATGCGTTTTCGTTAGACTCCGGATTTAAGGGTGTGAAATTAGCTCGTAACGTCATGAAAGTTGTTGTGCGCGCATGTCTACAAATGGGACATCCAAATCTATTCTCAATTTTCAATTCTGAGAAGTAGGTCAAAACCGTAACGCGACTATGCATTTTCTCTAGAGTTGGGCTTAAAGGGGGAGAAAATAGCTCGGAACATCGCGAAAGTTGATGTGGACGCTTGTCTACCAATGGGACATCCAAATCTATTCTCAAATTTCAATTCCGAGAAGTTGGTCAAACTTGAAACTCGACCGTGCGTTTTCGCTAGACTTGGGCTTAAAGTGGGAGAAAATAGCTCTGAACGTCACGAAAGTTGGCATGGACACTTCTCTACCAATGGTACATCCAAAATTAGGTTGTAACGTCATGAAAGTTGTTGTGCGCGCATGTCTACAAACGGGACATCCAAATCTATTCTCAATTTTCAATTCCGAGAAGTAGGTCAAAGCCGAAGCGCCACCATGCGTTTTCTGTAGAGTTGGACGCTTGTCTACCAATGGGACATCCAATTCTATCCTCAAATTTAAATTCCGAGAAGTTGGTCAGAGTTGAAACTTGACCGTGTGTTATCGCTGGACTTGGGCTTAAAGGGTGTAAAGTAGCTCGGAACGTCACGAAAGTTGGCGTGTGCACTTGTCTACCAACAGGACATCAAAATCTATGCTTAATTTTGAATTCCGAGAAGTTGGTCAAAGTTGAAACTCAACCATGCGTTTCGCTAGACTTGAGCTTAAAGTTAGAGAAAATAGCTCGAAACATCACGAAAGTTGGCATGCGCACTTGTCTACCAATGGGACATCCAAATCTATTGTCAAATTTCAATTCCCAGATGTTGGTCAAAGTCAAAATGCCACCATGTGTTTTCACTAGACTCAGGATTTAAGGGTGTGAAATTAGCCCGTAACATCATGAAAGTTGTTGTGCGCGCATGTCTACAAATGGGACATCCAAAACTATTCTCAATTTTCAATTATGAGAAGTAGCTCAAAACTGAAACGTGACTATGCGTTTTCTCTAGAATTGGGCTTAAAGGGGGAGAAAATAGCTCGGAACGTCGCGAAAGTTGGTGTGTACGGTTGTCTACCAATGGGAAATCCAAATCTATTCTCAAATTTCAATTCCGAGAAGTTGGTCAAAGTTGAAACTCAACCGTGCGTGTTCGCTAGACTTGGGCTTAAAGGGTGGGAAAAGAGCTCGAAACGTCACGAAAGTTGGCGTGTGCACTTGTCTACCAACGGCACATCCAAATCTATTCACAAATTTTAATTCTGAGAAGTTGGTCAATGTCGAAACGCCATTATGCATTTTCGGTAGACTTGAGCTTAAAGGGTGTGAAATTAGCTCGTAATCTCACGAAAGTTGTTGTGCGTGAATGTCTACAAATGGGACATTTAAATCTATGCTCAATTTTCAATTCTGAGAAGTTGGTGAAAATCGAAACTCAACCGTACGTTTTCGCTAGAGTTGGGCTTAAAGTGGGAGAAAATAGCTCTGAACATCACGAAAGTTGGCATGGACGCTTGTCTACCAATGGGACATCCAATTCTATCCTCAAATTTAAATTCCAAGAAGTTGGTCAAAGTTGAAACTTTGCTGTTCGTCTTCGCTAGAGTTGGGCTTAAAGGGGGAGAAAATAGCTCGGAACGTCGCGAAAGTTGGTGTGGACGCTTGTCTACCAATGGGACAACCAAATCTATTCTCAAATTTCAATTCCGATAAGTTGGTCAAAGTTGAAACTCGACCATGCATGTTCGCTAGACTTGGGCTTAAAGGGTGGGAAAATAGCTCGAAACATCATGAAAGTTGGCGTGCGCACTTGTCTACCAACGGCACATCCAAATCTATTCTCAAATTTCAATTATGAGAGGTTGGTCAAAGTCGAAACGCCACCACGCGTTTTCGCTAGACTTGAGCTTAAAGGGTGTGAAATTAGCTCGTAATGTCACGAAAGTTGTTGTGCGTGAATGTCTACAAATGGGACATCTAAATCTATGCTCAAATTTCAATTCCGGGAAGTTGGTCAAAGTTGAAACTTGGCCGTGCGTTTTCGCAAGACTTGGGCTTAAAGGGTGGGAAAATAGCTCGGAACATCACGAAAGTTGGCGTGCGCACTTGTTTACCAACGGGACATCTAGATCTATGCTCAATTTTCAATTCCGAGAAGTTGGTGAAATTCGAAATTCGACCGTGCATTTTCGCTAGACATGGGTATAAAGAGTGGGAAAATAGCTCGGAACGTCACGAATGTTGGCGTGTGCACTTGTCTACCAACGGGACATCCAAATATATGCTCAATTTTCAATTCCACAAAGTAGGTCAAAGTCGAAACTCAGCCATGCGTTTTCGCTAGACTTGGGCTTAAAGTGGGAGAAAATAGCTCTGAACATCACGAAAGTTGGCATGGACGCTTGTCTACCAATGGGACATCCAATTCTATCCTCAAATTTGAATTCCGAGAAGTTGGTGAAAGTCGAAATTCGACCGTGTGTTTTCGCTAGACATGGGTATAAAGAGTGGGAAAATAGCTCGAAATGTCATGAATGTTGGCGTGCGCACTTGTCTACCAATGGGACATCGAAATATATGCTCAATTTTCAATTCCGCAAAGTAGGTCAAAGTCGAAACTCGACCGTGCCTTTTCGCTAGACTTGGGCTTAAAGTGGGAGAAAATAGCTCTGAACGTCACGAAAGTTGGCATGGACGCTTGTCTACCAATGGGACATCCAATTCTATCCTCAAATTTAAATTCCGAGAAGTTGGTCAAAGTTGAAACTTGGCCATTCATCTTCGCTAGACTTGGGCTTAAAGGGCGGGAAAATAGCTCGGAACGTCACGAAAGTTGGTGTGCGCACTTGTTTACCAACAGGACATCCAGATCTATCCTCAATTTTCAATTCCGAGAAGTTGGTGAAAGTCGAAATTCGACCGTTCGTTTTCGCTAGACATTGGTATAAAGAGTGGGAAAATAGCTCGGAATGTCACGAATGTTGGCGTGCACACTTGTGTACCAACGGGACATCCAAATATATGCTCAATTTTTAATTCCGCAAAGTAGATCAAAGTCGAAATTCAACCGTGCGTTTTCGCTAGACTTGGGCTTAAAGTGGGGGAAAATAGCTCTGAACATCACAAAAGTTGGCATGGATGCTTGTCTAACAATGGGACATCCAAATCTATTCTCAAATTTAAATTCTGAGAAGTTGGTCAATGTTGAAAATCGACCGTGGGTTTTCACTAAACTTGGGCTCAAAGGGTGAGAAAATAGCTCGGAACGTCACGAAATTTGGCGTGTGCACTTGTCTACCTATGGGACATCCAAATCTATGCTCAATTTTCAATTCCGAGAAGTTGATCAAAGTCGAAATGCCACCGTGCATTTTCACTAGACTTGAGCTTAAAGGGTGTGAAATTAGCTTGTAACGTCACGAAAGTTGTTGTGTGTGCATGTCTACAAATGGGACATCCAAATCTATTCTCAATTTTCAATTCCGAGAAGTAGTTCGAAGCCGAAACGCGACCGTGCATTTTCTCTAGAGTTGGGCTTAAAGGGGGAGGAAATAGCTCGGAACGTCACAAAAGTTGGTGTGGACGCTTGTTTACCAATGGCACATCCAAAACTATTCTCAAATTTCAATTCCAAGAAGTTGGTCAAGGTTGAAATTTGACCGTGCATGTTCGCTAGACTTGGGCTTAAAGGGTGGAAAAATAGCTCGGAACGTCACGAAAGTTTGCATGCGCACTTGTCTACCAACGGGACATCCAAATCTATTCTCAAATTTCAATTCCCAGAAGTTTGTCAAAGTCGAAATGCGACCATGCGTTTTCGCTGGACTTGAGCTTAAAGGGTGTGAAATTAGCTTGTAACGTCATGAAAGTTATTGTGCGCGCATGTCTACAAACGGGACATCCAAATCTATTCTCAATTTTCAATTCCGAGAAGTAGGTCAAAGCCAAAACGCGACCGTGCGTTTTCTGTAGAGTTCGGCTTAAACATGGAGAAAATAGCTCAGAACGTCACGAAAGTTTGTGTGGACGCTTGTCTACCAATGGTACATCCAAAATTATTTTCAAATTTCAATTCCGAGAAGTTGGTCGAAGTTGAAACTCGGCCGTGTGTTTGCGCTAGACTTGGGCTTAAAGGGGGAGAAAAAAGCTCGAAACTTCACAAAAGTTGGCAGGGACGCTCGTCTACCAACGGGACATCCAAAGCTATGCTCAATTTTCAATTCCGAGAAGTTGGTCAAAGTCGAAACTCGACCGTGCGTTTTTGGTAGAATTGGGCTTAAAGGGGGAGAAAATAGCTTGGAACGTCACGAAAGTTGGCATGTGCACTTGTCTACCAACGGGACATCCGAATATATCCTCAATTTTCGATTTCGCAAAGTAGGTCAAAGTCGAAACTCGACTGTGTGTTTTCGCTAGACTTGGTCTTAAAGTGGGAGAAAATAGCTATGAACGTCACGAAAGTTGGCATGGATGCTTGTCTACCAATGGGACATCCAATTCTATCCTCAAATTTAAATTCCGAGAAGTTGGTCAGAGTTGAAACTCGACCGTGCGTTGTCGCTAGACTTGGGCTTAAAGGGTGGAAAGTAGCTCAAAACGTCCCGAAAGTTGGCGTGTGCACTTGTCTACCAACAGGACATCAAAATCTATGCTCAATTTTCAATTCCGAGAAGTTGGTCAAATTTGAAACTCGACCGTGTGTTTTCGCTAGACTTGCGCTTAAAGTGAGAGAAAATAGCTCGAAACATCACGAAAGTTGGCATGCGCACTTGTCTACCAATGGGACATCCAAAACTATTCTCAAATTTCAATTCCGAGAAGTTGGTCAAAGTCGAAACTCGACCGTGCGTTTTCGCTAGACTTGGGCTTAAAGGGGGAGAAAATAGCTCGAAACGTCACGCAAGTTGGCATGCACGATTGTCTACCAATGGGACATCCAAATCTATTGTCAAATTTCAATTCCCAGATGTTGGTCAAAGTCAAAATGCCACCATGCGTTTTCGCTAGACTCGGGATTTAAGGGTGTGAAATTAGCTCGTCGCTTCATGAAATTTGTTGTGTGCGCATGTCTACAAATGGGACATCCAAATCTATTCTCAATTTTCAATTCTGAGAAGTAGGTCAAAACCGAAACGCGACTATGTGTTTTCTCTAGAGTTGGGCTTAAAGGGGGAGAAAATAGCTCAGAACGTCGCGAAAGTTGGTGTGGACGCTTGTCTACCAAAGGGACATCCAAATCTATTGTCAAATTTCAATTCCAAGAAGTTGGTCAAAGTTGAAACTCGACCGTGCGTGTTCGCTAGACTTGGGCTTAAAGGGTGGGAATATAGCTCGAAACGTCACGAAAGTTGGCGTGCGCACTTGTCTAACAATGGCACATCCAAATCTATTCTCAAATTTCAATTCCGAGAAGTTGGTCAAAGTCGAAACGCCACCATGCGTTTTCGCTAGATTTGAGATTAAAGGGTGTGAAATTAGCTCGTAATGTCACAAAAGTTGTTGTGCGCGAATGTCTACAAATGGGACATCTAAATCTATGCTCAATTTTCAATTCTGAGAAGTTGGTGAAAGTCGAAACTCGACCGTACGTTTTCCCTAGAGTTGGGCTTAAAGGGGGATAAAATAGCTCGGAACGTCACGAAAGTTGGCATGGATGCTTGTCTACCAATGGGACATCCAAATCTATTCTCAAATTTAAATTCCGAGAAGTTGTTCAAAGTTGAAAATCGACCATGCGTTTTCACTAGACTTGGGCTCAAAGGGTGAGAAAATAGCTCGGAACGTCACGAAAGTTGGCGTGCGCACTTGTCTACCAACGTGACATCCAAATATATGCTCAATTTTCAATTCGGAGAAGTTGGTCAAAGTTGAAACTCGACCGTGCGTTTTCGCTAGACTTGCGCTTAAAGTGAGCGAAAATAGCTCGAAACGTCACAAAAGTTGGCATGCGCACTTGTCTACCAATGGTACATCCAAAACTATTTTCAAATTTGAATTCCGAGAAGTTGGTCAAAGTTGAAACTCGACCGTGCGTTGTCGTAGACTTGGGATTAAAGGGTGGAAAGTAGCTCGGAACGTCACGAAAGTTGGCGTGTGCACTTGTCTACCAACAGGACATCAAAATCTATGCTCAATTTTCAATTCCCAGATGTTGGTCAAAGTCAAAACGCCACCATGCGTTTTCGCTAGACTCGGGATTTAAGGGTGTGAAATTAGCTCGTAACGTCATGAAAGTTGTTGTGCGCGCATGTCTACAAATAGGACATCCAAATCTATTCTCAATTTTCAATTTTGAGAAGTAGGTCAAAACCGAAACGTGACTATGCATTTTCTCTAGAGTTGGGCTTAAAGGGGGAGAAAATAGCTCGGAACGTCGCGAAAGTTGATGTGGACGGTTGTCTACCAATGGGACATCAAAATCTATTCTCCAATTTCAATTTCGAGAAGTTGGTCAAAGCCGAAGCGCAACCGTGCATTTTCTGTAGAGTTGGATGCTTGTCTACCAATGGGACATCCAATTCTATCCTCAAATTTAAATTCCGAGAAGTTGGTCAGAGTTGAAACTTGACCGTGTGTTGTCGCTAGACTTGGGCTCAAATTATGGAAAGTAGCTCGGAACGTCACGAAAGTTGGCGTGTGCACTTGTCTACCAACAGGACATCAAAATCTATGCTCAATTTTCAATTCCGAGAAGTTGGTCAAAGTTGAAACTCGACCATGCGTTTTCGCTAGACTTGCACTTAAAGTGAGAGAAAATAGCTCGAAACGTCACGAAAGTTGGCATGCACACTTGTCTACCAATGGGACATCCAAATCTATTGTCAAATTTCAATTCCCAGATGTTGGTCAAAGTCAAAACGCCACCATGCGTTATCGCTAGACTCAGGATTTAAGGGTGTGAAATTAGCTCGTAACATCATCAAAGTTGTTGTGCGCGCATGTATACAAATGGGACATCCAAATCTGTTCTCAATTTTCAATTCTGAGAAGTAGCTCAAAACCGAAACGCGACTATGCTTTCTCTCTAGAGTTGGGCTTAAATGGGGAGAAAATAGCTCGGAACGTCGCGAAAGTTGGTGTGGACAGTTTTCTACCAATGGGAAATCAAAATCTATTCTCAAATTTCAATTTCGAGAAGTTGGTCAAAGTTGAAACTCGACTGTGCGTGTTCGCTAGACTTGGGATTAAAGGGTGGGAAAATAGCTCGAAATGTCATAAAAGTTGGCATGTGCACTTGTCTAACAACGACACATCCAAGTCTATTCTCAAATTTCAATTCCGAGAAGTTGCTCAAAGTCGAAACACCACGAAAGTTGGCATGGACGCTTGTCTACCAATGGGACATCCAATTCTATCCTCAAATTTAAATTCCGAGAAGTTGGTCAAAGTTGAAACTTGGTCGTTCATCTTCGCTAGACTTGGGCTTAAAGGGCGGGAAAATAGCTCGGAACGTCACGAAAGTTGGCGTGCGCACTTGTTTACCAACGGGACATCCAGATCTATCCTCAATTTTCAATTCCGAGAAGTTGGTGAAAGTCAAAATTCGACAGTGCGTTTTAGCTAGACATTGGTATAAAGAGTGGGAAAATATCTCGAAATGTCACGAATGTTGGGGTGCGCACTTGTCTACCAACGGGACATCCAAATATATGCTCAATTTTTAATTCCGCAAAGTAGATCAAAGTCGAAATTCAACCGTGCGTTTTCGCTAGACTTGGGCTTAAAGTGGGTGAACATAGCTCTGAACGTCACAAAAGTTGGCATGGATGCTTGTCTAACAATGGGACATCCAAATCTATTCTCAAATTTAAATTCTGAGAAGTTGGTCAAAGTTGAAAATCGACCGTGGGTTTTCACTAAACTTGAGCTTAAAGGGTGTGAAATTAGCTCGTAATGTCACGAAATTCGGCGTGCGCATTTGTCTACATACGGGACATCCAAATCTATGCTCAATTTTCAATTCTGAGAAGTTGGTCAAAGTCGAAACGCCACCGTGCGTTTTCACTAGACTTGAGCTTAAAGGGTGTGAAATTAGCTCGTAATGTCACGAAAATTGTTGTGTGTGCATGTCTACAAATGGGACATCCAAATCTATTCTCAATTTTCAATTCCGAGAAGTAGGTCAAAGCCGAAACGCTACCGTGCATTTTCTCTAGAGATGGGCTTAAAGGGGGAGGAAATAGCTCGGAACGTCACAAAAGTTGGTGTGGACGCTTGTTTACCAATGGCACATCCAAAACTATTCTCAATTTTCAATTCCGAGAAGTTGGTCAAAGTTGAAATTTAGCAGTGCGTTTTAGCTAGACTTGGGCTTAAAGGGTGGAAAAATAGCTCGGAACGTCACGAAAGTTGGCATGCGCACTTGTCTACCAACGGGACATCCAAATCTATTCTCAAATTTCAATTCCCAGAAGTTTTTCAAAGTCGAAATGCGACCATGCGTTTTCGCTGGACTTGATATTAAAGAGTGTGAAATTAGCTTGTAACGTCATGAAAGTTATTGTGCGCGCATGTCTACAAACGGGACATCCAAATCTATTCTCAATTTTCAATTCTAAGAAGTAGGTCAAAGCCAAAACGCGACCGTGCGTTTTCTGTAGAGTTCGGCTTAAACGGGGAGAAAATAGCTCGGAACGTCACGAAAGTTGGTGTGGACACTTGTCTACCAATGGTACATCCAAAACTATTTTCAAATTTCAATTCCGAGAAGTTGGTCAAAGTTGAAACTCGGCCGTGCGTTTGCGCTAGACTTGGGCTTAAAGGGGGAGAAAAAAGCTCGAAATGTCACAAAAGTTGGCAGGGACGCTTGTCTACCAATGTGACATCCAAATCTATTCTCAAATTTAAATTCCAAGAAGTTGGTAAAAGATGAAAATAGACCGTGTGTTTTCGCTAGACTTGGGCTTAAAAGGTGAGAAAATAGCTCGGAACGTCAGGAAAGTTAGTGTGCGTACTCGTCTACCAACGGGACATCCAAATCTATGCTCAATTTTCAATTCCGAGAAGTTGGTCAAAGTCGAAACTCAACCGTGCGTTTTCGGTAGAATTGGGCTTAAAGGGGGAGAAAATAGCTTGGAACGTCACGAAAGTTGGCATGCGCACTTGTCTACCAACGAGAGATCCGAATATATGCTCAATTTTTTATTCCGCAAAGTAGGTCAAAGTCGAAACTCGACGGTATGTTTTCGCTAGACTTGGTCTTAAAGTGGGAGAAAATAGCTCTGAACGTCATGAAAGTTGGCATGGACGCTTGTCTACCAATGGGACATCCAATTCTATCCTCAAATTTAAATTCTGAGAAGTTGGTGAGAGTTGAAACTCGACCGTGCGTTGTCGCTAGACTTGGGCTTAAAGGGTGGAAAGTAGCTCAAAACGTCACGAAAGTTGGCATGTGCACTTGTCTACCAACAGGACATCAAAATCAACGAAAGTGAGAGAAAATAGCTCGAAACATCACGAAAGTTGGCATGCGCACTTGTCTACCAATGGGACATCCAAAACTATTCTCAAATTTCAATTTCGAGAAGTTGGTCAAAGTCGAAACTCGACCGTGCGTTTTTGCTAGACTTGGGCTTAAAGGGGGAGAAAATAGCTCGGAACGTCACACAAGTTGGCGTGCACGCTTGTCTACCAATGGGACATCCAAATCTATTGTCAAATTTCAATTCCCAGATGTTGGTCAAAGTCAAAACGCCACCATGCATTTTCGCTAGACTCGGGATTTAAGGGTGTGAAATTAGCTCGTAACGTCATGAAATTTGTTGTGCGCGCATGTCTACAAATGGGACATCCAAATCTATTCTCAATTTTCAATTCTGAGAAGTAGCTCAAAACCGAAACGCGACTATGCGTTTTCTCTAGAGTTGGGCTTAAAGGTGGAGAAAATAGATCGCAACGTCGCGAAAGTTGGTGTGGACGCTTGTCTACCAATGGGACATCCAAATCTATTGTAAAATTTCAATTCCAAGAAGTTGGTCAAAGTTGAAACTCGACCGTGCGTGTTCGCTAGACTTGGGCTTAAAGGGTTGGAATATAGCTCGAAACGTCATGAAAGTTGGCGTGCGCACTTGTCTACCAACGGCACATCCAAATCTATTCTCAAATTTCAATTCCGAGAAGTTGGTCAAAGTCGAAACGCCACCATGCATTTTCGCTAGACTTGAGCTTAAAGGGTGTGAAATTAGCTCGTAATGTCACTTAAATTTGTTGTGCGCGAATGTCTACAAATGGGACATCTAAATCTATGCTCAATTTTCAATTATGAGAAGTTGGTGAAAGTCGAAACTCGACGGTACGTTTTTGCTAGAGTTGGGCTTAAAGGGGGAGACAATAGCTCGGAACGTCATGAAAGTTGGTGTGGACTCTTGTCTACCAATGGGACATCCAAAACTATTCTCAAATTTCAATTCCGGGAAGTTGGTCAAAGTTGAAACTTGGCCGTGTGTTTTCGCTAGACTTGGGCTTAAAAGGTGGGAAAATAGCTCGGGACATCCAGATATATGTTCAATTTTCAATTCCGAGAAGTTGGTGAAAGTCGAAATTCGACTGTGCGTTTTCGCTAGACATGGGTATAAAGAGTGGGAAAATTGCTCGGAACGTCACGAATGTTGGCGTGCGCACTTGTCTACCAACGGGACATCCAAATATATGCTCAAATTTCAATTCCGTAAAGTAGGTCAAAGTCAAAACTCGACCGTGCGTTTTCACTAGACTTGCGCTTAAAGTGGGAGAAAATAACTCTGAACGTCACGAAAGTTGGCATGGACGCTTGTCTACCAATGGGACACCCAATTCTATCCTCAAATTTAAATTCAGAGAAGTTGGTCAAAGTTGAAACTTGGCCATTCGTCTTCGCTAGACTTGGGCTTAAAGGTGAGAAAATAGCTCGGAACGTCACGAAAGTTGGCGTGCGCACTTGTTTACCAACGGGACATCCAAATCTATGCTCAATTTTCAATTGCGAGAAGTTGGTGGAAGTCAAAATTCGACCGTGCATTTTCACTAGACATGGGTATAAAGAGTGGGAAAATAGCTCGGAACGTCACAAATGTTCGCATGCGCACTTGTCTACCAACGGGACATCCAAATATATGCTCAATTTTTAATTCCGCAAAGTAGGTCAAAGTCAAAATTCAACCGTCCGTTTTCGCTAGACTTGGGCTTAAAGTGGGTGAAAATAACTCTAAGCGTCACGAAAGTTGGCATGGATGCTTGTCTACGAATGGGACATCCAAATCTATTCTCAAATTTAAATTCTGCGAAGTTGGTCAAAGTTGAAAATTGACCGTGTGTTTTCACTAGACTTGGGATCAAAGGGTGAGAAAATAGCTCGGAACGTCATGGAATTTGGCATGCGCACTTGTCTACCAACGGGACATCCAAATCTATGCTCAATTTTCAATTCCGAGAAGTTGGTCAAAGTCGAAACGCCACCGTGCATTTTCACTAGACTTGAACTTAAAGGGTGTTAAATTAGCTCGTAACGTCTATATATAAAAGTTAAAGTTTAAATTTTACAAATTTATCAAATATCTTAATAATTATAGTTTAATAATTTTAACTATTTTATAATATTTTTAATTTATAAATAGAAATTAGGGTTTTATTATTAATTAAAAGATTTTGATCTTAATTATAGTATTAAAATTTAATTCTTACACATTAGTAGATTTTTTTTAATTTATTGTTTAATTTTTAGTATATATATTTTTTAATTTATTGTTTAATTTTATTTTAATTTATTGTTTAATTTTTATTGCTAATAATAAATTTATGATTTTAATTTTACTTTAATTTTTTAATTTTGAAATAATATAATTTTTAAAATATTAAAATATTTTTTAATATTTTATTAATTTATTTTATAATTTTATAATAATTATATTTTAATAAAAAATTTAAATAAATATTATTACAAATGTATTAAAATATAATTATATATTTGAGAGCTTTTCTTGGCTTTGAGATTTTAAGATCTCTATTGACAAGATCACCCACGTGAAGGTGAAAGTTCATATGGCCTCAAAAACTGTGCTTTAATGTTGTTGTTACAACAAAGCGATAATCTATGCTTTGTTGTTGTTATATCAACTTAGCGGATTGTTTAAAATTTTTAAATATTTTATTTATGTATTTTTATTAAGTTGATTTTATTATGATTATAATGTTATTTGATTTATTAAAAGTTAAAAAATAATAAAATATATTTGATTTTTTGTAAATTTTGATATAAAAGACAAATAACAAATTAAATAAATAAAAATAAAAAAATAAAAAAACAATATTAAAAAAATAAAACATTTAAAAAAAATAAAAATAAAATAAAATGTGAATTTATATAGTATATATTTATTATTATAATACAAATAAGCATACATATATATAACTATAAGTTATTTATGATTTACAGAATAAGAAATTTACATACATAAAAATAAATATAAACATACAAATCTATATGAACAATTATCAATTTACATAAAGATTTATATATCGAAAACATAAAGATTTATATGTACAAAGATCTACAAACACAAATACATAGTTGCATACAAAAATCATCTACAAAAATCCACAAATACAAATCATAGAGTTGCATACAAAAAAATATTATTTCATCTGGCAAACATAAAAATTATTTCATCTAATAAACATAGAGTTGCATACAAAAAACATTATTTAATCTAACAAACATAGAAATCATCTCGTCTAACAAACACATAGAAATGCATTAAAAAATCGTTAATTCATATAGCAAACATAAAAAGCATACCATTTGACAAACACATAATTGCATGCAAAATACATGTGTAAAGATCTCAAACACAAACATAGAGTTGCATACAAAAAATATTATTTCCTCTAACAAATGCAAAAATAATCTCATATGATAAACACATAGAATTGCATACACAATACATGTATAAAAATATCAAACACAAACACAGAGTTGCATACAAAAAACATTATTTCTTCTAACAAACACGTAGAGTTGCTTCCAAAAAAGATTATTTAATTTAACAAACACATAGAATTGTTTACAAAAAAAAATATTTCATCTAACAAACATAAAATCATCTCATCTGAAAAACACATACAATTGCATACAAAATACATGCAGAAAGATCTCAAACACAAACACATAGAGCTGCATACAAAAACATTATTTCATCTAACAAACATAAAAATCCTTTCATATAACAAAGACACGGGAACATTATTTCATCTAACAAACATGAACACCATCTCATCTAGCAAACATGAACATCATCTCATCCACTAATACATAGAGTTGCATACACAATATATGTAAAAAGATTTCAAACACAAACACATAGAGTTGCATACAAAATATATGTACAAAGATTTCAAACACATCAAAAAATTACACTAAAATCAACAAAAACATACACCCAAAGAATACACTAAAATACAACAAATATAAATAATATAAATGTAATAATATAAATACTATAAAAATAAATATAAATAATAACAATGTAACATAACTACTATCTAAATAAAATTGAAAAAATGTAAAATAGAAAAAAAATAAAATAAAAAAGTGATTCCTATTTGTGATTTGAACTTTCAATAGAAAATGCCATATACAGTTCATACAAGAGCTTTCAAGCTGGAGATGTTGTCTTTGATAAAGGTTTTGAACTAGGGATTACAAAATTTTAAGTGTTTTTTTTCAATGAATTATTTATTGTATTAATAAGAGTTACCTTTTATTATAAATTATCAATTAATTATATAAAAACTAAGGTATATTAAAGTTTATACGTTGCTATCAATCATTTTTCTTAATTAATGTACAATAATAATTTGTTCTATATAGAAGGATATTTAAAATTTATGATACATTGTCAAGATTCACATATATGTATTCTATTTAGAAATGAGCATCTTTTAAAAAGAATGTATAAAGGGTATTTTGCAATGTTTAATGGGCATCTTTTAAAAATATGTAAAAGGGGTATTTTGCAATGTTTGGTGGTTAAGAGATTTTTATTTTTTACAAAAAGAGAATGGAAGTTCTAGCAACAAGCATAATTACATCACAATCAATCAATCATTATATGAGGCACCACTTGTAAGATATAAAATATATATTTGTAATTGAATAATATAAATGAAATTTGGGTCAAAGTTTGTGTTCCTTAAAAGATATTCCACTTTGGATTCACTTATTTTTTTTTAACAAGATATATATATGGGCCAAGAAACATAGTCACAAGTTCCATGGTCAAAGTTGATTGTAAAAGATGGGCTCTCTTTCATGGATATTGATGCTGTGAAATTAATTTGATAACTATTCACCTACTAGTTATTTATGTCTAGCTACATGTTATCACCCAACTTCTTCCAATTATCTACCATCAACTACCCAAATTATTCATGCATCCATGCTACACGTTATTTTTTATATTTCTTTTTTATTACAATTGTTAGCTCCCATTTATCCATGCCTAGCTTTATGTTATCGCCCACATTAGAGTTATCCATGCATCACCTACCACTTCTTTTTATATATTTCTCTTTTTATTATTGTTTATTTGGAATTTTGAACAACATCCTAAAATCAATTTGGATAGTACACTTGCGGCATAGATGGTAGTCCATGCCCAAATTCTAAGATATAAATTCCTATTTACCTATAAACGCCTATGAGGTTAATTAGATCTTAAACACTATTTTTGTTGTTTTAAATAAGAATAATTACTAGAACTTGAATATAATGTCTTAAGAAACAATTAGAAAACACGTTATTACAACTAAATATGAAGAACAAGTCACATATAACTTGTTTATGGCCACAAATTAAGTGGTTGTGCTAGTAGGATATTTACTAACAAAAGACAATGTGTATGTGTATATTTAGAATCAGTAAAACCCTCAAGCTGAGAAGAACCAGCTGTGTACTGAATGCCGAACTTGGAAGTGCCTAGAAGATACTTAAGAATGCGCTTAGCTGCCTTCCAATGATTCTCATGAGGATCCTGAGAGAACCGAGATATAAGACCAACTGCAAAGGAGATGTTGGTGAAAGTCGAAATTCGACCGTGCGTTTTCGCTAGACATGGGTATAAAGAGCAGGAAAATAACTCAGAACGTCACGAATGTTGGTTTGCGCACTTGTCTACCAACGGGACATCCAAATATATGCTCAATTTTCAATTCCACAAAGTATGTCAAAGTCAAAACTCGACCGTGCGTTTTCGCTAGACTTGGGGTTAAAGTGGGAGAAAATAGCTCGGAACGTCACGAAAGTTGGTGTGGACTCTTGTCTACCAATGGGACATCCAAAACTATTCTCAAATTTCAATTCCGGGAAGTTGGTCAAAGTTTAAACTTGGCCGTGCGTTTTCGCTAGACTTGGGCTTAAAGGGTGTGAAAATAGCTCGGAACATCATGAAATTCGGCATGTTCACTTGTTTACCAACGGGACATCCAGATCTATGCTCAATTTTCAATTCCGAGAAGTTGGTGAAAGTCAAAATTCGACCGTGCGTTTTTGCTAGACATGGGTATAAAGAGTGGGAAAATAGCTCGTAACGTCACGAATGTTGGCGTGAGCACTTGTCTACCAACGGGACATCCAAATATATGCTCAATTTTCAATTCCGCAAAGTAGGTCAAAGTCGAAACTCGGTCGTGCGTTTTCACTAGACTTGGGCTTACAGTGGGAGAAAATAGCTCTGAATGTCACGAAAACCGGCATGGACGCTTGTCTACCAATGGGACATCCAATTCTATCCTCAAATTTAAATTCTGAGAAGTTGGTCAAAGTTGAAACTTGGCCGTTCGTCTTCGCAAGACTTGGGCTTAAAGTTGGGAAAATTGCTCGGAATCTCACGAAAGTTGGCGTGCGCACTTGTTTACCAATGGGACATCCAAATCTATGTTCAATTTTCAATTCTGAGAAGTTGGTGAAAGACGAAATTCGACCGTGCATTTTCGCTAGACATGGGTATAAAGAGTGGGAAAATAGCTTGGAACGTCACGAATGTTGGCGTGCGCACTTGTCTACCAATGGGACATCCAAATCTATTCTTAAATTTGACTTCCGAGAAGTTGGTCAAAGTTGAAAATCAGCCGTGCGTTTTCACTAGACTTGGGCTCAAAGGGTGAGAAAATAGCTCGGAACGTCACGAAATTTGGCGTGCGCACTTCTCTTCCAATGGGACATCCAATTCTATCCTCAAATTTAAATTCCGAGAAGTTGGTCAAAGTTGAAACTTGGCCGTTCGTCTTCGCAAGACTTGGGCTTAAAGTTGGGAAAATTGCTCGAAATGTCACGAAAGTTGGCGTGCGCACTTGTTTACCAATGGGACATCCAAATCTATGTTCAATTTTCAATTCTGAGAAGTTGGTGAAAGACGAAATTCGACCGTGCATTTTCGCTAGACATGGGTATAAAGAGTGGGAAAATAGCTTGGAACGTCACGAATGTTGGCGTGCGCACTTGTCTACCAATGGGACATCCAAATCTATTCTTAAATTTGACTTCCGAGAAGTTGGTCAAAGTTGAAAATCAGCCGTGCGTTTTCACTAGACTTGGGCTCAAAGGGTGAGAAAATAGCTCAGAACGTCACGAAATTTGGCGTGCGCACTTCTCTTCCAATGGGACATCCAAATCTATGCTCAATTTTCAATTCCGATAAGTTGGTCAAAGTCGAAATGCCACCGTGCATTTTCACTAGACTTGAGCATAAAGGGTGTGAAATTAGCTCGTAACGTCATGAAAGTTGTTGTGTGTGCATGTCTACAAATGGGACATCCAAATCTATTCTCAATTTTCAATTCCGAGAAGTACGCCAAAGCCGAAACGCGACCGTGCATTTTCTCTAGAGTTGGGCTTAAAGGGGGAGAAAATAGCTTGTAACGTCAAAAACGTTGGTGTGGACGCTTGTTTACCAATGGGACTTCCAAAACTATTCTCAAATTTCAATTCCGAGAAGTTGGTCCAAGTTGAAATTCGACCGTGCATTTTCGCTAGACTTGGGCTTAACAGGTGGAAAAATAACTCGGAACGTCACGAAAGTTGGCATGCGCACTTGTCTACCAACGGGACATCCAAATCTATTCTCAAATTTCAATTCCCAGAAGTTTGTCAGAGTCAAAACGCGACCATGCGTTTTCGCTGGACTTGAGCTTAAAGGGTGTGAAATTAGCTTATAACGTCATGAAAGTTGTTGTGCATGCATGTCTACAAACGGGACATCCAAATCTATTCTCAATTTTCAATTCCGAGAAGTAGGTCAAAGTCGAAACGCGCCGTGCATTTTCTGTAGAGTTGGGCTTAAACGGGGAGAAAATAGCTCGGAACGTCACGAAAGTTGGTGTGGACGCTTGTCTACCAATGGTACATCCAAAACTATTTTCAAATTTCAATTCTGAGAAGTTGGTCAAAGTTGAAACTGGACCGTGTGTTTTCGCTAGACTTGGGCTTAAAGGGGGAGAAAAAAGCTCAAAACATCACAAAAGTTGGCAGGGACGCTTGTCTACCAATGTGACATCCAAATCTATTCTCAAATTTAAATTCCAAGAGGTTGGTCAAAGATGAAAATCGACCGTGCGTTTTCGCTAGAATTGGGCTTAAAAGGTGAGAAAATAGCTCGGAATGTCACGAAAGTTAGCGTGGGACATTCAAATCTATGCTCAATTTTAAATTCCGAGAAGTTGGTCAAAGTCGAAACTCGACCATGTGTTTTCGGTAGACTTGGGCTTAAAGGGGGAGAACATAGCTCGGAACGTCATGAAAGTTGGCGTGCGCACTTTTCTACCAACGGGACATCCAAATATATGCTCAATTTTGGATTCCACAAAGTAGGTCAAAGTCGAAACTCGACCGTGTGTTTTCGCTAGACTTGGGCTTAAAGTGGGAGAAAATAGCTCTGAACGTCACAAACGTTGGCATGGACGCTTGTCTACCAATGGGACATCCAAATCTATTGTCAAATTTCAATTCCCAGATGTTGGTCAAAGTTGAAACTCGACCGTGCGTTTTCGCTAGACTTGCGCTTAAAGTGAGAGAAAATAGCTCAAAACGTCACGAAAGTTGGCATGCACACTTTTCTACCAACAGGACATCCAAAACTATTCTCAAATTTCAATTCCGAGAAGTTGGTCAAAGTCGAAACTCGACCGTGCATTTTCGCTAGACTTGGGCTTAAAGGGGGAGAAAATAGCTCAGAACGTCACGCAAGTTGGCGTGCATGCTTCTCTACCAATGGGACATCCAAATCTATTGTCAAATTTCAATTCCCAGATGTTGGTCAAAGTCAAAACGCCACCATGCGTTTTCGCTAGACTCGAGATTTGAGGGTGTGAAATTAGCTCGTAACGTCATGAAAGTTGTTGTGCGCGCATGTCTACAAATGGGACATCCAAATCTATTCTCAATTTTCAATTCTGAGAAGTAGGTCAAAACCGAAATGCGACTATGCGTTTTCTCTAGAGTTGGGCTTAAAGGGGGAGAAGATAGCTCGGAACGTCGCGAAAGTTGGTGTGGATGCTTGTCTACCAATGGGACATCCAAATCTATTCACAAATTTCAATTCTGAGAAGTTGGTCAAAGTTGAAACTCGACCGTGCGTGTTCGCTAGACTTGAGCTTAAAGGGTGGGAAAATAGCTCGAAACGTAATGAAAGTTGGCGTGCGCACTTGTCTACCAACGGCACATCCAAATCTATTCTCAAATTTCAATTCCGAGAAGTTGGTCAAAGTTGAAACGCCACCATGCATTTTCGCTAGATTTGAGCTTAAAGGGTGTGAAATTAGCTCGTAATGTCACAAAAGTTGTTGTGCGCGAATGTCTACAAATGGGACATCTAAATCTATGCTCAATTTTCAATTTTGAGAAGTTGGTGAAAGTCGAAACTCGACCGTACGTTTTCGCTAGAGTTCGTCTTAAAGGGGGAGAAAATAGCTCGGAACGTCACGAAAGTAGGCATGGATGCTTGTCTACCAATGGGACATCCAAATCTATTCTCAAATTTAAATTCCGAGAAGTTGGTCAAAGTTGAAAATTGACCATGCGTTTTCACTAGACTTGGGCTCAAAGGGTGAGAAAATAGCTCGGAACGTCACAAAAGTTGGCGTGCTCACTTGTCTACCAACGGGACATCTAAATATATGCTCAATTTTCAATTCGGAGAAGTTGGTGAAAGTTGAAACTCGACCGTGCGTTTTCGCTAGACTTGCGCTTAAAGTGAGAGAAAATAGCTCGAAACGTCACGAAAGTTGGCATGCGCACTTCTCTACCAATGGTACATCCAAAACTATTTTCGAATTTAAATTCGAAGAAGTTGGTCAAAGTTGAAACTCGACCGTGCGTTGTCGTAGACTTGGGCTTAAAGGGTGGAAAGTAGCTTGGAACGTCACGAAAGTTGGCGTGTGCACTTGTCTACCAACAGGACATCAAAATCTATCTCAATTTTCAATTCCCAGATGTTGGTCAAAGTCAAAACGCCACCATACGTTTTCGTTAGACTCAGGATTTAAGGGTGTGAAATTAGCTCGTAACGTCATGAAAGTTGTTGTGCGCGCATGTCTACAAATGGGACATCCAAATCTATTCTCAATTTTGAATTCTGAGAAGTAGGTCAAAACCGAAACGCGACTATGCGTTTTCTCTAGAGTTGGGCTTAAAGGCGGAGAAAATAGCTCGAAACGTCGCGAAAGTTGATGTGGACGCTTGTCTACCAATGTGACATCCAAATCTATTCTCAAATTTAATTTCCGAGAAGTTGGTCAAAGTTGAAACTCGACCGTGCGTTTTCGCTAGACTTGGGCTTAAAGTGTGAGAAAATAGCTCTGAACATCACGAAAGTTGGCATGGACTCTTCTCTACAAATGGTACATCCAAAATTAGCTTGTAACGTCATGAAAGTTGTTGTGCGCGGATGTCTACAAACGGGACATCCAAATCTATTCTCAATTTTCAATTCCGAGAAGTAGGTCAAAGCCGAAGCGCGACCATGTGTTTTCTGTAGAGTTGGACGCTTGTCTACCAATGGGACATCCAATTCTATTTCAAATTTAAATTCCGAGAAGTTGGTCAGAGTTGAAACTTGACCGTGCGTTGTCGCTAGACTTGGGATCAAAGGGTGGAAAGTAGCTCGGAACGTCACGAAAGTTGGCGTGTGCAATAGTCTACCAACAGGAGATCAAAATCTATGCTCAATTTTCAATTCCCAGATGTTGGTCAAAGTCAAAACGCCACCATACGTTTTCGTTAGACTCGGGATTTAAGGGTGTGAAATTAGCTCGTAACGTCATGAAAGTTGTTGTGCGCGCATGTCTACAAATGGGACATCCAAATCTATTCTCAATTTTGAATTCTGAGAAGTAGGTCAAAACCGAAACGCGACTATGCGTTTTCTCTAGAGTTGGGCTTAAAGGCGGAGAAAATAGCTCGAAACGTCGCGAAAGTTGATGTGGACGCTTGTCTACCAATGTGACATCCAAATCTATTCTCAAATTTAATTTCCGAGAAGTTGGTCAAAGTTGAAACTCGACCGTGCGTTTTCGCTAGACTTGGGCTTAAAGTGTGAGAAAATAGCTCTGAACATCACGAAAGTTGGCATGGACTCTTCTCTACAAATGGTACATCCAAAATTAGCTTGTAACGTCATGAAAGTTGTTGTGCGCGGATGTCTACAAACGGGACATCCAAATCTATTCTCAATTTTCAATTCCGAGAAGTAGGTCAAAGCCGAAGCGCGACCATGTGTTTTCTGTAGAGTTGGACGCTTGTCTACCAATGGGACATCCAATTCTATTTCAAATTTAAATTCCGAGAAGTTGGTCAGAGTTGAAACTTGACCGTGCGTTGTCGCTAGACTTGGGATCAAAGGGTGGAAAGTAGCTCGGAACGTCACGAAAGTTGGCGTGTGCAATAGTCTACCAACAGGAGATCAAAATCTATGCTCAATTTTCAATTCCCAGATGTTGGTCAAAGTCAAAACGCCACCATACGTTTTCGTTAGACTCGGGATTTAAGGGTGTGAAATTAGCTCGTAACGTCATGAAAGTTGTTGTGCGCGCATGTCTACAAATGGGACATCCAAATCTATTCTCAATTTTGAATTCTGAGAAGTAGGTCAAAACCGAAACGCGACTATGCGTTTTCTCTAGAGTTGGGCTTAAAGGCGGAGAAAATAGCTCGAAACGTCGCGAAAGTTGATGTGGACGCTTGTCTACCAATGTGACATCCAAATCTATTCTCAAATTTAATTTCCGAGAAGTTGGTCAAAGTTGAAACTCGACCGTGCGTTTTCGCTAGACTTGGGCTTAAAGTGTGAGAAAATAGCTCTGAACATCACGAAAGTTGGCATGGACTCTTCTCTACAAATGGTACATCCAAAATTAGCTTGTAACGTCATGAAAGTTGTTGTGCGCGTATGTCTACAAACGGGACATCCAAATCTATTCTCAATTTTCAATTCCGAGAAGTAGGTCAAAGCCGAAGCGCGACCATGTGTTTTCTGTAGAGTTGGACGCTTGTCTACCAATGGGACATCCAATTCTATTTCAAATTTAAATTCCGAGAAGTTGGTCAGAGTTGAAACTTGACGGTGCGTTGTCGCTAGACTTGGGATCAAAGGGTGGAAAGTAGCTCGGAACGTCACGAAAGTTGGCGTGTGCAATAGTCTACCAACAGGAGATCAAAATCTATGCTCAATTTTCAATTCCGAGAAGTTGGTCAAAGTTGAAACTCGACCATGCGTTTTCCCTAGATTTGCGCTTAAAGTGAGAGAAAATAGCTCGAAACGTCACGAAAGTTGGCATGCACACTTGTCTACCAATGGGAAATCCAAATCTATTGTCAAATTTCAATTCCCAGATGTTGGTCAAAGTCAAAATGCCAGCATGCGTTTTCACTAGACTTAGGATTTAAGGGTGTGAAATTAGCTCGTAACATCATGAAAGTTGTTGTGCGCGCATGTCTACAAATGGGACATCCAAATCTATTCTCAATTTTCAATTCTGAGAAGTAGCTCAAAACCGAAACGCGACTATGCTTTCTCTCTAGAGTTGGGCTTAAAGGGGGAGAAAATAGCTCGGAACGTCGCAAAAGTTGGTGTGGACGGTTGTCTACCAATGGGAAATCCAAATCTATTCTCAAATTTCAATTCCGAGAAGTTGGTCAAAGTTGAATCTCGACCGTGCGTGTTCGCTAGACTTGGGCTTAAAGGGTGGGAAAATAGCTCGAAACGTCATGAAAGTTGGCGTGCGCACTTGTCTACCAACGGCACATCCAAATCTATTATCAAATTTTAATTCCGAGAAGTTGGTCAAAGTCGAAATGCCACCAGGCATTTTCGCTAGACTTGAGCTTAAAGGGTGTGAAATTAGCTCGTAATGTCACGAAAGTTGTTGTGCATGAATGTCTACAAATGGGACATCTAAATCTATGCTCAATTTTCAATTCTGAGAAGTTGGTGAAAGTCGAAACTCGACTGTACGTTTTCGCTAGAGTTGGGCTTAAAGTGGGAGAAAATAGCTCTGAACGTCACGAAAGTTGGCATGGACGCTTGTCTACCAATGGGACATCCAATTCTATCCTCAAATTTAAATTCCAAGAAGTTGGTCAAAGTTGAAACTTGGCCGTTCGTCTTCGCTAGAGTTGGGCTTAAAGGGGAAGAAAATAGCTCGGAACGTCGTGAAAGTTGGTGTGGACGCTTGTCTACCAATGGGACATCCAAATCTATTCTCAAATTTCAATTCCGAGAAGTTGGTCAAAGTTGAAACTCGACCGTGCATGTTCGCTAAACTTGGGCTTAAAGGGTGGGAAAATAGCTCGAAACGTCATGAAAGCTGGCGTGCGCACTTGTCTACCAACGGCACATCCAAATCTATTCTCAAATTTCAATTCTGAGAAGTTGGTCAAAGTCGAAACGCCACCATGCATTTTCGCTAGACTTGAGTTTAAAGGGTGTGAAATTAGCTCGTAATGTCACGAAAGTTGTTGTGCGCGAATGTCTACAAATGGGACATCTAAATCTATGCTCAAATTTCAATTCCGAGAAGTTGGTCAAAGTTGAAACTTGGCCGTGCGTTTTCGCTAGACTTGGGCTTAAAGGGTGGGAAAATAGCTCGGAACGTCACGAAAGTTGGCATGCGCACTTGTTTACCAACGGGACATCCAGATCTATGCTCACTTTACAATTCCGAGAAGTTGGTGAAAGTCGAAATTCGACCGTGCATTTTTGCTAGACATGGGTATAAAGAGTGGGAAAATAGCTTGGAACGTCACGAATGTTGGCGTGCACACTTGTCTACCAACGGGACATCCAAATATATGCTCAATTTTCAATTCCGCAAAGTAGGTCAAAGTCGAAACTCGACCGTTCGTTTTCGCTAGACTTGGGCTTAAAGTGGGAGAAAATAGCTCTGAACATCACGAAAGTTGGCATGGACACTTGTCTACCAATGGGACATCCAATTCTATCCTCAAATTTGAATTCCGAGAAGTTGGTGAAAGTCGAAATTCGACCGTGTGTTTTCGCTAGACATGGGTATAAAGAGTGGGAAAATAGCTCGAAACGTCACGAATGTTGGCGTGTGCACTTGTCTACCAACGGGACATCCAAATATATGCTTAATTTTCAATTCCGCAAAGCAGGTCAAAGTCGAAACTCGACCGTGCGTTTTCGCTAGACTTGGGCTTAAAGTGGGAGAAAATAGCTCTGAACGTCACGAAAGTTGGCATGGACGATTGTCTACCAATGGGACATCCAATTCTATCCTCAAATTTAAATTCCGAGAAGTTGGTCGAAGTTGAAACTTGGTCATTCATCTTCGCTAGACTTGGGCTTAAAGGGCGGGAAAATAGCTCGGAACATCACGAAAGTTGGCGTGCGCACTTGTTTACCAACGGGACATCCAGATCTATCCTCAATTTAAAATTCCGAGAAGTTGGTGAAAGTCAAAATTCGACCGTGCGTTTTCGCTAGACATTGGTATAAAGAGTGGGAAAATAGCTCGAAATGTCACGAATGTTCGCGTGCGCACTTGTCTACCAACGGGACATCCAAATATATGCTCAATTTTTAATTCTACAAAGTAGATCAAAGTCAAAATTCAACCGTGCGTTTTCGCTAGACTTGGGCTTAAAGTGGGTGAAAATAGCTCTGAACGTCACAAAAGTTGGCATGGATGCTTGTCTAACAATGGGACATCCAAATCTATTCTCAAATTTAAATTCCGAGAAGTTGTCAAAGTTGAAAATCGATCATGGGTTTTCACTAAACTTGGGCTCAAAGGGTGAGAAAATAGCTCGGAACGTCACGAAATTTGGCGTGCGCACTTGTCTACCTACGGGACATCCAAATCTATGCTCAATTTTCAATTCTGAGAAGTTGGTCAAAGTCGAAACGCCACTGTGCGTTTTCGCTAGACTTGAGCTTAAAGGGTGTGAAATTAGCTCGTAACGTCACGAAAGTTGTTGTGTGTGCATGTCTAGAAAACTCGAAACTCGACCGTGCGTTTTCGGTAGAATTGGGCTTAAAGGGGAAGAAAATAGCTTGGAACGTCATGAAAGTTGGCGTGCGCACTTGTCTACCAACGGGACATCCGAATATATGCTCAATTTTCGATTCCGCAAAGTAGGTCAAAGTCGAAACTCGACCGTGTGTTTTCGCTAGACTTGGTCTTAAAGTGGGAGAAAATAGCTCTGAACGTCACGAAAGTTGGCATGGACGCTTGTCTACCAATGGGACATCCAATTCTATCCTCAAATTTAAATTTCGAGAAGTTGGTCAGAGTTGAAACTCGACCGTGAGTTGTCACTAGACTTGGGCTTAAAGGGTGGAAAGTAGCTCAAAATGTCACGAAAGTCGGCGTGTGCACTTGTCTACCAACAGGACATCAAAATCTATGCTCACTTTTCAATTCCGAGAAGTTGGTCAAATTTGAAAGTCGACCGTGCGTTTTCGCTAGACTTGCGCTTAAAGTGAGAGAAAATAGCTCGAAACATCACGAAAGTTGGCATGCGCACTTGTCTACCAATGGGACATCCAAAACTATTCTCAAATTTCAATTCCGAGAAGTTGGTCAAAGTCGAAACTCGACCGTGCGTTTTCGCTAGTCTTGGGCTTAAAGGGGAAGAAAATAGCTCGGAACCTCACGGAAGTTGGCGTGCACGCTTGTCTACCAATGGGACATCCAAATCTATCAAGTCAAATTTCAATTCCCAAATGTTGGTCAAAGTCAAAACGCCACCATGCATTTTCGCTAGAATCGGGATTTAAGGTGTGAAATTAGCTCGTAACGTCATGAAAGTTGTTGTGCGCGCATGTCTACAAATGGGACATCCAAGTCTATTCTCAATTTTCAATTCTGAGAAGTAGGTCAAAACCGGAACGCGACTATGTGTTTTCTCTAGAGTTGGGCTTAAAGGGGGGAAAAATAGCTCGAAACGTCGTGAAAGTTGGTGTGGACACTTGTATACCAATGGGACATCCAAATCTATTGTCAAATTTCAATTCCAAGAAGTTGGTCAAAGTTGAAACTCGACCGTGCGTGTTCGCTAGACTTGGGCTTAAAGGGTGGGAATATAGCTCGAAACGTCACGAAAGTTGGCGTGCGCACTTGTCTACCAACGGCACATCCAAATCTATTCTTAAATTTCAATTCCGAGAAGTTGGTCAAAGTTGAAACGCCACCATGCGTTTTCGCTAGACTTGAGCTTAAAGGGTGTGAAATTAGCTCATAATGTCACTTAAAGTTGTTGTGCGCGAATGTCTACAAATGGGACATCTAAATCTATGCTCAATTTTTAGAAGTTGGTGAAAGTCGAAACTCGACCGTACGTTTTCGCTAGACTTGGGCTTAAAGGGCGCGAAAATAGCTTGGAACATCATGAAAGTTGGCGCGAGCACTTGTTTACCAACGGGACATCCAGATATATGCTCAATTTTCAATTCCGAGAAGTTGGTGAAAGTCGAAATTCGACTGTACGTTTTCGCTAGACATGGGTATAAAGAGTGGGAAAATAGCTCGGAACATCACGAATGTTGGCGTGCGCACTTGTCTACCAACGGGACATCCAAATATATGCTCAAATTTCAATTCCGTAAAGTAGGTCAAAGTCGAAACTCGAGCATGCGTTTTCACTAGACTTGCGCTTAAAGTGGGAGAAAATAACTCTGAACGTCACGAAAGTTGGCATGGACGCTTGTCTACCAATGGGACATCCAATTCTATCCTCAAATTTAAATTCAGAGAAGTTGGTCAAAGTTGAAACTTGGCCGTTCGTCTTCGCTAGACTTGGGCTTAAAGGTGAGAAAACAGCTCGGAACGTCACGAAAGTTGGCGTGCGCACTTGTTTACCAACGGGACATCCAAATATATGCTCAATTTTCAATTGCGAGAAGTTGGTGGAAGTCAAAATTTATGATTTACACAATAAGAAATTTACATACATAAAAATAAATATAAACATACAAATCTATATGAACAATTATCAATTTACATAAAGATTTATATATCGAAAACATAAAGATTTATATGTACAAAGATCTACAAACACAAATACATAGTTGCATACAAAAATCATCTACAAAAATCCACAAATACAAATCATAGAGTTGCATACAAAAAAATATTATTTCATCTAGCAAACATAAAAATTATTTCATCTAATAAACATAGAGTTGCATACAAAAAACATTATTTAATCTAACAAACATAGAAATCATCTCGTCTAACAAACACATAGAAATGCATTAAAAAATCATTAATTCATATAGAAAACATAAAAATCATACCATTTGACAAACACATAATTGCATGCAAAATACATGTGTAAAGATCTCAAACACAAACATAGAGTTGCATACAAAAAATATTATTTCCTCTAACAAACGCAAAAATAATCTCATATGATAAACACATAGAATTGCATACACAATACATGTATAAAAATCTCAAACACAAACACAAAGTTGCATACAAAAAACATTATTTCTTCTAACAAACACGTAGAGTTGCTTCCAAAAAAGATTATTTAATCTAACAAACACAAAGAATTGTTTAAAAAAAAAAAAAATTCATCTAACAAACATAAAATCATCTCATCTGACAAACACATACAATTGCATACAAAATACATGCAGAAAGATCTCAAACACAAACACATAGAGCTGCATACAAAAACATTATTTCATCTAACAAACATAAAAATCCTTTCATATAACAAAGACACGGGAACATTATTTCATCTAACAAACATGAACATCATCTCATCTAGCAAACATGAACATCATCTCATCTAGCAAACATGAACATCATCTCATCCACTAATACATAGAGTTGTATACACAATATATGTAAAAAGATTTCAAACACAAACACATAGAGTTGCATACAAAATATATGTACAAAGATTTCAAACACATCAAAAAATTACACTAAAATCAACAAAAAAATACACCCAAAGAATACACTAAAATACAATAAATATAAATAATATAAATGTAATAATATAAATACTATAAAAATAAATATAAATAATAACAATGTAACATAACTACTATCTAAATAAAATTGAAAAAATGTAAAATAGAAAAAAAAAAAAAAAGTGAAAAAGTATATATTCAAGCAAAATAAATAAAAAAATGAAAAAAACAAAACTAAAAATTAAAAAAAAAATATTAAAGAAAAATAAATATAAAAATGATTAGAATTTCAAATATATGTAATAAAGTTTATTTATGTGTTAGATAAATTTTGAAATTAGTTTGTGTGAAAACATCAAGTGCAAAATGAATTTTATTTATGTTGGAGAAATTATCAGATTAGTTTATGCAAAATGAAGTTTATTTATGTTGGAGAAATTATCAAATTAGTTTATGTAAAGACCATTAGTAGAAAATGAATACGAAATTATCAGATTAGTTTATGCAAAATGAAGTTTATTTATGTTGGAGAAATTATCATATTAGTTTATGCAAAATGAAGTTTATTTATGTTGGAGAAATTATCAAATTAGTTTATGTAAAGACCATTAGTAGAAAATGAATACGAAAAAAACATACCACAGCATAACACTATAAGAGACTACTCTAAAGATGATGGGCCCCCCCAACATCTAGAGCATTTGGATGGGTTTAATCCCATCCCAAAAAAATATAATTATATATATTAAAAATAATATGTTTGTAAGTCTCTATCTTTACAAAACTCTCAAAAATAATAAACTATAAAAGTCTTGTTGTAAATAACATTGAATCAATGTTCAAAGGATGCTTGAAAATAACATTGAATCAATGTTCAAAGGTGCTTGATACCTGAAAATATAACAACCAACACAAAAATGAGATGCATTCTCATTAAAATATTACTTTGAATAAAAACATGAAAACTATAAATATCATTACCTTTCTATTTTTATTTATTAATATTTTTAAAAATAACACACCAAAAGAATCCATGTGTTGCAATTCAGTTCATATGATGAATGAATGTTTAAATGCTCGATATCTGGAAAAACAACAAAACAAAATATATATGAGACATCCTTATTTAAATATTACTCTAAATATTAAAAAATATGAAAAAAATAATGATCATCATTATGTCTTACCTCTCTTTCTGTTAATGAAAAAAATAATGATCATCATAATGACAATGACATTCCCCAAAAGTTAGAGCAATGCAATATGTTCTCCATAAGTTACAGAGCAAAGCAATCTGTATATTGCAAATCGAGGTCCTCCAGAGCAAAGCAATCTGTAGATGCAATATGTTCTCCATAAGTTAAGTTACATATATATATGCTGTCGTCCGTCCTCCACCGTCACAGGAGCGGATCCTAAAAATAATAGAATTCCAAAAATTGCTGCTATACCGCGCAGATTTTCAACAAAAAAAATCGAGGTGCGATTGTCAAGAAATCCGTTATAAGCTTTTCAAAATATTCAATTCCACTTTGTTTTTTGTTTTTTTTTAATTTGAATATTATTTTTATTTTCTTGTTTTTAATTTTTAATTTTTTTAATTTCTCCTTTTTACACTTCTTTAAATTTTTTAAATAATTTATTGACTTGCATAATTTGAATGCTATGGGTTTTCTTAAGTGCTAAATTTATCTAGATGTTTAGAAAAATAATTTAATCAACTAAATTTTTAAATTCCATATAACCGGATTCCAACTAAGTTTTGGCCAAAAACGAAATCGTAGAGATTTTTAGAAATACCTTCCTGAACAAACATTATGCACTTTTCTTTAATTAATTTGTGTTTCAATCAGGTGAGGGATTGGAAGAGTGTGCCCTGATTTATTCAGCCGAGGGATATGAATCTGGCTGTTCCATGACTGTCAAGGAAATGTCTGCTACTGTTGTCAAGGATATGAATCTGTCTGTGCCGAAGATTTATTATGCTGCCACAAAGCAACTCTACAAATATAACTGAAGATCTGCCATAAACAATGTCAAAAGATAAACTGGTGCAAGAATATGTCTGGGCAATATCTTTTCAATCTGCAGACTCAAAGAATATGTCCTCTGCTTCGCTTGGGTTTGACTGTGAGAACAGAAGCTCGAACGCTTGCCTCTTATTCTTCCTCTCTTATTGATGATGATCTTTACTTTCCACCACCAACAGGTATGATTGTATTCCAACTCGCAAAATCAAATTAGTTTTTTCAAGCCATCTCACAATATCTTTTTAATAAATATCCCATAATGCTTTTTTATATGAATTATCTCCCGTGGGAAGCAGTCATAAGCCTTATGTCAGGCCCAAGTATACGCCGCCTCCGCCGATAGAATATCTGTAGGGTGGGTGTTTTTATTTTGCGTATAGCTTGGATACATGTAATAAGAAGCAAAGCAGAGCTATTCCTATATTATGATGTTAAGTACAAAGCTATGCCATGATTCATATTAACAGCTCTGTTGAAGATTCCTATTTGTGTTTTGGTTGAGGGATTCTTATTTGTGATTTGAACTTTCAATAGAAAATGCCATATACAGTTCGTACAAGAGCTTTCAAGCTGGAGCTGTTGTCTTTGATAAAGGTTTTGAACTAGGGATTACAAAATTTTAAGTGTTTTTTTTCAATGAATTATTTATTGTATTAATAAGAGTTACCTTTTATTATAAATTATCAATTAATTATATAAAAATTAAGGTATACTAAAGTTTATACGTTGCTATCAATCATTTTTCTTAATTAATGTACAATAATAATTTGTTCTATATAGAAGGATATTTAAAATTTATGATACATTGTCAAGATTCACATATATGTATTCTATTTAGAAATGAGCATCTTTTAAAAAGAATGTATAAAGGGTATTTTGCAATGTTTAACGGGCATCTTTTAAAAATATGTAAAAGGGGTATTTTGCAATGTTTGGTGGTTAAGAGATTTTTATTTTTTACAAAAAGAGAATGGAAGTTCTAGCAACAAGCATAATTACATCACAATCAATCAATCATTATATGAGGCACCACTTGTAAGATATAAAATATATATTTGTATTTGAATAATATAAATGAAATTTGGGTCAAAGTTTGTGTTCCTTAAAAGATATTCCACTTTGGATTCACTTATTTTTTTTTAACAAGATATATATATGGGCCAAGAAACATAGTCACAACTTCCATGGTCAAAGTTGATTGTAAAAGATGGGCTCTCTTTCATGGATATTGATGCTGTGAAATTAATTTGATAACTATTCACCTACTAGTTATTTATGTCTAGCTACATGTTATCACCCAACTTCTTCCAATTATCTACCATCAACTACCCAAATTATTCATGCATCCATGCTACAAGTTATTTTTTATATTTCTTTTTTATTATAATTGTTAGCTCCCATTTATCCATGCCTAGCTATATGTTATCACCCACATTAGAGTTATCCATGCATCACCTACCACTTTTTTTTTTTATATTTCTCTTTTTATTATTGTTTATTTGGAATTTTGAACAACATCCTAAAATCAATTTGGATAGTACACTTGCGGCATAGATGGTAGTCCATGCCCAAATTCTAAGATATAAATTCCTATTTACCTATAAACGCCTATCAGGTTAATTAGATCTTAAACACTAATTTTGTTGTTTAAATAAGAATAACTACTAGAACTTGAATATAATGTCTTAAGAAACAATTAGAAAACACGTTATTACAACTAAATATGAAGAACAAGTCACATATAGCTTGTTTATGGCCACAAATTAAGTGGTTGTGCTAGTAGGATATTTACTAACAAAAGACAATGTGTATGTGTATATTTAGAATCAGTGAAACCCTCAAGCTGAGAAGAACCAGCTGTGTACTGAATGCCGAACTTGGAAGTGCCTTGAAGCTACTTAAGAATGCGCTTAGCTGCTTTCCAATGATTCTCATGAGGATCCTTAGAGAACCGAGATACAAGACCAACTGCAAAGGAGATGTTGGTGAAAGTCGAAATTCGACCGTGCGTTTTCACTAGACATGGGTACAAAGAGCAGGAAAATAACTCAAAACGTCACGAATGTTGGTGTGCGCACTTGTCTACCAACGGGACATCCAAATATATGCTCAATTTTCAATTCCACAAAGTAGGTCAAAGTCGAAACTCGACCGTGCGTTTTCGCTAGACTTGGGCTTAAAGTGGGAGAAAATAGCTCGGAACGTCACGAAAGTTGATGTGGAATCTTGTCTACCAATGGGACATCCAAAACTATTCTCAAATTTCAATTCCGGGAAGTTGGTCAAAGTTTAAACTTGGCCATGCGTTTTCGCTAGACTTGGGCTTAAAGGGTGGGAAAATAGCTCGGAACGTCACGAAAGTTGGCGTGCGCACTTGTTTACCAACGGGACATCCAGATCTATGCTCAATTTTCAATTCCGAGAAGTTGGTGAAAGTCGAAATTCGACCGTGCGTTTTCGGCATGGACGCTTGTCTACCAATGGGACATCCAATTCTATCCTCAAATTTAAATTCTGAGAAGTTGGTCAAAGTTGAAACTTGGTCGTTCGTCTTCGCAAGACTTGGGCTTAAAGTTGGGAAAATAGCTCGGAACGTCACGAAAGTTGGCGTGCGCACTTGTTTGCCAATGGGACATCCAAATCTATGCTCAATTTTCAATTCCGAGAAGTTGGTGAAATACGAAATTCGACCGTGCATTTTTGCTAGACATGGGTATAAAGAGTGGGAAAATAGCTTGGAACGTCACGAATGTTGGCGTGCGCACTTGTCTACCAATGGGACATCCAAATCTATTCTCAAATTTGAATTCGGAGAAGTTGGTCAAAGTTGAAAATCGACCGTGCGTTTTCACTAGACTTGGGCTCAAAGGGTGAGAAAATAGCTCGGAACGTCACGAAATTTGGCGTGCGCACTTGTCTACCAATGGGACATCCAAATCTATGCTCAATTTTCAATTCCGAGAAGTTGGTCAAAGTCGAAATGCCACCGTGCATTTTCACTAGACTTGAGCTTAAAGGGTGTGAAATTAGCTCGTAACGTAACGAAAGTTGTTGTGTGTGCATGTCTACAAATGGGACATCCAAATCTATTCTCAATTTTCAATTCCGAGAAGTAGGTCAAAGCCGAAACGCGACCGTGCATTTTCTCTAGAGTTGGGCTTAAAGGGGGAGAAAATAGCTCGTAACGTCACAAAAGTTGGTGTGGACGCTTGTTTACCAATGGGACTTCCAAAACTATTCTCAAATTTCAATTCCGAGAAGTTGGTCAATGTTGAAATTCGACCGTGCGTTTTCGCTAGACTTGGGCTTAAAGGGTGGAAAAATAGCTCGGAACGTCACGAAAGTTGGCATGCGCACTTGTCTACCAACGGGACATCCAAATCTATTCTCAAATTTCAATTCCTAGAAGTTTGTCAAAGTCAAAATGTGAGCATGCGTTTTCGCTAGACTTGAGCTTAAAGGGTGTGAAATTAGCTTGTAACGTCATGAAAGTTAATGTGCACGCATGTCTACAAACGGGATATCCAAATCTATTCTCAATTTTCAATTCCGAGAAGTAGGTCAAAGCCGAAACGCGACCGTGCGTTTTCTGTAGAGTTGGGCTCAAACGCGGAGAAAATAGCTCGAAACGTCCTTAAAGTTGGTGTGGACGCTTGTCTACCAATGGTACATCCAAAACTATTTTCAAATTTCAATTCTGAGAAGTTGGTCAAAGTTGAAACTCGACCGTGCATTTTCGCTAGACTTGGGCTTAAAGGGGGAGAAAAAAGCTCAAAACATCACAAAAGTTGGCACGGACGCTTGTCTACCAATGTGACATCCAAATCTATTCTCAAACTTAAATTCCAAGAAGTTGGTCAAAGATGAAAATAGACCGTGTGTTTTTCGCTAGAATTGGGCTTAAAAGGTGAGAAAATAGCTCGGAACGTCACGAAATTTAGCGTGGGACATTCAAATCTATGCTCAATTTTCAATTCCGAGAAGTTGGTCAAAGTCGAAACTCGACCGTGCGTTTTCGGTAGACTTGGGCTTAAAGGGGGAGAACATAGTTCGAAACGTCACGAAAGTTGGCGTGCGCACTTGTCTACCAACGGGACATCCAAATATATGCTCAATTTTGGATTCCGCAAAGTAGGTCAAAGTCGAAACTCGACCGTGCGTTTTCGCTAGACTTGGGATCAAAGTGGGATAAAATAGCTCTGAACGTCGCGAAAGTTGGCATGGACGCTTGTCTACCAATGGGACATCCAAATCTATTGTCAAATTTCAATTCCGAGATGTTGGTCAAAGTTGAAACTCGACCGTGCGTTTTTGCTAGACTTGCGCTTAAAATGAGAGAAAATAGCTTAAAACGTCACGAAAGTTGGCATGCGCACTTTTCTACCAACGGGACATCCAAAACTATTCTCAAATTTCAATTCCGAGAAGTTGGTCAAAGTCGAAACTCGACCGTGCGTTTTCGCTAGACTTGGGCTTAAAGGGGGAGAAAATAGCTCGGAACGTCACGCAAGTTGGCGTGCACGGTTCTCTACCAATGGGACATCCAAATCTATTGTCAAATTTCAATTCCCAGATGTTGGTCAAAGTCAAAACGCCACCATGCGTTTTCGCTAGACTCGGGATTTAAGGGTGTGAAATTAGCTCGTAACGTCATGAAAGTTGTTGTGTGCGCATGTCTACAAATGGGACATCCAAATCTATTCTCAATTTTCAATTCTGAGAAGTAGCTTATAACCGAAACGCGACTATGCGTTTTCTCTAGAGTTGGGCTTAAAGGGGGAGAAAATAGCTCGAAACGTCGCGAAAGTTGGTGTGGATGCTTTTCTACCAATGGGACATCGAAATCTATTCACAAATTTCAATTCTGAGAAGTTGGTCAAAGTTGAAACTCGACCGTGTGTATTCGCTAGACTTGGGCTTAAAGGGTGGGAAAATAGCTCGAAACGTAACGAAAGTTGGCGTGTCTACCAACAGCACATCCAAATCTATTCTCAAATTTCAATTCCGAGAAGTTGGTCAAAGTCGAAACGCCACCATGCGTTTTCGCTAGATTTGAGCTTAAAGGGTGTGAAATTAGCTCGTAATGTCACGAAAGTTGTTCTGTGCTAATGTCTACAAATGGGACATCTAAATCTATGCTCAATTTTCAATTCTGAGAAGTTGGTGAAAGTCGAAACTCGACCGTACGTTTTCGCTAGAGTTGGGCTTAAAGGGGGAGAAAATATCTCGGAACGTCACGAAAGTTGGCATGGATGCTTGTCTACCAATGGGACATCCAAATCTATTCTCAAATTTAAATTCCGAGAAGTTGGTCAAAGTTGAAAATCGACCATGCCTTTTCACTAGACTTGGGCTCGAAGGGTGAGAAAATAGCTCGGAACGTCACAAAAGTTGGCGTGCGCACTTGTCTACCAACGGGACATCCAAATATATGCTCAATTTTCAATTCGGAGAAGTTGGTCAAAGTTGAAACTCGACCGTGCGTTTTCGCTAGACTTGCGCTTAAAGTGAGAGAAAATAGCACGAAACGTCACGAAAGTTGGCATGCGCACTTCTCTACCAATGGTACATCCAAAACTATTTTCAAACTTGAATTCCGAGAAGTTGGTCAAAGTTGAAACTCGACCGTGCGTTGTCGTAGACTTGGGCTTAAAGGGTGGAAAGTAGCTCGGAATGTCACGAAAGTTGGCATGTGCACTTGTCTACCAACAGGACATCAAAATCTATGCTCAATTTTCAATTCCCAGATGTTGGTCAAAGTCAAAACGCCACCATGCGTTTTCGCTAGACTCCGGATTTAAGGGTGTGAAATTAGCTCGTAACGTCATGAAAGTTGTTGTGCGCACATGTCTACAAATGGGACATCCAAATCTATTCTCAATTTTCAATTCTGAGAAGTAGGTCAAAACCGAAACGCGACTATGCGTTTTCTCTAGAGTTGGGCTTAAAGGGGGAGAAAATAGCTCGGAACGTCGCGAAAGTTGATGTGGACGCTTGTCTACCAATGGGACATCCAAATCTATTCTCAAATTTCAATTCCGAGAAGTTGGTCAAAGTTGAAACTCGACCGTGCGTTTTCGCTAGACTTGGGCTTAAAGTGGGAGAAAATAGCTCTGAACGTCACGAAAGTTGGCATGGACACTTCTCTACCAATGGTACATCCAAAATTAGCTTGTAACGTCATGAAAGTTGTTGTGCGCGCATGTCTACAAACGGGACATCCAAATCTATTCTCAATTTTCAATTCCGAGAAGTAGGTCAAAGCCGAAGCGCCACCGTGCGTTTTCTGTAGAGTTGGAAACTTGTCTACCAATGGGACATCCAATTCTATCCTCAAATTTAAATTCCGAGAAGTTGGTCAGAGTTGAAACTTGACCGTGTGTTGTCGCTAGACTTGGGCTTAAAGGGTGGAAAGTAGCTCGGAACGTCACGAAAGTTGGCGTGTGCACTTGTCTACCAACAGGACATCAAAATCTACGCTTAATTTTCAATTCCGAGAAGTTGGTCAAAGTTGAAACTCGACCATGCATTTTCGCTAGACTTGCGCTTAAAGTTAGAGAAAATAGCTCGAAACATCACGAAAGTTGGCATGCGCACTTGTCTACCAATGGGACATCCAAATCTATTGTCAAATTTCAATTCCCAGATGTTGGTCAAAGTCAAAATGCCCCCATGCGTTTTCACTAGACTCAGGATTTAAGGGTGTGAAATTAGCTCGTAACATCATGAAAGTTGTTGTGCGCGCATGTCTACAAATGGGACATCCAAATCTATTCTCAATTTTCAATTCTGAGAAGTAGCTCAAAACTGAAACGTGACTATGCGTTTTCTCTAGAGTTGGGCTTAAAGGGGGAGAAAATAGCTCGGAACGGCGCGAAATTTGGTGTGTACGGTTGTCTACCAATGGGAAATCCAAATCTATTCTCAAATTTCAATTCCGAGAAGTTGGTCAAATTTGAAACTCGACCGTGCGTGTTCGCTAGACTTGGGCTTAAAGGGTGGGAAAATAGCTCGAAACATCACGAAAGTTGGCGTGTGCACTTGTCTACCAACGACACATCCAAATCTATTCTCAAATTTCAATTCCGAGAAGTTGGTCAATGTCGAAATGCCACTATGCATTTTTGGTAGACTTGAGCTTAAAGGGTGTGAAATTAGCTCGTAATGTCACGAAAGTTGTTGTGCGTGAATGTCTACAAATGGGACATCTAAATCTATGCTCAATTTTCAATTCTGAGAAGTTGGTGAAAGTCGAAACTCGACCGTACGTTTTCGCTAGAGTTGGGCTTAAAGTGGGAGAAAATAGATCTGAACGTCATGAAAGTTGGCAAGGACGCTTGTCTACCAATGGGACATCCAATTCTATCCTCAAATTTAAATTCCAAGAAGTTGGTCAAAGTTGAAACTTGGCCGTTCGTCTTCGCTAGAGTTGGGCTTAAAGGGGGAGAAAATAGCTCGGAACGTCGCGAAAGTTGGTGTGGACGCTTGTCTACCAATGGGACATCCAAATCTATTCTCAAATTTCAATTCCGAGAAGTTGGTCAAAGTTGAAACTCGACCGTGCATGTTCGCTAGACTTGGGCTTAAGGGGTGGGAAAATAGCTCGAAACGTCATGAAAGTTGGCGTGCGCACTTGTCTACCAACGGCACATCCAAATCTATTCTCAAATTTCAATTCTGATAAGTTGGTCAAAGTCGAAACGCCACCATGCGTTTTCACTAGACTTGAGCTTAAAAGGTGTGAAATTAGCTTGTAATGTCACGAAAGTTGTTGTGCGTGAATGTCTACAAATGGGACATCTAAATCTATGCTCAAATTTCAATTCCGGGAAGTTGGTCAAAGTTGAAACTTGGTCGTGCGTTTTCGCTAGACTTGGGCTTAAAGGGTGGGAAAATAGCTCGGAACGTCACGAAAGTTGGCGTGCGCACTTGTTTACAAACAGGACATCCAGATCTATGCTCAGTTTTCAATTCCGAGAAGTTGGTGAAATTCGAAATTCGACCGTGCATTTTCGCTAGACATGGGTATAAAGAGTGGGAAAATAGCTCGGAAAGTCACGAATGTTGGCGTGTGCACTTGTCTACCAACGGGACATCCAAATATATGCTCAATTTTCAATTCCGCAAAGTAGGTCAAAGTCGAAACTCAGCCGTGCGTTTTCGCTAGACTTGGGCTTAAAGTGGGAGAAAATAGCTCTGAACATCACGAAATTTGGCATGGACGCTTGTCTACCAATGGGACATCCAATTCTATCCTCAAATTTGAATTCCGAGAAGTTGGTGAGAGTCGAAATTCGACCGTTTGTTTTCGCTAGACATGGGTATAAAGAGTGGGAAAATAGCTCGAAACGTCACGAATGTTGGCGTGCGCACTTGTCTACCAACGGGACATCCAAATATATGCTCAATTTTCAATTCCGCAAAGTAGGTCAAAGTCGAAACTCGACCGTGCCTTTTTGCTAGACTTGGGCTTAAAGTGGGAGAAAATAGCTCTAAACGTCACGAAAGTTGGCATGGACGCTTGTCTACCAATGGGACATCCAATTCTATCCTCAAATTTAAATTCCGAGAAGTTGGTCAGAGTTGAAACTCGACCGTGCGTTGTCGCTAGACTTGGGCTTAAACGGTGGAAAGTAGCTCAAAACGTCACGAAAGTTGGCGTGTGCACTTGTCTACCAACAGGACATCAAAATCTATGCTCAATTTTCAATTCCGAGAAGTTGGTCAAATTTGAAACTCGACTGTGTGTTTTCGCTAGACTTGCGCTTAAAGTGAGAGAAAATAGCTCAAAACATCACGAAAGTTGGCATGTGCACTTGTATACCAATGGGACATCCAAAACTATTCTCAAATTTCAATTCCGAGAAGTTGGTCAAAGTCGAAACTCGACCGTGCGTTTTCGCTAGACTTGGGCTTAAAGGGGGAGAAAATAGCTCAAAACGTCACGCAAGTTGGCGTGCACGATTGTCTACCAATGGGACATCCAAATCTATTGTCAAATTTCAATTCCCAGATGTTGGTCAAAGTCAAAATGCCACCATGCATTTTCGCTAGAATCGGGATTTAAGGGTGTGAAATTAGCTCATCACGTCATGAAAGTTGTTGTGCGCGCATGTCTACAAATGGGACATCCAAATCTATTCTCAATTTTCAATTCTGAGAACTAGGTCAAAACAGAAACGCGACTATGTGTTTTCTCTAGAGTTGGGCTTAAAGGGGGAGAAAATAGCTCGGAACGTCGTGAAAGTTGGTGTGGACGCTTGTCTACCAATGGGACATCCAAATCTATTGTCAACTTTCAATTCCAAGAAGTTGGTCAAAGTTGAAACTCGACCGTGCGTGTTCGCTAGACTTGGGCTTAAAGGGTGGGAATATAGCTCGAAACGTCACGAAAGTTGGCGTGCACACTTGTCTACCAACGGCACATCCAAATCTATTCTCAAATTTCAATTCCGAGAAGTTGGTCAAAGTCGAAACGCCACCATGTGTTTTCACTAGACTTGAGCTTAAAGGGTGTGAAATTAGCTCGTAATGTCACTTAAAGTTGTTGTGCGCGAATGTCTACAAATGGGACATCTAAATCTATGCCCAATTTTCAATTCTGAGAAGTTGGTGAAAGTCGAAACTCGACCGTACGTTTTCGATAGAGTTGGGCTTAAAGGGGGAGACAATAGCTCGGAACGTCATGAAAGTTGGTGTGGACTCTTGTCTACCAATGGGACATCCAAAACTATTCTCAAATTTCAATTCCGGGAAGTTGGTCAAAGTTGAAACTTGGCCGTGCATTTTCGCTAGACTTGGGCTTAAAGGGCGGGAAAATAGCTCGGAACATCATGGAAGTTGGCGTGCGCACTTGTTTACCAACGGGACATCCATATATATGCTCAATTTTCAATTCCAAGAAGTTGGTGAAAGTCGAAATTCGACTGTGTGTTTTCGCTAGACATGGGTATAAAGAGTGGGAAAATAGCTCGGAACGTCACGAATGTGGGCATGCGCACTTGTCTACCAACGGGACATCCAAATATATGCTCAAATTTCAATTCTGTAAAGTAGGTCAAAGTCGAAACTCGACCGTGCGTTTTCACTAGACTTGCGCTTAAAGTGGGAGAAAATAACTTTGAATGTCACGAAAGTTGGCATGGACGTTTGTCTACCAATGGGACATCCAATTCTATCCTCAAATTTAAATTCAGAGAAGTTGGTCAAAGTTGAAACTTGGCCGTTCGTCTTCGCTAGACTTGGGCTTAAAGGTTAGAAAATAGCTCGGAACGTCACGAAAGTTGGCGTGCGCACTTGTTTACCAACGGGACATCCAAATCTGTGCTCAATTTTCAATTGCGAGAAGTTGGTGGAAGTCAAAATTCGACCGTGCGTTTTCGCTAGACATGGGTATAAAGAGTGGGAAAATAGCTCGGAACGTCACGAATGTTCGCATGCGCACTTGTCTACCAACGGGACATCGAAAGATATGCTCAATTTTTAATTCCGCAAAGTAGGTCAAAGTCGAAATTCAACTGTGCGTTTTCGCTAGACTTGGGCTTAAAGTGGGTGAAAATAACTCTAAACGTCACGAAAGTTGGCATGGATGCTTGTCTACCAATGGGACATCCAAAACTATTCTCAAATTTAAATTCTGAGAAGTTGGTCAAAGTTGAAAATCGACCGTGTGTTTTCACTGGACTTGGGCTCAAAGGGTGAGAAAATAGCTCGGAACGTCATGAAATTTGGCGTGCGCACTTATCTACCAACGGGACATCCAAATCTATGCTCAATTTTCAATTCCGAGAAGTTTTCACTAGACTTGAACTTAAAGGGTGTGAAATTAGCTCGTAACTTCACGAAAGTCATAATTATTTTTACTACTTTATATTGCTTTTATTTTCTATTCCCACTATATATAAAAGTTAAAGTTTAAATTTTATTGTTTAAATATTACAAATTTATCAAATATCTTAATAATTATAGTTTAATAATTTTAACTATTTTATAATATTTTTATTTTATAAATAGAAATTAGGGTTTTATTATTAATTAAAAGATTTTGATCTTAATTATAGTATTAAAATTTAATTCTTACACATTAGTAGATTTTTTTTAATTTATTGTTTAATTTTTAGTATATATATTTTTTAATTTATTGTTTAATTTTTTTTTAATTTATTGTTTAATTTTTATTGCTAATAATAAATTTATGATTTAAATTTTACTTTAATTTCTTAATTTTGAAATATTATAATTTTTAAAATATTAAAATATTTTTTAATATTTTATTAATTTATTTTATAATTGTATAATAATTATATTTTAATAAAAAATTTAAATAAATATTATTATAAATGTATTAAAATATAATTATATATTTGAGTGCTTTTCTTGGCTTTGAGATTTTAAGATCTCTACTGACAAGACCAACCACGTGAAGGTGAAAGCTCATATGGCCTCAAAAACTGTGTTTTGATGTTGTTGTTACAACAAAGCGATAATCTATGCTTTGTTGTTGTTATATCAACAAAACAGGTTGTTTAAAATTTTTAAATATTTTATTTATGTATTTTTATTAAGTTGATTTTATTATGATTATAATGTTATTTGATTTATTAAAAGTTAAAAAATAATAAAATATATTTGACTTTTTCATAAATTTTGATATAAAAAACAAATAACAAATGAAATAAATAAAAGTAAAAAAATAAAAAAACAATATTAAAAAAAAAAACATTTAAAAAAAATAAAAATAAAATAAAATGTGAATTTATATAGTATATATTTATTATTATAATACAAATAAGCATACATATATATATAACTATAAGTTATTTATGATTTACATACATAAAAATAAATATAAACATACAAATCTATATGAACAATTATCAATTTACATAAAGATTTATATATCCAAAACATAAAGATTTATATGTACAAAGATCTACAAACACAAATACATAGTTGCATACAAAAATCATCTACAAAAATCCACAAATACAAATCATAGAGTTGCATACAAAAAAATATTATTTCATCTAGCAAACATAAAAATTATTTCATCTAATAAACATAGAGTTGCATACAAAAAACATTATTTAATCTAACAAACATAGAAATCATCTCGTCTAACAAACACATAGAAATGCATTAAAAACTCATTAATTCATATAGCAAACATAAAAAGCATACCATTTGACAAACACATAATTGCATGCAAAATACATGTGTAAAGATCTCAAACACAAACATAGAGTTGCATACAAAAAATATTATTTCCTCTAACAAAGGCAAAAATAATCTCATATGATAAACACATAGAATTGCATACAAAATACACGTATAAAAATCTCAAACACAAACACAGAGTTGCATACAAAAAACATTATTTCTTCTAACAAACACGTAGAGTTGCTTCCAAAAAAGATTATTTAATCTAACAAACACATAGAATTGTTTAAAAAAAAAATATTTCATCTAACAAACATAAAATCATCTCATCTCACAAACACATACAATTGCATACAAAATACATGCAGAAAGATCTCAAACACAAACACATAAAGCTGCATACAAAAACATTATTTCATCTAACAAACATAAAAATCCTTTCATATAACAAAGACACGGGAACATTATTTCATCTAACAAACATGAACATCATCTCATCTAGCAAACATGAACATCATCTCATCCACTAATACATAGAGTTGCATACACAATATATGTAAAAAGATTTCAAACACAAACACATAGAGTTGCATAGAAAATATATGTACAAAGATTTCAAACACATCAAAAAATTACACTAAAATCAACAAAAAAATACACCCAAAGAATACACTAAAATACAACAAATATAAATAATATAAATGTAATAATATAAATACTATAAAAATAAATATAAATAATAACAATGTAACATAACTACTATCTAAATAAAATTGAAAAAATGTAAAATAGAAAAAAAATAAAATAAAAAAGTGAAAAAGTATATATTGAAGCAAAATAAATAAAAAAATGAAAAAAACAAAAGTAAAAATTAAAAAAAAATATTAAAGAAAAATAAATATAAAAATGATTAGAATTTCAAATATATGTAATAAAGCTTATTTATGTGTTAGATAAATTTTGAAATTAGTTTGTGTGAAAACATCAAGTGCAAAATGAAGTTTATTTATGTTGGAGAAATTATCAGATTAGTTTATGCAAAATGAAGTTTATTTATGTTGGAGAAATTATCAAATTAGTTTATGTGAAGACCATTAGTAGAAAATGAATACGAAATTATCAGATTAGTTTATGCAAAATGAGCTTTATTTATGTTGGAAAAATTATCAGATTAGTTTATGCAAAATGAAATTTACTTATGTTGGAGAAATTATCAAATTAGTTTATGTAAAGACCATTAGTAGAAAATGAATACGAAAAAAACATACCACATCATAACACTATAAGAGACTACTCTAAAGATGATGGCGCCCCCCAACATCTAGAGCATTTGGATGGGTTTAATCCCATCCCCAAAAAATATAATTATATATATTAAAAATAATATGTTTGTAAGTCTCTGTCTTTACAAAACTCTCAAAAATAATAAACTATAAAAGTCTTGTTGTAAATAACATTGAATCAATGTTCAAAGGATGCTTGAAAATAACATTGAATCAATGTTCAAAGGTGCTTGATACCTGAAAAGATAACAACCAACACAAAAATGAGATGCATTCTCATTACAATATTACTTTGAATAAAAACATGAAAACTATAAATATCATTACCTTTCTATTTTTATTTATTAATATTTTTAAAAATAACACACCAAAAGAATCCATGTGTTGCAATTCAGTTCATATGATGAATGAATGTTTAAATGCTCGATATCTGGAAAAACAACAAAACAAAATATATATGAGACATCCTTATTTAAATATTACTCTAAATATTAAAAAATATGAAAAAAATAATGATCATCATTATGTCTTACCTCTCTTTCTATTAATTAACATTTTCCAAAACTAATAGGACAATGACATTCCCCAAAAGTTAGAGCAATGCAATATGTTCTCCATAAGTTACAGAGCAAAGCAATCTGTATATTGCAAATCATGTACATCAACCCACTTCTAAAAATGGTCACACATATAAAACATTAACAAAATTGTTGTACATATAAACTATTGATAAAAATTGGCATACATATAAACTATTAATAAAAATTGTCATACATATAAAATATTAAAAATTATCATACATATAAAGTATTAATAAAACATTTAAACTCAGTTTTCTTTAAATTACACGCTAAATTACACACACACAGGTCATATGGATCAAATTAAATTAGACACAGGTCATATAAAACATTAAAAATTATCATACATATAAACTATTAATAAAACATTTAAACCCAGTTTCCTTTAAATTAAACACATATTATATAGATCACATTAAATTAAACACATGTCATATGGATCAGATTAAAACTTATATGTTAAGACAGATTAAATTATAGAGGTCATATGGTCAGATTAAGACTTATATGTTAAGACTGAGATTAAATTACACCAGTCATATGGTCAGATCAGATCCACTATTCCTAATCAATTCTAAAGATTTTTAATGCGAATAAATATGTATATAAAAAATGTTTAGGAGCATTATGCATTATTTTCTTGAAAAGTAAGTAATGCACATCATAAAAAACAAATAGAAAACTCACATTTAAACAATTCCACAAGTTTAAAATGCATGAGTTCGCAAACACATGGGTTACAGGTTTGTTCAGTGCACAAATTGCCTGTCATATGGCCTGATCAAAGGGGTGCATGAATGGACAAATAGACAATTGACTCATACAATATTCCACGTATACCTAAATATAACGAACAACAACCCAGTTCCATTGCCCACCTCATTGAATGAATGGATCAAACCATTGTGTAGGAAAAGTGGAGTTGCTCGAGGCTGTGAGGACAACTAGAAACTATAAACCCCAAGATGAGATTACTGCACGGTATTAGGTATATCAGATCAGATTACTTAAACCCCAAAAGCATCGGATCAGATTCATGAGATCAGATCGGAAGCATAGGGAGGCACAGATCTCGTGCTATGCGCCCTTTCCTATGTACTGCTCGGTATTAGGTATATCAGTTTACATGGCAAAGGGCGCTGGAACTTTCTCGCCAAAGCAGCGGGTATGTATGAGTAAAATCTGTGATTAGGTTTATGGATTATTGAATTTCGATATAATATTGCCTTCTAAAGGGGAAATTTTTGAGGTTTTTGGTCATTGTCGATTCAAACAACAATTTACTCATGTCATGGGCGATTAGATAGGAATTATTTCACCAGCGAGTCTGTATATTTTCCCAGCAGAAACTTGAAATTTATGTATTGTGCAGGCCTCAAGAGAACTGGTAAGAGCTGCAGGCTAAGGTGGAATAGTTTTCTCCGGCCCGATCTCAAACGCAGCAAGATCACTTCCGAAGAACGTTTGATTATAGAACTCCATAGCCGATGGGGAAACAGGTTGGTATATAAACTTATAAAAAGGAACATATACAGTCGATTGTGATATTCAATAAATTGATGCAATTTCAAATGGGCAGAGAGTTTATCAGGAAGGGCGGCCAAGGAAATCAAGAATTGATGGAGAACTCGTATTAAGAGAGTTTATCAGGAAGGACGGACAAGGAAATCAAGAATTGATGGAGAACTCGTATTAAGAGAGTTTATCAGGAAGGACGGACAAGGAAATCAAGAATTGATGGAGAACTCGTATTAAGAGAAAATTTAATCTACAGGATGAGGGTCGCAGCAGATCGTGTAGAACCTTCGAATAGCTTCCCAAGGAAAAGTACTGAGGAGATAGAGGTTCAGACAAACAAAACCCCAAATCCGCAAACCTTCGAATAGCTTCCCAAGGCAAAGTACTGAGGAGATAGAGGTTCAGACAGACAAAACCCCAAATCTGCAAAACGATATCTAGGCACAAGCGATTTCCCACACAGCTAATGCTAGTTCTGTTCCTACAATTTCTATTTCTATTCTAAAAGATACAGAGAGAGAGACATACATGTGATGATGGACCTGGCCCTCAGTTATTACAACTCTGCAACATCCTTAATTCCTGCTTCAAAATTCAAAAAAGAAAACCTCCTTAATTCTTGCTTTGAAATTCAAAAAAGATAAGCTCCGCTATTACACCTCCACAGCATCCTTAATTCCTGAATTCAACCTACAATTTCTATTCCTATTCTAAGAAAACCATGAATGTATCGTGAATTAAACCTACAATTTCTATTCCTATTCTAAGAAAACCATGAATGTATAGTGAATTCAACCTACAATTTCTATTCCTATTCTAAGAAAACCATGAATATAAAAAGATACAGAGAAAGACATACCTGTGATGATGGACCTGGCCCTCCGCTATTACAGCTCCATAGCATCCCTAATTCTTGCTTCGAAATTCAAATTCAAATTAAAAAAGATACCATCCTTTGTCACAAGCTGCAACAACACACAACCATAACAAAGACACAGACAGACAAATACACTGACAGACAAACCACAGAGACAAACAGACAACAGAGGAAGCGCTTCCATACAATACAAAGACTCTAAAAACACAGCGTGCAAATGACAAAGGACGTACACAAACTAAGAAATTACAAACTCGGACATATATATATGCTGTCGTCCGTCCTCCACTGTCACAGGAGCGGATCCAAAAAATAATAGAATTCCAAAAATTGCTGCTATACCACGCCGATTTTCAACAAAAAAAATCAAGCTGCGTTTGTCAAGAAATCCGTTATAAGCTTTTCAAAATATTCAATTCCACTTTGTTTTTTTTTTTTTTTTTAATTTGAATATTATATTTATTTTCTTGTTTCTAATTTTTAATTTTTTTAATTTCTCCTTTTTACACTTCTTTAAATTTTTTAAATAATTTATTGACTTGCATAATTTGAATGCTATGGGTTTTCTTAAGTGCTAAATTTATCTAGATGTTTAGAAAAATAATTTAATCAAATAAATTTTTAAATTCCATATAACCGGATTCCAACTAAGTTTTGGCCAAAAACGAAATCATAGAGATTTTTAGAAATACCTTCATGAACGAACATTATGCACTTTTCTTTAATTAATTTGTTTTTCAATCAGGTGAGGGATTGGAAGAGTGTGCCCTGATTTCTTCATCCGAGGGATATGAATCTGGCTATTCCATGACTGTCAAGGAAATGTCTGCTACTGCTGTCAAGGATATGAATCTGTTTGTGCCGAAGATTTATTATGCTGCCACAAAGAAACTCTACAAATATAACTGGAGATCTGCCATAAACAATGTCAAAAGATAAACTGCTGCAAGAATATGTCTGCGCAATATCTTTTCAATATGCAGACTCAAAGAATATGTCCTCTGCTTCGCTAGTTATGCTACCATGTGTGTGTTGCTTTCCTTGGGTTTGACTGTGACAACAGAAGCTCGAACGCTTGCCACTTATTCTTCCTCTCTTATTGATGATGATCTTTACTTTCCACCACCAACAGGTATGATTGTATTCCAACTCGCAAAATCAAATTAGTTTTTTCAAGCCATCTCACAATATCTTTCTAATAAATCTCCCATAATGCTTTTTTATATGAATTATTTAGTTGCAGAAAAGAGATCAAGCGAGAGAACTCTAAGAACCTCTAGGCGTCCACCACTTGTGCCGATATCTCCCGTGGGAAGCAGTCATAAGCCTTATGTCAGGCCCAAGTATTCTCCGCCTCCGCCGATAGAATATTTGCAGGGTGGGTGTTTTTATTTTGCGTATAGCTTGGATACATGTAATAAGAAGCAAAGCAGAGCTATTCCTATATTATGATGTTAAGTACAAAGCTATGCCATGATTCATATTAACAGCTCTGTTGAAGATTCCTATTTGTGTTTTGGTTTAGGGATTCTTATTTGTGATTTGAACTTTCAATAGAAAATGCCATATACAGTTCGTACAAGAGCTTTCAAGCTAGAGCTGTTGTCTTTGATAAAGGTTTTGAACTAGGGATTACAAAATTTTAAGTGTTTTTTTTCAATGAATTATTTATTGTATTAATAAGAGTTACCTTTTATTATAAATTATCAATTAATTATATAAAAACTAAGGGATATCAAAGTTGATTGTAAAAGATGGGCTCTCTTTCATGGATATTGATGCTATGAAATTAATTTGATAACTATTCACCTACTAGTTATTTATGTCTAGCTACATGTTATCACCCAACTTCTTCCAATTATCTACCATCAACTACCCAAATTATTCATGCATCCATGCTACAAGTTATTTTTTATATTTCTTTTTTATTATAATTGTTAGCTCCCATTTATCCATGCCTAGCTATATGTTATCGCCCACATTAGAGTTATCCATGCATCACCTACCACTTTTTTTTTTATATTTCTCTTTTTATTATTGTTTATTTTGAATTTTGAACAACATCCTAAAATCAATTTGGATAGTACACTTGCGGCATAGATGGTAGTCCATGCCCAAATTCTAAGATATAAATTCCTATTTACCTATAAACGCCTATCAGGTTAATTAGATCTTAAACACTAATTTTGTTGTTTAAATAAGAATAACTACTAGAACTTGAATATAATGTCTTAAGAAACAATTAGAAAATACGTTATTACAACTAAATATGAAGAACAAGTCATATATAACTTGTTTATGGCCATAAATTAAGTGGTTGTGCTAGTAGGATATTTACTAACAAAAGACAATGTGTATGTGTATATTTAGAATCAGTGAAACCCTCAAGCTTAGAAGAACCAGCTGTGTACTGAATGTCGAACTTGGAAGTGCCTTGAAGATACTTAAGAATGTGCTTAGCTGCCTTCCAATGATTCTAATGATGATACTGAGAGAACCGAGATACAAGACCAACTGCAAAGGAGATGTTGGTGAAAGTCGAAATTCGACCGTGCGTTTTCGCTAGACATGGGTATAAAGAGCAGGAAAATAACTCAGAACGTCACGAATGTTGGTGTGCGCACTTTTCTATCAACGGGACATCCGAATATATGCTCAATTTTCAATTCCACAAAGCAGGTCAAACTCGAAACTCGACCGTGCGTTTTCGCTAGACTTGGGCTTAAAGTGGGAGAAAATAGCTCGGAACGTCACGAAAGTTGGTGTGGACTCTTGTCTAGCAATGAGACATCCAAAACTATTCTCAAATTTCAATTCCGGGAAGTTGGTCAAAGTTTAAACATGGCCGTGCGTTTTTGCTAGACTTGGGCTTAAAGGGTGGGAAAATAGCTCGGAACGTCACGAAAGTTGGCGTGCGCACTTGTTTACCAACGGGACATCCAGATCTATGCTCAATTTTCAATTCCGAGAAGATGGTGAAAGTCAAAATTCGACCGTGTGTTTTCGCTAGACATGGGTATAAAGAGTGGGAAAATAGCTCGTAACGTCACGAATGTTGGCGTGCGCAATTGTCTACCAACTGGACATCCAAATATATGCTCAATTTTCAATTCCGCAAAGTAGGTCAAAGTCGAAACTCGGTCCTGCGTTTTCACTAGACTTGGGCTTAAAGTGGGAGAAAATAGCTCTGAACGTCATGAAAGCCGGCATGGACACTTGTCTACCAATGGGACATCCAATTCTATCCTCAAATTTAAATTCTGAGAAGTTGGTCAAAGTTGAAACATGGTCGTTCGTCTTCACAAGACTTGGGCTTAAAGTTGGGAAAATAGCTCGGAACATCACGAAAGTTGGCGTGCGCACTTGTTTGCCAATGGGACATCCAAATCTATTCTCAATTTTCAATTCCGACAAGTTGGTGAAAGACAAAATTCGACCGTGCATTTTTGCTAGACATGGGTATAAAGAGTGGCAAAATAGCTTGGAACATCACGAATGTTGGCATGCGCACTTGTCTACCAATGCGACATCCAAATATATTCTCAAATTTGAATTCTGAGAAGTTGGTCAAAGTTGAAAATCAACTATGCGTTTTCGCTAGACTTGGGCTCAAAGGGTGAGAAAATAGCTCAGAACGTCACGAAATTTGGCGTGCACACTTGTGTACCAACGGGACATCCAAATCTATGCTCAATTTTCAATTCCGAGAAGTTGGTCAAAGTCGAAATGCCACTGTGCATTTTCACTAGACTTGAGCTTAAAGGGTGTGAAATTAGCTCGTAACGTCACGAAAGTTGTTGTGTGTGCATGTCTACAAATGGGACATCGAAATCTATGCTCAATTTTCAATTCCGAGAAGTAGGTCAAAGCCCAAACGCGACCGTGCATTTTCTCTAGAGTTGGGCTTAAAGGGGGAGAAAATAGCTCGTAACGTCACACAAGTTGGTGTGGACGCTTGTTTACCAATGGGACTTCCAAAACTATTCTCAAATTTAAATTCCGAGAAGTTGGTCAAAGTTGAAATTCGACCGTGCGTTTTCGCTAGACTTGGGCTTAAAAAGTGGAAAAATAGCTCGGAACGTCACGAAATTTGGCATGTGCACTTGTCTACCAACGGGACATCCAAATCTGTTCTCAAATTTCAATTCCCAGAAGTTTGTCAAAGTCAAAACGCGACCATGCGTTTTCGCTGGACTTGAGCTTAAAGGGTGTGAAATTAGCTTGTAACGTCATGAAAGTTGTTTTGCACGCATGTCTACAAATGGGACATCCAAATCTATTCTCAATTTTCAATTCCGAGAAGTAGGTCAAAGCCGAAACGCGACCGTGCGTTTTCTGTAGAGTTGGGCTTAAACAGGGAGAAAATAGCTCGGAACGTCACGAAAGTTGGTGTGGACGCTTGTCTACCAATGGTACATCCAAAACTATTTTCAAATTTAAATTCCGAGAAGTTGGTCAAAGTTGAAACTCGACCGTGCGTTTTCGCTAGACTTGGGCTTAAAGGGGGAGAAAAAAGCTCGAGTCATCACAAAAGTTGGCAGGGACGCTTGTCTACCAATGTGACATCCAAATCTATTCTCAAATTTAAATTCCAAGAAGTTGGTCAAAGATGAAAATCGACCGTGCGTTTTCGCTAGAATTGGGCTTAAAAGGTGAGACAATAGCTCGGAACGTCACGAAAGTTAGCGTGGGACATTCAAATCTATGCTCAATTTTCAATTCTGAGAAGTTGGTCAAAGTCGAAACACGACCGTGCGTTTTCGGTAGACTTGGGCTTAAGGGGGGAGAACATAGCTCGGAACGTCACGAAAGTTGGCGTGCGCACTTGTCTACCAACGGGACATCCAAATATATGCTCAATTTTGGATTCTGCAAAGTAGGTCAAAGTCGAAACTCGACCGTGCGTTTTCGCTAGACTTGGGCTTAAAGTGGGAGAAAATAGCTCTGAACGTCACGAAAGTTGGCATGGACGCTTGTTTACCAATGGGACATCCAAATCTATTGTCAAATTTCAATTCCCAGATGTTCGTCAAAGTTGAAACTCAACCGTGCGTTTTCGCTAGACTTGCGCTTAAAGTGAGAGAAAATAGCTCAAAACGTCACGAAAGTTGGCATGCGCACTTTTCTACCAACGGGACATCCAAAACTATTCTCAAATTTCAATTCCGAGAAGTTGGTCAAAGTCGAAACTCGACCATGCGGTTTCGCTAGACTTGGGCTTAAAGGGGGAGAAAATAGCTCGGAACGTCACGCAAGTTGGCGTGCATGCTTCTCTACCAATGGGACATCCAAATCTATTGTCAAATTTCAATTCCCAGATGTTGGTCAAAGTCAAAATGCCACCATGCATTTTCGCTAGACTCGGGATTTAAGGGTGTGAAATTAGCTCGTAGCGTCATGAAAGTTGTTGTGCGCGCATGTCTACAAATGGGACATCCAAATCTATTCTTAATTTTCAATTCTGAGAAGTAGGTCAAAACCGAAACGCGACTATGCGTTTTCTCTAGAGTTGGGCTTAAAGGGGGAGAAAATAGCTTGGAACGTCGCGAAAGTTGGTGTGGATGCTTGTCTACCAATGGGACATCCAAATCTATTCACAAATTTCAATTCTGAGAAGTTGGTCAAAGTTGAAACTCGACCGTGCGTGTTCGCTAGACTTGGGATTAAAGGGTGGGAAAATAACTCGAAATGTAACGAAAGTTGGCGTGCGCACTTGTCTACCAACAGGACATCCAAATCTATTCTCAAATTTCAATTCCGAGAAGTTGGTCAAAGTCGAAACGCCACCATGCGTTTTCGCTAGATTTGAGCTTAAAGGGTGTGAAATTAGCTCGTAATGTCACGAAAGTTGTTGTGCGCGAATGTCTACAAATGGGACATCTAAATCTATACTCAATTTTTAATTCTGAGAAGTTGGTGAAAGTCGAAACTTGACCGTACGTTTTCGCTAGAGTTGGGCTTAAAGGGGGAGAAAATAGCTCGGAACGTCACGAAAGTTGGCATGGATGCTTGTCTACCAATGGGACATCCAAATCTATTCTCAAATTTAAATTCCGAGAAGTTGGTCAAAGTTGAAAATCGACCATGCGTTTTCACTAGACTTGGGCTCAAAGGGTGAGAAAATAGCTCGGAACGTCACGAAAGTTGCCGTGCGCACTTGTCTACCAACGCGACATCCAAATATATGCTCAATTTTCAATTTGGAGAAGTTGGTCAAAGTTGAAACTCGACCATGCGTTTTCGCTAGACTTGCGCTTAAAGTGAGAGAAAATAGCTCGAAACGTCACGAAAGTTGGCATGCGCACTTGTCTACCAATGGTACATCCAAAACTATTTTCAAATTTGAATTACGAGAAGTTGGTCAAAGTTGAAACTCGACCGTGCATTGTCGTAGACTTGGGCTTAAAGGGTCGAAAGTAGCTCGGAATGTCACGAAAGTTGGCGTGTGCACTTGTCTACCAACAGGACATCAAAATCTATGCTCAATTTTCAATTCCCAGATGTTGGTCAAAGTCAAAATGCCACCATGTGTTTTCGCTAGACTCGGGATTTAAGGGTGTGAAATTAGCTCGTAACGTCATGAAAGTTGTTGTGCGCACATGTCTACAAATGGGACATCCAAATCTATTCTCAATTTTCAATTTTGAGGAGTGGGTCAAAACCGAAACGCGACTATGCGTTTTCTCTAGAGTTGGGCTTAAAGGGGGAGAAAATAGCTCGGAACGTCGCGAAAGTTGATGTGGACGCTTGTCTACCAATGGGACATCCAAATCTATTCTTAAATTTCAATTCCGAGAAGTTGGTCAAAGTTGAAACTCGACCGTGCCTTTTCGCTAAAATTGCACTTAAAATGGGAGAAAATAGCTCTGTAAGTCACGAAAGTTGGCATGGACACTTCTCTACCAATGGTACATCCAAAATTAGCTTGTAACGTCATGAAAGTTGTTGTGCGCGCATGTCTACAAACGGGACATCCAAATCTATTCTCAATTTTCAATTCTGAGAAGTAGGTCAAAGCCGAAGCGCGACGATGTGTTTTCTGTAGAGTTGGACGCTTGTTTACCAATGGGACATCAAAAGTTGGTGTGTGCACTTGTCTACCAACAGGACATCAAAATCTATGCTCGATTTTCAATTCCGAGAAGTTGGTCAAAGTTGAAACTCGACCATGCGTTTTCGCTAGACTTGCGCTTAAAGTGAGAGAAAATAGCTCGAAACGTCACGAAAGTTGGCATGCGCACTTGTCTACCAATGGGACATCCAAATCTATTGTCAAATTTCAATTCCCAGATGTTGGTCAAAGTCAAAACGCCACCATGCGTTTTCGCTAGACTCAGGATTTAAGGGTGTGAAATTAGCTCGTAACATCATGAAAGTTGTTGTGCGCGCATATCTACAAATGGGACATCAAAATCTATTCTCAATTTTCAATTCTGAGAAGTAGCTCAAAACCGAAACGCGACTATGCGTTTTCTCTAGAGTTGGGCTTAAAGGGGGAGAAAATAGCTCGGAACGTCGCGAAAGTTGGTGTGGACGGTAGTCTACCAGTGGGAAATCCAAATCTATTCTCAAATTTCAATTCCAAGAAGTTGGTCAAAGTTGAAACTCGACCGTCCGTGTTCACTAGACTTGGGCTTAAAGGGTGGGAAAATAGCTCGAAACGTCACGAAAGTTGGCATGCGCACTTGTCTACCAACGACACATCCAAATCTATTCTCAAATTTCAATTCCGAGAAGTTGGTCAAAGTCGAAACGCCACCATGCATTTTCGCTAGACTTGAGCTTAAAGGGTGTGAAATTAGCTCGTAATGTCACGAAAGTTGTTGTGCGTGAATGTCTACAAATGGGACATCTAAATCTATGCTCAATTTTCAATTCTGAGAAGTTGGTGAAAGTCGAAACTCGACCGTACGTTTTCGCTAGAGTTGGGCTTAAAGTGGGAGAAAATAGCTCTGAACGTCACTAAAGTTGGCATGGACGCTTGTCTACCAATGGGACATCCAATTCTATCCTCAAATTTAAATTCCAAGAAGTTGGTCAAAGTTGGAACTTGGCCGTTCGTTTTCGCTAGAGTTGGGCTTAAAGGGGGAGAAAATAGCTTGGAACGTCGCGAAAGTTGGTGTGGACGCTTGTCTACCAATGGGCCATCCAAATCTATTCTCAAATTTCAATTCCGAGAAGTTGGTCAAAGTTGAAACTCGACCGTGCATGTTCACTAGACTTGGGCTTAAAGGGTGGGAAAATAGCTCGAAACGTCATGAAAGTTGGTGTGCGCACTTGTCTACCAACGGAACATCCAAATCTATTGTCAAATTTCAATTCTGAGAAGTTGGTCAAAGTCGAAAAGCCAGCATGTGTTTTCGCTAGACTTGAGCTTAAAGGGTGTGAAATTAGCTCGTAATGTCACGAAAGTTGTTGTGCGCGAATGTCTACAAATGGGACATCTAAATCTATGCTCAAATTTCAATTCTGGGAAGTTGGTCAAAGTTGAAACTTGGCCGTGCGTTTTCGCTAGACTTGGGTTTAAAGGGTGGGAAATAGCTCGGAACGTGACGAAAGTTGGCGTGCGTACTTGTTTACCAACGGGACATCCAGATCTATGCTCAATTTTCAATTTCGAGAAGTTGGTGAAAGTCGAAATTCGACCGTGCATTTTCGCTAGACATGGGTATAAAGAGTGGGAAAATAGCTCGGAACGGCACGAATGTTGGCGTGCGCACTTGTCTACCAACGGGACATCCAAATATATGCTCAATTTTCAATTCCGCAAAGTAGGTCAAAGTCGAAACTCGGCCATGTGTTTTCGCTAGACTTGGGCTTAAAGTGGGAGAAAATAGATCTGAACATCACGAAAGTTGGCATGGACGCTTGTCTACCAATGGGACATCCAATTCTATCCTCAAATTTGAATTTCGAGAAGTTGGTGAAAGTCAAAATTCGACCGTGTGTTTTCGCTAGACATGGGTATAAGAGTGGGAAAATAGCTTGAAACGTCACGAATGTTGGCGTGCGCACTTGTCTACCAACGGGACATTTAAATATATGCTCAATTTTCAATTCCGCAACGTAGGTCAAAGTCGAAACTCGACCGTGCGTTTTCGCTAGAATTGGGCTTAAAGTGGGAGAAAATAGCTCTGAACGTCACGAAAGTTGGCATGGACGCTTGTCTACCAATGGGACATCCAATTCTATCCTCAAATTTAAATTCTGAGAAGTTGGTCAAAGTTGAAACTTGGCCGTTCATCCTCGCTAGACTTGGGCTTAAAGGGCGGGAAAATAGCTCGGAACGTCACGAAAGTTGGCGTGCGCACTTGTTTACCAATGGGACATCTAGATCTATCCTCAATTTTCAATTCCGAGAAGTTGGTGAAAGTCGAAATTCGACCGTGCATTTTCTCTAGACATTGGTATATAGAGTGGGAAAATAGCTCGGAATGTCACGAATGTTGGCGTGCGCACCTGTCTACCAACGGGACATTCAAATATATGCTCGATTTTTAATTCCGCAAAGTAGATCAAAGTCGAAATTCAACCGTGCGTTTTCGCTAGACTTGGGCTTAAAGTGGGTGAAAATAGCTCTGAACGTCACAAAAGTTGGCATGGATGCTTGTCTAACAATGGGACATCCAAATCTATTCTCAAATTTAAATTCTGAGAAGTTGGTCAAAGTTGAAAATCGACCGTGGGTTTTCACTAAAATTCGGCTCAAAGGGTGAGAAAATAGCTCGGAACGTCACGAAATTTGGCGTGCGCACTTGTCTACCTACGGGACATCCAAATCTATGATCAATTTTCAATTCTAAGAAGTTGGTCAAAGTCGAAACGCCACCGTGCGTTTTCACTAGACTTGAGCTTAAAGGGTGTGAAATTAGATCGTAACGTCACGAAAGTTGTTGTGTGTGCATGTCTACAAATGGGACATCCAAATCTATTCTCAATTTTCAATTCCGAGAAGTAGGTCAAAGCCGAAATGCGACCGTGCATTTTCTCTAGAGTTGGGCTTAAAGGGGGAGGAAATAGCTCAGAATGTCACAAAAGTTGTTGTGGACGCTTGTTTACCAATGGGACATCCAAAACTATTCTCAAATTTCAATTTCGAGAAGTTTGTCAAAGTTGAAATTTGACCGTGCGTTTTCGCTAGACTTGGGCTTAAAGGGTGGAAAAATAGCTCGGAACGTCACGAAAGTTGGTATGCGCATTTGTCTACCAACGGGACATCCAAATCTATTCTCAAATTTCAATTCCCAGAAGCTTGTCAAAGTCGAAATGCGACCATCCGTTTTTGCTGGACTTGAGCTTAAAGGGTGTGAAATTAGCTTGTAATGTCATGAAAGTTATTGTGCGCGCATGTCTACAAACGGGACATCCAAATCTATTCTCAATTTTCAATTCCGAGAAGTAGGTCAAAGCCAAAACGCGACCGTGCGTTTTCTGTAGAGTTCGGCTTAAATGGGGAGAAAATAGCTCGGAACGTCACGAAAGTTGGTGTGGACGCTTGTCTACCAATGGTACATCCAAAACTATTTTCAAATTTCAATTCCGAGAAGTTGGTCAAAGTTGAAACTCGGCCGTGTGTTTGCGCTAGACTTGGGCTTAAAGGGGGAGAAAAAAGCTCAAAACATCACAAAAGTTGGCAGGGACGCTTGTCTACCAATGTGACATCCAAATCTATTCTCAAATTTAAATTCCAAGAAGTTGGTCAAAGATGAAAATAGACCGTGTGTTTTCGCTAGACTTGGGCTTAAAAGGACAGAAAATAGCTCGGAACGTCACGAAAGTTAGCGTGCGTACTCGTCTACCAACGGGACATCCAAATCTATGCTCAATTTTCAATTCCGAGAAGTTGGTCAAAGTCGAAACTCGATCGTGCATTTTCGGTAGAATTGGGCTTAAAGGGCGAGAAAATAGCTTGGAACGTCACGAAAGTTGGCGTGCACACTTGTCTACCAACGGGACATCCGAATATATACTCAATTTTCGATTCCGCAAAGTAGGTCAAAGTCGAAACTCGACCGTGTGTTTTCGCTAGACTTGGGCTTAAAGGGTGGAAAGTAGCTAAAAACGTCACGAAAGTTGGCGTGTGCACTTGTCTACCAACAGGACATCAAAATCTATGCTCAATTTTCAATTCCGAGAAGTTGGTCAAATTTGAAACTCGACCGTGCGTTTTCGCTAGAGATGCGCTTAAAGTGAGAGAAAACAGCTCGAAACATCACGAAAGTTGGCATGCGCACTTGTCTACCAATGGGACATCCAAAACTATTCTCAAATTTCAATTTCGAGAAGTTGGTCAAAGTCAAAACTCGACCGTGCATTTTCGCTAGACTTGGGCTTAAAGGGGGAGAAAATAGCTCAGAACGTCACGCAAGTTGGCGTGCACGCTTGTCTACCAATGGGGCATCCAAATCTATTGTCAAATTTCAATTCCCAGATGTTGGTCAAAGTCAAAACGCCACCATGAGTTTTCGCTAGACTCGGGATTTAAGGGTGTGAAATTAGCTCGTAACGTCATGAAAATTGTTGTGCGCGCATGTCTACAAATGGGACATCCAAATCTATTCTCAATTTTCAATTCCGAGAAGTAGGTCAAAGCCAAAACGCGACCGTGCATTTTCTGTAGAGTTCGGCTTAAATGGGGAGAAAATAGCTCGAAACGTCGCGAAAGTTGGTGTGGACGCTTGTCTACCAATGGGACATCCAAATCTATTGTCAAATTTCAATTCCAAGAAGTTGGTCAAAGTTGAAACTCGACCATGCGTGTTCGCTAGACTTGAGATTAAAGGGTGGGAATATAGCTCGAAACGTCACGAAAGTTGGCGTGCGCACTTGACTACCAACGGCACATCCAAATCTATTCTCAAATTTCAATTCCGAGAAGTTGGTCAAAGTCGAAACGCCACCATGCGTTTTCGCTAGACTTGAGCTTAAAGGGTGTGAAATTAGCTCGTAATGTCACTTAAAGTTGTTGTGCGCGAATGTCTACAAATGGGACATCTAAATCTATGCTCAATTTTCAATTCTGAGAAGTTGGTGAAAGTCGAAACACGACCGTACGTTTTCACTAGAGTTGGGCTTAAAGGGGGAGACAATAGCTCGAAACGTCATGAAAGTTGGTGTGGACTCTTGTCTACGAATGGGACATCCAAAACTATTCTCAAATTTCAATTCCGGGAAGTTGGTCAAAGTTGAAACTTGGCCGTGCGTTTTCGCTAGACTTGGGCTTAAAGGGCGGGAAAATAGCTCGGAACATCATGAAAGTTGGTGTGCGCACTTGTTTACCAACGGGACATCCAGATATATGCTCAACTTTCAATTCCGAGAAGTTGGTGAAAGTCGAAATTCGACTATGCATTTTCGCTAGACATGGGTATAAAGAGTGGGAAAATAGCTCGGAACGTCACGAATGTTGGCGTGCGCACTTGTCTACCAACGGGACATCCAAATATATGCTCAAATTTCAATTCCGTAAAGTAGGTCAAAGTCGAAACTCGACCATGCGTTTTCACTAGACTTGCGCTTAAAGTGGGAGAAAATAACTCTGAACGTCACGAAAGTTGGCATGGACGCTTGTCTACCAATGGGACATCCAATTCTATCCTCAAATTTAAATTCAGAGAAGTTGGTCAAAGTTGAAACTTGGTTGTTCGTCTTCGCTAGACTTGGGCTTAAAGGTGAGAAAATAACTCGGAACGTAACGAAAGTTGGCGTGCGCACTTGTTTACCAATGGGACATCCAAATATATGCTCAATTCTCAATTGCGAGAAGTTGGTGGAAGTCAAAATTCGACTGTGCGTTTTCGCTAGACATGTGTATAAAGAGTGGGAAAATAGCTCGAAACGCCATGAATGTTCGCATGCGCACTTGTCTACCAACGGGACATCCAAATATATGCTCAATTTTTAATTCCGCAAAGTAGGTCAAAGTCGAAATTCAACCGTGCGTTTTCGCTAGACTTGGGCTTAAAGTGGGTGAAAATAACTCTAAACGTCACGAAAGTTGGCATGGATGCTTGTCTACCAATGGGACATGCAAATCTATTCTCAAATTTAAATTATGAGAAGTTGGTCAAAGTTGAAAATCGATCGTGTGTTTTCACTAGACTTGGGCTCAAAGGGTGAGAAAATAGCTCGGAACCTCATGAAATTTGGCATGCGCACTTGTCTACCAACGCGACATCCAAATTTATGCTCAATTTTCAATTCCGAGAAGTTGGTCAAAGTCGAAAGGCCACCGTGCGTTTTCACTAGACTTGAAATTAAAGGGTGTGAAATTAGCTCGTAACGTCACGAAAGTCATAATTATTTTTACTACTTTATATTGCTTTTATGTTCTATTCACACTATATATAAAAGTTAAAGTTTAAATTTTTTTGTTTAAGTATTACAAATTTATCAAATATCTTGATAATTATAGTTTAACAATTTTAACTATTTTATAATATTTTTATTTTATAAATAGAAATTAGGGTTTTATTATTAATTAAAAGATTTTGATCTTAATTATAGTATTAAAATTTAATTCTTACACATTAGTAGATTTTTTTTTATTTATTGTTTAATTTTTAGTATATATATTTTTTAATTTATTGTTTATTTTTTATTGCTAATAATAAATTTATGATTTAAATTTTACTTCAATTTTTTAAATTTTAAATATTATAATTTTTAAAATATTAAAATATTTTTTAATATTTTATTAATTTATTTTATAATTTTATAATAATTATATTTTAATAAAAAATTTAAATAAATATTATTACAAATGTATTAAAATATAATTAGATATTTGAGAGATTTTCTTGGCTTTGAGATTTTAAGATCTCTACTGACAAGACCAACCATGTGAAGGTGAAAGCTCATATGGCCTCAAAAACTGTGCTTTGATGTTGTTGTTACAACAAAACGATAATCTATGCTTTGTTGTTGTTATATCAACAAAGCGGATTGTTTAAAATTTTTAAATATTTTATTTATGTATTTTTATTAAGTTGATTTTATTATGATTATAATGTTATTTGATTTATTAAAAGTTAAAAAATAATAAAATATATTTGATTTTTCCATAAATTTTGATATAAAAAACAAATAACAAATGAAAAAAAAAAAAAAAAAAAAACAATATTAAAAAAAAAAAACATTTAAAAAAAATAAAAATAAAATAAAATGTGAATTTATATAGTATATATTTATTATTATAATACAAATAAGCATACATATATATAACTATAAGTTATTTATGATTTACACAATAAGAAATTTATATACATAAAAATAAATATAAACATACAAATCTATATGAACAATTATCAATTTACATAAAGATTTATATATCCAAAACATAAAGATTTATATGTACAAAGATCTACAAACACAAATACATAGTTGTATACAAAAATCATCTACAAATATCCACAAATACAAATCATAAAGTTGCATACAAAAAAATATTATTTCATCTAGCAAACATAAAAATTATTTCATCTAATAAACATAGAGTTGCATACAAAAAACATTATTTAATCTAACAAACATAGAAATCATCTCGTCTAACAAACACATAGAAATGCATTAAAAAATCATTAATTCATATAGCAAACATAAAAAACATACCATTTGACAAACACATAATTGCATGCAAAATACATGTGTAAAGATCTCAAACACAAACATAGAGTTGCATACAAAAAATATTATTTCCTCTAACAAACGCAAAAATAATCTCATATGATAAACACATAGAATTGCATACACAATACATGTATAAAAATATCAAACACAAACACAGAGTTGCATACAAAAAACATTATTTCTTCTAACAAACACGTAGAGTTGCTTCCAAAAAAGATTATTTAATCTAACAAACACATAGAATTGTTTAAAAAAAAAATATTTCATCTAACAAACATAAAATCATCTCATCTGACAAACACATAAAATTGCATACAAAATACATGCAGAAAGATCTCAAACACAAACACATAGAGCTGGATACAAAAACATTATTTCATCTAACAAACATAAAAATCCTTTCATATAACAAAGATACAAGAACATTATTTCATCTAACAAACATGAACATCATCTCATCTAGCAAACATGAACATCATCTCATCCACTAATACATAGAGTTGCATACACAATATATGTAAAAAGATTTCAAACACAAACACATAGAGTTGCATACAAAATATATGTACAAAGATTTCAAACACATCAAAAAATTACTCTAAAATCAACAAAAAAATACACCCAAAGAATACACTAAAATACAACAAATATAAATAATATAAATGTAATAATATAAATACTATAAAAATAAATATAAATAATAACAATGTAACATAACTACTATCTAAATAAAATTGAAAAAATGTAAAATAGAAAAAAAAAAAAAAAAAAAAGCGAAAAAGTATATATTCAAGCAAAATAAATAAAAAAATGAAAAAAACAAAAGTAAAAATTAAAAAAAAAATATTAAAGAAAAATAAATATAAAAATGATTAGAATTTCAAATATATGTAATAAAGTTTATTTATGTGTTAGATAAATTTTGAAATTAGTTTGTGTGAAAACATCAAGTGCAAAATGAAGTTTATTTATGTTGGAGAAATTATCAGATTAGTTTATGCAAAATGAAGTTTATTTATGTTGGAGAAATTATCAAATTAGTTTATGTAAATACCATTAGTAGAAAATGAATACGAAAAAAACATACCACATCATAACACTATAAGAGACTACTCTAAAGATGATGGGGCCCCCCAACATCTAGAGCATTTGGATGGGTTTAATCCCATCCCAAAAAAATATAATTATATATATTAAAAATAATATGTTTGTAAGTCTCTGTCTTTACAAAACTCTCAAAAATAATAAACTATAAAAGTCTTGTTGTAAATAACATTGAATCAATGTTCAAAGGATGCTTGAAAATAACATTGAATCAATGTTCAAAGGTGCTTGATACCTGAAAAGATAACAACCAACACAAAAATGAGATGCATTCTCATTAAAATATTACTTTGAATAAAAACATGAAAACTATAAATATCATTACCTTTCTATTTTTATTTATTAATATTTTTAAAAATAACACACCAAAAGAATCCATGTGTTGCAATTCAGTTCATATGATGAATGAATGTTTAAATGCTCGATATCTGGAAAAACAACAAAACAAAATATATATGAGACATCCTTATTTAAATATTACTCTAAATATTAAAAAATATGAAAAAAATAATGATCATCATTATGTCTTAGCTCTCTTTCTGTTAATTAACATTTTCCAAAACTAACAGGACAATGACATTCCCCAAAAGTTAGAGCAATGCAATATGTTCTCCATAAGTTACAGAGCAAAGCAATCTATATATTGCAAATCCTGTACATCAACCCACTTCTAAAAATGGTCACACATATAAAACATTAACAAAATTGTCGTACATATAAACTATTGATAAAAATTGGCATACATATAAACTATTAATAAAAATTGTCATACATATAAAATATTAAAAATTATGATACATATAAACTATTAATAAAACATTTAAACTCAGTTTTCTTTAAATTACACGCACACAGGTCATATGGATCACATTAAATTAGACACATGTCATATAAAACATTAAATTACACGCACACAGGTCATATGGATCACATATAAACTATTAATAAAACATTTAAACCTAGTTTCCTTTAAATTAAACACATATTATATAGATCACATTAAATTAAACACATGTCATATGGATCAGATTAAAACTTATATGTTAAGACAGATAAAATTACAGAGGTCATATGGTTAGATTAAGACTTATATGTTAAGACTGAGATTAAATTACACCGGTCATATGGTCAGATCAAATTCACTATTCCTAATCAATTCTAAAGATTTTTAATGTGAATAAATATGTATATAAAAAATATTTAGGATCATTATGCATTATTTTCTTGAAAAGTAAGTAATGCACATCATAAAAAACAAATAGAAAACTCACATTTAAACAATTCCACAAGTTTAAAATGCATGAGTTCGCAAACACATGGGTTACAGGTTTGTTCAGTGCACAAATTGCCTCTCATATGGCCTAATCAAAGGGGTGCATGAATGGACAAATAGACAATTGACTCATACAATATTCCACGTATACCTAAATATAACGAACAACAACCCAGTTCCATTGCCCACCTCGTTGAATGAATGGATCAAACCATTGTGTAGGAAAAGTGGAGCTGCTCGAGGCTGTGAGGACAGCTAGAAACTATAAACCCCAAGATCAGATTACTGCTCGGTATTAGGTATATCAGATCAGATTACTTAAACCCCAAAAGCATCGGATCAGATTCATGAGATCAGATCGGAAGCATAGGGGGGCACAGATCTCGTGCTATGCGCCCTTTCCTATGTACTGCTCGGTATTAGGTATATCAGTTTACATGGCAAAGGGCGCTGGAACTTTCTCGCCAAAGCAGTGGGTATGTATGAGTAAAATCTCTGATTAGGTTTATGGATTATTGAATTTCGATATAATATTTCTTTCTACAGGGGAAATTTTTGAGGTTTTTGGTCATTGTTGATTCAGACAACAATTTACTCATGTCATGGGCGATTAGATAGGAATTAATTCACCAGCGAGTCTGTATATTTTCCCAGCAGAAACTTAAAATTTATGTATTGTGCAGGCCTCAAGAGAACTGGTAAGAGCTGCAGGCTAAGGTGGAATAGTTTTCTCCGGCTTGATCCCAAACGCAGCAAAATCACTTCCAAAGAACGTTTGATTATAGAAATCCATAGCCGATGGGGAAACAGGTTTGGTATATAAACTTATAAAAAGGAACATATATAGTCGATTGTGATATTCAATAAATTGATGCAATTTCAAATGGGCAGAGAGTTTATCAGGAAGGGCAGCCAAGGAAATCAAGAATTGATGGAGAACTCGTATTAAGAGAGTTTATCAGGAAGGACGAACACGGAAATCAAGAATTGATGGAGAACTCGTATTAAGAGAAAATTTAATCTATAGGCTGAGGGTCGCAGCAGTGAGGCATGGATGCAGACAACCAAATAGATTTTGAATACTCAAAGGGATCTTACTGTCTCGCGACTAAATCTCAATTACTGTTTGACCAAGATCGTGTAGAACCTTCGAATAACTTCCCAAGGAAAAGTACTGAGGAGATAGAGGTTCAGACAAACAAAACCCCAAATCCGCAAACCTTCGAATAGATTCCCAAGGCAAAGTACTGAGGAGATAGAGGTTCAGACAAAGAAAACCCCAAATCTGCAAAACGATATCTAGGCACAAGCGATTTCCCACACAGCTAATGCTAGTTCTGTTCCTACAATTTCTATTTCTATTCTAAAAGATACAGAGAGAGAGAGACATACCTGTGATGATGGACCTGGCCCTCGGCTATTACAACTCCGCAACATCCTTAATTCCTGCTTCAAAATTCAAAAAAAAACAACCTCCTTAATTCCTGCTTCGAAATTCAAAAAAGATAACCTCCGCTATTACACCTCCACAACATCCTTAATTCCTGAATTCAACCTACAATTTCTATTCCTATTCTAAGAAAACCATGAATGTATCGTGAATTCAACCTACAATTTCTATTCCTATTCTAAGAAAACCATGAATGTATCGTGAATTCAACCTACAATTTCTATTCCTATTCTAAGAAAACCATGAATATAAAAAGATACGGAGAAAGACATACCTGTGATGATGGACCTGGCCCTCCGCTAGTACAGCTCCATAGCATCCCTAATTCTTGCTTTGAAATTCAAATTAAAATTAAAAAAGATACCATCCTTTGTCACAAGCTACAACAACACACAACCACAACAAAGACACAGACAGACAAATACACTGACAGACAAACCACAGAGACAAACAGACAACAGAGGTCGCGCTTCCATACAATACAAAGACTTAAAAAACGCAGCGTGCAAATGACAAAGGAGGTACACAAACTAATCAATTACAAACTCGAACATATATATATGCTGCCGTCCGTCCTCCACCGTCACAAGAGCGGATCCTAAAAATAATAGAATTCCAAAAATTGCTGCTATACCGCGCCGATTTTCAACAAAAAAAATCGAGGTGCATTTGTCAAGAAATCCGTTATAATCTTTTCAAAATATTCAATTCCACTTTGTTTTTTTTTTTTTTTTTTAATTTGAATATTATTTTTATTTTCTTGTTTTTAATTTTTAATTTTTTTAATTTCTCCTTTTTACACTTCTTTAAATTTTTTAAATAATTTATTGACTTGCATAATTTGAATGCCATGGGTTTTCTTAAGTACTAAATTTATCTAGATGTTTAGAAAAATAATTTAATCAACTAAATTTTTAAATTCCATATAACCGGATTCCAACTAAGTTTTGGCCAAAAATGAAATCGTAGAGATTTTTAGAAATACCTTCTTGAACAAACATTATGCACTTTTCTTTAATTAATTTGTGTTTCAATGAGGTGAGCGATTGGAAGAGTGTGCCCTGATTTCTTCAGCCGAGGGATATGAATCTGGCTGTTCCATGACTGTCAAGGAAATGTCTGCTACTGCTGTCAAGGATATGAATCTGTCTGTGCCGAAGATTTATTATGCTGCCACAAAGCAACTCTACAAATATAACTGAAGATCTGCCATAAACAATGTCAAAAGATAAACTGTTGCAAGAATATGTCCGCGCAATATCTTTTCAATCTGCAGACTCAAAGAATATGTCCTTTGCTTCGCTAGTTATGCTACCATGTGTGTGCTGCTTTCCTTGGGTTTGACTGTGACAACAGAAGCTCGAACGCTTGCCGCTTATTCTTCCTCTCTTATTGATGATGATCTTTACTTTCCACCACCAACAGGTATGATTGTATTCCAACTCGCAAAATCAAATTAGTTTTTTCAAGCCATCTCACAATATCTTTCTAATAAATCTCCCATAATGCTTTTTTATATGAATTATTTAGTTGCAAAAAAGAGATCAAGCGAGAGAACTCTAAGAACCTCTAGGCGTCCACCACTTGTGCCGACATCTCCCGTCAGGCCCAAGTATTCGCCGCCTCCGCCGATAGAATATTTGCAGGGTGGGTGTTTTTATTTTGCGTATAGCTTGGATACATGTAATAAGAAGCAAAGCAGAGCTATTCCTATATTATGATGTTAAGTACAAAGCTATGCCATGATTCATATTAACAGCTCTGTTGAAGATTCCTATTTGTGTTTTGGTTTAGGGATTCTTATTTGTGATTTGAACTTTCAATAGAAAATGCCATATACAGTTCGTACAAGAGCTTTCAAGCCGGAGCTGTTGTCTTTGATAAAGGTTTTGAACTAGGGATTACAAAATTTTAAGTGTTTTTTTTCAATGAATTATTTATTGTATTAATAAGAGTTACCTTTTATTATAAATTATCAATTAATTATATAAAAACTAAGGTATATTAAAGTTTATACGTTGCTATCAATCATTTTTCTTTATTAATGTACAATAATAATTTGTTCTATATAGAAGGATATTTAAAATTTATGATACATTGTCAAGATTCACATATATGTATTCTATTTAGCAATGAGCATCTTTTAAAAAGAATGTATAAAGGGTATTCTACAATGTTTAATGGGCATCTTTTAAAAATATGTAAAAGGGGTATTTTGCAATGTTTGGTGGTTAAGAGATTTTTATTTTTTACAAAAAGAGAATGGAAGTTCTAGCAACAAGCATAATTACATCACAATCAATCAATCATTATATGAGGCACCACTTGTAAGATATAAAATATATATTTGTAATTGAATAATATAAATGAAATTTGGGTCAAAGTTTGTGTTCCTTAAAAGATATTCCACTTTGGATTCACTTTTTTTTTTTTAACAAGATATATATATGGGCCAAGAAACATAGTCACAAGTTCCATCGTCAAAGTTGATTGTAAAATATGGGCTCTCTTTCATGGATATTGATGCTATGAAATTAATTTGATAACTATTCACCTACTAGTTATTTATGTCTAGCTACATGTTATCACCCAACTTCTTCCAATTATCTACCATCAACTACCCAAATTATTCATGCATCCATGCTACAAGTTATTTTTTATATTTCTTTTTTATTATAATTGTTAGCTCCCATTTATCCATGCCTAGCTATATGTTATTGCCCACATTAGAGTTATCCATGCATCACCTACCACTTTTTTTTTTATATTTCTCTTTTTATTATTGTTTATTTGGAATTTTGAACAACATCCTAAAATCAATTTGGATAGTACACTTGCGGCATAGATGGTAGTCCATGCCCAAATTCTAAGATATAAATTCCTATTTACCTATAAACGCCTATCAGGTTAATTAGATCTTAAACACTAGTTTTGTTGTTTAAATAAGAATAACTACTAGAACTTGAATATAATGTCTTAAGAAACAATTAGAAAACATGTTATTACAACTAAATATGAAGAACAAGTCACATATGACTTGTTTATGGCCACAAATTAAGTGGTTGTGCTAGTAGGATATTTACTAACAAAAGACAATGTGTATGTGTATATTTAGAATCAGTCAAACCCTCAAGCTGAGAAGAACCAACTGTGTACTGAATGCCGAACTTGGAAGTGCCTTGAAGATACTTAAGAATGCGCTTAGCTTCCTTCCAATGACTCTCATGAGGATCCTGAGAGAACCGAGATACAAGACCAACTGCAAAGGAGATGTTGGTGAAAGTCAAAATTCGACCGTGCGTTTTCGCTAGACATGGGTATAAAGAGCAGGAAAATAACTCAGAATGTCACGAATGTTGGTGTGCGCACTTGTCTACCAACGGGACATCCAAATATATGCTCAATTTTCAATTCCACAAAGTAGGTCAAAGTCGAAACTCGACCGTGCGTTTTCGCTAGACTTGGGGTTAAAGTGGGAGAAAATAGCTCGGAACGTCACGAAAGTTGGTGTGGATTCTTGTCTACCAATGGGACATCCAAAACTATTCTCAAATTTCAATTCCGAGAAGTTGGTCAAAGTTTAAACTTGGCCGTGCGTTTTCGCTAGACTTGGGCTTAAACGGTGGGAAAATAGCTCGGAACGTCACTAAAGTTGGCGTGCGCACTTGTTTACCAACGGGACATCCAGATCCATGCTCAATTTTCAATTACGAGAAGTTGGTGAAAGTCGAAATTCGACCGTGCGTTTTCGCTAGACATGGGTATAAAGACTGGTAAAATAGCTCGTAACGTCACGAATGTTGGCGTGCGCACTTGTCTACCAACTGGACATCCAAATATATGCTCAATTTTCAATTCCGCAAAGTAGGTCAAAGTCGAAACTCGATCGTGCGTTTTCACTAGACTTGGGCTTAAAGTGGGACAAAATAGTTCTGAACGTCACGAAAGCCGGCATGGACGCTTGTCTACCAATGGGACATCCAATTCTATCCTCAAATTTAAATTCCGAGAAGTTGGTCAAAGTTGAAACTTGGTCGTTCGTCTTCACAAGACTTGTGATTAAAGTTGGGAAAATAGCTCGGAACGTCACGAAAGTTGGTGTGCGCACTTGATTACCAACGGGACATCCAAATCTATGCTTGATTTTCAATTCTGAGAAGTTTGTGAAAGACGAAATTCGACCGTGCATTTTCGCTAGACATGGGTATAAAGAGTGGGAAAATAGCTTGGAACGTCACAAACGTTGGCGTGCGCACTTGTCTACCAATGGGAAATCCAAATCTATTCTCAAATTTGAATTCCGAGAAGTTGGTCAAAGTTGAAAATCGATCGTGCGTTTTCACTAGACTTGGGCTCAAAGGGTGTGAAAATAGCTCGGAACGTCATGAAATTTGGCGTGCGCACTTGTCTACCAACGGGACATCCAAATCTATTCTCAATTTTCAATTCCGAGAAGTAGGTCAAAGCCGAAACGCGACCGTGCATTTTCTCTATAGTTGGGCTTAAAGGGGGAGAAAATAGCTCGTAACGTCACAACAGTTGGTGTGGACGCTTGTTTACCAATGAGACATTCAAAACTATTCTCAAATTTCAATTCCGAGAAGTTGGTCAAAGTTGAAATTCGACCGTGCATTTTCGCTAGACTTGGGCTTAAAGGGTGGAAAAATAGCTCGGAACGTCACGAAAGTTGGCATGCGCACTTGTCTACCAACGGGACATCCAAATCTATTCTCAAATTTCAATTCCCAGAAGTTTGTCAAAGTCAAAACGCGACCATGCGTTTTCGCTGGACTTGAGCTTAAAGGGTGTGAAATTAGCTTGTAACGTCATGAAAGTTGTTGTGCACGCATGACTACAAACCGGACATCCAAATATATTCTCAATTTTCAATTCCGAGAAGTAGGTCAAAGCCGAAACGCGACCGTGCGTTTTCTATAGAGTTGGGCTTAAACGGGGAGATAATAGCTCGGAACGTCACGAAAGTTGGTGTGGACGCTTGTCTACCAATGGTACATCCCAAACTATTTTCAAATTTCAATTCCCAGAAGTTGGTCAAAGTTGAAATTCGACTGTGCGTTTTCGCTAGAATTGGGCTTAAAAGGTGAGAAAATAGCTCGGAACGTCACGAAAATTAGCGTGGGACATTCAAATCTATGCTCAATTTTCAATTCCGAGAAGTTGGTCAAAGTCGAAACTCAACCGTGTGTTTTCGTTAGACTTGGGCTTAAAGGGGGAGAACATAGCTCGGAACGTCACGAAAGTTGTCGTGCGCACTTGTCTACCAACGGGACATCCAAATATATGCTCAATTTTTGATTCCACAAAGTAGGTCAAAGTCGAAACTCGACAGTGCGTTTTCGCTAGACTTGGGCTTAAAGTGGGAGAAAATAGCTCTGAACGTCACGAAAGTTGGCATGGACGCTTGTCTACCAATGGGACATCCAAACCTATTGTCAAATTTCAATTCCCAGATGTTGGTCAAAGTTGAAACTCGACCGTGCGTTTTCGTTAGAATTGCGCTTAAAGTGAGAGAAAATAGCTCAAAACGTCACGAAAGGTTGCATGTGCACTTTTCTACCAACGGGACATCCAAAACTATTCTCAAATTTCAATTCTGAGAAGTTGGTCAAAGTCGAAACTCCACCGTGCGTTTTCGCTAGACTTGGGCTTAAAGTGGGAGAAAATAGCTCGGAACGTCACGCAAGTTGGTGTGCACGCTTCTCTACCAATGGGACATCCAAATCTATTGTCAAATTTCAATTCCCAGGTGTTGGTCAAAGTCAAAACGCCACCATGCGTTTTCGCTAGACTCGGGATTTAAGCGTGTGAAATTAGCTCGTAACGTCATGAAAGTTGTTGTGCATGCATGTCTACAAATGGGACATCCAAATCTATTCTCAATTTTCAATTTTGAGAAGTAGGTCAAACCGAAACGCGACTATGCGTTTTCTCTAGAATTGGGCTTAAGGGGGGAGAAAATAGCTCGGAACGTCGCGAAAGTTGGTGTGGATGCTTGTCTACCAATGGGACATCCAAATCTATTCACAAATTTCAATTCTGAAAAGTTGGTCAAAGTTGAAACTCGACCGTGCGTGTTCGCTAGACTTGGGCTTAAAGGGTGGGAAAATAGCTCGAAACGTAACGAAAGTTGGCGTGCGCACTTGTCTACCAATGGCACATCCAAATCTATTCTCAAATTTCAATTCCGAGAAGTTGGTCAAAGTCAAAACGCCACCATGCGTTTTCGCTAGATTTGAGCTTAAAGGGTGTGAAATTAGCTCGTAATGTCACAAAAGTTGTTGTGCGCGAATGTCTACAAATGGGACATCTAAATCTATGCTCAATTTTCAATTCTGAGAAGTTGGTGAAAGTCGAAACTCGACCGTACGTTTTCGCTAGAGTTGGGCTTAAAGGGGGAGAAAATAGCTCGGAACGTCACGAAAGTTGGCATGGATGCTTGTCTACCAATGGGACATCCAAATCTATTCTCAAATTTAAATTCCGAGAATTTGGTCAAAGTTGAAAATCGACCATGCGTTTTCACTAGACTTGGGCTCAAAGGGTGAGAAAATAGCTCGGAACGTCATGAAAGTTGGCGTGCGCACTTGTCTACCAACGGGACATCCAAATATATGCTCAGTTCTCAATTCGGAGAAGTTGGTCAAAGTTGAAACTTGACCGTGCGTTTTCGCTAGACTTGCGCTTAAAGTGAGAGAAAATAGCTCGAAACGTCACGAAAGTTGGCAGGCGCACTTGTTTACCAATGGTACATCCAAAACTATTTTCAAATTTGAATTCCGAGAAGTTGGTCAAAGTTGAAACTCGACTATGCGTTGTCGTAGACTTGGGCTTAAAGGGTGGAAAGTAGCTCGGAACGTCACGTAAGTTGGCGTGTGCACTTGTCTACCAACAGGACATCAAAATCTATGCTCAATTTTCAATTCCCAGATGTTGGTCAAAGTCAAAGTCAAATGGGACATCTAAATCTATGCTCAAATTTCAATTCCGGGAAGTTGGTCAAAGTTGAAATTTGGCCGTGCGTATTCGCTAGACTTGGGCTTAAAGGGTGGGAAAATAGCTCGGAATGTCACGAAAGTTGGTGTGCGCACTTGTTTACCAACGGGACAACCAGATCTATGCTCAATTTTCAATTCCGAGAAGTTGGTGAAAGTCGAAATTCGACCGTGCATTTTAACTAGACATGGGTAGCGCGACCGTGCGTTTTCTGTAGAGTTGGACGCTTGTCTACCAATGGGACATCCAATTCTATCCTCAAATTTAAATTCTGAGAAGTTGTTCAGAGTTGAAACTTGACCATGCATTGTCGCTAGACTTGGGCTTAAAGGGTGGAAAGTAACTCGGAACGTCACGAAAGTTGGCGTGTGCACTTGTCTACCAACAGGACATCAAAATCTATTCTCAATTTTCAATTCTGAGAAGTTGGTCAAAGTTGAAACTCGACCATGCGTTTTCGCTAGACTTGCGCTTAAAGTGAGAGAAAATAGCTCAAAACGTCACGAAAGTTGGCATACGCACTTGTCTACCAATGGGACATCCAAATCTATTGTCAAATTTCAATTCCCAGATGTTGGTCAAAGTCAAAACACCACCATGCTTTTTCGCTAGACTCAGGATTTAAGGGTGTGAAATTAGCTCGTAACATCATGAAAGTTGTTGTGCGTGCATGTCTACAAATGGGACATCCAAATCTATTCTCAATTTTCAATTCTGAGAAGTAGCTCAAAACTGAAACGCGACTATGCGTTCTCTCTAGAGTTGGGCTTAAAGGGGGAGAAAATAGCTCGGAACGTTGCGAAAGTTGTTATGCGTGAATGTCTACAAATGGGACATCTAAATCTATGCTCAATTTTCAATTCTGAGAAGTTGGTGAAAGTCGAAACTCAACCGTACGTTTTCGCTAGAGTTGGGCTTAAAGTGGGAGAAAATAGCTCTAAACGTCACGAAAGTTGGCATGGACGCTTGTCTACCAATGGGACATCCAATTCTATCCTCAAATTTAAATTCGAAGAAGTTGGTCAAAGTTGAAACTTGGCCGTTCGTCTTCGCTAGAGTTGGGCTTAAAGGGGGAGAAAATAGCTCGGAATGTCGCGAAAGTTGGTGTGGACGCTTGTCTGCCAATGGGACATCCAAATCTATTCTCAAATTTCAATTCCCTGAAGTTGGTCAAACTTGAAACTCGACCGTGCATGTTCGCTAGACTTGGGGTTAAAGGGTGGGAAAATAGCTCGACACGTCATGAAAGTTGGCGTGCGCACTTGTCTACCAACGGCACATCCAAATCTATTCTCAAATTTCAATTCTGAGAAGTTGGTCAAAGTCGAAACGCCACCATGCGTTTTCGCTAGACTTGAGCTTAAAGGGTGTGAAATTAGCTCGTAATGTCACGAAACTTGTTGTGCGCGAATGTCTACAAATGGGACATCTAAATCTATGCTCAAATTTCAATTCCGGGAAGTTGGTCAAAGTTGAAACTTGGCCTTGCGTTTTCGCTAGACTTGGGCTTAAAGGGTGGGAAAATAGCTCGAAACGTCACGAAAGTTGGCGTGCGCACTTGCTTACCAACGAGACATCCAGATCTATGCTCAATTTTCAATTCCGAGAAGTTGGTGAAAGTCAAAATTCGACCGTGCATTTTCGCTAGACATGGGTATAAAGAGTGGGAAAATAGCTCGGAACATCACGAATGTTGGCGTGCGCACTTGTCTACCAACGGGACATCCAAATATATGCTCAATTTTCAATTCCGCAAAGTAGGTCAAAGTTGAAACTCGGCCGTGCGTTTTAGCTAGACTTGGACTTAAAGTGGGAGAAAATAGCTCTGAACATCACGAAAGTTGGCATGGACGCTTGTCTACCAATGGGACATCCAATTCTATCCTCAAATTTGAATTTCGAGAAGTTGGTGAAAGTCGAAATTCGACCGTGTGTTTTCGCTAGACATGGGTATAAAGAGTGGGAAAATAGCTCGAAACGTCACGAATGTTGGCGTGCGAACTTGTCTACCAACGGGACATCCAAATATATGCTCAATTTTCAATTCCGCAAAGCAGGTCAAAGTCGAAACTCGACCGTGCGTTTTCGCTAGACTTGGGCTTAAAGTGGGAGAAAATAGCTCTGAATGTCACGAAAGTTGGCATGGACGCTTGTCTACCAATGGGACATCCAATTCTATCCTCAAATTTAAATTCCAAGAAGTTGGTCAAAGTTGAAACTTGGCCGTTCGTCTTCGCTAGAGTTGGGCTTAAAGGGGGAGAAAATAGCTTGGAACGTCGCGAAAGTTGGTGTGGACGCTTGTCTACCAATGGGACATCCAAATCTATTCTCAAATTTCAATTCCGAGAAGTTGGTGAAAGTTGAAACTCGACCGTGCGTGTTCGCTATACTTGGGCTTAAAGGGTGGGAAAATAGCTCGAAACGTAACGAAAGTTGGCGTGCGCACTTGTCTACCAACGGCACATGCAAATCTATTGTCAAATTTCAATTCCGAGAAGTTGGTCAAAGTCGAAACGCCACCATGTGTTTTCGCTAGATTTGAGCTTAAAGGGTGTGAAATTAGCTCGTAATGTCACAAAATTTGTTGTGCGCGAATGTCTACAAATGGGACATCTAAATCTCTGCTCAATTTTCAATTCTGAGAAGTTGGTGAAAGTCGAAACTCGACCGTACGTTTTCGCTAGAGTTGGGCTTAAAGGGGGATAAAATAGCTCGGAACGTCACGAAAGTTGGCATGGATGCTTGTCTACCAATGGGACATCCAAATCTATTCTCAAATTTAAATTCCAAGAATTTGGTCAAAGTTGAAAATCGACCATGCGTTTTCACTAGACTTGGGCTCAAAGGGTGAGAAAATAGCTCGGAACGTCACGAAAGTTGGCGTGCGCACTTGTCTACCAACGGGACTTCCAAATATATGCTCAGTTTTCAATTCGGAGAAGTTGGTCAAAGTTGAAACTCGACCGTGTGTTTTCGCTAAACTTGCGCTTAAAGTGAGAGAAAATAGCTCGAAACGTCACGAAAGTTGGCATGCGCACTTGTCTACCAATGGTACATCCAAAACTATTTTCAAATTTGAATTCCGAGAAGTTGGTCAAAGTTGAAACTCGACCGTGCGTTGTCGTAGACTTGGGCTTAAAGGGTGGAAAGTAGCTCGGAACGTCACGAAAGTTGGCATGTGCACTTGTCTACCAACAGGACATCAAAATCTATCCTCAATTTTCAATTCCCAGATGTTGGTCAAAGTCAAAACGCCACCATGCGTTTTCGCTAGACTCGGGATTTAAGGGTGTGAAATTAGCTCGTAACGTCATGAAAGTTGTTGTGCGCGCATGTCTACAAATGGGACATCCAAATCTATTCTCAATTTTCAATTCTGAGAAGTAGGTCAAAACCGAAACGTGACTATGCGTTCTCTCTAGAGTTGGGATTAAAGGGGGAGAAAATAGCTCAGAACGTCGAGAAAGTTGATGTGGACGCTTGTCTACCAATGGGACATCCAAATCTATTCTCAAATTTCAATTCCGAGAAGTTGGTCAAAGTTGAAACTTGACCGTGTGTTTTCGCTAGAGTTGGGATTAAAGGGGGAGAAAATAGCTCGGAACGTCGTGAAAGTTGGTGTGGACGCTTGTCTGCCAATGGGACATCCAAATCTATTCTCAAATTTCAATTCCCTGAAGTTGGTCAAACTTGAAACTCGACCGTGCATGTTCGCTAGACTTGGGCTTAAAGGGTGGGAAAATAGCTCGACACGTCACGAATGTTTACCAACGGGACATCAAGATCTATGCTCAATTTTCAATTCCGAGAAGTTGGTGAAAGTCAAAATTCGACCGTGCATTTTCGCTAGACATGGGTATAAAGAGTGGGAAAATAGCTCGGAACGTCACGAATGTTGGCGTGCGCACTTGTCTACCAACGGGACATCCAAATATATGCTCAATTTTCAATTCTGCAAAGTAGGTCAAAGTCGAAACTCGGCCGTGCGTTTTCGCTAGACTTGGACTTAAAGTGGGAGAAAATAGCTCTGAACATCACGAAAGTTGGCATGGACGCTTGTCTACCAATGGGACATCCAATTCTATCCTCAAATTTGAATTTCGAGAAGTTGGTGAAAGTCAAAATTCGACCGTGTGTTTTCGCTAGACATGGGTATAAAGAGTGGGAAAATAGCTCGAAACGTCACGAGTGTTGGCGTTCGCACTTGTCTACCAACGGGACATCCAAATATATGCTCAATTTTCAATTCCGCAAAGCAGGTCAAAGTCGAAACTCGACCGTGCGTTTCCGCTAGACTTGGGCTTAAAGTGGGAGAAAATAGCTCTGAACGTCACGAAAGTAGGCATGGACGCTTGTCTACCAATGGGACATCCAATTCTATCCTCAAATTTAAATTCTGAGAAGTTGGTCAAAGTTGAAACTTGGCCGTTCATCTTCGCTATACTTGGGATTAAAGGGCGGGAAAATAGCTCGGAACGTCACGAAAGTTGGCGTGCACACTTGTTTACCAACGGGACATCCAGATCTATCCTTAATTTTCAATTCCGAGAAGTTGATGAAAGTCGAAATTCGACCGTGCGTTTTCACTAGACATTGGTATAAAGAGTGGGAAAATAGCTCGGAATTTCACGAATGTTGGCGTGCGCACTTGTCTACAAACGGGACATCCAAATATATGCTCAATTTTTATTTCCGCAAAGTAGATCAAAGTTGAAATTCAACCGTACGTTTTCACTAGACTTGGGCTTAAAGTGGGTGAAAATAGCTCTGAAAGTGGGACATCCAAATCTATTCTCAAATTTAAATTCCGAGAAGTTGGTCAAAGTCGAAACGCCATCGTGTGTTTTCACTAGACTTGAGTTTAAAGGGTGTGAAATTAGCTCGTAACGTCATGAAAGTTGTTGTGTGTGCATGTCTACAAATGGGACAACAAAATCTATTCTCAATTTTCAATTCCGAGAAGTAGGTCAAAGCCGAAACGCGACCATGCATTTTCTCTAGAGTTGGGCTTAAAGGGGGAGGAAATAGCTCGGAACGTCACAAACGTTGGTGTGGACGCTTGTTTACCAATGAGACATTCAAAACTATTCTCAAATTTCAATTCCGAGAAGTTGGTCAAAGTTGAAATTTGACCATGCGTTTTCGCTAGACTTGGGCTTAAAGGGTGGAAAAATAGCTCGGAACGTCACAAAAGTTGGCATGCGCACTTGTCTACCAACGGGACATCCAAATCTATTCTCAAATTTCAATTCCCAGAAGTTTGTCAAAGTCGAAATGCGACCATGCGTTTTCGCTGGACTTGAGCTTAAAGGGTGTGAAATTAGCTTGTAACGTCATGAAAGTTATTGTGCGCGCATGTGTACAAACGGGACATCCAAATCTATTCTCAATTTTCAATTCCGAGAAGTAGGTCAAAGCCAAAACGCGATCGTACGTTTTCTGTAGAGTTCGGCTTAAACGGGGAGAAAATAGCTCGGAACGTCACGAAAGTTGGTGTGGACGCTTGTCTACCAATGGTACATCCAAAACTATTTTCAAATTTCAATTCCGAGAAGTTGGTCAAAGTTGAAACTCGGCCGTGCGTTTGCGCTATACTTGGGCTTAAAGGGGGAGAAAAAAGCTCAACACGTCACAAAAGTTGGCAGGGACGCTTGTCTACCAATGTGACATCCAAATCTATTCTCAAATTTAAATTCCAAGAAGTTGGTCAAAGATGAAAATAGACCGTGTGTTTTCGCTAGACTTGGGCTTAAAAGGTGAGAAAATAGCTCGGAACGTCACGAAAGTTAGCGTGCGTACTCGTCTACCAATGGGACATCCAAACCTATGCTCAATTTTCAATTCCGAGAAGTTGGTCAAAGTCGAAACTCGACCGTGCGTTTTCGGTAGACTTGGGCTTAAAGGGCGAGAAAATAGCTTGGAACGTCACGAAAGTTGGCGTGCGCACTTGTCTAACAACGGGACATCCAAATATATGCTCAATTTTCGATTCCGCAAAGGAGGTCAAAGCCGAAACTCGACCGTGTGTTTTCGCTAGACTTGGTCTTAAATTGGGAGAAAATAGCTCTGAACGTCACGAAAGTTGGCATGGACGCTCGTCTACCAATGGGACATCCAAAACTATTCTCAAATTTCAATTCCGAGAAGTTGGTCAAAGTTGAAATTTGACCGTGCGTTTTCGCTAGACTTGGGCTTAAAGGGTGGAAAAATAGCTCGGAACGTCACGAAAGTTGGCATGCGCACTTGTCTACCAACGGGACATCCAAATCTATTCTCAAATTTCAATTCCCAGAAGTTTGTCAAAGTCGAAATGCAACCATGCTTTTTCGCTGGACTTGAGCTTAAAGGGTGTGAAATTAGCTCGTAACGTCACGAAAGTCATAATTATTTTTACTACTTTATATTGCTTTTATTTTCTATTAACACTATATATAAAAGTTAAAGTTTAAATTTTATTGTTTAAATATTACAAATTTATCAAATATCTTAATAACTATAGTTTAATAATTTTAACTATTTTATAATATTTTTATTTTATAAATAGAAATTAGGGTTTTATTATTAATTAAAAGATTTTGATCTTAATTATAGTATTAAAATTTAATTCTTACACATTAGTAGATTTTTTTTTTTAATTTATTGTTTAATTTTTAGTATATAATTTTTTAATTTATTGTTTAATTTATTGTTTAATTTTTATTGCTAATAATAAATTTATGATTTAAATTTTACTTTAATTTTTTAATTTTGAAATATTATAATTTTTAAAATATTAAAATATTTTTTAATATTTTATTAATTTATTTTATAATTTTATAATAATTATATTTTAATAAAAAATTTAAATAAATATTCTTACAAATGTATTAAAATATAATTATATATTTGAGAGCTTTTCTTGGCTTTGAGATTTTAAGATTTCTACTGACAAGACCAACCACGTGAAGGTGAAAGCTCATATGGCCTCAAAAACTGTGCTTTGATGTTGTTGTTACAACAAAGCGATAATCTATGCTTTGTTGTTGTTATATCAACAAAGCGGGTTGTTTAAAATTTTTAAATATTTTATTTATGTATTTTTATTAAGTTGATTTTATTATGATTATAATGTTATTTGATTTATTAAAAGTTAAAAAATAATAAAATATATTTGATTTTTCCATAAATTTTGATATAAAAAACAAATAACAAATGAAAGAAATAAAAATAAAAAAATAAAAAAACAATATTAAAAAAATAAAACATTTAAAAAAAATAAAAGTAAAATAAAATGTGAATTTATATAGTATATATTTATTATTATAATACAAATAAGCATAACTATAAGTTATTTATGATTTACACAATAAGAAATTTACATACATAAAAATAAATATAAACATACAAATCTATATGAACAATTATCAATTTACATAAAGATTTATATATCCAAAACATAAAGATTTATATTTACAAAGATCTACAAACACAAATACATAGTTGCATACAAAAATCATCTACAAAAATTCACAAATACAAATCATAGAGTTGCATACAAAAAAATATTATTTCATCTAGCAAACATAAAAATTATTTCATCTAATAAACATAGAGTTGCATACAAAAAACATTATTTAATCTAACAAACATAGAAATCATCTCGTCTAACAAACACATAGAAATGCATTAAAAAATCATTAATTCATATAGCAAACATAAAAAGCATACCATTTGACAAACACATAATTGCATGCAAAATACATGTGTAAAGATCTCAAACACAAACATAGAGTTGCATACAAAAATTATTATTTCCTCTAACAAACGCAAAAATGATCTCATATGATAAACACATAGAATTGCATACACAATACATGTATAAAAATCTCAAACACAAACACAGAGTTGCATACAAAAAACATTATTTCTTCTAACAAACACGTAGAGTTGCTTCCAAAAAAGATTATTTAATCTAACAAACACATAGAATTGTTTTTAAAAAAAAAGTATTTCATCTAACAAACATAAAATCATCTCATCTGAAAAACACATACAATTGCATACAAAATACATGCAGAAAGATCTCAAACACAAACACATAGAGCTGCATACAAAAACATTATTTCATCTAACAAACATAAAAATCCTTTCATATAACAAAGACACGGGAACATTATTTCATCTAACAAACATGAACATCATCTCATCTAGGAAACATGAACATCATCTCATCCACTAATACATAGAGTTGCATACACAATATATGTAAAAAGATTTCAAACACAAACACATAGAGTTGCATACAAAATATATGTACAAATATTTCAAACACATCAAAAAATTACACTAAAATCAACAAAAAAATACATCCAAAAAATACACTAAAATACAAGAAATATAAATAATATAAATGCTATAAAAATAAATATAAATAATAACAATGTAACATAACTACTATCTAAATAAAATTGAAAAAATGTAAAATAGAAATAAATAAAATAAAAAAGTGAAAAAGTATATATTCAAGCAAAATAAATAAAAAAATGAAAAAAACAAAAGTAAAAATTAAAAAAAAATATTAAAGAAAAATAAATATAAAAATGATTAGAATTTCAAATATATGTAATAAAGTTTATTTATGTGTTAGATAAATTTTGAAATTAGTTTGTGTAAAAACATCAAGTGCAAAATTAAGTTTATTTATGTTGGAGAAATTATCAGATTAGTTTATGCAAAATGAAGTTTATTTATGTTGGATAAATTATCAAATTAGTTTATGTAAAGACCATTAGTAGAAAATGAATACAAAATTATCAGATTAGTTTATGCAAAATGAAGTTTATTTATGTTGGAGAAATTATCAGATTAGTTTATGCAAAATGAAGTTTATTTATGTTGGAGAAATTATCAAATTAGTTTATGTAAAGACCATTAGTAGAAAATGAATACGAAAAAAACATACCACATCATAACACTCTAAGAGACTACTCTAAAGATGATGGGCCCCCCAACATCTAGAGCATTTGGATGGGTTTAATCCCATCCCCAAAAAATATAATTATATATATTAAAAATAATATGTTTGTAAGTCTCTGTCTTTACAAAACTCTCAAAAATAATAAACTATAAAGGTCTTGTTGTAAATAACATTGAATCAATGTTCAAAGGATGCTTGAAAATAACATTGAATCAATGTTCAAAGGTGCTTGATAACTGAAAAGATAACTCACATTTAAACAATTCCACAAGTTTAAAATGCATGAGTTCTCAAACACATGGGTTACAGGTTTGTTCAGTCCACAAATTTCCTGTCATATGGCCTGATCAAAGGGGTGCATGAATGGGCAAATAGACAATTGACTCATACAATATTCCACGTATACCTAAATATAACGAACAACAACCCAGTTCCATTGCCCACCTCGTTGAACGAATGGATCAAACCATTGTGTAGGAAAAGTGGAGCTGCTCGAGGCTGTGAGGACAGCTAGAAACTATACACCCCAAGATCAGATTACTGCTCGGTATTAGGTATATCAGATCAGATTACTTAAACCCCAAAAGCATCGGATCAGATTCATGAGATCAAATCGGAAGCATAGGGTGGCACAGATCTCGTGCTATGCGCCCTTTCCTATGGACTGCTCGGTATTAGGTATATCAGTTTACATGGCAAAGGGCGCTGGAACTTTCTCACCAAAGCAGCGGGTATGTATGAGTAAAATCTCTGATTAGGTTTATGGATTATTGAATTTCGATATAATATTACCTTCTACAGGGGAAATTTTTGAGTTTTTTGGTCATTGTTGATTCAGACAACAATTTAATCATGTCATGGGCGATTAGATAGGAATTAATTCACCAGCAAGTCTGTATATTTTCCCAGCAGAAACTTGAAATTTATGTATTGTGCAGGCCTCAAGAGAACTGGTAAGAGCTGCAGGCTAAGGTGGAATAGTTTTGTCCGGCTTGATCTCAAACGCAACAAGATCACTTCCGAAGAACGTTTGATTATAGAACTCCATAGCCGATGGGGAAACAGGTTTGGTATATAAACTTATAAAAAGGAACATATACAGTTGATTGTGATATTCAATAAATTGATGCAATTTCAAATGGGCAGAGAGTTTATCAGGAAGGGCGGCCAAGGAAATCAAGAATTGATGGAGAACTCGTATTAAGAGAGTTTATCAGGAAGGACGGACAAGGAAATGAAGAATTGATGGAGAACTCGTATTAAGAGAGTTTATCAGGAAGGACGGACAAGGAAATCAAGAATTGATGGAGAACTCGTATTAAGAGAAAATTTAATCTACAGGCTGAGGGTCGCAGCAGTGAGGCATGGATGCAGACAACCAAATAGATTTTGAATACTCAAAGGGCTCTTACTGTCTCGTGACTAAATCTCAATTACTGTTTGACCAAGATCGTGTAGAACCTTCGAATAGCTTCCCAAGGAAAAGTACTGAGGAGATAGAGGTTCAGACAAACAAAACCCCAAATTCGCAAACCTTCGAATAGCTTCCCAAGGCAAAGTACTGAGGAGATAGAGGTTCAGACAAACAAAACCCCAAATCTGGAAAACAATATCTAGGCACAAGCGATTTCCCACACAGGTAATGCTAGTTATATTCCTACAATTTCTATTTCTATTCAAAAAGATACAGAGAGAGAGACATACCTGTGATGATGGACCTGGCCCTCGGCTATTACAACTCCGCAACATCCTTAATTCCTGCTTCAAAATTCAAAAAAGAAAACCTCCTTAATTCCTGCTTCAAAATTCAAAAAAGAAAACCTCCTTAATTCCTGCTTTGAAATTCAAAAAAGATAACCTCCGCTATTACACCTCCACAGCATCCTTAATTCCTGAATTCAACCTACAATTTCTATTCCTATTCTAAGAAAACCATGAATGTATCGTGAATTCAACCTACAATTTCTATTCCTATTCTAAGAAAACCATGAATATAAAAAGATACAGAGAAAGACATACCTGTGATGATGGACTTGGCCCTCCGCTATTACAGCTCCATAGCATCCCTAATTCTTGCTTCGAAATTCAAATTCAAATTAAAAAAGATACCATCCTTTGTCACAAGCTGCAACAACACACAACCACAACAAAGAAACAGACAGACAAATACACTGACAGACAAACCACAGAGACAAACAGAAAACAGAGGAAGCGCTTCCATACAATACAAAGACTCTAAAAACGCAGCGTGCAAATGACAAAAAAAGTACACAAACTAAGCAATTACAAACTCGGACATATATATATGCTGCCGTCCGTCCTCCACCGTCACAGGAGCGGATCCGAAAAATAATAGAATTCCAAAAATTGTTGCTATACCGCGCCGATTTTCAACAAAAAAAATCGAGGTGCGTTTGTCAAGAAATCCGTTATAAGCTTTTCAAAATATTCAATTCCACTTTGTTTTTTTTTTTTTTTTTTAATTTGAATATTATTTTTTTTTCTTGTTTTTAATCTTTAATTTTTTTAATTTCTCCTTTTTACACTTCTTTAAATTTTTTTAATAATTTATTGACTTGCATAATTTGAATGCTATAGGTTTTATTAAGTGCTGAATTTATCTAGATGTTTAGAAAAATAATTTAATCAACTAAATTTTTAAATTCCATATAACCGGATTCCAACTAAGTTTTGGCCAAAAACAAAATCGTAGAGATTTTTTGAAATACCTTCCTGAACAAACATTATGCACTTTTCTTTAATTAATTTGTGTTTCAATCAGGTGAGGGATTGGAAGAGTGTGCCCTGATTTCTTCAGCCGAGGGATATGAATCTGGCTGTTCCATGACTGTCAAGGAAATGTCTGCTACTGCTGTCAAGGATATGAATCTGTCTGTGTCGAAGATTTATTATGCTGCCACAAAGCAACTCTACAAATATAACTGAAGATCTTCCATAAACAATGTCAAAAGATAAACTGCTGCAAGAATATGTCTGCGCAATATCTTTTCAATCTGCAGACTCAAAGAATATGTCCTCTGCTTCACTAGTTATGCTACCATGTGTGTGCTGCTTTCCTTGTGTTTGACTGTGACAACAGAAGCTCGAACGCTTGCCGCTTATTCTTCCTCTCTTATTGATGATGATCTTTACTTTCCACCACCAACAGGTATGATTGTATTCCAACTCGCAAAATCAAATTAGTTTTTTCAAGCCATCTCACAATATCATTCTAATAAATCTCCCATAATGCTTTTTTATATGAATTATTTAGTTGCAGAAAAGAGATCAAGCGAGAGAACTCTAAGAACCTCTAGGCGTCCACCACTTGTGCCGAGATCTCCCGTGGGAAGCAGTCATAAGCCTTATGTCAGGCCCAAGTATTCGCCGCCTCCGCCGATAGAATATTTGCAGGGTGGGTGTTTTTATTTTGCGTATAGCTTGGATACATGTAATAAGAAGCAAAGAAGAGCTATTCCTATATTATGATGTTAAGTACAAAGCTATGCCATGATTCATATTAACAGCTCTGTTGAAGATTCCTATTTGTGTTTTGGTTTAGGGATTCTTATTTGTGATTTGATCTTTCAATAAAAAATGCCATATACAGTTCGTACAAGAGCTTTCAAGCCGGAGCTGTTGTCTTTGATAAAGGTTTTGAACTAGGGATTACAAATTTTTAAGTCTTTTTTTTCAATGAATTATTTATTGTATTAATAAGAGTTACCTTTTATTATAAATTATCAATTAATTATATAAAAACTAAGGTATATTAAATTTTATACATTGCTATCAATCATTTTTCTTAATTAATGTACAATAATAATTTGTTCTATATAGAAGGATATTTAAAATTTATGATACATTGTCAAGATTCACATATATGTATTCTATTTAGAAATGAGCATCTTTTAAAAAGAATGTATAAAGGGTATTCTGCAATGTTTAATGGGCATCTTTTAAAAATATGTAAAAGGGGTATTTTGCAATGTTTGGTGGTTAAGAGATTTTTATTTTTTACAAAAAGAGAATGGAAGTTCTAGCAACAAGCATAATTACATCACAATCAATCAATCATTATATGAGGCACCACTTGTAAGATATAAAATATATATTTGTAATTGAATAATATAAATGAAATTTGGGTCAAAGTTTGTGTTCCTTAAAAGATATTCCACTTTGGATTCACTTATTTTTTTTAACAAGATATATATATGGGCCAAGAAACATAGTCACAAGTTCCATGGTCAAAGTTGATTGTAAAAGATGGGCTCTCTTTCATGGATATTGATGCTATGAAATTAATTTGATAACTATTCACCTACTAGTTATTTATGTCTAGCTACATGTTATCACCCAACTTCTTCCAATTATCTAATATCAACTACCCAAATTATTCATGCATCCATGCTACAAGTTATTTTTTATATTTCTTTTTTATTATAATTGTTAGCTCCCATTTATCCATGCCTAGCTATATGTTATCGCCCACATTAGAGTTATCCATGCATCACCTACCACTTTTTTTTTTATATTTCTCTTTTTATTATTGTTTATTTGGAATTTTGAACAACATCCTAAAATCAATTTGGATAGTACACTTGCGGCATAGATGGTAGTCCATGCCCAAATTCTAAGATATGAATTCCTATTTACCTATAAACACCTATCATGTTAATTAGATCTTAAACACTAATTTTGTTGTTTAAATAAGAATAACTACTAGAACTTGAATATAATGTCTTAAGAAACAATTAGAAAACACGTTATTACAACTAAATATGAAGAACAAGTCACATATAACTTGTTTATGGCCACAAATTAAGTGGTTGTGCTAGTAGGATATTTACTAACAAAAGACAATGTGTATGTGTATATTTAGAATCAGTGAAACCCTCAAGCTGAGAAGAACCAGCTGTGTACTGAATGCCGAACTTGGAAGTGCCTTGAAGATACTTAAGAATGCGCTTAGCTGCCTTCCAATGACTCTCATGAGGATCCTGAGAGAACCGAGATACAAGACCAACTGCAAAGGAGATGTTGGTGAAAGTCGAAATTCGACCATGCTTTTTCGCTAGACACGGGTATAAAGAGCAGGAAAATAACTCAGAATGTCACGAATGTTGGTGTGCGCACTTGTCTACCAACGGGACATCCAAATATATGCTCAATTTTCAATTCCACAAAGTAGGTCAAAGTCGAAACTCGACCGTGCGTTTTCGCTAGACTTGGGGTTAAAGTGGGAGAAAATAGCTCGGAACGTCACGAAAGTTTGTGAGGATTCTTGTCTACCAATGGGAAATCCAAAACTATTCTCAAATTTCAATTACGGGAAGTTGGTCAAAGTTTAAACTTGGCCGTGCATTTTCGCTAGACTTGGGCTTAAACGGTGGGAAAATAGCTCGGAACGTCACGAAAGTTGGCGTGCGCACTTGTTTACCAACGGGACATCCAGATCTATGCTCAATTTTCAATTACGAGAAGTTGGTGAAAGTCAAAATTCGACCGTGCGTTTTCGCTAGACATGGGTATAAAGACTGGGAAAATAGCTCGTAACGTCACGAATGTTGGCGTGCGCACTTGTCTACCAACTGGACATCCAAATATATGCTCAATTTTCAATTCCGCAAAGTAGGTCAAAGTCGAAACTCAGTCGTGCGTTTTAACAAGACTTGGGCTTAAAGTGGGAGAAAATAGCTCTGAATGTCACGAAAGCCGGCATGGACGCTTGTCTACCAATGGGACATCCAATTCTATCCTCAAATTTAAATTCCGATAAGTTGGTCAAAGTTGAAACTTGGTCGTTCGTCTTCGCAAGACTTGTGCTTAAAGTTGCGAAAATAGCTCGGAACGTCACGAAAGTTGGCGTGCGCACTTGATTGCCAACGGGACATCCAAGTCGAAACTCGACCGTGCGTTTTCGCTAGACTTGGGCTTAAAGTGGGAGAAAATAGCTCTGAACGTCACGAAAGTTGGCATGGACGCTTGTCTACCAATGGGACATCCAAACCTATTGTCAAATTTCAATTCCCAGATGTTGGTCAAAGTTGAAACTCGACCGTGCGTTTTCGCTAGACTTGCGCTTAAAGTGAGAGAAAATAGCTCAAAACGTCACGAAAGGTTGCATGCGCACATTTCTACCAACGGGACATCCAAAACAATTCTCAAATTTCAATTCCGAGAAGTTGGTCAAAGTTGAAACTCGACCGTGCGTTTTCGCTAGACTTGGGCTTAAAAGGGGAGAAAATAGCTCGGAACGTCACGCAAGTTGGCATGCACGCTTCTCTACCAATGGGACATCCAAATCTATTGTCAAATTTCAATTCCCAGATGTTGGTCAAAGTCAAAATGCCACCATGCGTTTTCGCTAGACTCGGGATTTAAGGGTGTGAAATTAGCTCGTAATGTCACAAAAGTTGTTGTGCAAGAATGTCTACAAATGGGACATCTAAATCTATGCTCAATTTTCAATTCTGAGAAGTTGGTGAAAGTTGAAACTCGACCGTATGTTTTCGCTAGAGTTGGGCTTAAAGGGGGAGAAAATAGCTCGAAACGTCACGAAAGTTGGCATGCGCACTTGTCTACCAATGGTACATCCAAAACTATTTTCAAATTTGAATTCCGAGAAGTTGGTCAAAGTTGAAACTCGACCGTGCGTTGTCGTAGACTTGGGCTTAAAGGGTGGAAAGTAGCTCGGAACATCACGAAAGTTGGCGTGTGCACTTGTCTACCAACAGGACATCACAATCTATGTTCATATTTCAATTCCCAGATGTTGGTCAAAGTCAAAACGCCACCATGCGTTTTCGCTAGACTCGGGATTTAAGGGTGTGAAATAAGCTCGTAACGTCATGAAAGTTGTTGTGCGTGCATGTCTACAAATGGGATATCCAAATCTATTCTCAATTTTCAATTCTGAGAAGTAGGTCAAAACTGAAACGTGACTATGCGTTTTCTCTAGAGTTGGGATTAAAGGGGGAGAAAATAGCTCGGAACATCGCGAAAGTTGATGTGGACGCTTGTCTACCAATGGGACATCCAAATCTATTCTCAAATTTCAATTCCGAGAAGTTGGTCAAAGTTTAAACTCGACCGTGCGTTTTCGCTAGACTTGGGCTTAAAGTGGGAGAAAATAGCTCTGAACGTCACGAAAGTTGGCATGGACACTTCTCTACCAATGGTACATCCAAAATTAGCTTGTAACGTCATGAAAGTTGTTGTGCGCGCATGTCTACAAACGGGACATCAAAATCTATTCTCAATTTTCAATTCCAAGAAGTAGGTCAAAGCCGAAGCGCGACCGTGTGTTTTCTGTAGAGTTGGATGCTTGTCTACCAATGGGACATCCAATTCTATCCTCAAATTTAAATTCCAAGAAGTTGGTCAGAGTTGAAACTTGACCGTGCGTTGTCGCTAGACTTGGGCTCAAAGGGTGGAAATTAGCTCGGATCGTCACGAAAGTTGGCGTGTGCACTTGTCTACCAACAGGACATCAAAATCTATGCTCAATTTTCAATTCCGAGAAGTTGGTCAAAGTTGAAACTCGACCATGTGTTTTCGCTAGACTTGCACTTAAAGTGAGAGAAAATAGCTCGAAACGTCACGAAAGTTGGCATGCGCACTTGTCTACCAATGGGACATCCAAATCTATTGTCAAATTTCAATTCCCAGATGTTGGTTAAAGTCAAAACTCCACCATGTGTTTTCGCTAGACTCAGGATTTAAGGGTGTGAAATTAGCTCGTAACATCATGAAAGTTGTTGTGCGCGCATCTCTACAGATGGGACATCCAAATCTATTCTCAATTTTCAATTCTGAGAAGTAGCTCAAAACCGAAACGCGACTATGCGTTCTCTCTAGAGTTGGGCTTAAAGGGGGAGAAAATAGCTTGGAACATCGCGAAAGTTGGTGTGGACGATTGTCTACCAATGCGAAATCCAAATCTATTCTCAAATTTCAATTCCAAGAAGTTGGTCAAAGTTGAAACTCGACCGTGCGTGTTCGCTAGACTTGGGCTTAAAGGGTGGGAAAATAGCTCGAAACGTCACGAAAGTTGGCGTGCGCACTTGTCTACCAACGGCACATCCAAATCTATTCTCAAATTTCAATTCTGAGAAGTTGGTCAAAGTCGAAACGCCACCATGCATTTTCGCTAGACTTGAGCTTAAAGGGTGTGAAATTAGCTCTTAATGTCATGAAAGTTGTTGTGCGTGAATGTCTACAAATGGGACATCTAAATCTATGCTCAATTTTCAATTCTAAGAAGTTGGTGAAAGTTGAAACTCGACCATACGTTTTCGCTAGAGTTGGACTTAAAGTGGGAGAAAATAGCTCTGAATGTCACGAAAGTTGGCATGGACGCTTGTCTACCAATGGGACATCTAATTCTATCCTCAAATTTAAATTCCAAGAAGTTGGTCAAAGTTGAAACTTGGCCGTTCGTCTTCGCTAGAGTTGGGCTTAAAGGGGGAGAAAATAGCTCGGAACGTCGCGAAAGTTGGTGTGGACGCTTGTCTGCCAATGGGAAATCCAAATCTATTCTCAAATTTCAATTCCCTGAAGTTGGTCAAAGTTGAAACTCGACCGTGCATGTTCGCTAGACTTGGGCTTAAAGGGTGGGAAAATAGCTCGAAACGTCATGAAAGTTGGCGTGTGCACTTGTCTACCAACGGCACATCCAAATCTATTCTCAAATTTCAATTCTGAGAAGTTGGTCAAAGTCGAACCGCCACCATGCGTTTTCTCTAGACTTGAGCTTAAAGGGTGTGAAATTAGCTCGTAATGTCACGAAATTTGTTGTGCGCGAATGTCTACAAATGGGACATCTAAATCTATGCTCAAATTTCAATTCCGGGAAGATGGTCAAAGTTGAAACTTGGCCGTCGCGTTTTCGCTAGACTTGGGCTTAAAGGGTGGGAAAATAGCTCGGAACGTCACGAAAGTTGGCGTGCGCACTTGTCTACCAACGGGACAACCAGATCTATGCTCAATTTTCAATTCTGAGAAGTTGGTGAAAGTCAAAATTCGACCGTGCATTTTCGCTAGACATGGGTAGTGCGACCGTGCATTTTCTGTAGCGTTAGGCGCTTTTCTACCAATGGGACATCCAATTCTATCCTCAAATTTAAATTCCGAGAAGTTGGTCAGAGTTTAAACTTGACCGTGCATTGTCGCTAGACTTGGGCTTAAAGGGTGGAAAGTAGCTCGGAACGTCACGAAAGTTGGCGTGTGCACTTGTCTACCATGCATTTTCGCTAGACTTGCGCTTAAAGTGAGAGAAAATAGCTCAAAACGTCACGAACGTTGGCATGCGCACTTGTCTACCAATGGGACATCCAAATCTATTGTCAAATTTCAATTCCCAGATGTTGGTCAAAGTCAGAACGCCACCATGCGTTTTCGCTAGACTCAGGATTTAAGGGTGTGAAATTAGCTCGTAACATCATGAAAGTTGTTGTGCGCGCATGTCTACAAATGGGACATCCAAATCTATTCTCAATTTTCAATTCTGAGAAGTAGCTCAAAACTGAAACGCGACTATGCATTCTCTCTAGAGTTGGGCTTAAAGGGGGAGAAAATAGCTCGGAACGTCGCGAAAGTTGGTGTGGACGGTTGTCTACCAATGGGAAATCCAAATCTATTCTCAAATTTCAATTCTGAGAAGTTGGTCAAAGTTGAAACTCGACCGTGCGTGTTCGCTAGACTTGGGCTTAAAGGGTGGGAAAATAGCTCGAAACGTCATGAAAGTTGGCATCCGCACTTGTCTACCAACGGCACATCCATATCTATTCTCAAATTTCAATTCCGATAAGTTGGTCAAAGTCGAAACGCCACCATGCATTTTCGCTAGACTTGAGCTTAAAGGGTGTGAAATTAACTCGTAATGTCACGAAAGTTGTTATGCGTGAATGTCTACAAATGGGACGTCTAAATCTATGCTCAATTTTCAATTCTGAGAAGTTGGTGAAAGTTGAAACTCGACCGTACGTTTTTGTTAGAGTTAAGCTTAAAGTGGGAGAAAATAGCTCTAAACGTCACGAAAGTTGGCATGGACGCTTGTCTACCAATGGGACATCCAATTCTATCCTCAAATTTAAATTCGAAGAAGTTGGTCAAAGTTGAAACTTGGCCGTTCGTCTTCGCTAGAGTTGGTCTTAAAGGGGGAGAAAATAGCTCAGAACATCGCGAAAGTTGGTGTGGACGCTTGTCTGCCAATGGGACATCCAAATCTATTCTCAAATTTCAATTCCCTGAAGTTGGTCAAAGTTGAAACTCGACCGTGCATGTTCGCTAGACTTGGGCTTAAAGGGTGGGAAAATAGCTCGAAACGTCATGAAAGTTGGCGTGCGCACTTGTCTACCAACGGCACATCCAAATCTATTCTCAAATTTCAATTCTGAGAAGTTGGTCAAAGTCGAAACGCCACCATGCGTTTTCGCTAGACTTGAGTTTAAAGGGTGTGAAATTAGCTCGTAATGTCACGAAAGTTGTTGTGCGCGAATGTCTACAAATGGGACATCTAAATCTATGCTCAAATTTCAATTTTGGGACGTTGGTCAAAGTTGAAACTTGGCCGTGCGTTTTCGCTAGACTTGGGCTTAAAGGGTGGGAAAATAGCTCGGAACGTCACGAAAGTTGGCGTGCGCACTTGTTTACCAACGGGACATCCAGATCTATGCTCAATTTTCAATTCCGAGAAGTTGGTGAAAGTCAAAATTCAACCATGCATTTTCGCAAGACATGGGTATAAAGAGTGGGAAAATAGCTTGGAATGTCACGAATGTTGGCGTGCACACTTGTCTACCAACGGGACATCCAAATATATGCTCAATTTTCAATTCCGCAAAGTAGGTCAAAGTCGAAACTCGGCCATGCGTTTTCGCTAGACTTGGACTTAAAGTGGGACAAAATAGCTCTGAACATCACGAAAGTTGTCATGGACTCTTGTCTACCAATGGGACATCCAATTCTATCCTCAAATTTGAATTCTGAGAAGTTGGTGAAAGTCGAAATTCGACCGTTCATTTTCGCTAGACATGGGTATAAAGAGTGGGAAAATAGCTCGTAACGTCACGAATGTTGGCGTGAGCACTTGTCTACCAACGGGACATCCAAATATATGCTCAATTTTCAATTCCGCAAAGTAGGTCAAAGTCGAAACTCGATCGTGCGTTTTCACTAGACTTGGGCTTAAAGTGGGAGAAAATAGCTCTAAACGTCAGGAAAGCCGGCATGGATGCTTGTCTACCAATGGGACATCCAATTCTATCCTCAAATTTAAATTCCGAGAAGTAGGTCAAAGTTGAAACTTGGTCGTTCGTCTTCGCAAGACTTGGGCTTAAAGTTGGGAAAATAGCTCGGAACGTCACGAAAGTTGGCGTGCGCACTTCTTTTCAAACGGGACATCCAAATCTATGCTCAATTTTCAATTCCGAGAAGTTAGTGAAAGACGAAATTCGACCGTGCATTTTCGCTAGACATGGGTATAAAGAGTGGGAAAATAGCTTGGAACGTCACGAATCTTGGCGTGCGCACTTGTCTACCAATGGGACATCCAAATCTATTCTCAAATTTGAATTCTGCGAAGTTGGTCAAAGTTGAAAATCGACCGTGCGTTTTCACTAGACTTGGGCTCAAAGGGTGAGAAAATAGCTCGGCACGTCATGAAATTTGGCGTACGCACTTGTCTACCAACAGGACATCCAAATCTATGCTCACTTTTCAATTCCGAGAATTTGGTCAAATTCGAAATGCCACCGTGCATTTTCACTAGACTTGAGCTTAAAGGGTGTGAAATTAGCTCGTAACGTCACGAAATTTGTTGTGTGTGCATGTCTACAAATGGGACATCCAAATCTATTCTCAATTTTCAATTCCGAGAAGTAGGTCAAAGCCGAAACGCGACCGTGCATTTTCTCTAGAGTTGAGCTTAAAGGGGGAGAAAATAGCTCGTAACGTCACAATAGTTGGTGTGGACGCTTGTTTACCAATGGGACTTCCAAAACTATTCTCAAATTTCAATTGCGAGAAGTTGGTCAAAGTTGAAATTCGACCGTGCATTTACGCTAGACTTGGGCTTAAAGGGTGGAAAAATAGCTCGGAACGTCACGAAAGTTGGCATGGGCACTTGTCTACCAACGGGACATCCAAATCTGTTCTCAAATTTCAATTCCCAGAAGTTTGTCAAAGTCAAAACGCGACCATGCATTTTCGCTGGACTTGAGTTTAAAGGGTGTGAAATTAGCTTGTAACGTCATGAAAGTTGTTGTGCACGCATGTCTACAAACGGGACATCCAAATCTATTCTCAATTTTCAATTCCGAGAAGTAGGTCAAAGCCGAAATGCGACCGTGCGTTTTCTATAGAGTTGGGATTAAACGGGGAGAAAATAGCTCGGAACGTCACGAAAGTTTGTGTGGACGCTTGTCTACCAATGGTACATCCAAAACTATTTTCAAATTTCAATTCCGAGAAGTTGGTCAAAGTTGAAACTCGACCGTGCGTTTTTGCTAGACTTGGGCTTAAAGGGGGAGAAAAAAGCTCGAAACATCATGAAAGTTGGCAGCGACGCTTGTCTACCAATGTGACATCCAAATCTATTCCAAAATTTAAATTCCAAGAAGTTGGTCAAAGATGAAAATCGACCGTGCATTTTTCCTAGAATTGGGCTTAAAAGGTGAGAAAATAGCTCGGAACGTCACGAAAGTTAGCGTGGGACATTCAAATCTATGCTCAATTTTCAATTCCGAGAAGTTGGTCAAAGTCGAAACTCGACCATAGCGTTTTCGGTAGACTTGGGCTTAAAGGGGGAGAACATAGCTCCGAACGTCACGAACGTTGGCGTGTGCACTTGTCTACCAACGGGACATCCAAATATATGCTCAATTTTGGATTCCACAAAGTAGGTCAAAGTCGAAACTCGACCGTGCGTTTTCGCTAGACTTGGGCTTAAAGTGGGAGAAAATAGCTCTGAACGTCACGAAAGTTGGCATGGATGCTTGTCTACCAATGGGACATCCAAATCTATTGTCAAATTTCAATTCCCAGATGTTGGTCAAAGTTAAAACTCGACCGTCGCGTTTTCGCTAGACTTGCGCTTAAAGTGAGAGAAAATAGCTCAAAACGTCACGAAAGTTGGCATGCGCACTTTTCTACCAACGGGACATCCAAAACTATTCTCAAATTTCAATTCCGAGAAGTTGGTCAAAGTCGAAACTCGACCGTCGCGTTTTCGCTAGACTTGGGCTTAAAGGGGGAGAAAATAGCTCGGAACGTCACGCAAGTTGGCGTGCACGCTTCTCTACCAATGGGACATCCAAATCTATTGTCAAATTTCAATTCCCAGATGTTGGTCAAAGTCAAAACGCCAGCATGCGTTTTCGCTAGACTCGGGATTTAAGGGTGTGAAATTAGCTCATAACGTCATGAAAGTTGTTGTGCGTGCATGTCTACAAATGGGACATCCAAATCTATTCTCAATTTTCAATTCTAAGAAGTAGGTCAAAACCGAAATGCGACTATGCGTTTTCTCTAGAGTTTGGCTTAAAGGGGGAGAAAATAGCTCGGAACGTCGGGAAAGTTGGTGTGGACGCTTGTCTACCAATCGGACATCCAAATCTATTGTCAAATTTCAATTATCAGAAGTTGGTCAAAGTTGAAACTCGATCGTGCGTGTTCGCTAGACTTGGGCTTAAAGGGTGGGAATATAGCTCGAAACGTCACGAAAGTTGGCGTGCGCACTTGTCTACCAACGGCACATCCAAATCTATTCTCAAATTTCAATTCCGAGAAGTTGGTCAAAGTCGAAACGCCACCATGCGTTTTCGCTAGACTTGAGCTTAAAGGGTGTGAAATTAGCTCGTAATGTCACTCAAAGTTGTTGTGCGCGAATGTCTACAAATGGGACATCTAAATCTATGCTCAATTTTCAATTTTGAGAAGTTGGTGAAAGTCGAAACTCGACCGTACATTTTCGCTAGAGTTGGGCTTAAAGGGGGAGACAATAGCTCGAAACGTCATGAAAGCTGGTGTGGACTCTTGTCTACCAATGGGACATCCAAAACTATTCTCAAATTTCAATTCTGGGAAGTTGGTCAAAGTTGAAACTTGGCCGTGCGTTTTCGCTAGACTTGGGCTTAAAGGGCGGGAAAATAGCTCAGAACATCATGAAAGTTGGCGTGCGCACTTGTTTACCAACGGGACATCCAGATATATGCTCAATTTTCAATTCCGAGAAGTTGGTGAAAGTCGAAATTCGACTGTGCGTTTTCGCTAGACATGGGTATAAAGAGAGGGAAAATTGCTCGGAACGTCACGAATGTTGCCGTGCGCACTTGTCTACCAACGGGACATCCAAATATATGCTCAAATTTCAATTCCGTAAAGTAGGTCAAAGTCAAAACTCGACCGTGCGTTTTCACTAGACTTGCGCTTAAAGTGGGAGAAAATAACTCTGAACGTCACGAAAGTTGGCATGGACGCTTGTCTACCAATGGGACATCCAATTCTATCCTCAAAGTTAAATTCAGAGAAGTTGGTCAAAGTTGAAACTTGGCCGTTCGTCTTCACTAGACTTGGGCTTAAAGGTGAGAAAATAGCTCGGAACGTCACGAACGTTGGCGTGCGCACTTGTTTACCAACGGGACATCCAAATCTATGCTCAATTTTCAATTGCGAGAAGTTGGTGGAAGTCAAAATTCGACCGTAGCGTTTTCGCTAGACATGGGTATAAAGAGTGGGAAAATAGCTCGGAACGTCACGAATGTTCGTATGCGCACTTGTCTACCAACGGGACATCCAAATATATGCTCAATTTTTAATTCCGCAAAGTAGGTCAAAGTCGAAATTCAACCGTGCGTTTTCACTAGACTTGGGCTTAAAGTGGGTGAAAATAACTCTAAACGTCACGAAAGTTGGCATGGATGCTTGTCTACCAATGGGACATCCCAATCTATTCTCAAATTTAAATTCTGAGAAGTTGGTCAAAGTTGAAAATCGACCGTGTGTTTTCACTAGACTTGGGCTCAAAGGGTGAGAAAATAGCTCGGAACGTCATGAAATTTGGCGTGCGCACTTGTCTACCAACGGGACATCCAAATCTATGCTCAATTTTCAATTCCGAGAAGTTGGTCAAAGTCGAAACACCACCGTGCGTTCTCACTATACTTGAACTTAAAGGGTGTGAAATTAGCTCGTAACGTCACGAAAGTCATAATTATTTTTACTACTTTATATTGCTTTTATTTTCTATTCACACTATATATAAAAGTTAAAGTTTAAATTTTATTGTTTAAATATTACAAATTTATCAAATATCTTAATAATTATAGTTTAATAATTTTAACTATTTTATAATATTTTTATTTTATAAATAGAAATTAAGGTTTTATTATTAATTAAAAGATTTTGATCTTAATTATAGTATTAAAATTTAATTCTTACACATTAGTAGATTTTTTTTTAATTTATTGTTTAATTTTTAGTATATATATTTTTTGAATTATTGTTTAATTTTTTTTAATTTATTGTTTAATTTTTATTGCTAATAATAAATTTATGATTTAAATTTTACTTTAATTTTTTAATTTTGAAATATTATAATTTTTAAAATATTAAAATATTTTTGAATATTTTATTAATTTATTTTATAATTTTATAATAATTATATTATAATAAAAAATTTAAATAAATATTATTACAAATGTATTAAAATATAAATATATATTTGAGAGCTTTTCTTGGCTTTGAGATTTTAAGATCTCTACTGACAAGACCAACCACGTGAAGGTGAAAGCTCATATGGCCTCAAAAACTGTGCTTTGATGTTGTTGTTACAACAAAGCGATAATCTATGCTTTGTTGTTGTTATATCAACAAAGCGGCTTGTTTAAAATTTTTAAATATTTTATTTATGTATTTTTATTAAGTTGATTTTATTATGATTATAATGTTATTTGATTTATTAAAAGTTAAAAAATAATAAAATATATTTGAGTTTTTCATAAATTTTGATATAAAAAAAAAATAACAAATGAAATAAATAAAAATTAAAAAATTAAAAAAACAATATTAAAAAAATAAAAATAAAATAAAATGTGAATTTATAAAGTATATATTTATTATTATAATACAAATAAGCATACATATATATAGCTATAAGTTATTTATGATTTACACAATAAGAAATTTACATACATAAAAATAAATATAAACATACATAAAAATAAATATAAACATACAAATCTATATGAACAATTATCAATTTACATCAAGATTTATATATCCAAACATAAAGATTTATATGTACAAAGATCTACAAACACAAATACATAGTTGCATACAAAAATCATCTACAAAAATCCACAAATACAAATCATAGAGTTGCATACAAAAAAATATTATTTCATCTAGCAAACATAAAAATTATTTCATCTAATAAACATAGAGTTGCATACAAAAAACATTATTTAATCTAACAAACATAGAAATCATCTTGTCTAACAAACACATAGAAATGCATTAAAAAATCATTAATTCATATAGCAAACATAAAAAGCATACCATTTGACAAACACATAATTGCATGCAAAATACATGTGTAAATATCTCAAACACAAACATAGAGTTGCATACAAAAAATGTTATTTCCTCTAACAAACGCAAAAATAATCTCATATGATAAACACATAGAATTGCATACACAATACATGTATAAAAATCTCAAACACAAACACAGAGTTGCATACAAAAAACATTATTTCTTCTAACAAACACGTAGAGTTGCTTCCAAAAAATATTATTTAATCTAACAAACACATAGAATTGTTTAAAAAAAAAAATATTCCATCTAACAAACATAAAATCATCTCATCTGACAAACACATACAATTGCATACAAAATACATGCAGAAAGATATCAAACACAAACACATAGAGTTGCATACAAAAACATTATTTCATCTAACAAACATAAATATCCTTTCATATAACAAAGACACGGGAACATTATTTCATCTAACAAACATGAACATCATCTCATCTAGCAAACATGAACATCATCTCATCCACTAATACATAGAGTTGCATACACAATATATGTAAAAAGATTTCAAACACAAGCACATAGAGTTGCATACAAAATATATGTACAAAGATTTCAAACACATCAAAAAATTACACTAAAATCAACAAAAAAATACACCCAAAGAATACACTAAAATACAAGAAATATAAATAATATAAATACTATAAAAATAAATATAGATAATAACAATGTAACATAACTACTATCTAAATAAAATTGAAAAAATGTAAAATAGAAAAAAAATAAAATAAAAAAGTGAAAAAGTATATATTCAAGCAAAATAAATTAAAAAATGAAAAAAACAAAAGTAAAAATTAAAAACAAAATATTAAAGAAAAATAAATATAAAAATGATTAGAATTTCAAATATATGTAATAAAGTTTATTTATGTGTTAGATAAATTTTGAAATTAGTTTGTGTGAAAACATCAAGTGCAAAATGAAGTTTATTTATGTTGGAGAAATTATCAGATTAGTTTATGCAAAATGAAGTTTATTTATGTTGGAGAAATTATCAAATTAGTTTATGTAAAGACCATTAGTAGAAAATGAATACGAAATTATCATATTAGTTTATGCAAAATGAAGTTTATTTATGTTGGAGAAATTATCAGATTAGTTTATGCAAAATGAAGTTTATTTATGTTGGAGAAATTATCAGATTAGTTTATGCAAAATGAAGTTTATTTATGTTGGAGAAATTATCAAATTAGTTTATGTAAAGACCATTAGTAGAAAATGAATACGAAAAAAACATACCACATCATAACACTATAAGAGACTACTCTAAAGATGATGGGGCCCGCCAACATCTAGAGCATTTGGATGGGTTTAATCCCATCCCAAAAAAATATAATTATATATATTAAAAATAATATGTTTGTAAGTCTCTGTCTTTACAAAACTCTCAAAAATAATAAACTATAAAAGTCTTGTTGTAAACAACATTGAATCAATGTTCAAAGGATGCTTGAAAATAACATTGAATCAATGTTCAAAGGTGCTTGATACCTGAAAAGATAACAACCAACACAAAAATGAGATGCATTCTCATTAAAATATTACTTTGAATAAAAACATGAAAACTATAAATATCATTACCTTTCTATTTTTATTTATTAATATTTTTAAAAATAACACACCAAAAGAATCCATGTGTTGCAATTCAGTTCATAGGATCAATGAATGTTTAAATGCTCGATATCTGGAAAAACAACAAAACAAAATATATATGAGACATCCTTATTTAAATATTACTCTAAATATTAAAAAATATGAAAAAAATAATGATCATCATTATGTCTTACCTCTCTTTCTGTTAATTAACATTTTCCAAAACTAACAGGACAATGACATTCCCCAAAAGTTAGAGCAATGCAATATGTTCTCCATAAGTTACAGAGCAAAGCAATCTGTATATTGCAAATCCTGTACATCAACCCACTTCTAAAAATGGTCACACATATAAACTATTATATAAACTATTGATAAAAATTGGCATAATATAAACTATTAATAAAAATTGTCATACATATAAAATATTAAAAATTATCATACATATAAACTATTAATAAAACATTTAAACTCAGTTTTCTTTAAATTACACACTAAATTACATCCACACAGGTCATATGGATCACATTAAATTAGACAGAGGTCATATAAAACATTAAAAATTATCATACATATAAACTATTAATAAAACATTTAAACCGAGTTTCATTTAAATTAAACACATATTATATAGATCACATTAAATTAAACACATGTCATATGGATCAGATTAAAACTTATATGTTAAGACAGATTAAATTACAGAGGTCATATGGTCTAAGACTTATATGTTAAGACTGAGATTAAATTACACCGGTCATATGGTCAGATCAGATCCACTATTCCTAATCAATTCTAAAGATTTTTAATGTGAATAAATATGTATATAAAAAATGTTTAGGAGCATTATGCATTATTTTCTTGAAAAGTAAGTAATGCACATCATAAAAAACAAATAGAAAACTCACATTTAAACAATTCCACAAGTTTAAAATGCATGAGTTCGCAAACACATGGGTTACAGGTTTGTTCAGTGCACAAATTGCCTGTCATATGGCCTGATCAACGGGCTGCATGAATGGACAAATAGACAATTGACTCATACAATATTCCACGTATACCTAAATATAACGAACAACAACCCAGTTCCATTTCCTACCTCGTTGAATGAATGGATCAAACCATTGTGTAGGAAAAGTGGAGCTGCTCGAGGCTGTGAGGACAACTAGAAACTATAAACCCCAAGATCAGATTACTGCTCGGTATTAGGTATATCAGATCAGATTACTTAAACCCCAAAAGCATCGGATCAGATTCATGAGATCAGATCGGAAGCATAGGGAGGCACAGATCTCGTGCTATGCGCCCTTTCCTATGTACTGCTCGGTATTAGGTATATCAGTTTACATAGCAAAGGGCGCTGGAACTTTCTCGCCAAAGCAGCGGGTATGTATGAGTAAAATCTCTGATTAGGTTTATGGATTATTGAATTTCGATATAATATTGCCTTCTACAGGGGAAATTTTTGAGGTTTTTGGTCATTGTTGATTCAGAAAACAATTTACTCATGTCATGGGCCATTAGATAGGAATTAATTCACCAGCGAGTCTGTATATTTTCCCAGCAGAAACTTGAAATTTATGTATTGTGCAGGCCTCAAGAGAACTGGTAAGAGCTGCAGGCTAAGGTGGAATAGTTTTCTTCGGCCTGATCTCAAACGCAGCAAGATCACTTCCGAAGAACGTTTGATTATAGAACTCCATAGCCGATGGGGAAACAGGTTTGGTATATAAACTTATAAAAAGGAACATATACAGTCGATTGTGATATTCAATAAATTGATGCAATTTCAAATGGGCAGAGAGTTTATCAGGAAGGGCGGCCAAGGAAATCAAGAATTGATGGAGAACTCGTATTAAGAGAGTTTATCAGGAAGGAAGGACAAGGAAATCAAGAATTGATGGAGAACTCATATTAAGAGAAAATTTAATCTACAGGCTGAGGGTCGCAGCAGTGAGGCATGGATGCAAACAACCAAATAGATTTTGAATACTCAAAGGGCTCTTACTGTCTCGCGACTAAATCTCAAATACTGTTTGACCAAGATCGTGTAGAACCTTTGAATAGCTTCCCAAGGAGAAGTACTGAGGAGATAGAGGTTCATACAAACAAAACCCCGAATCCACAAACCTTCGAATAGCTTCCCAAGGCAAAGTACTGAGGAGATAGAGGTTCAGACAAACAAAACCCCAAATCTGCAAAACGATATCTAGGCACAAGCGATTTCCCACACAGGTAATGCTAGTTCTGTTCCTACAATTTCTATTTCTATTCTAAAAGATACAGAGAGACATACCTGTGATGATGGACCTGGCCCTCGGCTATTACAACTCCGCAACATCCTTAATTCCTGCTTCAAAATTCAAAAAAGAAAACCTCCTTAATTCCTGCTTTGAAATTGAAAAAAGATAACCTCCGCTATTACACCTCCACAACATCCTTAATTCCTGAATTCAACCTACAATTTCTATTCCTATTCTAAGAAAACCATGAATGTATCGTGAATTCAACCTACAATTTCTATTCCTATTCTAAGAAAACCATGAATATAAAAAGATACAGAGAAAGACATACCTGTGATGATGAACCTGGCCCTCCGCTATTACAGCTCCATAGCATCCCTAATTCTTGCTTCGAAATTCAAATTCAAATTAAAAAAGATACCATCCTTTGTCACAAGCTGCAACAACACACAACCACAACAAAGACACATACAGACAAATACACTGACAGACAAACCACAGAGACAAACAGACAACAGAGGAAGCGCTTCCATACAATACAAAGATTCTAAAAACGCAGCGTGCAAATGACAAAGGAGGTACACAAACTAAGCAATTACAAACTAGGACATATATATATGCTGTCGTCCGTCCTCCACCGTCACAGGAGCGGATCCCAAAAGTAATAGAATTCCAAAAGTTGCTGCTATACCGCGCCGATTTTCAACAAAAAAAATCGAGGTGCGTTTGTCAAGAAATCTGTTATAAGCTTTTCAAAATATTCAATTCCACTTTGCTTTTGTGTTTTTTTTTTTTAATTTGAATATTATTTTTATTTTCTTGTTTTTAATTTTTAATTTTTTAATTTTTAATTTTTTTAATTTCTCTTTTTAACACTTCTTTAAATTTTTTAAATAATTTATTGACTTGCATAATTTGAATGCTATGGGTTTTCTTAAGTGCTAAATTTATCTAGATGTTTAGAAAAATAATTTAATCAACTAAATTTTTTAATTCCATATAACCGGATTCCAACTAAGTTTTGGCCAAAAACGAAATCGTAGATATTTTTAGAAATACCTTCCTGAACAAACATTATGCACTTTTCTTTAATTAATTTGTGTTTCAATCAGGTGAGGGATTGGAAGAGTGTGCCCTGATTTCTTCAGACGAGGGATATGAATCTGGCTGTTCCATGACTGTCAAGGAAATGTATGCTACTGCTGTCAAGGATATGAATCTGTCTGTGCCGAAGATTTATTATGCTGCCACAAAGCAACTCTACAAATATAATTGAAGATCTGCCATAAACAATGTCAAAAGATAAACTGCTGCAAGAATATGTCTTCGCAATATCTTTTCAATCTGCAGACTCAAAGAATATGTCCTCTGCTTCGCTAGTTATGCTACCATGTGTGTGCTGCTTTCCTTGGGTTTGACTGTGACAACAAAATCTCGAACGCTTGCCGCTTATTCTTCCTCTCTTATTGATGATGATCTTTACTTTCCACCACCAACAGGTATGATTGTATTCCAACTCGCAAAATCAAATTAGTTTTTTCAAGCCATCTCACAATATCTTTCTAATAAATCTCCCATAATACTTTTTTATATGAATTATTTAGTTGCAGAAAAGAGATCAAGCGAGAGAACTCTAAGAACCTCTAGGCGTCCACCACTTGTGCCGAGATCTCCCGTGGGAAGCAGTCATAAGCCTTATGTCAGGCCCAAGTATTCGCCGCCTCCGCCGATAGAATATTTGCAGGGTGGGTGTTTTTATTTTGCGTATAGCTTGGATACATGTAATAAGAAGCAAAGCAGAGCTATTCCTATATTATGATGTTAAGTACAAAGCTATTCCATGATTCATATTAACAACTCTGTTGAAGATTCCTATTTGTGTTTTGGTTTAGGGATTTTTATTTGTGATTTGAACTTTCAATAGAAAATGCCATATACAGTTAGTACAAGAGCTTTCAAGCTGGAGCTGTTGTCTTTGATAAAGGTTTTGAACTAGGGATTACAAAATTTTAAGTATTTTTTTTCAATGAATTATTTATTGTATTAATAAGAGTTACCTTTTATTATAAATTATCAATTAATTATATAAAAACTAAGGTATATTAAAGTTTATACGTTGCTATCAATCATTTTCCTTAATTAATGTACAATAATAATTTGTTCTATATAGAAGGATATTTAAAATTTATGATACATTGTCAAGATTCACATATATGTATTCTATTTAGAAATTAGCATCTTTTAAAAAGAATGTATAAAGGGTATTTTGCAATGTTTAATGGGCATCTTTTAAAAATATGTAAAAGGGGTATTTTGCAATGTTTGGTGGTTAAGAGATTTTTATTTTTTACAAAAAGAGAATGGAAGTTCTAGCAACAAGCATAATTACATCACAATCAATCAATCATTATATGAGGCACCACTTGTAAGATATAAAATATATATGTGTAATTGAATAATATAAATGAAATTTGGGTCAAAGCTTGTGTTCCTTAAAAGATATTCCACTTTGGATTCACTTTTTTTTTTGTAACAAGATATATATATAGGCCAAGAAACATAGTCACAAGTTCCATGGTCAAAGTTGATTGTAAAAGATGGGCTCTCTTTCATGGATATTGATGCTATGAAATTAATTTGATAACTATTCACCTACTAGTTATTTATGTCTAGCTACATGTTATCACCCAACTTCTTCCAATTATCTACCATCAACTACCCAAATTATTCATGCATCCATGCATCCATGCTACAAGTTATTTTTTATATTTCTTTTTTATTATAATTGTTAGCTCCCATTTATCTTTTCCTAGCTCGGAACGTCACGAAAGTTGGTGTGGACTCTTGTCTACCAATGGGACATCCAAAACTATTCTCAAATTTCAATTCCGGGAAGTTGGTCAAAGTTTAAACTTGGCCGTGCGTTTTCGCTAGACTTGGGCTTAAATGGTGGGAAAATAGCTCGGAACGTCACGAAAGCTGGCGTGCGCACTTGTTTACCAACGGGACATCCAGATCTATGCTCAATTTTCAATTCCGAGAAGTTGGTGAAAGTCAAAATTCGACCGTGCGTTTTCGCTAGACATGGGTATAAAAAGTGGGAAAATAGCTCGTAATGTCACGAATGTTGGCATGCGCACTTGTCTACCAACGGGACATCCAAATATATGCTCAATTTTCAATTCCAGAAAGTAGGTCAAAGTCGAAACTCGGTCGTGCGTTTCCACTAGACTTGGGCTTAAAGTGGGAGAAAATAGCTCTGAACGTCATGAAAGCCGGCATGGATGCTTGTCTACCAATGGGACATCCAATTCTATCCTCAAATTTAAATTCCAAGAAGTTGGTCAAAGTTGAAACTTGGCCGTTCGTCTTCGCAAGACTTGGGCTTAAAGTTGGGAAACGTCACGAAAGTTGGTGTGGACTCTTGTCTACCAATGGGACATCCAAAACTATTCTCAAATTTCAATTCCGGGAAGTTGGTCAAAGTTTAAACTTGGCCGTGCGTTTTCGCTAGACTTGGGCTTAAAGGGTGGGAAAATAGCTCGGAACGTCACGAAAGTTGGCGTGCGCAGTTGTTTGCCAACGGGACATCCAAATCTATGCTCAATTTTCAATTCCGAGAAGTTGGTGAAAGATGAAATTCGACCATGCATTTTCGCTAGACATGGGTATAAAGAGTGGGAAAATAGCTTGGAACGTCACAAATGTTGGCTTGCGCACTTGTCTACCAATGGGACATCCAAATCTATTCTCAAATTTGAATTCCGAGAAGTTGGTCAAAGTTGAAAATCGACCGTGCGTTTTCACTAGACTTGGGCTCAAAGGGTGAGAAAATAGCTCGGAACGTCACAAAATTTGGCGTGCGCTCTTGTCTACCAACAGGACATCCAAATCTATGCTCAATTTTCAATTCCGAGAAGTTGGTCAAAGTCAAAATGCCACCGTGCATTTTCACTAGACTTGAGCTTAAAGGGTGTGAAATTAGCTCGTAACGTCACGAAAGTTGTTGTGTGTGCATGTCTTCAAATGGGACATCCAAATCTATTCTCAATTTTCAATTCCAAGAAGTTGGTAAAAGCCGAAACACGACCGTGAATTTTCTCTAGAGTTGGGCTTAAAGGGGGAGAAAATAGCTCGTAACGTCACAAAAGTTGGTGTGGACGCTTGTCTACCAATGGTACATCCAAAACTATTTTCAAATTTCAATTCCGAGAAGTTTGTCAAAGTTGAAACTCGACCGTGCGTTTTCGCTAGAGTTGGGCTTAAAGGGGGAGAAAAAAGCTCGAAACATCACAAAAGTTGGCACGGACGCTTGTCTACCAATGTGACATCCAAATCTATTCTCAAATTTAAAGTTCGAGAAGTTGGTCAATGATGAAAATTGACCGTGCGTTTTCGCTAGAATTGGGCTTAAAAGGTGAGAAAATAGCTCGGAACGTCACGAAAGTTAGCGTGGGACATTCAAATCTATGCTCAATTTTCAATTCCGAGAAGTTCGTCAAAGTCGAAACTCGACCGTGCGTTTTCAGTAGACTTGGGATTAAATGGGGAGAACATAGCTCGGAACGTCACGAAATTTGGAGTGCGCACTTGTCTACCAATAGGACATCCAAATATATGCTCAATTTTGGATTCCGCAAAGTAGGTCAAAGTCGAAACTCGACCGTGCGTTTTCGCTAGACTTGGGCTTAAAGTGGGAGAAAATAGCTTTGAACGTCACGAAAGTTGGAATGGACGCTTGTCTATCAATGGGACATCCAAATCTATTGTCAAATTTCAATTCCCAGATGTTGGTCAAAGTTGAAACTCGACCGTGTGTTTTCGCTAGACTTGCGCTTAAAGTGAGAGAAAATAGCTCAAAACCTCACGAAAGTTGGCATGCGCACTTTTTTACCAACGGGACATCCAAAAATATTCTCAAATTTCAATTTCGAGAAGTTGGTCAAAGTCGAAACTCGACCGTGCGTTTTTTCTAGACTTGGGCTTAAAGGGGGAGAAAATAGATCGGAACGTCACGCAAGTTGGCGTGCACGCTTCTCTACCAATGGGACATCCAAATCTATTATCAAATTTCATTTCCCAGATGTTGGTGAAAGTCAAAACGCCACCATCCATTTTCGCTAGACTCAGGATTTAAGGGTTTTAAATTAGCTTGTAACGTCATGAAAGTTGTGCGCGCATGTCTACAAATGGGACATCCAAATCTATTCTCAATTTTCAATTCTGAGAAGTACGTCAAAACCGAAACGCGACTATGCGTTTTCTCTAGAGTTGGGCTTAAAGGGGGAGAAACTAGCTCGGAACGTCGCGAAAGTTGGTGTGGATGCTTGGCTACCAATGGGACATCCAAATCTATTCACAAATTTCAATTCTGAGAAGTTGGTCAAAGTTGAAACTCGACCGTGCGTGTTCACTAGACTTGGGCTTAAAGGGTGGGAAAATAGCTCGAAACGTAACGAAAGTTGGCGTGCGCACTTGTCTACCAACAACACATCCAAATCTATTCTCAAATTTCAATTCCGAGAAGTTGGTCAAAGTCGAAATGTCACCATGTGTTTTCGCTAGATTTGAGCTTAAAGGGTGTGATATTAGCTCGTAATGTCACGAAAGTTGTTGTGCGCGAATGTCTACAAATGGGACATCTAAATCTATGCTCAATTTTCAATTCTGAGAAGTTGGTGAAAGTCGAAACTCGACCGTACGTTTTCGCTAGAGTTGGGCTTAAAGGGGGAGAAAATAGCTCGGAACGTCACGAAAGTTGGCATGGATGCTTGTCTACCAATGGGACATCCAAATCTATTCTCAAATTTAAATTCCGAGAAGTTGGTCAAAGTTGAAAATCGACCATGCGTTTTCACTAGACTTGGGCTCAAAGGGTGAGAAAATAGCTCGGAACGTCACGAAAGTTGGCGTGCGCACTTGTCTACCAACGGAACATCCAAATATATGCTCAATTTTCAATTCGGAGAAGTTGGTCAAAGTTGAAACTCGACCGTGCGTTTTCGCTAGACTTGCGCTTAAAGTGAGAGAAAATAGCTCGAAACGTCACGAAAGTTGGCATGCGTCTACCAATGGTACATCCAAAACTATTTTCAAATTTGAATTCCGAGAAGTTGGTCAAAATTGAAACTCGACCGTGCGTTGTCGTAGACTTGGGCTTAAAGGGTGGAAATTAGCTCGGAACGTCACGAAAGTTGGCGTGTGCACTTGTCTACCAACAGGACATCAAAATCTATGCTCAATTTTCAATTCCCAGATGTTGGTCAAAGTCAAAATGCCACCATGCGTTTTCGCTAGACTCGGGATTTAAGGGTGTGAAATTAGCTCGTAACGTCATGAAAGTTGTTGTGCGCGCATGTCTACAAATGGGACATCCAAATCTATTCTCAATTTCAATTCTGAGAAGAAGGTCAAAACCAAAACGCGACTATGTGTTTTCTCTAGAGTTGGGCTTAAAGGGGGAGAAAATAGCTCGAAACGTCGCGGAAGTTGATGTGGACGCTTGTCTACCAATGGGACATCCAAATCTATTCTCAAATTTCAATTCCGAGAAGTTGGTCAAAGTTGAAACTCGACCATGCGTTTTCGCTAGACTTGGGCTTAAAGTGGGAGAAAATAGCTCTGAACGTCACAAAAGTTGTCATGGACACTTCTCTACCAATGGTACATTCAAAATTAGCCTGTAACGTCATGAAAGTTGTTGTGCGTGCATGTCTACAAACGGGACATCCAAATCTATTCTCAATTTTCAATTCCGAGAAGTAGGTCAAAGCCGAAGCGTGACCGTGCATTTTCTGTAGAGTTGGACGCTTGTCTACCAATGGGACATCCAATTCTATCCTCAAATTTAAATTCCGAGAAGTTGGTCAGAGTTGAAACTTGACCGTGCGTTGTCGCTAGAATTGGGCTTAAAGGGTGGAAAGTAGCTCGGAACGTCACAAAAGTTGGCGTGTGCACTTGTCTACCAACAGGACATCAAAATCTAGGATCAATTTTCAATTCTGAGAAGTTGGTCAAAGTTGAAACTCGACCATGCGTTTTCGCTAGACTTGCGCTTAAAGTGAGAGAAAATAGCTCGAAACATCACGAAAGTTGGCATGCGCACTTGTCTACCATTGGGACATCCAAATCTATTGTCAAATTTCAATTCCCAATGTTGGTCAAAGTCAAAATGCCACCATGCATTTTTGCTAGACTCAGGATTTAAGGGTGTGAAATTAGCTCGTAACATCATGAAAGTTGTTGTGCGCGCATGTCTACAAATGGGACATCCAAATCTATTCTCTCAATTCTGAGAAGTAGCTCAAAACCGAAAGTTGGTGTGGACGGTTATCTACCAATGGGAAATCCAAATCTATTCTCAAATTTCAATTCCGAGAAGTTGGTCAAAGTTGAAACTCGACCATGCGTATTCGCTAGACTTGGGCTTAAAGGATGGGAAAATAGCTCAAAACGTCACGAAAGTTGGCGTACGCACTTGTCTACCAACGACACATCCAAATCTATTCTCAAATTTCAATTCTGAGAAGTTGGTCAAAGTCGAAACGCCACCATGCATTTTCGCTAGACTTGAGCTTAAAGGGTGTGAAATTAGCTCGTAATGTCACGAAAGTTGTTGTGCGTGAATGTCTACAAATGGGACATCTAAATCTATGCTCAATTTTCAATTCTGAGAAGTTGGTGAAAGTCGAAACTCGACCGTACGTTTTCGCTAGAGTTGGGCTTAAAGTGGGAGAAAATAGCTCTGAACGTCACGAAAGTTGGCATGGACGCTTGTCTACCAATGGGACATCCAATTCTATCCTCAAATTTAAATTCCAAGAAGTTGGTCAAAGTTGAAACTTGGCCGTTCGTTTCGCTAGAGTTGGGCTTAAAGGGGGAGAAAATAGCTCGGAACGTCGCGAAAGTTGGTGTGGACGCTTGTCTACCAATGGGACATCCAAATCTATTCTCAAATTTCAATTCGGAGAAGTTGGTCAAAGTTGAAAGTCGACCGTGCATGTTCTCTAGACTTGGGCTTAAAGGGTGGGAAAATAGCTCGAAACGTCATGAAAGTTGGCATGCGCACTTGTCTACCAACGACACATCCAAATCTATTCTCAAATTTCAATTCTGAGAAGTTGGTCAAAGTCGAAACGCCACCATGCGTTTTCGCTAGACTTGAGCTTACAGGATGTGCAATTAGCTCGTAATGTCACGAAAGTTGTTGTGCGCGAATGTCTACAAATGGGACATCTAAATCTATGCTCAAATTTCAATTCCGGGAAGTTGGTCAAAGTTGAAACTTGGCCTTGCGTTTTCGCTAGACTTGGGCTTAAAGGGTGGGAAAATAGCTCGAAACATCATGAAAGTTGGCGTGCGCACTTTTTTACCAATGGGACATCCAGATCTATGCTCAATTTTCAATTCCGAGAAGTTGGTGAAAGTCGAAATTCGACCGTGCATTTTCGCTCGACATGGGTATAAAGAGTGGGAAAATAGCTCGGAACGTCACGAATGTTGGCGTGCGCACTTGTATACCAACGTGACATCCAAATATATGCTCAATTTTCAATTCCGCAAAGTAGGTCAAAGTCGAAACTCGGCCGTGTGTTTTCGCTAGACTTGGGCTTAAAGTGAGAGAAAATAGCTTTGAACATCACGAAAGTTGGCATGGACACTTGTCTACCAATGGGACATCCAATTCTATCCTCAAATTTGAATTTCGAGAAGTTGGTGAAAGTCGAAATTCGACCGTGTGTTTTCGCTAGACATGGGTATAAAGAGTGGGAAAATAGCTCGAAACGTCACGAATGTTGGCGTGCGCACTTGTCTACCAACGGGACATCCAAATATATGCTCAATTTTCAATTCCGCAAAGTAGGTCAAAGTCGAAACTCGACCGTGCTTTTTCGCTAGACTTGGGCTTAAAGTGAGAGAAAATAGCTCTGAACATCACGAAAGTTGGCATGGACACTTGTCTACCAATGGGACATCCAATTCTATCCTCAAATTTGAATTCCGAGAAGTTGGTGAAAGTCGAAATTCGACCGTGTGTTTTCGCTAGACATGGGTATAAAGAGTGGGAAAATAGCTCGAAACGTCACGAATGTTGGCGTGCGCACTTGTCTACCAATGGGACATCCAAATATATGCTCAATTTTCAATTCCGCAAAGTAGGTCAAAGTCGAAACTCGACCGTTCTTTTTCGCTAGACTTGGGCTTAAAGTGGGAGAAAATAGCTCTGAACGTCACGAACGTTGGCATGGACGCTTGTCTACCAATGGGACATCCAATTCTATCCTCAAATTTAAATTCTGAGAAATTGGTCAAAGTTGAAACTTGGTCGTTCATCTTCGCTAGACTTGGGCTTAAAGGGCGGGAAAATAGCTTGGAACGTCACGAAAGTTGGCGTGCACACTTGTTTACCAACGGGACATCCAGATCTATCCTCAATTTTCAATTCCGAGAAGTTGGTGAAAGTCGAAATTCGACCGTGCGTTTTCGCTAGACATTGGTATAAAGAGTGGGAAAATAGCTCGGAATGTCACGAATGTTGGCGTGCGCACTTGTCTACCAACGGGACATCCAAATATATGCCCAATTTTTAATTAGCAAAGTAGATCAAAGTCGAAATTCAACCATGCGTTGTCGCTAGACTTGGGCTTAAAGTGGGTGAAAATAGCTCTGAACGTCACAAACGTTGGCATGGATGCTTGTCTAACAATGGGACATCCAAATCTATTCTCAAATTTAAATTCTGAGAAGTTGGTCAAAGTTGAAAATCGACCGTGGGTTTTCACTAAACGTGGGCTCAAAGGGTGAGAAAATAGCTTGGAACGTCACAAAATTTAGCGTGCGCACTTGTCTACCAACGGGACATCCAAATCTATGCTCAATTTTCAATTCCAAGAAGTTGGTCAAAGTCGAAACGCCACCGTGCATTTTCACTAGACTTGAGCTTAAAGGGTTTGAAATAGCTCGGAACGTCACAAAAGTTGGTGTGGACGCTTGTTTACCAATGGGACATCCAAAACTATTCTCAAATTTCAATTCCGAGAAGCTGGTCAAAGTTGAAATTTGACCGTGCGTTTTCGCTAGACTTGGGCTTAAAGGGTGGAAAAATAGCTCGAAACATCACGAAAGTTGGCATGCGCACTTGTCTACCAATGGGACATCCAAATCTATTCTCAAATTTCAATTCCCAGAATTTTGTCAAAGTCGAAATGCGACCATGTGTTTTCACTGGACTTGACATTAAAGGGTGTGAAATTAGCTTGTAACGTCATGAAAGTTATTGTGCGCGCATGTCTACAAACAGGACATCCAAAGCTATTCTCAATTTTCAATTCCGAGAAGTAGGTCAAAGCCAAAACGCGACCGTGCGTTTTCTGTAGAGTTCGGCTTAAATAGGGAGAAAATGGCTTGGAACGTCACGAAAGTTGGTGTGGACGCTTGTCTACCAATGGTACATCCAAAACTATTTTCAAATTTCAATTCTGAGAAGTTGGTCAAAGTTGAAACTCGCCCGTGCGTTTGCGCCAGACTTGGGCTTAAAGGGGGAGAAAAAAGCTCGAAACATCACAAAAGTTGGCAGGGACGCTTGTCTACCAATGTGACATCCAAATCTATTCTCAAATTTAAATTGCAAGAAGTTGGTCAAAGATGAAAATAGACCGTGTGTTTTCGCTAGACTTGGGATTAAAAGGTGAGAAAATAGCTCAGAACATCACGAACGTTAGCGTGCGTACTCGTCTACCAACGGGACATCCAAATCTATGCTCAATTTTCAATTCCGAGAAGTTGGTCAAAGTCGAAACTCGACCGTGCGTTTTCGGTAGACTTGGGCTTAAAGGGGGAGAAAATAGCTTGGAACGTCACGAAAGTTGGCGTGCGCACTTGTCTACCAATGGGACATCCAAATATATGCTCAATTTTCGATTCCGCAAAGTAGGTCAAAGTCGAAACTCGACCGTGTGTTTTCGCTAGACTTTGTCTTAAAGTGGGAGAAATAGCTCTGAACGTCACGAAAGTTGGCATCGACGCTTGTCTACCAATGGGACATCCAATTCTATCCTCAAATTTAAATTCCGAGAAGTTGGTCAGAGTTGAAACTCGACCGTGCGTTGTCGCTAGACTTGGGATTAAAGGGTGGAAAGTAGCTCAAAACATCACGAAAGTTGGCATGTGCACTTGTCTACCAACAGGACATCAAAATCTATGCTCAATTTTCAATTCCAAGAAGTTGGTCAAATTTGAAACTCGACCGTGCGTTTTCGCTAGACTTGCGCTTAAAGTGAGAGAAAATAGCTCGAAACATCACGAAAGCTGGCATGCGCACTTGTCTACCAATGGGACATCCAAAACTATTCTCAAATTTCAATTTCGAGAAGTTAGTCAAAGTCGAAACTCGACCGTGCGTTTTCGCTAAACTTGGGCTTAAAGGGGGAGGAAATAGCTCGGAACGTCACGCAAGTTGGCGTGCACGCTTGTCTACCAATGGGACATCCAAATCTATTGTCAAATTTCAATTCCCAGATGTTGGTCAAAGTCAAAATGCCACCATGCGTTTTCGCTAGACTCAGGATTTAAGGGTGTGAAATTAGCTCGTAACGTCATGAAAGTTGTTGTGCGCGCATGTCTACAAATGGGACATCCAAATCTATTCTCAATTTTCAATTCTGAGAAGTAGGTCAAAACCGAAACGCGACTATGTGTTTTCTCTAGAGTTGGGCTTAAAGGGGGAGAAAATAGCTCGGAACGTCGAGAAAGTTGGTGTGGACGCTTGTCTACCAATGGGACATCCAAATCTATTGTCAAATTTCAATTCCAAGAAGTTGGTCAAAGTTGAAACTCGACCGTGCGTGTTCGCTAGACTTGGGCTTAAAGGGTGGGAATATAGCTCGAAATGTCACGAAAGTTGGCGTGCACACTTGTCTACCAACAGCACATCCAAATCTATTCTCAAATTTCAATTCCGAGAAGTTGGTCAAAGTCAAAACACCAACATGATTTTTCGCTAGACTTGAGCTTAAAGGGTGTGAAATTAGCTCGTAATGTCACTTAAAGTTGTTGTGCACGAATGTCTACAAATGGGACATCTAAATCTATGCTCAATTTTCAATTCTGAGAAGTTGGTGAAAGTCGAAACTCGACCGTACGTTTTTGCTAGAGTGGGCTTAAAGGGGGAGACAATAGCTCGGAACGTCATGAAAGTTGGTGTGGACTCTTGTCTACCAATGGGACATCCAAAACTATTCTCAAATTTCAATTACGGGAAGTTGGTCAAAGTTGAAACTTGGCCGTGCATTTGCGCTAGACTTGGGCTTAAAGGGCGGGAAAATAGCTCGGAACATCATGAAAGTTGGCATGCGCACTTGTTTACCAACAGGACATCTAGATATATGCTCAATTTTCAAGTCTGAGAAGTTGGTGAAAGTCGAAATTCGACTGTGCGTTTTCGCTAGACATGGGTATAAAGAGTGGGAAAATAGCTCAGAACGTCACAAATGTTGGCGTGTGCACTTGTCTACCAATGCGACATCCAAATATATGCTCAAATTTCAATTCCGTAAAGTAGGTCAAAGTCGAAACTCGACCGTGCGTTTTCACTAGACTTGCGCTTAAAGTGGGAGAAAATAACTCTGAACGTCACGAACGTTGGCATGGACGCTTATCTACCAATGGGACATCCAATTCTATCCTCAAATTTAAATTCATAGCAGTTGGTCAAAGTTGAAACTTGGTCGTTCGTCTTCGCTAGACTTGGGCTTAAAGGTGAGAAAATAGCTTGGAACGTCACGAAAGTTGGCGTGCGCACTTGTTTACCAACAGGACATCCAAATCTATGCTCAATTTTCAATTGCGAGAAGTTGGTGGAAGTCAAAATTCGACCGTGCGTTTTCTCTAGACATGGGTATAAAGAGTGGGAAAATAGCTCGGAACGTCACGAATGTTCTCATGCGCACTTGTCTACCAACGGGACATCCAAATATATGCTCAATTTTTAATTCCGCAAAGTAGGTCAAAGTCGAAATTCAACCCTGCATTTTCTCTAGACTTGGGCTTAAAGTGGGTGAAAATAACTCTAAACGTTAGGAAAGTTGGCATGGATGCTTGTCTACCAATGGGACATCCAAATCTATTCTCAAATTTAAATTCTGAGAAGTTGGTCAAAGTTGAAAATCGACCGTGTGTTTTCACTAGACTTGGGCTCAAAGGTTGAGAAAATAGCTCGGAATGTCATGAAATTTGGCATGCGCACTTGTCTACCAATGGGACATCTAGACTTGAACTTAAAGGGTGTGAAATTAGCTCGTAACGTCACGAAAGTCATAATAATTTTAACTATTTTATAATATTTTTATTTTATAAATAGAAATTAAGGTTTTATTATTAATTAAAAGATTTTGATCTTAATTATATTATTAAAATTTAATTCTTACACATTAGTAGATTTTTTTTAATTTATTGTTTAATTTTTTTTTTAATTTATTGTTTAATTTTTATTGCTAATAATAAATTTATGATTTAAATTTTACTTTAATTTTTTAAGTTTGAAATATTATAATTTTTAAAATATTAAAAGATGTTATTAATTTATTTTATAATTTTATAATAATTATATTTTAATAAAAAATTTAAATAAATATTATTACAAATGTATTAAAATATAATTATATATTTGAGAGCTTTTCTTGGCTTTGAGATTTTAAGATCTCTATTGACAAGACCAACTACGTGAAGGTGAAAGCTCATATGGCTCAAAAACTGTGCTTTGATGTTGTTGTTACAACAATGCGATAATCTATGCTTTGTTGTTGTTATATCAACAAAGCGGCTTGTTTAAAATTTTTAAATATTTTATTTATGTATTTTTATTAAGTTGATTTTATTATGATTATAATGTTATTTGATTTATTAAAAGTTAAAAAATAATAAAATATATTTGATTTTTTCATAAATTTTGATATAAAAAACAAATAACAAATGAAATAAATAAAAATAAAAAACAATATTAAAAAAATATAACATTTAAAAAAAATAAAAATAAAATAAAATGTGAATTTATATAGTATATATTTATTATTATAATACAAATAAGCATACATATATATAACTATAAGTTATTTATGATTTACACAATAAGAAATTTACATACATAAAAATAAATATAAATATACAAATCTATATGAACAAATCTATATACAAATCTATATTGAAAAAATGTAAAATAGAAATAAAATAAAATAAAAAAGTGAAAAAGTATATATTCAAGCAAAATAAATAAAAAAATGAAAAAAACAAAAGTAAAAATTAAAAAAAAAATATTAAAGAAAAATAAATATAAAAATTATTAGAATTTCAAATATATGTAATAAAGTTTATTTATGTGTTAGATAAATTTTGAAATTAGTTTGTGTGAAAACATCAAGTGCAAAATGAAGTTTTTTTATGTTGGAGAAATTATCAGATTAGTTTATGCAAAATGAAGTTTATTTATGTTGGAGAAATTATCAAATTAGTTTATGTAAAGACCATTAGTAGAAAATGAATACGAAATTATCAGATTAGTTTATGCAAAATGAAGTTTATTTATGTTGGAGAAATTATCAGATTAGTTTATGCAAAATGAAGTTTATTTATGTTGGAGAAATTACAAATTATTTTATGTAAAGACCATTAGTAGAAAATGAATACGAAAAAAACATACCACATCATAACACTATAAGAGACTACTCTAAAGATGATGGGGCCCCCCAACTTCTAGAGCATTTGGATGGGCTTAATCCCATCCCAAAAAAATATAATTATATATATTAAAAATAATATGTTTGTAAGTCTCTGTCTTTACAAAACTCTCAAAAATAATAAACTATAAAAGTCTTGTTGTAAATAACATTGAATCAATGTTCAAAGGATGCTTGAAAATAACATTGAATCAATGTTCAAAGGTGCTTGATACCTGAAAATATAACAACCAACACAAAAATGAGATGCATTCTCATTAAAATATTACTTTGAATAAAAACATGAAAACTATAAATATCATTACCTTTCTATTTTTATTTATTAATATTTTTAAAAATAACACACCAAAAGAATCCATGTGTTGCAATTCAGTTCATATGATCAATGAATGTTTAAATGCTCCATATCTGGAAAAACAACAAAACAAAATATATATGAGACATCCTTATTTAAATATTACTCTAAATATTAAAAAATATGAAAAAAATAATGATCATCATTATGTCTTACCTCTCTTTCTGTTAATTAACATTTTCCAAAACTAACAGGACAATGACATTCCCCAAAAGTTAGAGCAATGCAATATGTTCTCCATAAGTTACAGAGCAAAGCAATCTGTATATTGCAAATCCTATACATCAACCCACTTCTAAAAATGGTCACACATATAAAACATTAACAAAATTGTCGTACATATAAACTATTGATAAAAATTGGCATACATATAAACTATTAATAAAAATTGTCATACATATAAAATATTAAAATTATCATATATATAAACTATTAATAAAACATTTAAACTCAGTTTTCTTTAAATTACACACTAAATTACACACACACAGGTCATATGGATCACATTAAATTAGACACAGGTCATATAAAACATTAAAAATTATCATACATATAAACTATTAATAAAACATTTAAACCCAGTTTCCTTTAAATTAAACACATATTATATAGATCACATTAAATTAAACACATGTCATATGGATCATATTAAAACTTATATGTTAAGACAGATTAAATTACAGAGGTCATATGGTCAGATTAAGACTTATATGTTAAGACTGAGATTAAATTACACCGGTCATATGGTCAGATCAGATCCATTATTCCTAATCAATTCTAAATATTTTTAATGTGAATAAATATGTATATAAAAAATGTTTAGGAGCATTATGAATTATGTTCTTGAAAAGTAAGTAATGCACATCATAAAAAACAAATAGAAAAATCACATTTAAACAATTCCACAAGTTTAAAATGCATGAGTTCGCAAACACATGGGTTACAGGTTTGTTCAGTGCACAAATTGCCTGTCATATGGCCTGATCAAAGGGGTGCATGAATGGACAAATAGACAATTGACTCACACAATATTCCACGTATACCTAAATATAACGAACAACAACCCAGTTCCGTTGCCCACCTCGTTGAATGAATGGATCAAACCATTGTGTAGGAAAAGTGGAGCTGCTAGAGGCTGTGAGGACAGCTAGAAACTATAAACCCCAAGATAGAGGTTCAGACAAACAAAACCCTAAATCCGCAAACCTTCGAATAGCTTCCCAAGGCAAAGTACGGAGGAGATAGAGGTTCAGACAAACAAAAACCCAAATCTGCAAAACGATATCTAGGCACAAGCGATTTCCCGCACAGCTAATGCTAGTTCTATTCCTACAATTTCTATTTCTATTCTAAAAGATACAGAGAGAGAGTGTGATGATGGAACTGGCCCTCGGCTATTACAACTCCGCAACATCCTTAATTCCTGCTTCAAAATTCAAAAAAGAAAACCTCCTTAATTCCTGCTTTGAAATTCAAAAAAGATAACCTCCGCTATTACACCTCCACAGCATCCTTAATTCCTAAATTCAACCTAAAATTTCTATTCCTATTCTAAGAAAACCATGAATGTATCGTGAATTCAACCTACAATTTCTATTCCTATTCTAAGAAAACCATGAATATAAAAAGATACAGAGAAAGACATACCTGTGATGATGGACCTGGCCCTCCGCTATTACAGCTCCATAGAATCCCTAATTCTTGCTTCGAAATTCAAATTCAAATTAAAAAAGATACCATCCTTTGTCACAAGCTGCAACAACACACAACCACAACAAAGACACAGACACACAAATACACTGACAGACAAACCACAGAGACAAACAGACAACAAAGGAAGCGCTTCCATACAATACAAAGACCCTAAAAACATAGCGTGCAAATGACAAAGGAGGTACACAAACTAAGCAATTACAAACTCGGACATATATATAAGCTGCCGTCCGTCCTCCACCGTCACAGAAGCGGATCCTAAAAATAATAGAATTCCAAAAATTGCTGCTATACCGCGCCGATTTTGAACAAAAAAAATCGAGTTGCGTTTGTCAAAAAATCCGTTATAAGCTTTTCAAAATATTCAATTCCACTTTCTTTTTGTTTTTTTTTTTAATTTGAATATTATTTTTATTTACTTGTTTTTAATTTTTAATTTTTTTAATTTCTCCTTTTTACACTTCTTTAAATTTTTTAAATAATTTATTGACTTGCATAATTTGAATGCTATGGGTTTTTTTAAGTGCTAAATTTATCTAGATGTTTAGAAAAATAATTTAATCAACTAAATTTTTAAATTCCATATAACCGGATTCCAACTAAGTTTTGGCCAAAAATGAAATCGTAGAGATTTTTAGAAATAGCTTCCTGAACAAACATTATGCACTTTTCTTTAATTAATTTGTGTTTCAATCAGGTGAGGGATTGGAAGAGTGTGCCCTGATTTCTTCAGCCGAGGGATATGAATCTGGCTGTTCCATGACTGTCAAGGAAATTTCTGCTACTACTGTCAAGGATATGAATCTGCCTGTGCCGAAGATTTATTATGCTGCCACAAAGCAACTCTACAAACATAACTGAAGATCTGCCATAAACAATGTCAAAAGATAAACTGCTGCAAGAATATGTCTGCGCAATATCTTTTCAATCTGTAGACTCAAAGAATATGTCCTTTGCTTCGCTAGTTATGCTACCATGTGTGTGCTGCTTTCCTTGGGTTTGACTGTGACAACAGAAGCTCGAACGCTTGCCGCTTATTCTTCCTCTCTTATTGATGATGATCTTTACTTTCCACCACCAACAGGTATGATTGCATTCCAACTCGCAAAATCAAATTAGTTTTTTCAAGCCATCTCACAATATCTTTCTAATAAATCTCCCATAATGCTTTTTTATATGAATTATTTAGTTGCAGAAAAGAGATCAAGCGAGAGAACTCTAAGAACCTCTAGGCGTCCACCACTTGTGCCGAGATCTCCCATGGGAAGCAGTCATAAGCCTTATGTTAGGCCCAAGTATTCGCCGCCTCTGCCGATAGAATATTTGCAGGGTGGGTGATTTTATTTTGTGTATAGCTTGGATAAATGTAATAAGAAGCAAAGCAGAGCTATTCCTATATTATGATGTTAAGTACAAAGCTATGCCATGATTCATATTAACAGCTCTGTTGAAGATTCCTATTTGTGTTTTGGTTTAGGGATTCTTATTTGTGATTTGAACTTTCAATAGAAAATGCCATATACAGTTCGTACAAGAGCTTTCAAGCTGGAGCTGTTGTCTTTGATAAAGGTTTTGAACTAGGGATTACAAAATTTTAAGTGTTTTTTTTCAATGAATTATTTATTGTATTAATAAGAGTTACCTTTTATTATAAATTATCAATTAATTATATAAAAACTAAGGTATATTAAAGTTTATACGTTGCTATCAATCATTTTTCTTAATTAATGTACAATAATAATTTGTTCTATATAGAAGTATATTTAAAATTTATGATACATTGTCAAGATTCACATATATGTATTCTATTTAGAAATGAGCATCTTTTAAAAAGAATGTATAAAGGGTATCTTGCAATGTTTAATGGGCATCTTTTAAAAATATGTAAAAGGGGTATTTTGCAATGTTTGGTGGTTAAGAGATTTTTATTTTTTACAAAAAGAGAATGGAAGTTCTAGCAACAAGCATAATTACATCACAATCAACCAATCATTATATGAGGCACCACTTGTAAGATATAAAATATATATTTGTAATTGAATAATATAAATGAAATTTGGTTCAAAGTTTGTGTTCCTTAAAAGATATTCCACTTTGGATTCACTTTTTTTTTTTTAACAAGATATATATATGGGCCAAGAAACATAGTCACAAGTTCCATGGTCAAAGTTTATTGTAAAAGATGGGCTCTCTTTCATGGATATCGATGCTATGAAATTAATTTGATAACTATTCACCTACTAGTTATTTATGTCTAGCTACATGTTATCACCCAACTTCTTCCAATTATCTACCATCAACTACCCAAATTATTCATGCATCCATGCTACAAGTTATTTTTTATATTTCTTTTTTATTATAATTGTTAGCTCCCATTTATCCATGCCTAGCTATATGTTATCGCCCACATTAGAGTTATCCATGCATCACCTACCACTTTTTTTTTTATATTTCTCTTTTTATTATTGTTTATTTGGAATTTTGAACAACATCCTAAAATCAATTTGGATAGTACACTTGCGGCATAGATGGTATATTCCATGCCCAAATTCTAAGATATAAATTCCTATTTACCTATAAACGCCTATCAGGTTAATTAGATCTTAAACACTAATTTTGTTTTTTAAATAAGAATAACTACTAGAACTTGAATATAATGTCTTAAGAAACAATTAGAAAACACGTTATTACAACTAAATATGAAGAACAAGTCACATATAACTTGTTTATGGCCACAAATTAAGTGGTTGTGCTAGTAGGATATTTACTAACAAAAGACAATGTGTATGTGTATATTTAGAATTAGTGAAACCCTCAAGCTGAGAAGAACCAGCTGTGTACTGAATGCCGACCTTGGAAGTGCCTTGAAGATACTTAAGAATGCACTTAGCTGCCTTCCAATGACTCTCATGAGGATCCTGAGAGAACCGAGATACAAGACCAACTGCAAAGGAGATGTTGGTGAAAGTCGAAATTCAACCGTGCGTTTTTGCTAGACATGGGTATAAAGAGAAGGAAAATAACTCAGAACGTCACGAATGTTGGTGTGCGCACTTGTCTACCAACGGGACATCCAAATATATGCTCAATTTTCAATTCCACAAAGTAGGTCAAAGTCGAAACTCGACCGTGCATTTTCGCTAGAATTGGGCTTAAAGTGGGAGAAAATAGCTCGGAACGTCACGAAAGTTGGTGTGGACTCTTGTCTACCAATGGGACATCCAAAACTATTCTCAAATTTCAATTCTGGGAAGTTGGTCAAAGTTTAAACTTGGCTGTGCGTTTTCGCTAGACTTGGGCTTAAAGGGTGGGAAAATAGCTCGGAACGTCACGAAAGTTGGCGTGCGCACTTGTTTACCAACGGGACATCCAGATCTATGCTCAATTTTCAATTCCGAGAAGTTGGTGAAAGTCGAAATTCGACCGTGCGTTTTCGCTAGACATGGGTATAAAGAGTGGGAAAATACCTCGTAACGTCACGAATGTTGACGTGAGCACTTGTCTACCAACGGGACATCCAAATATATGCTCAATTTTCAATTCCGCAAAGTAGGTCAAAGTCGAAACTCGGTCGTGCGTTTTCACTAGACTTGGGCTTAAAGTGGGAGAAAATAGCTCTGAATGTCATGAAAGCCGACATGGACGCTTGTCTACCAATGGGACATCCAATTCTATCCTCAAATTTAAATTACGAGAAGTTGGTCAAAGTTGAAACTTGGCCATTCGTCTTCACAAGACTTGGGCTTAAAGTTGGGAAAATAGCGCGAAACATCACGAAAGTTGGCATACGCACTTGTTTGCCAACGGGACATCCAAATCTATGCTCAATTTTCAATTCCGAGAAGTTGGTGAAAGACGAAATTCGACCGTGCATTTTCGCTAGATATGGGTATAAAGAGTGGGAAAATAGCTTGGAACGTCACGAATGTTGGCGAGCGCACTTGTCTACCAATGGAACATCCAAATCTATTCTCAAATTTGAATTCCGAGAAGTTGGTCAAAGTTGAAAATCGACCGTGCATTTTCACTAGACTTGGGCTCAAAGGGTGAGAAAATAGCTCGGAACGTCACGAAATTTGGCGTGCGCACTTGTCTACCAACGGGACATCCAAATCTATGCTCAATTTTCAATTCCGAGAAGTTGGTCAAAGTCGAAATGCCACCGTGCATTTTCACTAGACTTGAGCTTAAAGGGTGTGAAATTAGCTCGTAACGTCACGAAAGTTGTTGTGTGTGCATGTCTACAAATGGGACATCCAAATCTATTCTCAATTTTCAATTCCGAGAAGTAGGTCAAAGCCGAAACGCAACCGTGTATTTTCTCTAGAGTTGGGCTTAAAGGGGGAGAAAATAGCTTGTAACGTCACAAAAGTTGGTGTGGATGCTTGTTTACCAATGGGACTTCCAAAACTATTCTCAAATTTCAATTCTGAGAAGTTGGTCAAAGTCAAAATTTGACCGTGCGTTTTCGCTAGACTTGGGCTTAAAGGGTGGAAAAATAGCTCGGAACGTCACAAAAGTTGGCATGCGCACTTGTCTACCAACGGGACATCCAAATCTATTCTCAAATTTCAATTCCCAGAAGTTTGTCAAAGTCGAAATGCGACCATGCGTTTTCGCTGGACTTGAGCTTAAAGGGTGTGAAATTAGCTTGTAACGTCATGAAAGTTATTGTGCGCGCATGTCTACAAACGGGACATCCAAAACTATTCTCAATTTCAATTCCGGGAAGTTGGTCAAAGTTTAAACTTGGCCGTGCGTTTTCGCTTGACTTGGGCTTAAAGGGTGGGAAAATAGCTCGGAACGTCACGAAAGTTGGCGTGCGCACTTGTTTACCAACGGGACATCCATATCTATGCTCAATTTTCAATTCCGAGAAGTTGGTGAAAGTCGAAATTCGACCGTGCGTTTTCGCTAGACATGGGTATAAAGAGTGGGAAAATAGCTCGTAACGTCACGAATGTTGGCGTGAGCACTTGTCTACCAACGGGACATCCAAATATATGCTCAATTTTCAATTCCGCAAATTAGGTCAAAGTCGAAACTCGGTCGTGCGTTTTCACTAGAATTGGGCTTAAAGTGGGAGAAAATAGCTCTGAACGTCACGAAAGCCGTCATGGACGCTTGTCTACCAATGGGACATCCAATTCTATCCTCAAATTTAAATTCCGAGAAGTTGGTCAAAGTTGAAACTTGGTCATTCGTCTTCGCAAGACTTGGGCTTAAAGTTGGGAAAATAGCTCGGAACGTCACGAAAGTTGGCGTGCGCACTTCTTTTCCAATGGGACATCCAAATCTATGCTCAATTTCCAATTCCGAGAAGTTGGTGAAAGACGAAATTCGACCGTGCATTTTCGCTAGACATGGGTATAAAGAGTGGGAAAATAGCTTGGAACGTCACGAATGTTGGCGTGCGCACTTGTCTACCAATGGGACATCCAAATCTATTCTCAAATTTGAATTTCGAGAAGTTGGTCAAAGTTGAAAATCGACCGTGCGTTTTCACTAGACTTGGGCTCAAAGGGTGAGAAAATATCTCGGAACGTCACGAAATTTGGCGTGCGCACTTGTCTACCAACGGGACATCCAAATCTATGCTCAATTTTCAATTCCGAGAAGTTGGTCAAAGTCGAAATGCCACCGTGCATTTTCACTAGACTTGAGCTTAAAGGGTGTGAAATTAGCTCGTAACGTCACGAAAGTTGTTGTGTGTGCATGTCTACAAATGGGACATCCAAATCTATTCTCAATTTTCAATTCCGAGAAGTAGGTCAAAGCCGAAACGCGACCGTGCATTTTCTCTAGAGTTGGGCTTAAAGGAGGAGAAAATAGCTTGTAACGTCACAAAAGTTGGTGTGGATGCTTGCTTACCAATGGGACTTCCAAAACTATTCTCAAATTTCAATTCTGAGAAGTTGGTCAAAGTCGAAATTTGACCGTGCGTTTTCGCTAGACTTGGGCTTAAAGGGTGGAAAAATAGCTCGGAACGTCACAAAAGTTGGCATGCGCACTTGTATACCAACGGGACATCCAAATCTATTCTCAAATTTCAATTCCCAGAAGTTTGTCAAAGTCGAAATGCGACCATGCGTTTTCGCTGGACTTGAGCTTAAAGGGTGTGAAATTAGCTTGTAACGTCATGAAAGTTATTGTGCGCGCATGTCTACAAACAGGACATCCAGAACTATTCTCAATTTCAATTCCAGGAAGTTGGTCAAAGTTTAAACTTGGCCGTGCGTTTTCGCTTGACTTGGGCTTAAAGGGTGGGAAAATAGCTCGGAACGTCACAAAAGTTGGCGTGCGCACTTGTTTACCAACGGGACATCCAGATCTATGCTCAATTTTCAATTCCGAGAAGTTGGTGAAAGTCGAAATTCGACCGTGCGTTTTCGCTAGACATGGGTATAAAGAGTGGGAAAATAGCTCGTAACGTCACGAATGTTGGCGTGAGCACTTGTCTACCAACGGGACATCCAAATATATGCTCAATTTTCAATTCCGCAAATTAGGTCAAAGTCGAAACTCGGTCATGCGTTTTCACTAGACTTGGGCTTAAAGTGGGAGAAAATAGCTCTGAACGTCACGAAAGCCGGCATGGACGCTTGTCTACCAATGGGACATCCAATTCTATCCTCAAATTTAAATTCCGAGAAGTTGGTCAAAGTTGAAACTTGGTCATTCGTCTTCGCAAGACTTGGGCTTAAAGTTGGGAAAATAGCTCGGAACGTCACGAAAGTTGGCGTGCGCACTTCTTTGCCAATGGGGCATCCAAATCTATGCTCAATTTTCAATTCTGAGAAGTTGGTGAAAGACAAAATTCGACCGTGCATTTTCGCTAGACATGGGTATAAAGAGTGGGAAAATAGCTTGGAACGTCACGAATGTTGGCGTGCGCACTTGCCTACCAATGGGACATCCAAATCTATTCTCAAATTTGAATTTCGAGAAGTTGGTCAAAGTTGAAAATCAACCCTGCGTTTTCACTAGACTTGGGCTCAAAGGGTGAGAAAATAGCTCGAAACGTCACGAAATTTGGCGTGCGCACTTGTCTACCAACGGGACATCCAAATATATGCTCAATTTTCAATTCCGCAAATTAGGTCAAAGGCGAAACTCGGTCGTGCGTTTTCACTAGACTTGGGCTTAAAGTGGGAGAAAATAGCTCTGAACGTCACGAAAGCCGGCATGGACGCTTGTCTACCAATGGGACATCCAATTCTATCCTCAAATTTAAATTCTGAGAAGTTGGTCAAAGTTGAAACTTGGTCATTCGTCTTCGCAACACTTGGGCTTAAAGATGGGAAAATAGCTCGGAACGTCACGAAAGTTAGCGTGCGCACTTCTTTGCCAATGGGACATCCAAATCTATGCTCAATTTTCAATTCCGAGAAGTTGGTGAAAGACGAAATTCGACCATGCATTTTCGCTAGACATGGGTATAAAGAGTGGGAAAATAGCTTGGAACGTCATGAATGTTGGCGTGCGCACTTGTCTACCAATGGGACATCCAAATCTATTCTCAAATTTGAATTTCGAGAAGTTGGTCAAAGTTGAAAATCGACCGTGCGTTTTCACTAGACTTGGGCTCAAAGGGTGAGAAAATAGCTCGGAACGTCACGAAAGTTGGCATGCGCACTTGTCTACCAACGGGACATCCAAATCTATTCTCAAATTTCAATTCCCAGAAGTTTGTCAAAGTCAAAACGCGACCATGCGTTTTCGTTGGACTTGAGCTTAAAGGGTGTGAAATTAGCTTGTAACGTCATGAAAGTTGTTGTGCACGCATGTCTACAAACCGGACATCCAAATCTATTCTCAATTTTCAATTCCGAGAAGTAGGTCAAAGCCGAAACGCGACCGTGCGTTTTCTGTAGAGTTGGGCTTAAACGGGGAGAAAATAGCTCGGAACGTCACGAAAGTTGGTGTGGACGCTTGTCTACCAATGGTATATCCAAAACTATTTTCAAATTTCAATTCCGAGAAGTTGGTCAAAGTTGAAACTCGACCGTGCGTTTTTCGCTAGACTTGGGCTTAAACGGGGAGAAAAAAGCTCGAAACATCACAAAAGTTGGCAGGGACGCTTGTCTACCAATGTGACATCCAAATCTATTCTCAAATTTAAATTCCAAGAAGTTGGTCAAAGATGAAAATCGACCGTGCGTTTTCGCTAGAATTGGGCTTAAAAGGTGAGAAAATAGCTCGGAACGTCATGAAAGTTAGCGTGGGACATTCAAATCTATGCTCAATTTTCAATTCCAAGAAGTTGGTCAAAGTCGAAACTCGACCGTGCGTTTTCGGTAGACTTGGGATTGAAGGGGGATAACATAGCTTGGAACGTCACGAAAGTTGGCGTGCGCACTTGTCTACCAACGGGACATCCAAATATATGCTCAATTTTGGATTCCACAAAGTATGTCAAAGTCGAAACTCGACTGTGCGTTTTCGTTAGACTTGGGCTTAAAGTGGAAGAAAATAGCTCTGAACGTCACGAAAGTTGGCATGGACGCTTGTCTACCAATGGGACATCCAAATCTATTATCAAATTTCAATTCCCAGATGTTGGTCAAAGTTGAAACTCGACCGTGCATTTTCACTAGACTTGCGTTTAAAGTGAGAGAAAATAGCTCAAAACGTCATGAAAGTTGGCATGCGCACTTTTCTACCAAGGGGACATCCAAAACTATTCTCAAATTTCAATTCCGAGAAGTTGGTCAAAGTCGAAACTCGACCATACGTTTTCGCTAGACTTGGGCTTAAAGGGGGAGAAAATAGCTCGGAACTTCACGCAAGTTGGCGTGCACGCTTCTCTACCAATGGGACATCCAAATCTATTGTCAAATTTCAATTCCCAGATGTTGGTCAAAGTCAAAACGCCACCATGTGTTTTCGCTAGACTCAGGATTTAAGGGTGTGAAATTAGCTCATAACATCATGAAAGTTGTTGTGCGCGCATGTCTACAAATGGGACATCCAAATCTATTCTCAATTTTCAATTCTAAGAAGTAGGTCAAAACCGAAACGCGACTATGCGTTTTCTCTAGAGTTGGGCTTAAAGGGGGAGAAAATAGCTCGGAACGTCGCGAAAGTTGGTGTGGATGCATGTCTACCAATGGGACATCCAAATCTATTCACAAATTTCAATTCTGAGAAGTTGGTCAAAGTTGAAACTCGACCGTGCATGTTCGCTAGACTTGGGCTTAAAGGGTGGGAAAATAGCTTGAAACGTAACGAAAGTTGGCGTGCGCACTTGTCTACCAATGGCACATCCAAATCTATTCTCAAATTTCAATTCTGAGAAGTTGGTCAAAGTCGAAACGCCACCCTGCGTTTTCGCTAGATTTGAGCTTAAAGGGTGTGAAATTAGCTCGTAATGTCACAAAATTTGTTGTGCGCGAATGTCTACAAATGGGACATCTAAATCTATGCTCAATTTTCAATTCTAAGAAGTTGGTGAAAGTCGAAACTTGACCGTACGTTTTCGCTAGAGTTGGGCTTAAAGGGGGAGAAAATAGCTCGGAACGTCATGAAAGTTGGCATGGATGCTTGTCTACCAATGGGACATCCAAATCTATTCTCAAATTTAAATTCTGAGAAGTTGGTCAAAGTTGAAAATCGACCATGCGTTTTCACTAGACTTGGGCTCAAAGGGTGAGAAAATAGCTCGGAACGTCACGAAAGTTGGCGTGCGCACTTGTCTACCAACAGGACATCCAAATATATGCTCAATTTTCAATTCGGAGAAGTTGGTCAAACTTGAAACTCGACCGTGCGTTTTCGCTAGACTTGCGCTTAAAGTGAGAGAAAATAGCTCGAAACGTCACGAAAGTTGGCATGCGCACTTGTCTACCAATGGTACATCCAAAACTATTTTCAAATTTGAATTCCGAGAAGTTGGTCAAAGTTGAAACTCGACCGTGCGTTGTCGTAGACTTGGGCTTAAAGGGTGGAAAGTAGCTCCGAACGTCACAAAAGTTGGCGTGTGCACTTGTCTACCAACAGGACATCAAAATCTATGCTCAATTTTCAATTCCCAGATGTTGGTCAAAGTCAAAATGCCACCATGCGTTTTCGTTAGACTCGGTATTTAAGGGTGTGAAATTAGCTCGTAACGTCATGAAAGTTGTTGTGCGCGCATGTCTACAAATGGGACATCCAAATCTATTCTCAATTTTCAATTCTGAGAAGTAGGTCAAAACCGAAACGCGACTATGCGTTTTCTCTAGAGTTGGGCTTAAAGGGGGAGAAAATATCTCGGAACGTTGCGAAAGTTGATGTGGACGCTTGTCTACCAATGGGACATCCAAATCTATTCTCAAATTTCAATTCCGAGAAGTTGGTCAAAGTTGAAACTCGACCGTGCGTTTTCGCTAGACTTGGGCTTAAAGTGGGAGAAAATAGCTCTGAACGTCACGAAAGTTGGCATGGACACTTCTCTACCAATGGTACATCCAAAATTAGCTTGTAATGTCATGAAAGTTGTTGTGCGCGCATGTCTACAAACGGGACATCCAAATCTATTCTCAATTTTCAATTCCGAGAAGTAGGTCAAAGCCGAAGCGCGACCGTGCGTTTTCTGTAGAGTTGGACGCTTGTCTACCAATGGGACATCCAATTCTATCCTCAAATTTAAATTCCGAGAAGTTGGTCAGAGTTGAAACTTTACCATGCGTTGTCGCTAGACTTGGGCTCAAAGGGTGAAAAGTAGCTCGGATCGTCACGAAAGTTGGCGTGTGCAATTGTCTACAAACAGGACATCAAAATCTATGCTCAATTTTCAATTCCGAGAAGTTGGTCAAAGTTGAAACTCGACCATGCGTTTTCGCTAGACTTGTGCTTAAAGTGAGAGAAAATAGCTCGAAACGTCACAAAAGTTGGCATGTGAACTTGTCTACCAATGGGACATCCAAATCTATTGTCAAATTTCAATTCCCAGATGTTGGTCAAAGTCAAAACGCCACCATGCGTTTTCGCTAGACTCAGGATTTAAGGGTGTGAAATTAGCTCATAACATCATGAAAGTTGTTGTGCGCGCATGTCTACAAATGGGACATCCAAATCTATTCTGAATTTTCAATTCTGAGAAGTAGCTCAAAACCGAAACGCGACTATGCGTTCTCTGTAGAGTTGGGCTTAAAGGGGGAGAAAATAGCTCGGAACGTCGCGAAAGTTGGTGTGGACTGTTGTCTACCAATGGGAAATCCAAATCTATTCTCAAATTTCAATTCCGAGAAGTTAGTCAAAGTTGAAACTCGACCGTGCGTGTTCGCTAGACTTGGGCTTAAAGGGTGGGAAAATAGCTCGAAACGTCACGAAAGTTGGCGTGCGCACTTGTCTACCAATGGCACATCGAAATCTATTCTCGAATTTCAATTCCGAGAAGTTGGTCAAATTCAAAACGCCACCATGCATTTTCGCTAGACTTGAGCTTAAAGGGTGTGAAATTAGCTCGTAATGCGACGAAAGTTGTTGTGCGTGAATGTCTACAAATGGGACATCTAAATCTATGCTCAATTTTCAATTCTGAGAAGTTGGTGAAAGTCGAAACTCGACCGTACGTTTTCGCTAGAGTTGGGATTAAAGTGGGAGAAAATAGCTCTGAACGTCACGAAAGTTGGCATGGACGCTTGTATACCAATGGGACATCCAATTCTATCCTCAAATTTAAATTCCAAGAAGTTGGTCAAAGTTGAAACTTGGTCGTTCGTCTTCGCTATAGTTGGGCTTAAAGGGGGAGAAAATAGCTCGGAACGTCGCGAAAGTTGGTGTGGATGCTTGTCTACCAATGGGACATCCAAATCTATTCTCAAATTTCTATTCCGAGAAGTTGGTCAAAGTTGAAACTCGACCGTGCATGTTCGCTAGACTTGGGCTTAAAGGGTGGGACAATAGCTCGAAACGTCATGAAAGTTGGCGTGCGCACTTGTCTACCAATGGCACATCCAAATCTATTCTCAAATTTCAATTCTGAGAAGTTGGTCAAAGTCGAATCGCCACCATGCGTTTTCGCTAGACTTGAGCTTAAAGGGTGTGAAATTAGCTCGTAATGTCACGAAAGTTGTTGTGTGCGAATGTCTACAAATGGGACATCTAAATCTATGCTCAAATTTCAATTCCGGGAAGTTGGTCAAAGTTGAAACATGGCCATGCATTTTCGCTAGACTTGGGCTTAAAGGGTGGGAAAATAGCTCGAAATGTAACGAAAGTTGGTGAAAGTCAAAATTCGATCGTGCACTTTTGCTACACATGGGTATAAAGAGTTGGAAAATAGCTCGGAACGTCACGAATGTTGGCGTGCGCACTTGTCTACCAACAGGACATCCAAATATATGCTCAATTTTCAATTCCGCAAAGTAGGTCAAAGTCGAAACTCGACCGTGTGTTTTCGCTAGACTTGGGCTTAAAGTGGGAGAAAATAGCTCTGAACATCACGAAAGTTGGCATGGACGCTTGTCTACCAATGGGCCATCCAATTCTATCCTCAAATTTGAATTCCGAGAAGTTGGTGAAAGTCGAAATTCGATCGTGTGTTTTCGCTAGACATGGGTATAAAGAGTGGGAAAATAGCTCGAAACGTCACGAATGTTGGCGTCCGGACTTTTCTACCAACGGGACATCCAAATATATGCTCAATTTTCAATTCCGCAAAGTAGGTCAAAGTCGAAACTCGACCGTGCGTTTTCGCTAGACTTGGGCTTAAAGGGGAGAAAATAGCTTTGAACGTCACGAAAGTTGGTAGGGACGCTTGTCTACCAATGGGACATCCAATTCTTTCCTCAAATTTAAATTCCGAGAAGTTGGTTAAAGTTGAAACTTGGCCATTCATCTTCACTAGACTTGGGCTTAAAGGGCGGGAAAATAGCTCGGAACGTCACGAATGTTGGCGTGCGCACTTGTTTACCAACGGGACATCCAGATCTATCCTCAATTTTCAATTCCGAGAAGTTGTTGAAAGTCGAAATTCGACCGTGCGTTTTCGCTAGACATTGGTATAAAGAGTGGGAAAATAGCTCGTAATGTCACGAATCTTGGCGTGCGCACTTGTCTACCAAGGGGACATCCAAATAAATGCTCAATTTTTAATTCCGCAAAGTAGATCAAAGTCGAAATTCAACCGTGCGTTTTCGCTAGACTTGGGCTTAAAGTGGGTGAAAATAGCTCTGAAAGTTGTTGTGCGCGCATGTCTACAAATGGGACATCCAAATCTATTCTCAATTTTCAATTCTGAGAAGTAGGTCAAAACCAAAACGCGACTATGCGTTTTCTCTAGAGTTGGGCTTAAAGGGGGAGAAAATAGCTCGGAACGTCGCGAAAGTTGATGTGGATGCTTGTCTACCAATGGGACATCCAAATCTATTCTCAAATTTATATTCGAGAAGTTGGTCAAAGTTGAAAATCAACCGTGGGTTTTCACTAAACTTGGGCTCAAAGGGTGAGAAAATAGCTCGGAACGTCACGAAATTTGGCGTGCGCACTTGTCTACCAACGGGACATCCAAATCTATGCTCAATTTTCAATTCCGAGAAGTTGGTCAAAGTCGAAACGCCACCATGCCTTTTCACTAGACTTGAGCTTAAAGGGTGTGAAATTAGCTCGTAACATCACGAAAGTTGTTGTGTGTGCATGTCTACAAATGGGACATCCAAATCTATTCTCAATTTTCAATTCCGAGAAGTAGGTCAAAGCCGAAACGCGACCGTGCATTTTCTCTAGAGTTGGGCTTAAAGGGGGGGGAAATAGCTCAAAACGTCACAAAAGTTGGTGTGGACGCTTGTTTACCAATGGGACATCCAAAACTATTCTCAAATTTCAATTCCGAGAAGTTGGTCAAAGTTGAAATTTGACCGTGCGTTTTCGCTAGACTTGGGCTTAAAGTGTGGAAAAATAGCTCGGAACGTCATGAAAGTTGGCATGCGCACTTGTCTACCAACGGGACATCCAAATCTATTCTCAAATTTCAATTCCCAGAAGTTTGTCAAAGTCAAAACGTGAGCATGCGTTTTCGCTGGACTTGAGCTTAAAGGGTGTGAAATTAGCTTGTAACGTCATGAAAGTTATTGTGCGCGCATGTCTACAAACGGGACATACAAATCTATTCTCAGTTTTCAATTCCGAGAAGTAGGTCAAAGACAAAACGTGACCGTGCGTTTTCTGTAGAGTTCGGCTTAAACGGGGAGAAAATAGCTCGGAACATCACGAAAGTTGGTGTGGACGCTTGTCTACCAATGGTACATCCAAAACTATTTTCAAATTTCAATTCCGAGAAGTTGGTCAAAGTTGAAACTCGGCCGTGCGTTTGTGCTAGACTTGGGCTTAAAGGGGGAGAAAAAAGCTCGACACGTCACAAAAGTTGGCTGGGACGCTTGTCTACCAATGTGACATCCAAATCTATTCTCAAATTTAAATTCCAAGAAGTTGGTCAAAGATGAAAATAGACCCTGTGTTTTCGCTAGACTTGGGCTTAAAAGGTGAGAAAATAGCTCGGAACGTCACGAAAGTTAGCATGCGTACTCGTCTACCAACGGGACATCCAAATTTATGCTCAATTTTCAATTTCGTGAAGTTGGTCAAAGTCGAAACTCGACTGTGCGTTCTCGGTAGACTTGGGCTTAAAGGGGGAGAAAATAGCTTGGAACGTCACGAAAGTTGGCATGCGCACTTGTCTACCAACGGGACATCCAAATATATGCTCAATTTTCAATTCCGCAAAGTAGATCAAAGTCGAAACTCGACCGTGTGTTTTCGCTAGACTTGGTCTTAAAGTGGGAGAAAATAGCTCTAAACGTCACGAAAGTTGGCATGGACGCTTGTCTACCAATGGGACATCCAATTCTATCCTCAAATTTAAATTCCGAGAAGTTGGTCAGAGTTGAAACTCGACCATGCGTTGTCGCTAGACTTGGGCTTAAAGGGTGGAAAGTAGCTCAAAACGTCACGAAAGTTGGCGTGTGCATTTGTCTACCAACAGGACATCAAAATCTATGCTCAATTTTCAATTCCAAGAAGTTGGTCGAATTTGAAACTCGACCGTGTGTTTTCGCTAGACTTGCACTTAAAGTGAAAGAAAATAGCTCGAAACATCACGAAAGTTGGCATGCACACTTGTCTACCAATGGGACATCCAAAACTATTCTCAAATTTCAATTCCGAGAAGTTGGTCAAAGTCGAAACTCGACCGTGCGTTTTGGCTAGACTTGGGCTTAAAGGGGGAGAAAATAGCTCGGAACGTCACGCAAGTTGGCATGCACGCTTGTCTACCAATGGGACATCCAAATCTATTGTCAAATTTCAATTCCCAGATGTTGGTCAAAGTCAAAATGCCACCATGCGTTTTCGCTAGACTCAGGATTTAAGGGTGTGAAATTAGCTCGTAACGTCATGAAAGTTGTTGTGCGCGCATGTCTACAAATGGGACATCCAAATCTATTCTCAATTTTCAATTCTGAGAAGTAGGTCAAAACCGAAACGCGACTATGCGTTTTCTCTAGAGTTGGGCTTAAAGGGGGAGAAAATAGCTCGGAACGTCGCGAACGTTGGTGTGGACGGTTGTCTACCAATGGGACATCCAAATCTATTCTCAAATTTCAATTCTGAGAAGTTGGTCAAAGTTGAAACTCGACCGTGCGTGTTCGCTAGACTTGGGCTTAAAGGGTGGGAAAATAGCTCAAAACGTAACGAAAATTGGCGTGCGAACTTGTCTACCAACGGCACATCCAAATCTATTCTCAAATTTCAATTCCGAGAAGTTGGTCAAAGTCGAAACGCCACCATGCGTTTTCTCTAGATTTGAGCTTAAAGGGTGTGAAATTAGCTCGTAATGTCACAAACGTTGTTGGGCGCGAATGTCTACAAATGGGACATCTAAATCTATGCTCAATTTGCAATTCTGAGAAGTTGGTGAAAGTCGAAACTCGACCGTACGTTTTCGCTAGAGTTGGGCTTAAAGGGGGAGAAAATAGCTCGAAACGTCACGAAAGTTGGCATGGGAGCTTGTCTACCAATGGGACATCCAAATCTATTCTCAAATTTAAATTCCGAGAAGTTGGTCAAAGACTCTAAAAACGCAGCGTGCAAATGACAAAGGAGGTACACAAACTAAGCAATTACAAACTCGGACATATATATATGCTGCCGTCCGTCCTCCACCGTCACAGGAGCAGATCCTAAAAATAATAGAATTCCAAGAATTGCTGCTATAAGCTTTTCAACAAAAAAAATCGAGGTGCGTTTGTCAAGAAATCCGTTATAAGCTTTTCAAAATATTCAATTCCACTTTGTTTTTGTTTTTTTTTTTTAATTTGAATATTATTTTTATTTTCTTGTTTTTAATTTTTAATTTTTTTAATTTCTCCTTTTTACACTTCTTTAAATTTTTTAAATAATTTATTGACTTGCATAATTTGAATGCTATGGGTTTTCTTAAGTGCTAAATTTATCTAGATGTTTAGAAAAATAATTTAATCAACTAAATTTTTAAATTCCATATAACAGGATTCCAACTAAGTTTTGGTCAAAGTTGAAACTCAGTCGTGCGTTTTCACGAGAATTGGGCTTAAAGTGGGAGAAAATAGCTCTGAACGTCACGAAAGCCGGCATGGACGCTTGTCTACCAATGGGACATCCAATTCTATCCTCAAATTTAAATTCCGAGAAGTTGGTCAAAGTTGAAACTTCGCCATTCGTCTTCGCAAGACTTGGGTTTAAAGTTGGGAAAATAGCTCGGAACGTCACTAAAGTTGGCGTGCGCACTTGTTTGCCAACGAGACATCCAAATCTATGCTCAATTTTCAATTACGAGAAGTTGGTGAAACACGAAATTCGACCGTGGATTTTCGCTAGACACGGGTATAAAGAGTGGGAAAATATCTTGGAACGTCACGAATGTTGGCGTGCGCACTTGTCTACCAATGGGACATCCAAATCTATTCTCAAATTTCAATTCCGAGAAGTTGGTCAAAGTTGAAAATCGACCGTGCGTTTTCACTAGACTTGGGCTCAAAGGGTGAGAAAATAGCTCGGAACGTCACGAAATTTGGCCTGCGCACTTGTCTACCAATGGGACATCCAAATCTATGCTCAATTTTCAATTCTGAGAAGTTGGTCAAAGTCGAAATGCCACCGTGCATTTTCACTAGACTTGAGCTTAAAGGGTGTGAAATTAGCTCGTAACGTCACGAAAGTTGTTGTGTGTGCATGTATGCAAATGGGACATCCAAATCTATTCTCAATTTTCAATTCCGGTAAGTAGGTCAAAGCCGAAACGCAACCGTGCATTTTCTCTAGAGTTGGGCTTAAAGGGGGAGAAAATAGCTCGTAACGTCACAAACGTTGGTGTGGATGCTTGTTTACCAATGGGACTTCCAAAACTATTCTCAAATTTCAATTCCGAGAAGTTGGTCAAAGTTGAAATTCGACCGTGCATTTTCGCTAGACTTGGGCTTAAAGGGTGGAAAAATAGCTCGGAACGTCACGAAAGTTGGCATGTGCACTTGTCTACCAACGGGACATCCAAATCTATTCTCAAATTTCAATTCCAAGAAGTTTGTCAAAGTCAAAACGCGACCATGCGTTTTCGCTGGACATGAGCTTAAAGGGTGTGAAATTAGCTTGTAACGTCATGAAAGTTGTTGTGCACGCATATCTACAAATGGGACATCCAAATCTATTCTCCATTTTCTGTAGAATACGTGACCGTGCGTTTTCTGTAGAGTTGGGCTTAAATGGGGAGAAAATAGCTCGGAACGTCACGAAAGTTGGTGTGGACGCTTTTCTACCAATGGTACATCCAAAACTATTTTCAAATTTCAATTCCGAGAAGTTGGTCAAAGTTGAAACTCGACCGTGCGTTTTCGCTAGACTTGGGCTTAAAGGGGGAGAAAAAAGCTCGAAACATCACAAAAGTTGGCAGGGACGCTTGCCTACCAATGTGACATCCAAATCTATTCTCAAATTTAAATTCCAAGAAGTTGGTCAAAGATGAAAATCGTCTGCGCCTTTTCGATAGAATTGCAATTAAAAGGTGAGAAAATAGCTCGGAATGTCATGAAAGTTAGCATGGGACATTCAAATCTATGCTCAATTTTCAATTCTGAGAAGTTGGTCAAAGTCGAAACTCGACCGTGCGTTTTCGGTAGACTTGGGCTTAAAGGGGGAGAACATAGCTCGGAACGTCACGAAAGTTGGCGTGCGCACTTGTCTACCAACGGGACATCCAAATATATGCTCAATTTTGGATTCCACAAAGTAGGTCAAAGTCGAAACTCGACCGTGCATTTTCGCTAGACTTGGGCTTAAAGTGGAAGAAAATAGCTCTGAACGTCACGAAAGTTGGCATGGATGCTTGTCTACCAATGGGACATCCAAATCTATTGTCAAATTTCAATTCCCAGATGTTGGTCAAAGTTGATACTCGACCGTGCGTTTTCGCTAGACTTGCGCTTAAAGTGAGAGAAAATAGCTCAAAACGTCATGAAAGTTGGCATGCGCATTTTTCTACCAACGGGACATCCAAAACTATTCTCAAATTTGAATTCCGAGAAGTTGGTCAAAGTCGAAACTCGACCGTGTGTTTTCGCTAGACTTGGGCTTAAAGGGGGAGAAAATAGCTCGGAACGTCACGCAAGTTGGCGTGCACGCTTCTCTACCAATGGGACATCCAAATCTATTGTCAAATTTCAATTCCCAGATGTTGGTCAAAGTCAAAACGCCACCATGCATTTTCGCTAGACTCATGATTTAAGGGTGTGAAATTAGCTCGTAAAGTCATGAAAGTTGTTGTGCGCGCATGTCTACAAATGGGACATCCAAATCTATTCTCGATTTTCAATTCTGAGAAGTAGGTCAAAACCGAAACGCGACTATGCGTTTTCTCTAGAGTTGGGCTTAAAGGGGGAGAAAATAGCTCGGAACGTCGCGAAAGTTGGTGTGGATGCTTGCCTACCAATGGGACATCCAAATCTATTCACAAATTTCAATTCTGAGAAGTTGGTCAAAGTTGAAACTCGGCTGTGCGTGTTCGATAGACTTGGGCTTAAAGGGTGGGAAAATAGATCGAAACGTAACGAAAGTTGGCGTGCGCACTTGTCTACCAATGGCACATCCAAATCTATTCTCAAATTTCAATTCCGAGAAGTTGGTCAAAGTCGAAACGCCACCCTGCGTTTTCGCTAGATTTGAGCTTAAAGGGTGTGAAATTAGCTCGTAATGTCACAAAAGTTGTTGCGCAAGAATGTCTACAAATGGGACATCTAAATCTATGCTCGATTTTCAATTCTGAGAAGTTGGTGAAAGTCGAAACTCGACCGTGCGTTTTCGCTAGAGTTGGGCTTAAAGGGGGAGAAAATAGCTCGGAACGTCACGAAAGTTGGCATGGATGCTTGTTTACCAATGGGACATCCAAATCTATTCTCAAATTTAAATTCTGAGAAGTTGGTCAAAGTTGAAAATCGACCATGTGTTTTAACTCTACTTCGGCTCAAGGGTGAGAAAATAGCTCGGAACGTCAGGAAAGTTGGCGTGCGCACTTGTCTACCAACGGGACATCCAAATATATGCTCAATTTTCAATTCGTAGAAGTTGGTCAAACTTGAAACTCGACCGTGCATTTTCGCTAGACTTGCGCTTAAAGTGAGAGAAAATAGCTCGAAACGTCACGAAAGTTGGCATGCGCACTTGTCTACCAATGGTACATCCAAAACTATTTTCAAATTTGAATTCCGATAAGTTGGTCAAAGTTGAAACTCGACCGTGCGTTGTCGTAGACTTGGGCTTAAAGGGTGGAAAGTAACTCGGAATGTCACGAAAGTTGGCGTGTGCACTTGTCTACCAACAGGACATCAAAATCTATGCTCAATTTTCAATTCCCAGATGTTGGTCAAAGTCAAAACGCCACCATGCATTTTCGCTAGACTCGGGATTTAAGGGTGTGAAATTAGCTCGTAACGTCATGAAAGTTGTTGTGCGCGCATGTTTACAAATGGGACATCCAAATCTATTCTCAATTTTCAATTCTGAGAAGTAGGTCAAAACCGAAACGCGACTATGCGTTTTCTCTAGAGTTGGGCTTAAAGGGGGAGAAAATAGCTTGGAACGTCGCGAAAGTTGATATGGACACTTGTCTACCAATGGGACATCCAAATCTATTCTAAAATTTCAATTCCGAGAAGTTTGTCAAAGTTGAAACTCGACCGTGCGTTTTCGCTAGACTTGGGCTTAAAGTGGTAGAAAATAGCTCTGAACGTCACGAAAGTTGGCATGGACACTTCTCTACAAATGGTGCATCCAAAATTAGCTTGTAACGTCATGAAAGTTGTTGTGCGCGCATGTCTACAAACGGGACATCCAAATCTATTCTCAATTTTCAATTCCGAGAAGTAGGTCAAAGCCGAAGCGCGACCGTGCGTTTTCTGTAGAGTTGGACGCTTGTCTACCAATGGGACATCCAATTCTATCCTCAAATTTAAATTCCGAGAAGTTGGTCAGAGTTGAAACTTGACCGTGCGTTGTCGCTAGAATTGGGCTCAAAGGGTGGAAAGTAGATCGGATCGTCACGAAAGTTGGCGTGTGCACTTGTCTACCAACAGGACATCAAAATCTATTCTCAATTTTCAATTCCGAGAAGTTGGTCAAAGTTGAAACTCGACCATGCGTTTTTGATAGACTTGCGCTTAAAGTGAGAGAAAATAGCTCGAAACGTCACGAAAGATGGCATGCACACTTGTCTACCAATGGGACATCCAAATCTATTGTCAAATTTCAATTCCCAGATGTTGGTCAAAGTTAAAACGCCACCATGCGTTTTCGCTAGACTCAGGATTTTAGGGTGTGAAATTAGCTCGTAACATCATGAAAGTTGTTGTGCGCGCATGTCTAGAAATGGGACATCCAAATCTATTCTCAATTTTCAATTCTGAGAAGTAGCTCAAAACCGAAACGCGACTATGCATTCTCTGTAGAGTTGGGCTTAAAGGGGGAGAAAATAGCTCGGAACGTCGTGAAAGTTGGTGTGGACGGTTGTCTACCAATGGGAAATCCAAATCTATTCTCAAATTTTAATTCCGAGAAGTTGGTCAAAGTTGAAACTCGACCGTGCGTGTTCGCTAGACTTGGGCTTAAAGGGTGGGAAAATAGCTCGAAACGTCACGAAAGTCTGCGTGCGCACTTGTCTACCAACGGCACATCCAAATCTATTCTCAAATTTCAATTCTGAGAATTTGGTCAAAGTCAAAACGCCACCATGCATTTTCGCTAGACTTGAGCTTAAAGGGTGTGAAATTAGCTCGTAATGTCACGAAAGTTGTTGTGCGTGAATGTCTACCAATGGGACATCCAATTCTATCCACAAATTTAAATTCCAAGAAGTTGGTCAAAGTTGAAACTTGGCCGTTTGTCTTCGCTAGAGTTGGGCTTAAAGGGGGAGAAAATAGCTCGGAATGTCGGGAAAGTTGGTGTGGACGCTTGTCTACCAATGGGACATCCAAATCTATTCTTAAATTTCTATTCCGAGAAGTTGGTCAAAGTTGAAACTCGACCGTGCATGTTCGCTAGACTTGGGCTTAAATGGTGGGAAAATAGCTCGAAACGTCATGAAAGTTGGCGTGCGCACTTGTCTACCAACGACACATCCAAATCTATTCTCAAATTTTGAATTCTGAGAAGTTGCTCAAAGTTGAAACGCCACCATGTGTTTTCATTAGACTTGAGCTTAAAGTGTTTGAAATTAGCTCGTAATGTCACGAAAGTTGTTGTGCGCGAATGTCTACAAATGGGATATCTAAATCTATGCTCAAATTTCAATTCCGGGAAGTTGGTTAATGTTGAAACTTGGCCATGCGTTTTCGCTAGACTTGGGCTTAAAGGGTGGGAAAATAGCTCGGAACGTCACAAAAGTTGGCGTGTGCACTTGTTTACCAACGGAACATCCAGATCTATGCTCAATTTTCAATTCCGACAAGTTGGTGAAAGTCGAAATTCGACCGTGCATTTTCACTAGACATGGGTATAAAGAGTTGGAAAATAGCTCGGAACGTCACGAATGTTGGCGTGCGCACTTGTTTACCAACGGGACATCCAAATATATGCTCAATTTTCAATTCCGCAAAGTAGGTCAAAGTCGAAACTCGGCCGTGTGTTTTCGCTAGACTTGGGCTTAAAGTGGGAGAAAATAGCTCTGAACATCACGAAAGCTGGCATGGACGCTTGTCTACCAATAGGCCATCCAATTCTATCCTCAAATTTGAATTCCGAGAAATTCAACCGTGCTTTTTCGCTAGACTTGGGCTTAAAGTGGGTGAAAATAGCTCTGAAAGTTGTTGTGCACGCATGTCTACAAATGGGACGTCCAAATCTATTCTCAATTTTCAATTCTGAGAAGTAGGTCAAAACCGAAACGCGAGTATGCATTTTCTCTAGAGTTGGGCTTAAAGGGGGAGAAAATAGCTCAGAACGTTGCGAAAGTTGATGTGGATGCTTGTCTACCAATGGGACATCCAAATCTATTCTCAAATTTATATTCCGAGAAGCTGGTCAAAGTTGAAAATCGACCGTGGGTTTTCACTAAACTTGGGCTCAAAGGGTGAGAAAATAGCTCGGAACGTCACGACATTTGGCGTGCGCACTTGTCTACCAACGGGACATCCAAATCTATGCTCAATTTTCAATTCTGAGAAGTTGGTCAAAGTCGAAACGCCATCATGCGTTTTCACTAGACTTGAGCTTAAAGGGTGTGAAATTAGCTCGTAACATCACGAAAGTTGTTGTGTGTGCATGTCGACATCCAAATCTATTCTCAATTTTCAATTCCGAGAAGTAGGTCAAAGCCGAAACGCGACCGTGCATTTTCTCTAGAGTTGGGCTTAAAGAGGGAGGAAATAGCTCGGAACGTCACAAAAGTTGGTGTGGACGCTTGTTTACCAATGGGATATCCAAAACTATTCTCAAATTTCAATTCCGAGAAGTTGGTCAAAGTTGAAATTTGACCGTGCGTTTTCGCTAGACTTGGGCTTAAAGCGTGGAAAAATAGCTCGGAACGTCACGAAAGTTGGCATGCGCACTTATCTACCAACGGGACATCCAATTCTATTCTCAAATTTCAATTCCCAGAAGTTTGTCAAAGTCAAAACGCGACCATGCATTTTCGCTGGACTTGAGCTTAAAGGGTGTGAAATTAGCTTGTAACGTCATGAAATTTATTGTGCGTGCATGTCTACAAACGGGACATCCAAATCTATTCTCAGTTTTCAATTCCAAGAAGTAGGTCAAAAACACATATTTCATTAAATTTGGAATTATACAAGGGATCTAGAATTTAGAACTTCAACAAGATTTAGTTTTCGAAAAATGAAAAACCAAAAAATTACTTAATTCACTCATTTCAATCTTTATATTCACCATTTTTTTATAATATTATCAATATAAGCTATATAAAATCAAATTTATATAAAGTTGAAGCATATCTTGCGATTATTAATCTTAGATTCCTTACATTATTTTATTATTATAATTTTTTAATTTGTATTAATATTTGAGTTGATCAAGGTTTACCTCATCTCATGAACAATAGATGTTGCAAGAAATTTCTTACCTATTAAGTTATCTAATGGCATTATTTGTATGTTGAAATTATTAACCATTTTATTTATAATTTGATAAAGCATATATTGTGCATGTGTTGAATTACCATATTAGTAAGAGATTGTCTCCATTTTAGAGTGACCTACAAAGTTATTTAATGATATAGCAGTCAATGTGTTTGTTACTGTAAAAAATTTATGCATTGGCATAGTAACTTATTAATTCCCAATCTTGATAATGGGTGGCTAGAACATGGGGATTTTTTCTCAACTTCAAGAAACAACAAGAACTGGAAATGCCTAGGAATTGGCTGAAACCTCTAATACCATGAAAAATGATTAGTTCATATAGTCACTGTAATAGTGAACCTGTGGATGAGGACACTACCCCTAATCATATTTAGAATATTGACTAGAAAAACAATTAGTAACATATACACAAGCAACAACATGGAAAACTAGGTCATACTCTATTTTATTTTGTTCCCTTTATATGTATTGTCGAGTACGGATCTGGAATTTAGAACTTCAACAAGATTGAGTTTTCAAAAAATGAAAAACCTAAAAATTACTTAATTCACTCATTTCAATCTATATATTCACCATTTTTTTTACAATATTATCATTATAAGCTATATAAAATCAAATTTATATTAATTTGAAGCATATCTTCCTATGCTTAAACTTAGATTCTTTACATTATTTTATTATTATAATTTGTAATTTGTATTAATATTTCTTTCCTATTAATTTATCTAATGGAATTTTTTGTATGTTGAAAGTATTAACCATTTTATTTATAATTTGATAAAGCATATATTGTGCATGTGTTGAATTACCATATTAGTAAGAGATTGTCGCCATTTTAAAGTGACCTAGAAAGCTATTTAATGACATAACAGTCAATGTGTTTGTTACTATAACAAATTTATGTATTAGCATAATAACTTAGTAATTCTCAATCTTGATAATGGGTGGCTAGAACATGGGGGGTTTTGCTCAACTTCAAAAGACAACGAGAACTGGAAATGTCTAGGAATTAGGTGAAACCTCTAATACCATGAAGACGTATTAGCTCCTATAGTCATTGTAATATTGTACTTGTGGATGATGACACTACCCCTAATAATCTTTAGAATATTGACTAGAAAAATAATCAATAACATATCTACGAGCAACAACATGGAAAATTAGGTCATACTCTATTTTATTTTCTTCCCTTTATATGTATTGTCTATTGTATGCCTTAGGACATTTTTGTCAAGTATATAACACAATAGATACTGAGGCACTTCACTTTTTCCCTTCATTTTATGGGATTATTATGAGCCCACAAGTTTCTACATGTTTTGGACATTGTTAACTATCAATTATTACTTTGGATTATGTTGATTGGTTAAGCCTAGATTCTTTTTTATAATATAAATATAATCATCTAACATTTAAAGAAATATTCATTATTCAATACTATATATTATGATATGTGGTTGGCACTATTTTAGAGCCAACAAGAGAAAATATTGTATTGGATAAAGTCTAAGTGTACCAATTAAGGTCAAAAAAATTATTAATTAGAATATAAATTTTATGGTACAATTGTTTTTTTTTCAAATACATGAAGAAAGAGGGAAAACCCATTCTAGTTATTGCAAGTGTCCAGTGTTTATTTTTGAAATGTTTGAACATATTACATTGAAAAAACATTAACTAGCTACTCCCATAGTAAAGTTTTTATAGACAAAGTCTATAATATGTTGTATGTCCAGTATTTATTTTTGAAATGTTTGAACATATTACATTAAAAAACATTAATTAGCTATTCCCATAATAAAGTTTTTATAGACAGTCTATAATATGTTGCTTGTAAGTGCTTTACTGGACTCCATTAACCAAGTTTGATGGATCGAGAAGTGTGGTACATTTGAAATCAATGAATTAGAATAGAAACATTGAAGTACATTTTTGTTTCTTACAAATACAAAAGTGAAAACCCACTAAACTTATTAAAAGTGCATTTAACAATCAATTTTTTTTATAAGTATCTGTGTGTCATTTAACAATCAAAATCAAATTATTATGAATTTTTATTGGTAGTGCATTTAACAATCAAAATATTTTATAAGTATTTGTGTGTCATTTAACAATCAAAATCAAATTATTATGAACTTTTATTGGTAATTTTTATTGGAAACATTTTACAGATGTCAAAAGAAAATATTTTATAAGTCTAGGCGTGTTTTTTAATGATCAAAATAAATAATTTTGTTATGAATTGGAATAGAAACAAACTAGTACAGTTTAATTTATTTTATTATAATATATATTCATGAAGTGTTTGAATGTATTATATTGAAAAGAATACGAATTAGCTAGCCCAACATTATCGTTTTAATAGATCGTATCTAGAAGATGATGCTTTTAAATGTATTATTGAACTTGATTATCCAAGTTTGATGGAGTGAGAAGTTATGTTGATCTAGACAAAGCATTGGAATTTGTAATTTCCATGTTAGATATTGTTTGGTGTTTGAACGTATTACATTGAAAACAATGCTAATTAACTCCAATATAGTTTTAATATGCCAAATTAACTCCAGTATAGTTTTAATAGGCCAAAACTAGAAGATATTGATTTTAAGTGCATTATTGGACTTGATTATCCAAGTTATGGGAGAAGTTATGTTAATATAAACAAATCATTGAAAGTTTAATATTTCATGGTGTCATGTAATCTGCATGATGTATCATCACATGAATACATTGCAATTTAAACAAAATTTTCATATTTGTACCAAATAATATAAAACTCCCCAAATAAATTTGAAGAAAATATTCAATATACAAGAAAAATTGAAAAATGTTTCTTCATGTATTAATTGGTCCTCCAAAGAAAAAAATTACATCCATGAATCATCTCCACCTAATCTCATGTTATTCGTTCAAGTAGGTCAAGGACAGCATGTACACCATGTTTATTTATCTTGGCCTTCTTGCAATGTTCTTTCTTAGCCATCCATGCCCAAACTATGGTATCAATTGGAATAGATCCAAGCTCTATGTCATCAGGATTTGGTACCCAATATTCCTCTAATACTTTTCCATTGTATTTCCCTGAACCGGGCTTCCACCAATCAACTTTAACATGAAGAGTATCACTTTCATCATCTTTAAATATATTTGAGGTGGCTTTTGCCATCCAAATCATCTCCCCTTCTTCCTCGTTTCCTGATCTAACTAGCAACATCTTTCCTTTCTCAACATCATTAATAGGGTTGAATGTTGTCTTTGGCTTATCGCACTTGGGTCCAACACACGGGTTCACCTGTCATAGTATCAAAATCCCCATCCATAATATTTGAGATTGCATGAAGCGCATTACGACCAACATCTGGAGTTTGCCTTGTCTTGGGCCAGAAATCCTCAGAAGATGAATCATGATCATTGTAATCTTCATATAAAGTATCAAGAACTCTTTCCCAATACTCTACCTTATTTTTCCATTCTGGTGTAACAATTGGCAATTCCTCACCACCCATTGTGTCTTTCCACATTTTTATGTATGATGTTATTCCTTCTTTTAGTTCTTTTAAATAGATTTCATTCTCTTTGGGATGTAAGAAAGATGGCTTCCCTATGGGCGGTTTAGATCGACCTTCATCGTCTGTATTCCATAACTCAATTGGTTCTGACCACTCAACATCTCTTATGGATTCTTTATACCTTAATACCGGAACATCATTGAGTACAAGAAATTGGAAGTACTGAACATTAAGATGTCCAACTAGTGCATTTTTTCCTTCCTTGATGTATCCATTAAGGAAGCTTTTGAAGTCATACACCTTATCAATCAGTTTAGGTGGAAACACTCTTTTTTCTTCAATTTTGCGATATGTATCCATCATCTCAGGTAGAGAATATATATCTTTACTTTTCAAGCTGGAAGACATTCTCCCATAGGTCCCTTCTATGTCTTTATGGGTGTGTCCCACGAGCAAGAACCCAACCTCAATAGTGATGAAGACACCAAGTGCAGTGAGAAGTGATAGAAACATGAAAAGATAACGGTTTTTATTATCACTTGCTGCATTATCCAATTGTAACAATAAATGTGGAGGAAGAGGTTTAAAATCGATATCTTGATTTTCTAATCTTCCATGAGATAAAAATTCATCCTTGTACACTCTACATTTTGAGTAAATAGAGGTGTCAAGTAATGCATTTGAAAGTGGGTTTCTTGAACTTCCACTCTCATAAAGAAGATCACCATACATATCAAGATGTGGGTCTTCAAGGTCCCTAAAGCACTTAGCAAGTGATGTAATGGTAAATTGTGATCCCATATGTACAAATGGTAGGGAGAAATGACCAAAACCTCCTGTCTTATGCCCATGTGTTAGCATACCTGTCAATGACAAGCCCAAGTTTATTCCTACAATAGATTTTGATTTGACGCGTAGCCTTGGAATTGAAGTCTTTGTTTTATCCATTTTATCATGGATAATACTCAAATACTCCTTTGTAAACCTCTCTGACATGATCATGTGGGCATAGTAGCAATGTCTTCCGCACATAATGATCTTGTTATGTTTGTTCAATCTAGCGCGTGCCGTTTCTTCCAACTCTTTTGTAGTTGCTGACTTCATTTGTGCTTTCAACACAATACATTCACCACATTTACTGAAGTTGGTGTTCTTTGAGAATGCCACGTCTCGAAAATGAGTGTTCCAAATCTTGCTCATTGTTGGTTGTGATATTAATGGACAATTGAGCTTTTCCAAACCCACATTGATCTCTTTTAACAAAGAGCTTTGTGTGTAAGTCGAAGGCAACAATCTTAGAGGAGAAGAAGTTCCATCTGCTTCAACTTGATGTGTTTGGTTTGGCGAAAAATCTGAATTGTCCATTACAATTTTATGCAGTATTTCTATGGCCGCCACAGTTTGTGCACGTGCTTTACATGTATTGGTGTTACCATGAATGGATTCCATATGTCCTTGTTCAAAATTATATTGGTAGCTATAGAAGGTGCTTTGAGGAATCTTATGTATCTTGTACCATGCTTTCTTACAAATAACATTACCATCGAATCTCATGTCCTTTACTTTTCTAATAATAGGAGGTAGGCCATGGCCATGGCTCATTGACATGATAGTGTTTGAAACAAGTGAATTCAATACAAATTCCCTGATACCATTTTTGTCTTTGCATTCCATATCCCTTCTAGCATTTGCAATGGCATTCCTATCCACATGTTGAAGACAATCTTGTTTACAACATTCATCTGTAGCCAAAAGTTGGACTTCTTTCTCTTTATCTATCTTGGTTTGACGTTTTGCAACTTTTTCTCTTGTCATAGCTCGTTTAATATTTTTATATGGCCTCGATGCATTAAGAACATTGACATCTTGATCTTTTTTATTATAAAGATCCCCATCCCATTGGTATAAAGGACTTGTATCCTCTATAACATCCCATATCAGCATTTCCATGGGTGGCTCTTTGTACTTTATCTTGACCCTTAACATCTCACCTATGTTGTCCACCAATTTATGTATTGGCCATATAACCAATCCATGTATAGACTTATCCCCAATCTTGCATCTTTCACAATACCCATGTATCTCTTCCACAAAAACACCAAAGTTATCTTCACCTAGTGTTTCACCCACAACCATGTCATCCTCATGGACATTAACTATCATTCCTTTGGCAATGCACATAATTGTTCCTATGCATCCATGTGTAAGAGAAACCCTTGTACATGTGAATGCAGCCCTATCTTGTGGAATATTTATGGGTTGATCTTCACAATGAGGTTTCAAATCTATTTCTGGCCAAATCTCATAAGATTCTATTGCACCCCCTAGTGTTTCCTCAAATCCAGTTGGATGTGGTAAACGAGCATCATTTTTTAACACCTTCTCAATTCTAACCACTATGCATCATTTCTTTACAATCTTTCCATGAACCTTATTCCCAAGCTCTGTATTGAATATGGAGCCCTCACCCACCTTCACTCCATGTTGTAAAAGATCTACTTTGTCTCCAATAGAAAATGTTGAACAAACATTTGCACCTGTACACCAAACATAACAAACTTAGTATTTTCTCAAAAAAACATTCAATAAACTATGAATAATTCTTAACACATGCTTTGGTATTTGATTTACCTATGGTGTGCCTCAAATCTGTAGTTCTCCATGGATGTGTGTCCCCTTCATCAACATATTCCACAGTCAAATGTGGTTGAGTGACATCAATTATCAAAACCATAACATAACCTGCAACAACCCTTCCTCCACCATAATAAGTTCCAACTTCTGTAGATTCAACCTTTCCTAGCCCAATAACTTGACCATTAACCAGGAGGTCAACATAGTCCCCTTTTGTGAAAATTATACTTGCAGCCCTATCTTGTGGAATATTTATGGGTTGATCTTCACAATGAGGTTTCAAATCTATTTATGGCCAAATCTCATAAGATTCTATTGCACCCCCTAGTGTTTCCTCAAATCCAGTTGGATGTGGTAAAGGAGCATCATTTTTTAACACCTTCTCAATTCTAACCATTATGCATCCTTTCTTTACAATCTTTCCATGAACCTTATTCCCAAGCTCTGCATTGAATATGGAGCCCTCACCCACCTTCACTCCATGTTGTAAAAGATCTACTTTGTCTCCAATAGAAAATGTTGAACAAACATTTGCACCTGTACACCAAACATAACAAACTTAGTATTTTCTCAAAAAAACATTCAATAAACTATGAATAATTCTTAACACATGCTTTGGTATTTTATTTACCTATGGTGTGCCTCAAATCTGTAGTCCTCCATGGATGTGTGTCCCCTTCAACATATTCCACAATCAAATGTGGTTGAGTGACATCAATTATCAAAACCATAACATAACCTGCAACAACCCTTCCTCCACCATAATAAGTTCCAACTTCTGTAGATTCAACCTTTCCTAGCCCAATAACTTGACCATTAACCAAGAGGTCAACATAGTCCCCTTTTGTGAAAATTATACTTGCAGCCCTATCTTGTGGAATATTTATGGGTTGATCTTCACAATGAGGTTTCAAATCTATTTCTGGCCAAATCTCATAAGATTCTATTGCACCCCCTAGTGTTTCCTCAAATCCAGTTGGATGTGGTAAAGGAGCATCATTTTTTAACACCTTCTCAATTCTAACCACTATGCATCCTTTCTTTACAATCTTTCCATGAACCTTATTCCCAAGCTCTGTATTGAATATGGAGCCCTCACTCACCTTCACTCCATGTTGTAAAAGATCTACTTTGTCTCCAATAGAAAATGTTGAACAAACATTTGCACCTGTACACCAAACATAACAAACTTAGTATTTTCTCAAAAAAACATTCAATAAACTATGAATAATTCTTAACACGTGCTTTGGTGTTTGATTTACCTATGGTGTGCCTCAAATCCGTAGTCCTCCATGGATGTGTGTCCCCTTCATCAACATATTCCACAATCAAATGTGGTTGAGTGACATCAATTATCAAAACCATAACATAACCTGCAACAACCCTTCCTCCACCATAATAAGTTCCAACTTCTGTAGATTCAACCTTTCCTAGCCCAATAACTTGACCATTAACCAGGACATCAACATAGTCCCCTTTTGTGAAAATTATACTTTCCATTGTCGCTCCTACAAATTCTGTAACACACAATTGAATTATAATTTGTAGTTAAGGTTAAACCATGTAAAGTGTGCTCTTATATTTTAGGCAAAACACAATCTACAAAAAAATAATGTACTTGTAATAGCTAAAAAGGGTATGGCATCATTTTGTTGTGCAAATTAAACCTTGTTCCCCACCATTTAGTCCCCACCGCCAAAAGGGACTTTACATATAAATTATGATGGAGCTACAAAGCGTAATCAAAACAAGATTGGTTATCAATGTATATAATCTTAATACAAACACAAAACTATTCTTAGAAAAACTTGTAAAAATGTCTAAAAATTTTCCATACTTAAGAACTTGTAATAGTATTGAAGGTAGTTATTAAGTAGGTTAGAATCCAGCCATGATCGATCATGCAAGTTTGTATAATCATGAAACTTGTAATAGTATTGAAGGTAGTTATTAAGTAGGTTGGAATCCAACCATGATTGATCATGCAAGTTTGTATAATCATGTCTCACTGAGATTTATTTTTTGTATCAATTGTTCAAAGTAAATTCAAATATCCTTGATTGGAGTCATCCCTATTTTAATTACTCCCGAAAATAGTTATTTGGTGTCATCTAAACCTATATTGTAGATTAGTGAAGAATAACATCTATATGGAACTAGAGTCATAAAAAATCCCAAGCAATGCTACCTGATGCCACTATTAGTATACTAATACATAGTAGAAGTTTTTTGAATTATAAGCGACTCCTAGCTTAGCGACTACTAATACATAGCGACTACTAGCTTTCCTTATAGCATAAGCACACATGCTTATGCTATAAGAAAAGCTAGCACTCATTAGCTTTCCAGAAGAAAAACCCTAGGCATGGTGATTGGTGGTTGCTAAGTTATACCTTGGTCTTGTGCCATGTACTCTATTTTGAAATAAGCACATGGCACAAAATCAAGAAATGCTAGTGACTCCTAGCTTTCATTCTAGCCTAAGCATTTCCTTATAGCATAAGCACACATATTTATGCTAAAATGAAAGCTAGTAGTCGCTAGCTTTCTAATAGATAAACCCTGGGCATGGTGATTGGTGGTTGCTAGCTTATACCTTGAGCTTTCCTTCTTGCATAAGCATGTGTTTATGATAGAAGGAAATTCTTATGCTACAAGGAAAGCTAGCAGTCACCAGCTTTCTTTGATATGTTGCCATGTTCTTATTTCAAAATAGAGCACATGACACAAGCTCAAAGTATAATCTAGCAACCACCAATCACCATGGACAGGATTTTTGTATTGGAAAGCTAGCAACTAGGAGGAAAGCTAGTAGTAGCTATATTTCCTTGATCTTGTGCCATGTGTTTATTTCAAAATAGAGCACATGGCGCAAGCTGAAGGTATAAGCTAGCAACCACCAATCACCATGGACAGTGTTATCAATTGGAAAGCTAACGACTGCTAGCTTCCCTTCATGGCTAAATTTTTTCTATTAGAAAGCTAGCAATCGTTATCTTTCCTTCTAGCATAAGCACATGTGTGCTTATACTTATGCTAGAAGGAAATGCTCAGGCTAGAAAGAAAGCTAGCAGTCACTAGCTTTCCTTTATCTTGTGCTATGTGCTTCTTTCAAAATAGAGCACATGGCACAAGCTCAAGGTATAAGCTAGCAACCACCAATCACCATGGCTAGGGTTTTTTTATTGGAAAGCTAGCGACTGATAATTTTCCTTCTAGCATAAGAATGTGTGGTTATGCCAGAAGGAAATGCTTATGCTAGCTTTCCTTGATCTTGTTCCGTGTTCTTCTTTCAAAATAGAGCACATGGCACAAGATAAAGGAAAGCTAGCGACTGCTAGCTTTCTTTCTAGCATAAGCATTTCCTTCTAGCATAAGCACACATGTGCTTATGCTAGAAGGAAAGATAACAATTGCTAGCTTTCTAATAGAAAAACTCTAGCCATGAAGGAAAGCTAGCAGTCGTTAGCTTTCCAAATGATAACATTGTCCGTGGTGATTGGTGGTTGCTAGCTTATACCTTCAGCTTGCGCCATGTGCTCTATTTTGAAATAAACACATGGCACAAGATCAAGGAAAGCTAGCGACTGCTAGCTTTCCTCCTAGCATAAGCATTTCCTTCTAGGATAATAACACATACTTATGCTAGAAGGAAAGCTAGCAGTCGCTAGATTTCCAATACAAAAATCCTATCCATGGTGATTGGTGGTTGCTAGATTATACTTTGAGCTTGTGTCATGTGCTCTATTTTGAAATAAGAACATGGCAACAGATCAAAGAAAGCTGGCGACTGCAAGCTTTCCTTGTAGCATAAGAATTTCCTTCTATCATAAACACACATGCTTATGCAAGAAGGAAAGCTAACAGTCGATAGCTTTCCAATACAAAAACCCTGTCCATGGTGATTGGTGGTTGTTAGCTTATACCTTGAGCTTGTGCCATGTACTCTATTTTTAACAAATGCTACCTTTCCTTCTAGCAAATGCATTTCCTTTTAGCATGACACACATGCTTATGTTAGAAGGAAAGCTAGCAGTCGCTAGCTTTCCAATAGAAAAACCCTGGGCTTGGTGATTGGTGGTTGCTAGCTTATACTTTGAACTTGTATCATGTACTCTATTTTCAAATAAGCACATGGCACAAGATCAAGGAAAGCTAGTGACTGCTAGCTTTCCTTCTAGCATAAGCATTTCCTTCTAGGATAATAACACATACTTATGCTAGAAAGAAAGCAAGCAGTCGCTAGCTTTCCAATAGAAAAATCTTGTCCATGGTGATTGGTGGTTGCTAGCTTATACCTTGAGCTTGTGCCATGCACTCTATTTTCAAATAAGCACATGGCACAAGATCAAGGAAAGCTAGCGACTGCTAGCTTTCCTTCTAGCATAAGCATTTTATTCTAGGATAAGAACACATATTTATGCTAGAAGGAAAGCTAACAGTCCAATAGAAAAATAATAAGAATCTCTTTAAGTTCACATTTCCTAAAGATTCATAATAGCCTATCCCATAGAGACCATCATTTAACTCGTTAGATGAATAACTTTTGGACATGTCAACATGAGAATAAGGTTCATGGAAAGATTGTAAAGAAAGGATGCATAGTGGTTAGAATTTAAAGCTTGTCATTTATAAACACTTATAAACACTATGCTTTGTATTGAATATGGAGCCCTCACCCACCTTCACTCCATGTTGTAAAAGATCTACTTTGTCTCCAATAGAAAATGTTGAACAAACATTTGCACCTGTACACCAAACATAACAAACTTAGTATTTTCTCAAAAAAACATTCAATAAACTATGAATAATTCTTAACACATGCTTTGGTATTTGATTTACCTATGGTGTGCCTCAAATCTGTAGTCCTCCATGGATGTGTGTCCCCTTCATCAACATATTCCACAATCAAATGTGGTTGAGTGACATCAATTATCAAAACCATAACATAACCTGCAACAACCCTTCCTCCACCATAATAAGTTCCAACTTTTCTCCATTGTCAACTTTGGAGAAAATAGTGAATATTTAAATGATATAAAACGAGGCATAAATAGTATGAATCTCGAATTATTTCAGACATTCATTTAAATATAGAAGAAAAACATAATGGAAGATATAACAAAGGAAGTGAACATGCACATATAAAGATAAAGAAAAAACGGACTGTAAAGTTGATCAACACATGAATCTCTGGTCTCAAAAGATGGGTATTTTCACTGTACTGCTTTTATTTATCAAAAAATAGATCTCCAAACATACACTGTCTCTCAAAAAATTTCCAACCCCCTCAACAATGACTCTCATTGTTCTTATACAAAATTTGGAAGAAGCTTGACATTACTGCTTCTTTTAACTAATAACTGAAAATATTTTAACTTAAAAGATAACTGTCTTTAAGCAATAGATAACTGTCTCCAAATAATATTACAAATTTAAAATAAAAGTGTCTTTTTGCCACTTGGAAAAATTTTTGAATATCATCTTTTCGCCACTTGGCGAGAGTTTTGAAAGCCTCTATGAATGGACAGAATATCTTTTCCTTCCATATTTTTCCACATAAGTCCACTGGTCGGCCGCAGGTAAGTCATAGTTGGTCATTTCCTTCACCAAGACTCGCATTTCAACATGACCTGCATAAGAAACAGGAAGAAGGTTTCCACAGGTTGAGATTACCATATTTAAAATTTCAAAATCCTCTGATATTTTCTCCATTAAAATTTTCCCTGTAAGCATATGATCCAGTTGGTGGAACTTTCTGTGATTCATCCTTATATCAAACAACAATCTCTTATAATCATTCGGAGGAATTAATTCATTTTTTTCATTCCAAAAAGCAGGGAACCCTTTGTTTACTAATTTTTCAAATTGCTTTTTGAACTTTACTACTTCTTCCCGTATTTCTCCAGCTTTAGCTTCAACATTCTCAACATGCGAGTATTTACCCAAGATCCTTCTGGCCCATGTGATGACTGAAATTATGTTCGTTATATTCATGGCTATCAAGTCTACTTTAGTTAGACTATTTAAAAATGTTATTGCTTTCTGGGCTACGTCTTTTGGCTTTTTATTAAAGCTTTCCCTGACGGCTCTGCAACTTTCGAAGGCATCTTTGACCACCTTTTCTTTGACTCTTATGTAATCCAGATATGGTCTTAGTTTCTCAACTTCTTTTATAATTTGGTCCCACACCAGGTGTTTACAACCTTGCATAGCAGCTTGCCCTGTCACATGAGCTGCTAATCCTTTATTATTATTACTTAATTCCTGATTCTTTGTTTGCAAGGTTTTTATTTCTTTATTTTTGATTTCATTCTCTTCTGTCAGCTTCTGTATTTCAACCTTCAATTCTTTGATTTCATTTTCCCTTAAGCTTACCTGGGACATAGCCTGTAAAATATCATCTACTCCCGTTTTATCTTCCTGTGTGTCTGTTTGTACTTGTTGCTGACCACTTCCTGCTAATCTTTTCCTCGCTTCTGCCAACTGTTCTTCTAAAATGATTTTCTCTTTTTCCCACCGATCTTTTTCATCAGAAAGCTTTAACATTTTAGCAGTAACATCATTGACTTCATTAGATAATTCTTCTTTTTCTTTTTCCAATATTGTCAATTCTACTCCTTGGATGAGTACAGTGTCTGGAATTTTTAATTTTCGTCTCAACATCTGGATCGTATCGTCTTTCTCTTTGAGCAGTTTGGTTGCTGCATCTCCTTCTTTATTTATCAAATCTGCTTGCAATTTTTTAATCTGTTGCTGTCGAGACTTATTCTCTGCCTTCTCCTATCTCAATTGATTGTTCAATTTATCCACTGAACTTTTCAACTTGTCTTCTCTTAATATGGCTCCCAAATAGTCTGAATATATGACTTCTCCAGTTTGTCTATGCAATAAAATTTTATCCGGGGCATTTATTTTAGACAAATCTATATTCATTTCTGAAATCTTATTTTTTGTGACAACTGAAAATTTCAAGGTATTTTCCCTGATATTTCTGCTAGTAAATAAGCTTACATCAGTATTAGATATACTTCTAACCTTCGAAAACAATTGATTGGTTTGTTTCGCGGACTCCTGTTTATTTCGACTATGCTTATCAAACACATCCATGATATTCTGGGGTCTATTTACATCACCCTCTACAGGGGTTTCTTCAATGTTGTACTCTTTAATTGTAACCTCTGGTATTTCTTTTTCAGCTGTTTTAGCCTCTTCTGAAATTGTTGTTAACTCTTGTGGTTCATTCATTTTCAATCTTTTTCCTCTTTCTGTTTCTTCATCTTCAATGATCATTATGTCCTGTATGGGTCTTTTAGATCCAACCAATGCACTATCTATTTCGCTTTCTGTCCCTGTTGTTGTGTCAATCAATGCCATTTCTTTGTCGGATGCATCCGGAATGATTTCTTCTTTATATTCTAGCCAATTGGCTCTGTCCGACATTCCTTCAACAATCTGATGGTTCAGGGCCTTGATACGATGCTCCGTTCTTCGTTTTGATATGATGTTTAACGTGTCATACTCCATAGCCGTATCTGACTCAAAATTCATATCCTTCAACAACTTCTCTATATACACTACAGCATTCTTATTCTTTACTGTGAACGGACCAAATGTGAATGGGTATTTAATGTCTGTAGCTTGTCTGTGAACCAAAAAATTGTTATCTTCCACAATCAACTTTTGTCTTAAGAATTCCAAGGAAAAAACCCTTAAAGTAAGAAAAGCTGGTAACACATAGGGTTTATGTCTGAACCCATATAATCTGATTACTGCACTGTCTTTCGACAAAAACCAATCTCCTGTTGCGTATTCTATACTCAATTGCATGGATGCCTGCATTTCCGGTAGTACTCTAGGCAGATTTTTTCCAAAAATCATTCTATAAATCTCTGAAAGCATGTAATTGGTGTAATTGAACATGTTATTTTCTAGTAAAGTCGTGAAAATGATTTCTGGGAACTGCAACTCGTCTTGACTGGCTGTCATAATCATTTTCATCAAAAAGGCCTGAAACCTGAAATGTCTGAGAGTGGGAAAATTAACCATCTAGTCATGAATCTTTTCTGTTAAAAATGCTTCAAAATTAAGTCGAGGGATTTGATTTTCACCAATCCCTGACTGGACTGTACTCATTTTGTACAATAAATTCAATTGAAACTCGGTTACATACAAATCCGTATCCAAACCTAGAACTACGGCCAATAATGTCAAAACTAACTGGGTGTTTTCATTAAAAAGATTGATATCTATAGGGTATGGGACCTCCGAAATGCTGGTCTCTAGCTTGAGACACGATGACAAAAACATTTCCCTATCATTTTGAGAAACATGATGATAATTTTCAATAACGGAGACTTCAGAGAAAATTTTAGGGTCAAGGGTTTGGGAACAATCTACTTCTAGGGATTTAATTAACTCTGTTGGCTTTAATTCGTAAATGACTCGGGTTTTTTGGCTGTTTAGAACGACTTTCTCTTCCCGGGAGTAATTTTCGACACACCATGATACGAATTCTGGGAAAGAAGGGATTTGGTCGGGGCAAAAGGCTAGCAAAGACGACTGGTGAACTCTGTGGGGGTCTGTCCCTTCCTTTAACAATTCACACAACCTAATTTTTATATCAGATATTGGAAACCTAATTAGGGTATCGTAGACGTCTTCGTCTCTATCCTCTAGGGCTTCTTTTGATTTAAAAACATCTATATCGTGCACAGTCTCCATTTAAACGTTTCTTTAAACAAAATTCTGTTTAAAAAAGTAGGACAGGTAACCCGACCCTACCTGTATGTACCTACCTTTCGCCTTCTGTCGCAATCGCAGACCTCCACCAGTCTTCAGAGCTCTTCTGGATAGTGACACATGCAGAATGTCGTTATGTGGAGCCCCTTTTGTTTTATATAAGACTTTTGAATTAACTTCCCTGCACCTTTATGAATGCGGTTCATATTTGACCATTGATCTCGAGACTTTGTTTTGGACCGTCAGATCTCGCCTCCCTTTATTCCATCTGGTGGTATCCGCGATCAAAAAGCTGTTTTCTTTTCCGGTTTATTCTCTGCGCGGATCAGCCACCTACTGACACCTATTCGAGTGGTTTATTCTCCGCGACCGCTCTTCCTCATATCCAGTGTGCACCTTCCTAGATGCGGATGAAACAATGGCCGTTGAATTGACTAAGGTTTATATCGGCCCTCCGATTGCTACAAAGTATACGCCATGTGATATGACCCCGCCACGCTTGCTCTATCTGCCACGTATCAGGTCCCACCCTGCCACGTGTACTGACCCCACCGCGCTTCCATATTTGGTGGTTCCGCCCGACGCTATGGTGGTTTCCTTTACCGCTATATTACATATGCGGAAGGATGAGGTTTGGACACGTGTCCCGGCGGTATTGAGTCCGCTACCGCCCACATCTATTTACCGCCGATCACTTTGGCGATGCGGGAAGCAATATCGGCCGTTGATCGGGATTGTTGACATCTCCGCGACCGAAACTTGATCGGGGTTTAATCTTTTCACAAATTTGCTTTCGGACTTTGCATAAGTGGGTTTTTTCCTCTTGTTTTTGAATTGTCAACCTTTTCTTCAACCTCCTTTGTGATAATTTCTTCCTTTTTTGGACATTTTAGCAAACTTTTTGGATTTAGTCATTCTCAAACCTTAGTGTCAACACATAGAATGCCAATCTTTTCTCTTTACATGAGAATTAGCACCCATCTGCATTTCATAGTTCAATACATCTTCCATCCTCTCAAATTCCTGGTGTATTTTCTCTATATCTAAAAAAATTGGATTTCTCTTTTATGATGGTCTACCTTTATACCAAGCCGGTAGATGTTGCAAGTTTGTTGAATTGTAGCAACAAGGGAATGCAAATTGTAATTAATCTATACCTTAGTCTAATTAATTTTTGTCCAATAATTATGCTTTGATCATTACACCACTCTCAATTTTTGTACCTATTTTTGGCATTTCAAACTCCAAGCATTCCAATCTCCAACTAAGTATGACATGTCAGTTTCCTCGGTATGCACTTGTCACATTGTCGTAAATGTTATCAGGACTTCAAACCTCATTACTTGTTCAAGGTAGTGGGTTGGTGAATTAAAATTGGCATCTTGCCTCTCCCTGTTCATTCTTCCGTTGTGGAATCCCATCCCCTGCATTTGCTTCTCAACCAAACATCTCACCCTTCTGCAGTGAGACCCCTGCATCTGCTGCTCGAGCAGGTTCTATTCTACTCCATGTTCTGTTCTACTTTTGTTTTATAGTTGCATAGCATTTCCAATGCAAGGCAAACAACTACAAGTTACACACCAAATTGGCGATCAATCCTAAATCTCTCTATAAACTTAATAGGTAGGACTAAACTATTATGACCCGACACTAAACTTTTCCATCTAGTTCGATTGATCCATAATGTAACGTCCGGAGGGATCTCATGGTCAGTGAACCATAGATTTTAAATGGCTAATGTCCCATATATTTTAAACGGTTAATGTCGCATAGGTTTTATATGGGATTTCCATGAGAGGAAATAAAAATATTCTACTCTAAATGCCATCTTTTTGCAACTTATAATGTGTTAAACCATATCTTTATGGTTAATGCCTCATAGATTTAAAATCATATCTCAATAGATATCAGTGATTTTACTATCCCCTTCTAAATATATTTTGACCATTAAATAATTGAAAAGAGAGATAAATTAATATTAAGTTAATTTTAAAATTACAGTCAAGTTAAGCATCAAATCAATTGGATATATAAAATTATATACATCAAAACCTTCAACTTAAGAAATGTGATTTTCTTTACAATCTTTCATTAAATGGATATTTCCTACCAATTTCATTGAATTTAGGATAGTTTTGGAATGCCCTAAAATAAAGTGGAGAGGGTTTTATGGGGAAAGGAAATTATTAAAAGAAATTTGAAAACCTAAAATGCAAGATAAGCACCAATTCTCATATTTCATAATATTAAGAATCACTTTCAAGTGAGGATAGATGGAAGTGGATACATTATGGAAGTTATCTTAATGTATACAAGTAAGCAATGTGCTATATCCTCTAATGAATGATCTTATGAAGTGGAAGAACCATATAAACTGAAAAAGGCCATCAATAACACTAATCACTAGACTTTGTAATATTTGTAGGTTCATATTGACCTTCAACAATTATGACACTAGAAATGGATGGGATGTTTGCAAAACTTTATCTCATAATCATTTATAAAAATGGAAATATAACACATAGGAAGACATCCTATTGATTCTATGTGCATTGAAGATCATATCTTTAGCTAATTTGGTGCACATGGATCCTTTCACTCATGATTCATACAAAGAGGAAAGAACATAAGATTACAATTTCATGAAGATATTTCATGGATACAAGGCCAAAGTCATGAAGAATCAATTAAAGTGACAGCAAGATTTAGTATCATCTCCAAGATGCATTTCTCAACAAGATATATAAGTGTTATACACCTATATAGGTGAGAGGAAAAAACTAATAACAGAGGCCCATAACTCTGATGTTGGAGGCCATTTTGGTTTTGAGAAAACAAATAATAACTTGTAGATATGTGTCTTGTGTTAAATTTAGGAAGATGTAGATTGGTTCATTAGAGGATGCATACGCCATTGCACTAGTAAGACCAACAATGGGAAGGAAGGTTTATATCAACATATACATATAAGTACTAGACCATGGGAGAACAATGCATTTTGTGGGAGGTTTTTCAAGAAGCATGTTACGGATTTTGTAAATAAAATAGCTTAATAAAATAGTGTATAAACCAATGTACACCAAATATGAGAGTGAAACATAAATCCTAAAGTTATAATAGAGATGAATTAAATAATAAATCCTTATATTTATTCTCCATTATTTCTGGATTCATTGTGTTAAGGAGGGGTTTATCTATGTTTCATACCTACGATACGCAATCCATATTCTTACCTATCATGAAGATGGACTACATATCATAGGTCCGAAATGTCGATAAACCCCTCCTTAACACAATGAATCCAAAAATCATGGAGAATAAACGAGCACACTGTGAAATCCTGAGAGAGAAAAATCATTATATTCATTAAGAGAATCCTTAATTATAATGATTGTAACTACATCTCTCTATATAATATTCCCTATCTCTCCATATAATATCCCCAATTGTACTTGTGGGTCCCCTATTAGGGTTATCCCTATTAAATATTCATGTAACCACATTACCTATATATTCAACCCCATATATACATCCCATGGAGTTATAACATATCACCCCATAAAAAGGATTTGTCATCAAATGTTTGTAGCTAAGGCTTTTATATGTGATGAAACCTAATAATAGTAATGGTTATTTATATTTGTTCTCTCTTGCTACTACTATTGATTATCCATCCATCTATATTTAATTTTTTTTTGTCAATTCTTCATGGCTTCCTTTCCTTTGATTGCATGTGCATTATTATAGCTTCTCCAATTTGTTATAGTTTTTGTTCTTTGATAACATCACATTAAATAATGGTCCCTTTTTGCCTCATTATATGAACCATTGATTATTTCATCTTCATCCTTTGTAATGTTGACACTTATTGTATTTTTTCCGATATTTCATTGTAAAGAGGTATCAATATGGTTCCACCATTAATGGTGCTTCATAAATTTTGATGCCCTTATCACCCCCTCTCCTTTTTGGTACAATGACATGCTCCAACTATTATAATTATTGACCTTCAATTGCTTCTACTTTTGAGATAATAAGATCATATTTTTCCTTCATATTCTGAAGATGATGTTCAAATTCAACAATTATTTTATGGTGACCTTCTTATACCTTCTCATCCTTCTCCTTTTGTACTAAATGGTTGATGTTATCCATCATTCTATCCTTCTTCGATTATAAATTGAACTTTTAATTTGACATATATTCAAAATTTAGGGTTTCTTCAACCTTCTTGCCAACATAATATTCAAGTGTTTAGGTAGTTTATTCATCTATAATCTTTCAAAATACTAACTAATGACATAGACCATATCCTTAGTCATATTATATGATTCCTAAGAGTGATCTCCCCGCAAAGTGATATTCTTAGCACGTACTATAGCAATGTAAGATAATCGAAGAGTTTATGGAAGCATGGGTATAGGCGAAAATAAGGGACTTCCTATATACCCAAAGGTACATGGAAGATTAAATCTCTAAGCATATTTTATGTAATGTGGTACTAATTGCTAGATACCAACATAGGTTCACTAGGGAGCCCAACCAAGTGACTCAAATTTCCTACATGTATGTTTCCTAGTACTGTTTTTTTCCTAGTAAATATCATATATTTGTGTTTAAAGATGCTTGAACATGTTTCTAGCTTTAAAAAAATATGTAAAAATTGGACATGTGCTAGCATTGGAAATGTAACAACCCAAACAAAAGGAATGCAGAAATTTTAAAACTTTTATTTCCTTTTCTTCAACAGGAGTTTGGAATAGGAGACAAGGGTGACAACTAAACCCTTAAAGTACATATGGACTCTAAGATTCAACAAGAAAATGTGAGAGGCAGGCATCGAGCAGAAAAGAGTTGTCACATAAATGAGCGATCGCTCAAGGGAGTTAACCAAACTGTTTTTCTCTGCTAGGGTCAACCTTCAAATATTATGAAGATTATTATGAAGATTCTACCACAAGATCTACGATCGAGAACCGAGGGGGTATTAATTCCCAACTATATCGCACCATCACCATAATAGACTGATTGTTTTCTGCCCAAAACACATCACTCAACTGCTGCATCACAACCCAAAAATAAAGGGCGGATCTCACAAGGAAGAACATGAAAACGCCGAGTTGACAAGTAGGGAAACATTCCAAAAAGTTATTGAGGGTTCTTGTCTTTCACTTAACAGTAAGTTCACGAAATTTAACAGTTATTTGCAGACCATGACCATCTGCACATCGCATGCACTCCACAAACGTATTACACAGGCCTTAATACCACAATTCACTTGGTACTTAACACACAATCACTTCAAATATATAAAATAATCGACTTAACCCTCCAACCTTTAAATCGAGGTCCCTGACACATTTCACAATCTTTTGATAGATCAGTCTAGGGCTCGCTTCTTGCATTTCACATACTTAGTTTCTTGAATATACAGACAGGGAGGCGAACGAAAGGATTGAACACAGATAACAATTCTTGATTGTAACCATATCCAAGAGCATTAACATGATCATACACAAAGAATTACACTGAATAATAAAATTTGAATGAATTCATGTGCTAGCTAGAGTTAATATATAAGGGAAAGCAGGATGGCAAAGTGCCCAGGTATTTCCCATGAGATGTTGCAGTTGTTTCTATGAACATTCCACGCACTAAACCCGACTAGACCAGAAATTGGATAGTATTTGGTTTAGGGACTGAAATTTTGTTAAGAAAATGCCAGAGAATTTGATGAGACAAGAATGCCTTGTAGCACTAGGAGATAGGATGACATGGCAGAGATATGTACCTGGAACTAATGTGGTGCTGTCAGGATGATTCATGGAGATGGATGAAACACCGAATGAAATGTTGCTGGCCACCCACGCTCGTGAAGGTTATTTCGGCCTGCCAACTCCTGTAAAAAATTCATTACACATATCTTGAGAGCTGGAGATACCAACAGAATCAATTTATGGAAATAACAACAAATAATGCATACGCTGAGGCTATTTAGTTTATATACCAGTTGGTGCAAGGAGGAAATGTGCCCTAAGCAGGCATAGACTAGATCTCGTAGTTGAGCATGTGCCTTGTAGGATGTGTGACAACTGTTTGGCAGCGCGAGATTATGAGAATATATAGCAAATATTTCCAGACAATGCTCGCCCCAAAAATCTTATTAACTGTTGCAAAATGCTCACCGCCTTCATCATAGCCTTAGTATGGAGAGAACAGCATCCTTTCACCCATTTCCTTCTAGGAAACTTGCAAGCCCTGAAGGAGCTCCTCCAATGCACAAGATTTGAACTACCGAGTCCCGACGGTGAGTTTTCTGAGGTATCCTTGATGGATCTTCTGCCATGGCGAAGAATGGAGGAAATTGGTGAGGAACCGTCCTTTGGTAACTTTCGTGGAGCGTGGGCATTTGAGATTTGAAATTCAAATTCGCTTTTTTGAACACCGTGTCTGAACATTGAAGGGACAGGATATATATATTATGCATTATATGCATGGAATTGGTATATGACATACATTAGATTCTTAATAAATTTGTGGTCAAAATAGGTTATTTTGATATAAGATTATTTTATTTTTTATATATTTATTTCTTCTTCAAATATAGGATCAAAATAAGATTGAGTTACAAATTTTTTAATTGAACTAGCTCAGACTTTAGAGTGCTAACAATATATTAAATGAACTAAATCTGTGAAGTTGGTTATTATTATAGCAAACTAAAGAGTTGATGGGCATAATTCTATGAAATCATATTTATGCAGACTAAGTACAATGCTTCGAAAGATATAAGTTGAAAATAGAAAAGCACTACAAACATAAAAGTTGAAACAATTTTAGAGGGCATACAAAACCAAATTATAATAAGGGAATTTCTCTACTCATTTTCATTACTCAAACATAACAATATATATACACATTTACAACATTTGCCTTACCACTATGTTTGAGGTCCATGGTAGACTCTCTCAATTGCCATGTCTCAAGACCATCTAGCTAACCCCTCTCAAATGACTACTCGTGGTGCAGCTTCCCCTACACTTCATCCATCTTCAACTACTCTTTAACTTCCATATGACTACTTCAGCACATCTTTGTCGCTTCAACTTCCACATTGATATTTCATCTTCCCTTAGTGCACTTCATATGTCATGCACAGTTACCCCATGCTCATCATGTGCACTCATTGGCATGCACATTTTTGCTCACATGCACTTGACTCATAGTTGGAATAACTAACTTGCATCCTCCTTGGATGCACATTCCACTTGAGCACACCCCTCAAAGTATCGCATGTTTTTTTTTGTTAATCCATGCATGATCGACATTATGTTATTTTCTCTTGCCGTACCACATTATATCTTCTATGTTTTCTTTTGTATCAAACTTGCTTGAGTAACACTAGCATGTACCAAGTATTGGTACATGCTAAGTACTGTACTTCCTTGAAGCCTGTACCAAGTCGCTTAAGTAGTCCTAGTCCCCTTGTTGTTAGAACTATGTTTGAAATTCATGCAGGCAAGCATTCTTTGACATTGGTGTTCGTGGAAACAAAAAAGGGATCTGATTCATTGGAATACTGGTTGTGTTCCAATAGGTTTCCACTGTTCCAGCAACCAGTATTCATGGAGACAGAAGCCAAAGGAGCGTGAGAAAATGACTTCAAGCATACAGCTATTGACTCATCAACCGTGCGAGCTCCATCGACCATTCAACCAATGTTACATAACGATGTGCGGGCTCCATCGACCATTCAACCAATGTTACATAACAATGTGCAGGCTCCATCGACCATTCAACCAAAAGTTGTTTGATAGTGCACAGAGTCACATTGTATCGTTTTGTGCGGGCTAACGGTTATGATTGGAGACTAGTCCTTGGAGGGTGCACAAAATGGTATGTTGTGCAGCCCCTCCGCAATGCCAAGAGTCAAGACCATGATCTGTGCACAAAACTAAACTTGTTGTCCCATGTGCAAGCTCGACTCTACATGCGATGATACACATTTGATGGTTGCACCATGGTATTGCGGGCTCATCATATACACATTGGCCAGTGCAAAGGCGATTTGTGCGAGCTCACCATCATAATATGTGACTGGTCTTAAGAGGGTGCACAAACTTTGCTTCGTACTTTGTGCAAGCTCTCGTCACATGATGTTGCAAATAAGATTGGACGCACAAAACGTATGATATACCATATGATATAACCCATGTAACATTTCATCGTTTTTCACCGCTTTTCATATGCCATTTCCTATATGTTACATGGGTGTATAAAGCTATTTTTCCAAAATTATTTTTCCAAGGACGCTTCTTCGAAAAAACTAAGTCTTTTCTTATTTTTCTTTTAGGTTCACTCTTTGGATGGTTTAGGGGTGAAACAAACTGAGGGTTTTCATCAAGTGGAATTTAAGCTTATGGAATCAGGGATAGTTTTCTCACTCATATTTTGTCAAACTTTTCAAGGATGAATTGCTTGTACAAAAAGAATAAGCAGTAAGGGCAGGGGGGGTTTACTATATCCAAGTGTATGGCATGATAATAAAAAAAACTGTAAAGGAGAAATATTAGACATGGTATGATAAAACATACCTTATAAGGACTCCATCCAAATTGTAGTTGTATAGACATCATTAAAGAGTAACAACACTTGGATCAGTGGCCTTTAGCTCAAAATTTCAGGTGGGGCCCCACATCAAATAACTTGGGGAGTTGTTGAGGGATCAATAGATTACTACATACACCAAAGGAGAAGCTCGAACTAGGCATAAAATTACTTGTGGAAGGTATTCCAAGACTAGGAAAACGTAGGGTTGGAATGTGTTTGCTAATAGATGGCATTATGAATGAAGAGACATTGGGAACATGTGGCATATGGGTAGAAGAAATGATTTTGATAACTAAATATACATAAGAAGCATTCATGTTTCCTCAAAAGACACTAGGTGTAGTGGAAGTACATCCCATGCTTGTTAGATTAACCATAATTTGGTTCTAGACATATTATGTTGTACATTTTGAACAAATTTAAAGGGATCTATGGGAAAAGGTACATCTAGTTGTATCAAGACATGATCGTCAGGTTGGGTCAAGGGAGGATTATAATGGGTCAGTGTCTAAATGTCAATAACTTCAATTTTAGGTGTCCCTAAATATTCGGTTAAGTTTGTATTTGTATCAGGTGGATACACAGTATGATCAGGTGGATCATGTATGATGATATGTATCAGGTGGTTATGGTGACATTGGACCTATGTCCTCCCCACTTACTGTAACTAGCCCCTTGGTCCACACAGCCTAGGTGTTCTAGGGATGATAGTTTGTATAATAACAGGGAGGAGGAGAGGGGTTAAAGAGAGAGAGGGAGAGAGTGTGGGAGTTATAAAGGAGGGGGGTTAAAGATAATCGGAGAGAGAGATGGTGTTAGAGAGAGAGTGGGGGGGTGGGGTAGAGAGGTGGTTTGTTATGGAAAAGGGGATAGAAAGGGGGATGAGAGGGAGGGAGGTAGCATGGGAGGTATAGATTAGCAAAGGGATAGATCTAATGAGTATGGTGGGAAGTATGGAGGAGGGGATTTTTGGAGGGATCGTGAGGTTAAACCGGGCATCTAGCCCCCATATCCATTCATTAAACAAGCATTCAAATGAAAATGAAAATATATATATACAAGTATATGTTTATACAATGGAAACACAACGGAAGTTAACTAAATGCTGTTGATATCTATCATACATTCAAGACTCTATAACAGCCAATTAAAGACCTTTGCAGATTTATAAAAGATCATATGGAATTGCATAAACTCGTAAAAACACAGCGGAAGTAAATTCATTTACACCATCACCCTACATTCAGATATCCATCAATTAAATCTTTGCAAGAATATACAGGAGAATACTTATCTCAATAAGGCAGTCCCAAGCAACTGGCTATGCAACTGCAACGTTCCACCCAACCATAGGCCAGTGTGCTCCTCAATATCTCAGCACCACTGCCACCCCCGAGCTGGGCATGATCTCTACAAGGAACCAAGGAACAACAGAATCACACATAGCCAAGCATACACCAAGATGAGCCAAGCCAATCTGCAATTGGGTTTATCAGGCTGCTAGGACATGGGAGGGAAGATTTGCTAAGCTAGTGAGCTCCAGCACAGAGCCAGGGATAACCTTGCAAGATCTATCTAGCTTGGCACCCACAATACCTACACACCCAGCACAAGGAAGTATTCTCTTCACTGCTGTACAGTCCCTCAAGCCATACGCAGTAGATCGACGATGTGATAATTTGCCATAACATTCTCCAATGATTGTTTATGTTTAGATATATGCAAATGCCTAAAGTACTCAAATGCATTTCTAAGTAATGCTCTAGGTGCAAACTTATATGTTTTTATGCAGTTAAGTTTAACAAGCATTTTCACTAGGAGCAAGCGGATCAGTGCTTATCTGCTCAAGCGTGGTATTCCGTCAGAAGTCGACATCGTCGTCGCTCTCCCTGTGTGTGATTTACCCGTACTCTACGACCCTTCATATTCCTTTGTGTGTCCGTCGGTGAACCGTTTCACCTGTCGCTACACACATTTCTCACAAACGTAAATTAGTAGCAATGTCCTCAATAATCACAATTTGATTTATAAATCTATTGCTTCATTAAGCATCTATAGTTTACTCAATCGTTACTCATTCCTCTAATCACATAATCAATTGCACAACTAGTCGTTAAGCACCATTCATATGTACAGTTTTCATATCAAAGTTAATTGTTAAACAACATGAAATCGTCCATTCACAATAACTACGCAAATGCACATATATCAATCAATCGTAATCATAAATATACTCAAAATAAAATCATAGGGTTATTTTATTAATGTTTCAAACAGTCAGGTCACTCAGCAGGTGCCCTCAATGTCTACAGTAGTCTAGGGGCACTACATACACCCCTACTTATTTAGAACTTCGTCCCGAAGTTCAGAATAAATGCAGAAATCTATGATGCATCTCAGCTGCGTCCTCCCAAGTCGCACAGCTAGGAATATAAATGTCCCACTACACTTGACTTGATCAATCCGTGCTAATCATTAAGCAAGATGTAATCAATCAATTATCCCACCCCACACAATATAATTTAATTCCTTAATTCATTTATCAATTATTATCGTCATTCACATCTTCAGGTTTTCCTCAATCATTTAAGACATAACAAGGCTCAAGAGACCACCATATCGAAGTTGTTCAGCCGGGTCACTTGACAGGTGCCCTTAAGGTCCACAGTCATTCTAGGGGCATTACATACACCGCCTCTTAAATAGAACTTCATCCTGAAGTTAATTTTTGTTCTTGTACTTTCGACACTAAATTTATCTTAATTTCCTATTATCATCTTCTTTCCATTCCCTTCTATTTTTCTCCAACAATCATGGCCATATTAAGCACAAGTGGTTCTAATCATTATTATTATTATTTTTTTTTTCCAACATGGTTCCAATACATTCTCAGGAACTCAATCATAATTGTGTATAATATCAATTCGATAGTACATTCAATAACTGTCGGTCCCAACTAGATTTTCGATATCACTTATTCTTGTCATTAGTATCATCATGTTCAGCTCCATGAGCTTATCATGTATTTCCCTTATCTCTTCGTTTATGTTATCATAGGACCACTTCGACAGATTCATCAAGTCGCACAAAGTGTCTTCTTAACCCCATCAAGTTCCATCTCGAGGGCTAGTTGTCATTTTATCATGTTTGATTATGACCTAAGGTTAGCTTCATTGCGTTCTATTTATTATGCTAATCATCTCCATACTTCTTTTTACGAAACATTGCCTTCATTTGACCATTTCGATACCATGGTTAAATTTCAAGTTCGTAGTCATGAGTTTTCATAAATGGTTTTGTCGTAATGCAAAATGCATGTCGTTGAGTTCAGCTCATCATACCAATCACATTGATATCTCGTTTTCAAATTTTAAGTTGGTTTCTCTTCCTCGACAATCCGTCAAAGTCTCGTCAATCTGAGCATCTTGGTGTCTTATCATTTAAAATTGATCAATTTTTCGTCATTCAGCAAATCCACCGATTATATCCATCCACTTTTTTTCTCATCATGGCTATGTAGAAAAAGGTTTAAAATATCGTTGGTCTTTGTTCCAAGTTTCTCCGAGTAGATTTTTCTTAAAATACAATTTTACGTTATTGATACCATCTCTATTCGACAATTTAATGCTCGTAGTTAGTGAATGATTTTTTTTTTCTTCTTCTTTTTTATTTTATTTTTATACTATAAGTGTCTACTCCTAAGTTATAGTTCTTTGGCTTTCCAAAGCATTTGTTCTGGAACAATTATTCCATATGTGAATTGGCAAGGATCTCTATCATAGTTGAAATATATCTTAAATAAGTAACACTTGCAAATGGAAACCCTAAGGGTACAATTTGACAAAAAGGAAGGCTATGTCTTTAATCTTACAACCTACAATCCCCTAAGTGAACTGTGAAATATAGGCATGTGTTAACTTTTCATCTAGTTCATTTTATAACATCAAGAAATATCATAACAGTATCTTATCTTTCAACCAGTTCATATTATCATATAAACGTAGTATAAATATAATAATACATTAGCCTTTCATAGTATCCCATAAAATAATTATGAACTATAAACAAGGCATTAACCTTTCCTTTACATCTTGCTATCCCATTAACGAAATATGAAATATGGTGATGCATTATCCTAAATTTACCTAATTCATTTCATCACATAAACGTAATATAAAATATAATATAATAATACATTTAACTTTTCAAATTACATAAGAAAGTACAAAATATAGACAAAATATTAATCTTTCTTCTACTTCCAGTTATCCCCCAAAAAAAATGTAATATCACACTACTTTATACTATCATGCATAAATAAAAAATATTACAATATCTTTCAACTAAATCTTATAATTATAATAAGGTATTATAAAATATAATAATACATTAACTTTTCATCCATGCCATAAAGAAATATGAAATAAGAACATGCCATAAAGGAATATGAAATAAGAACATACCATACATTATCATCCATTTCATGTCATTGCATAAATGAGAAATATTGCAATATCATTCAACTAGTTTTTATAATTATAATAATGTATTATAATTATTGACGTAGTACCACACGAAGCGCCATACAGTCCCATCGAAAACGTGCAGCTTGATCATGAGCCAGCTGCAGCCATATCCTGGAGATCTCATCGTACATAGTCTCGCTCCCGCCATATTCTCAAGGTTCAACGCCCACCTACCTGCATTCAACGCCCATCTACCTGCATTCAAGGCAGTGCAGTCCATTGCAAAATGCCAAGAGACCTGGTCCTCATTCTCATCCTGCAAATTCCTATAGCTGGAGCTGCTGAAATATTGTTCTTGTCCTCTGCAAATTAGAACCTGAATCCTATTGCGAGCAGCTGGAGCGGCTAAATCGTCCTCCTGTAAATTAGAACTTCAGGGACTCGTCGTCCTACAAATTCCTATCATTCTCGCCCATTTAGTTTAGTATCTGGATTTTGTACAAGGCCCATGGGGTATGGGTATTTTTGTGCCTTCTTCAAGTTATAAGAGGTTGCATATTTCAGTTACTGGAGATATCTGCGAGTCTTTTGTATGCTTGAAAATCTTGATCTGAACATTCCCATATAAATTTCATAGCAACGTTTAAATTTGTAGTTTGTATGTTCTTATTTCAAACTTTATCAGTTTTTAGAGGTTTGTACTGGTTCTTATACTTTGTAGTGCAACTTATATCGTAGCATGGATTTATATTTAGTGTACCTGACTATTGCTCAAGGGACGCTCCCTCCAGTCACTCATCCTAGTACTTTTGTTTAAAGCACTTCCCAGCACAGTCTTTGCAAGGTCGGAAAGCCCCCCTGGAACAGATGGAAAAACCTTTTGAAGGTCTAATTTAGGTGCTTCACAGTAGTGAAAACACTCCAGCTCTCCATAGGAATCAGAAAGACGCTTCAAGTCAGAGTGCAAAGCATACCCTAACTTCAAAATGCTAGTTGAATGAAATACAGCTTTAAGGCACAAGTCCAGTGCACCTGGTTCTTTGTTAAATAAATTCACCATCTCAAATATAAAAAAAAAATTTGCAGTAGCAATCTCTGATATTGAAACCTACAGAATTGAAGGTAATTCAAGGTTCCAAAAAATAAAAGACAAATCATCCTTGGTTAATCGAGACGATGGAAGGGATGATTTTCCATAACTTGATTGCAATTATCTTTTTGAGGATCTTGTATTAAACGTTGTAGAGGGAGATGGGCCTAAATCTATCTACAGATGTCTATATTAACGTCGTTTTCCATGAAACCGTTTTCCTGTATCGCCCATTTGAATTTTGAATTTTGAAATTTTTTGTTCCGCCTTACTACCAGATACAAGTGACATTGCCGCTTCCCGCCCTCGTTTGAGTTCGAACATATTCATAGATAGGAGCACACGATATTTTTTTGTCACTGGCCTGGAGTTTAATTCACAGCAATGGCTGACCTAAAGCCTATAAAAGCCTATTTGTATGGATGAGCTGCTTACTATCTTATGAAAATCTGCCTCCTCAAATGATGATGAGAAGCCCAAATTGAGAGTAAGAGGTTATATAATTCTCTTTGTGGAGACTTTTGTGAGGGATTTCTCCCTACTTCATGTCTAAATAATGAAATTGATATTACTATTTGCATTTTACACCACTGTCATTACGATTTGCATTTACACCTCTCTCACTTTGCTGCCGTGACTATGCAAATTTAGGTAGTTACCATCCGACTCAATTTTCCAGCATGATGAATCTTTACCGCCAACCTTTACAGGTTTTGTAAATGGGAGTAAAATGGTACTAGTGTAGTGTTCTTCCATAAAAATATATTAAGAAAGGGTTCACTCAGGTGTAGAACTATAGACTTTTGATTATTCTGCCAACTCAATGCAAGTTTTGGTTACAACTCTTTTGACATTAACATGGTTGGAAACTTTTAATGTCAAAAATAAAAATGTATTTTATTTTTAGATAATTTATTTTTTATTTATCAAATTTAAAAAATGTAGATGTTATAAATTGTGAAAACTTCAATTTTATAATACCATGAATCTAGGTTTTTGACAAATGGTACTGACATGATAACATGATAGTAATTTCACAATTGCATTTAATATAGGCCGTTATTAGGTTTTCTTAATATAGGCCGTTATTAGGTTTTCATATTAAGCATAACCTCTTCTCAATTGAAATATATACTTATTATTGTGCTCCAAACTAACTTTATATGAGTCGATTGAATTGTAAAAGTTTGTAACTTCATATGAGTAGGCTGATTTGTAAAAGAAATATATACTTATTCTTGTGTTCCAAACTAACGGCATATGACTGGGTTGAATTGTAAAAGTTTGTAACTCCATATGAGTAGGCTGAATTGTAAAAGTTTGTAACTCCATATGAAAGTGTCTATTGTTTGGATTTTTTTAGTATTTTTTAAATTATTAATGATATTTTAATGGAATTTAATATTGATGTTAATTACTTTTAAACCATTCACATTATCACATTATCATTGATGTTTATCTTAATTAAAAAAAAATTATCTAAATTATCAAAACATTTTATGATTTTGGTTTGGATTGTTTATTTTATGCGATTGTTTAAAAAATAAATATTTGTCATTAGAATTATCAAAATATTTTATGATTATGTTTTTGAAAAAACATTTAATGATTTTGTTGACTTGAATTACATTACATCATTTAATGATTTTGTTTTTCCACTACCCTTGATCAATGCATTGATTGCATTATATCATCTCAATTATTGGCATGGAAGTGTTCCCCTTGTCATCCATAAGCAAATGGAATAGTTGAGTGATTTAATAAAAAATTTGTAAAAGGATTTAATAACAATCCACTAGTGTTTGGTCTTGGAACCCTCTCTTATTCTTGAGGTTTTGGAATCCTTAATTTTCTTTAAAATATAGATAAATTTCTAGGAAATAGTTTACATTGTTCAAATAGAGCCATTAGGTGTTTTTCTATTTTCGAAATATTGATTTTAAAAGTATACCATTAGTTAAAATTGATTTAAAATTTTCAATTGGATATATTTAAAAAATAATAATAAATCCATAAGTAATGAATGTTTTTTTGCAATAAAATTGAGTTTACATTTATTAAGCTTAATAGAGTAGTAAACCTTTTTCTAATTTACTTACATTCAAAACATGAAATGAAGCATCCAATAGTTCATATTACCCCATCTTTGAAAAACCCAAAATTCCATGATGATGAACTTCTTTTCACCTTCAATATAATTTTCTATTTGTTATTTCATCTTGGTATTGTTTAACACAAGCCATTCAACTTTCAATTCACCTAATTAACTTTCAATTAAATATGGGCATCTAGGCCATAACATGGTTAAGAGAGGTAAAGAATTATTAAAATTGCAATTTCAACTTTAGAATTATTATGTAGGAAAATGCAATTTCGGCATTTTGATAATTACAAGTTTTAGAATTTCAACAAGTATAATTGAGAATAACTCACATTCTGTAAAATGAAAATGCAATTTCAATGATCATGAAATGCAATGAACCAAGAATTGAAAAATTAAAGATATTGTAATTTTTTTATGAGAAATTGTAATGTGACCATCCAAAAATTGCAATTGTAATTTCTTTTTATCATTATATAATTACACCTACATATTTTTTGAATTTAATTTTATGTAGGATGTTAAATATAATAAATACTAAGACAATTTGATTAAATACATGGATTTATAAAACCCTAGATCTTCACCAAACCACTTAAACCACTCTTTATTATTTATTTATATATATTTATTTCTTTATTTCTTTTCCAAAATTTTAAATATTTATATATATTAAATTTAAATATTTTAAATTTCTCCCTTAAATATAAATTATAATTTAAATTTTATCTATGCTAATTTAAATATAACTTCACCAACCACTTCAACCTTACTATAATTGACCTTAAAACTTTAAATCTATGAAGAACTTTTAAATTGAAAGTTCGTGAGTAGCTTTATATTTTTAAATATTAATTTTTAATTTTTTAAGAAACCTAGGTTATAACATTATATGGAATCTAATTAAATTTAAATAAAATAATACTAGCGCTATATAATTATACACGAAATTTAAATAAAAATATATACGAAATTTAATTAAATATAAATAAAATAACACTAGCATTATATAATTATATAAGAAATTTTGCCGAAACCCCTTTTATTTTGACATGGTATTTTTTTTTTTTTTTAATTCTTATCAACAACTAAATTAAATTAAATTAAATAATAATTAATAAAAAAAATTAAATTAAATTGAATTAATTAAAAAAAATTTAAATTGAATTAATTAAATTAAATTAATTAATTAAATGACATTAAATTAAATTAATTAAATCAAATTAAATTAAAAGTCATTAAATTAAATTAATTAAATTAAATTAAACGAATTAAATTAAATGAATGTTAAGAGACACTACATTAAATTAATAAAATTAAATTAATATTCAAAAAACATTACTTTAAAATAATAATAATAAAAAATTAAAACAATATAAAACGCAAAAAAAAACCTTTTCTTTTACATGGTATTTTTTTTTTTTTAATTCTTATCAACAAATAAATTAAATTAAATTAAATAATAATTAATAAAACAAAATAAAAAAAAAAAATTAAATTGAATTAATTAAAAAAAATTAAATTGAATTAATTAAATTAAATTAATTAATTAAATGACATTAAATTAAATTAATTAAATCAAATTAAATTAAAAGTCATTAAATTAAATTAAACGAATTAAATTAAATGAATATTTTTTAAATATTAAATTAATAAAATAAAATTAATATTTAAAAAACATTAATTTAAAATAATAAAAAAAAAATTAAATAATAAAAAAAAAATTAAAACAATATAAAACGCAAAAAAAAACATTTTCTTTTTCGCATGGGGATTGACTCCAAGGCAGGATTGACGGCTCTCCTTATTCCGCGTCGGCAACATGCACGCATGGTAAGGGTGGTTGTTGGTCGCGGAAAGGAAACCACCATCCCACATGTTCATTCCTTACTTGTCCGCATTCCAATAAAGCGGTATAGTAAACCGCTCATGGGCAACGCGGAAACCGTCTCACGTGCCGTCAAAAGTATGCCTATTTAAGGAGGAAATAAGGTTTTATTTGGCATTGTAGGGCTGCTTCGACTTGGCTCTTGGTTTCATGTAAGAGCCTCGGTGCTGGGCAGATATGTGGGTAATCTCATGGACGATGGGAGATATGATATCCGTGGGACCCTCCTGGCTTGGCATTCGGTTCCCTGATGCAGGGGTTAAATTTGACGGGCACCCTTACCCATCAGGCAAATTTTTTTTGATGGTTTGGTTTATAAAGCTACCCTTCATATAACGTTTAATAAATATTTTTACCCTTCTATTATTCCTAATATTGTATATACATTTTTTAAATAGCAAAGTATGAAGCAAATTATAGCATATTTACAGCAGCAGCATCAAAAACGTTTTCAGTGGTGGTGTCTCTACTTATTCTTGCAAAGTTTCGATTTAATATTTGGAGCTTCACCAATATTTATTGTGGCAGATTCAAGACCCGAGGGTTGGGGCTTGTAATTTCACTGCAATTTTCAACTTTGGACACTCGAATTATGACATAGGCGGCCTTGTGGCAGGCGTGAGGCTGCATTCTCTCCTTCCCAGCCAGGAAAAACACACTTGGAGATACTACGAATCTGGGGAGAGCTTGGTTATCGATTTTTTTTTATGTACCTGGACGTTTTATATCTTGTTGGGTAATTTCTTGATGTAAAGATTTGAAAGTATAGACTGACTGTTTGTTAATGAATGAATTACAGACGAGGCAATGAATCCAACATTACTGAGCTAGTATTTGAAATTGGTGGGATCTAACTTTAAACATGGATCAAACTTTGCATGCGTTGCTTCTACCATTAATCCAACCGCCACCACTTTCCCTTTGTTTGTTGAAGTAAATCATTTTAATAGATTCAGAGATGAGGCTATGGATATATTTTCCCAAGGTAAATTTTTCATTTCTATTGTCATTTTTCATCAGCATAGGTTTATCTATTTGACTGGTTTTTTAGTCTCTCATTTAACACAGTTAGTGTAGTTAGTATGGGGAATTAATCAAGCCCTCAAATTAAACTAATTTTTTGGAAATCTATATCTAAAAAATGGATAAATTTTGTAAAAAGAAAATTGCATCTAAACTGCAAAATTGTCTTAATTGAGCATAAATATATTTCTATTTCCTTTAAATTATTAAATTCGGAATCTTACTTTCAATATATTTTAATTTTTTATGAAAATTACAATTTTATTTAGAGTCTAAACTGTAAATGTTGGTTAAGAGGTTACCTTATTTTTGATAGGCCCAGCCGTCGGCTATTGTCAACCTCCCACAGCCTAATGTATTTGACAAGGACCTTTACTCCATGGACATGAGCTAGAACGATATCTCACACTCCTTCAGTTCCAATATCAGAGAGAACCAAATAAATACCCTGGCCATTCCCCATATTATTAACAAATTAACATCTTAACTTAAGGTTACTACGGTTTTCTTCGCCAATGGAATCTTATAATTATAGCTTTAGCTAATGGACATTTGTAATGTTACTATTTTGCAAAATTGGTACCAGCAAGGGGGTTGAAGTTTCATGGTTCACAATACGGTACCTACCTCTGAGAAGGATGTTTGCCCCAAGAGCCCGAACCCTTGCATTCACAGCGATTTATTGGAACTTGATGCGGATGCCTATGGGCTGTAGCGAGAGTCTCCCTTAAGCATAAAGTGCGATCAGCTGGAGTACCTGATCCGAAACCCTTGATGGTCCAATTTGGTTTTAGAAGATCTGGTCCCCCGGGGCATGGTTGTTTCAGTGCAAACGATGTTTGACTGCCATAGCTTATTGGATAGCTCAATACCCTGGAGATAAAGTCTGCCAAAATTTTAATCTGCAACTGGAAAATGTGTGCCCAATGCCATGAATCACGATGGAAGAAGCCGGGAAATGGCATTGGCAACACATTAATTATGGTGTTCATTCAAAATTTATTATCTGTACGATGGACAGATATGATGTGAGAACCAAAGATTGCACAGCAGTGTATTAGGTGAAATTAATTAATTATAGCTTTAAAAAGGGGCATGGTTGAGAGACACTACATTAAATTAATATTTAAAAAAAATTAATTTAAAATAATAATAAAAAAAATTAAAACAATATAAAACGCAAAAAAAAACCTTTTCTTTTTCGCATGGGGATTGACGCCAAGGCAGGATCGACGGCTCTCCTTATTCCGCGTCGGCAACATGCACGCATGGTAAGGGTGGTTGGTGGTCGCGGAAAGGAAACCACCATCCCACGTGTTCATTCCTTACTCGTATGCATTCCAATAAAGCGGTATAGTAAACCGCTCATGGGCAACGCAGAAACCGTCTCACGTGTCGTCAAAAGTATGCCTATTTAAGGAGGCAATAAGGTTTTATTTGGCATTGTAGGGCTGCTTCAACTTGGCTCTTGGTTTCATGTAAGAGCCTCGGTGCTGGGCAGATATGTGGGTAATCTCATGGACGATGGGAGATATGATATCCATGGGACCCGCCTGGCTTGGCATTCGATTCCCTGATGAGTCCTCGGCGTTGAGCACAACGCATCTTTTATATATTCCCGTCCTCTTATGTGAACTCAGTGCATGGGATTCGATGGTGGGCATTGATGTGTTAAGTGCGTGGGCCAATTGGCTCTAGTTGTTGAGTTCGGGATGGGCACAGAGGAAAGAAGAAAAACGCTTGGAGGACAATTGATGTGGCATTGGGCTCTGGGCGCTTGGTACACCTGGCTTGAGCGCTAGGGTTTCAAAGGAAGCAACATTTTGTATGAAATTCATTTCGGACAAAACAAGCAGCAACAATGGAGAGCAGTATGGAAATCATTTCATGCATTTGCCATGCTTGTAAATCTTCTTAGTTATTGGTCAAAATGGATCATATCGAGCTCAAATGAAACGATTTCTGCGTCGAAATTGCTGCGATGCTTGTATTATAAACAATATTGCAGGAAACAATATTATTTGAATATTTGTTTTATGCCACATTTATTGAAATGAATGTTTAAAACAAAATGTTACAGGCAAGAAGGCAGATCTGCATTAAAATAATAGGAAATGAAAACTGATCACTTTGGCTGCAGGTCTGAAATTTGGAGAACCCTCTGTAAATCCTGTGCGAGACTCATTGTTTCGTATTTATTATGAATACAATTTCTTTATATAAATGCAATGAAGTGTTTTTTTTTTGTTAGTATTAAATTTTAGATCTAAATATTATAACGGTAATATATATAGTGTTGTAACTTGGTTTATATGTATTTATTTATTTGTTTAAAAACATTGTTTATCCCAAATGCTTTAGCATTGGATTAATATTAGGGTTTGAATATTAAAAGAGTGTATATAGAAATGTTGTTGTTTTTCTGGAAAGGTTTATTTAATGGGGTCTAGACTGAGCCCTAAATAAGCAGTTATATATATATATCATTCAAATTCTGTTTCTGTTACGCCTTACGAATAAATGGGAAAAGGCTCTTCAAATTATCTTTTTGTAGCCATCATACTGGTTTGTTATTTTCTAGTAAATTTCACTAAAGTTCCAGGTGTAGTTAGGCCCTAAGTTCTCAGTGTCTGAGCCTTGCGCTCTGATACCAACTGTAGTGCCCTATCTAGGCACTGGGTCTATTCCAGGTTATCAGGTTATACCTAGTTTTTCCTTTAATTATTGTTAGAAGAAAACAAGAGATTCAACCATATATATTTCTGTTTCTGTAAATGTTTAACTGTCTGTTTTCTATATGTTTACATGTCTCTACAGTTAAATAAACATAATCCTAAAACTTTCCATTTAATTCTGTTCGTTTGACATGCATAGCTTGGAAATAAAAGAAAATACATTCTAATTAAGCTGGTTCAGAAAAATACCTGAAACCATTGATTGCAGTAAGATAAGAAGATTTCTGGAATGGATTCTGTAAGTTACCTTAACAACCCCAAAATGATGTGTCCACCCTGCCGATCAGCTATTATCGTGCTGACCCTAGGAAATCAACGGATTTCCTAGTCCCCGAGCCCACAGACCGATAATCCCGACAGCCACTTTCCATGGTAATCATTAATGCATCCCCTTTTGAGGTAATAAGGTGGATTATATATTATTTTATATCATCCCAATTTCTCTCTAGTAATGGAATTATTCAATAATTTATTCAAACATATCCTTTTAATTTACTTAGGATGATTCCGTCCGTTAATTAAATTAATAATTTATTTAATAAATTCATTATTATTCAACCCACTATACTTTATAAAAGGGATTATTATCATTATTATTATTAATTAAATAATATTAATAATATAATAATAATAACAATAACAATTAATAATAATAGTAATTAATTTAAATTGTGAATAGTAATTTAAAATATTTATTTGGTTAATGGATAAGTGTCAACATAGTACCTCTGTGTATAAACAATGAAATATAATTAATGATTTAATTAATCATGATCAACAATTATATAGCACACTCCTCTATTATTAATGTTTAACTTTTATACTTCACCTTGAAGACACCTTTACTTGAGGATACTTACAATTAATGACATTTATTTTACACATGAGAACTTGATAATCTTTTACTAATTAAGTCATCCACTAAACACTTAATTGACTTATCCATGATAACTTATATCATTGTTAAATCTTGATAAGTAGGAAGAAGTTCAACGTGTCTCAACGTGTTTGAAACCAATAAATTTAAACAGTATTTATAGATAATCTGCTGGGGTTAATTTTTTTTAAAGACGTTACATGTCAGGTCATATATCAGATCCTTTTTTAATCCAAAGAATTGGGTGGGTTTAATTTTGGTTTAAAAGGATACAAGTTACCTCATATATGTCGGTTAGCTATCTTGTTGGTGTATGAGACTCCCTTGTTTACCCTTAAATACGATAGCTACTATCATTAAATATTCATCTTTAATTATAGGACTAATAAGAAGAAATCCTCAACTCAAAGATGTAGTTCTTGAGCGTATGAAAATGAGAATCTAGAGTATGATTGATTCCTTTGAATTCTTCCAATTGTTTCATACTTGATGGAGAAACAATAGTTGAGAAACTATGTTTGCAAATAAGGTTGCATGGTTACCAAAGGGGAAACTAGTGGAAAATGGGGACACCCCCAAAGTGGTTTTGTTACCATAGATATCATGAATTGAGTTGTACGCCAAGGAAAGAATCCAACACTGTCAATGCATGTTAATCGTTCCTCAAGCGTAAACATATGTACTAAGACAAGACATTTCATAGACGTGCATTTAAATTCCTTGTCTGCAGGATCTTCTCCTCAATACTGTCCACCATGATGGTGGACTCAACTTAATCCCAAAATTGAATTCGACACAAATCACATTTGGGATAATTGGTTTATAGGTTATCTTTTTTGTTGGTATGGAATAGGGGACTGGGTATAACACAAGAAGCAGGTATTGAGCTTGACCCCGAAACAGAATACAATTGATGCAGTGAACATATATCGGGTAAGCTTTAAATTTTTGGAATCATTCTGTCCATTATTGTAAGAAGGAGTCTGGGTTATGATTTTATGTCTAGTCTTGTGTTGGAATTTTTCTTTAAACTTTATTTGTAGTCTTCATTTAAGAAACCTCATGAATTTATAATATACTTGCTCTGCTACTAGATGCATGTATCACATAGAGCCTTTGATTTGTATTTTTGACATTCCCCATCTCACTAAAATGGCCAATGATAGTGTCAATGAAATTAAGAAGATCCTCAGACAAATGACCTGCTAGCTTGTGGGCATGAAACATGCATAGAATACTTAAGTATTCACATCGAAAAACATGAATCCAAGAAGGAAAACATGAAATCTAAATTCCAATAACTAAATATTGATTATGATAAAATTGCGTCAAACTCATAGATGCATTACAATATCATATTGGGTTTTGCAAGAGGTTCTCGACCAGATACATGATTTCCTAGTGTTTCAATTGCTTCAACGATGGGGCATATTATTAATGAAGACATTCCAACAAACAACTTTAGCACTCAATGAGAACAACATGAATCAAAAAGATCAAGGGAAAATTAAAGCAGGACAACAAATGGAAGAAGGCCTCAATGGAAATTATCTTGGCTCTTAAACTTCTCATATATGCATTTTACTTGCCTTGTTTATTAGTAATTATGTAAAGCAGTATAGCACTAAATTTGAAATTCATAAAGTAGGTATTGTAAGAAAGAAAAAGCATCATGACCAATTAACATATTTGTTGAAAATATTTATACAAGAATACTATAATGTTTTTTGAAATTTTTGTACTTTTTATGTTATTTCGTTTGTCAACAACCTTTTTATAAATATATAACTACCTCTTTTTTGTGATATATATATATATATATATATATATATATTTCCTATGGGATAGAGGAGGGCATCTTTTAACACATTGGTGACCCATTCTAAGTTTTCCAGTTTTCCCCAAGTACTAAACCGGTAATATTGGTGACCTAAATAACTATTTTAAATAATTGCCAATCATTTATTTGAATGTTGTATTTCTAAATTTCATTTTGTAAACCTCCATGGTATAATCAACTCTATGAATGTATGTAGGATGTAATATATGGAATTACTTGTACATAAAAATAACTATCAACTCTATGAATGTATATAAGTATATGGCATTACTTGTACATAAAAATAGTTATCAACTCTATGAATGTATATAAGATGTAATATATAGCATTACTTGTATATAAAAATATCTAAATAGCTAGTGTTTTTTATATTTAATTATTTGATATAAGTTTGTAACTTACAGATAGTTTCAATATATTGTACAGTTTCCATTCAAGTATTCTTGGCTTCATAGCTTCTAGATTATTGTCTATCAAAGAAGCAAGACCAACTAAGATGAAGATGAAGTTATGGGAAAAAATGGCATTGGCATTGGCATTAGCTTTAGTCTTAGCCAAACAAAAAGTAAAGAAGAAGACAAGAAGACTGGATTAAAAAGAGGTTGAAAATCTTGGTAAGTCTATAGATTTTTTTTTACTTTTACAATTTTGTTTATAGATTTTTTTTTATTTTTACAATTTATTTTATTTAGTTTTTTTTTACATGGTTTACATGGTTTATTTAGTTGTTTTTCTATTAGGTTGAGTTGCATTATTTTCATTTTAAAAGAAAAGCCTTTTCATTTATATGCAATATCTCATGTGCGTTCAAAACCGTCACTTTCTTTGATGCACACACACACACACAAGAAACTCTCTCGTCACTCACTAAGTTCAAAAATAGCTTAAATCTACTCACTTAATACTTCCATAGGAGGGCACAAAAGAATCTTGTAGTTTAGGTAAGATTTTGGGGCTAGGAATCCAAAAGCATAGTTGTTGTCCTTAGGGTGCTTTATAAATCCTTCTAAATCAAGTGGTCGTGTATAGCCACATGGGGCAAGTGAAAGAGCGGCGCCGCGCCATAGGAGGTCAAACCAAGGTTGCGGGTGTATGTTCTCTCAAGTGGGCTCACCACCACTTGTTGAAAAGGAGACGACCCAATACCGTTCGAGGGATAACTGCTCTTTCTCCACTTGACGAAGGTACTTAGTGACCAACTTAGGATGTCATTCCTTATAGGTGACTGTCGTGGAAGCCGACAGTACCTGAGACAGATTTTGTCACAAGATCAAGGAAAGCACACGTCACAAGATCACATACTTATGATAAGAAGAAAAGCTAATAGTCAGTAGCTTTCCAATAGAAAAATCATGTCCATGGTGATTGGTGGTTGCTAGCTTATACCTTGAGCTTGTTCCATGTGATGTATTTTGAAATAAGCACATGTCAAAAGATCAAGGAAAGCTAGCGACTGCTAGCTTTCCTTCTAGCATAAGCATTTCCTTCTAGTATAAACACACATGCTTATGCTAGAAGGAAAGCTAACAGTTGCTAGCTTTCCAATAAAAAACCATGTCCATGGTGATTGGTGGTTGCTAGCTTATACCTTGAGCTTGTGCCATGTGCTCTATTTTGAACGAATGCTAGCTTTCCTTCTAGCATAACACACATGCTTATGTTAGAAGGAAAGCTAGTAGTCGCTAGCTTTCCAATAGAAAAACCTTGGGCATGGTGATTGGTGGTTGCTAGCTTATACCTTGAGCTTGTGCCATGCACTCTATTTTCAAATAAGCACATGGCACAAGATCAAGGAAAGCTAGCGACTGCTAGCTTTCCTTCTAGCATAAGCATTTTCTTCTAGGATAAGAACACATATTTATGCTAGAACGAAAGCTAACAGTCGCTAGCTTTCCAATAGAAAAATCATGTCCATAGTGATTGGTGGTTGCTAGCTTATACCTTGAGCTTGTGCCATTTGCTCTATTTTGAAATAAGCACATGGCAAAAGATCAAGGAAAGCTAGCGACTGCTAGCTTTCCTTCTAGCATAAGCATTTCCTTTTAAAATAAACACACATGCTTATACTAGAAGGAAAGCTAACAGTCGCTAGCTTTCAATTAGAAAAACCCTGTCCATGGTGATTGATGGTTTCTATCTTATACCTTCAGCTTGTGCCATGTGCTCTATTTTAAACGAATGCTAGCTCTCCTTCTAGCATAAGCATTTCCTTCTAGCATAACACACATGCTTATGCTAGAAGAAAAGCTAGCAGTCGCTAGCTTTCCAATAGAAAAATCATGTCCATGGTGATTGGTGGTTGCTAGCTTATACCTTGAGCTTGTTCCATGTGATGTATTTTGAAATAAGCACATGGCAAAAGATCAAGGAAAGCTAGCGACTGCTAGCTTTCCTTCTAGCATAAGCATTTCCTTCTAGTATAAACACACATGCTTATGCTAGAAGGAAAGCTAACATTCGCTAGCTTTCCAATAAAACACCCTGTCCATGGTGATTAGTGGTTGCCAGCTTATACCTTCAGCTTGTGCCATGTGCTCTATTTTGAACGAATGCTAGCTTTCCTTCTAGCATAACACACATGCTTATGTTAGAAGGAAAGCTAGCAGTCGCTAGCTTTCCAATAGAAAAACCTTGGGCATGGTGATTGGTGGTTGCTAGCTTATACCTTGAGCTTGTGCCATGCACTCTATTTTCAAATAAGCACATGGCACAAGATCAAGGAAAGCTAGCGACTACTAGCTTTCCTTCTAGCATAAGCATTTTCTTCTAGGATGAGAACACATATTTATGCTAGAAGAAAATCTAACAGTCGCTAGCTTTCCAATAGAAAAATCATGCCATAGTGATTGGTGGTTTCTAGCTTATACCTTGAGCTTGTGCCATTTGCTCTATTTTGAAATAAACACATGGCAAAAGATCAAGGAAAGCTAGCGACTGCTAGCTTTCCTTCTAGCATAAGCATTTCCTTCTAAAATAAACACACATGCTTATACTAGAAGGAAAGCTAACAGTCGCTAGCTTTCCAATACAAAAACCCTGTCCATGGTGATTGATGGTTGCTATCTTATACCTTCAGCTTGTGCCATGTGCTCTATTTTAAACGAATAGCTCTCCTTCTAGCATAAGCATTTCCTTCTAGCATAACACACATGCTTATGCTAGAAGAAAAGCTAGCAGTCACTAGCTTTCCAATAGAAAAATCATGTCCATGGTGATTGGTGGTTGCTAGCTTATACCTTGAGCTTGTTCCATGTGATGTATTTTGAAATAAGCACATGGCAAAAGATCAAGGAAAGCTAGCGACTGCTAGCTTTCCTTCTAGCATAAGCATTTCCTTCTAGTATAAACACACATGCTTATGCTAGAAGGAAAGCTAACATTCGCTAGCTTTCCAATAAAAAACCCTGTCCATGGTGATTGGTGGTTGCCAGCTTATACCTTGAGCTTGTGCCATGTGCTCTATTTTGAACGAATGCTAGCTTTCCTTCTAGCATAACACACATGCTTATGTTAGAAGGAAAGCTAGCAGTTGCTAGCTTTCCAATAGAAAAAACTTGGGCATGGTGATTGGTGGTTGCTAGCTTATACCTTGAGCTTGTGCCATGCACTCTATTTTAAAATAAGCACATGGCACAAGATCAAGGAAAGATAGCGACTGATAGCTTTCCTTCTACCATAAGCATTTCCTTCTAGTATAAACACACATGCTTATGCTAGAAGGAAAGCTAACATTTGCTAGCTTTCCAATAAAAAACCCTGTCCATGGTGATTGGTGGTTGCCAGCTTATACCTTGAGCTTGTGCCATGTGCTCTATTTTGAACGAATGCTAGCTTTCCTTCTAGCAAAACACACATGCTTATGTTATAAGGAAAGCTAGCAGTCGCTAGCTTTCCAATAGAAAAACCTTGGGCATGGTGATTGGTGGTTGCTAGCTTATACCTTGAGCTTGTGCCATGCACTCTATTTTCAAATAAGCACATGGCACAATATCAAGGAAAGCTAGCGACTGCTAGCTTTCTTTCTAGCATAAGCATTTCCTTCTAGGATAAGAACACATACTTATGCTAGAAGGAAAGCTAGCAGTCGCTAGCTATCCAATAGAAAAATCATGTCCATAGTGATTGGTGGTTGCTAGCTTATACTTTGAGCTTGTGCCATTTACTCTATTTTGAAATAAGCACATGGCAAAATATCAAGGAAAGCTAGCGACTGCTAGCTTTCCTTCTAGCATAAGCATTTCTTTCTAAAATAAACACACATGCTTATACTAGAAAGAAAGCTAACAGTCGCTAGCTTTCAATTAGAAAAACCTTGTCCATGGTGATTGATGGTTGCTAGCTTATATCTTCAGCTTGTGCCATCTGCTCTATTTTGAACGAATGTTAGCTCTCCTTCTAGCATAAGCATTTCCTTCTAGCATAACACATGACCCTTATTATACATCATTTGTGTATATCATGGTCTGGATGGATAGATGTCTTCTTGGACACCTTCTGTCCAAGAACAGATCACATGGCAAAAGATCAAGGAAAGCTAGCGACTGCTAGCTTTCTTTCTAGCATAAGCATTTCCTTCTAGCATTTTTGAGAAGGAAAACTTTTCTTTTTAATGAGTCTCTACTTGTGCTAGATGCAATGGATTTTTATTTATCTTTAAGTATTTAATATGTTTCCAGGACACATGACCCTTATGTTGTTTAATGAGTTAACAAAATGTAATGATAAAAGAACTACTTGGTTAATGACATAAAAATATGATGATTTAAAGGTCTTCTCTGACGGACAAGGGGGTTCAGTGCTCCATCAGGAACTGTTAGTGCTCAGTTGCATCCTTAATTGCTCAGCGCGTGAGGGTTCGTGTAGTAATTTAACTGCTGATTCTTTGCTCAGGCAGTTTGACTGTCTTGTTATTTCCTCTGATTTTGGCAGAATGGCTCAGCCAGGGGACAATACCGGCATCCAGGACATCAAGAAAAGTTTGGGGCGGCTGTATGAGATAGTCTCCATAGGAAGTATGGATAACAAGGAGATAGCCTGCGTTATAAAAAAGATGGAGGACACTGTGAGCTACACTTCCCTTCAAATCAGCAACCATGACTCCAGGATCGATGATAATGAAAGCTCCTTGCGCGAGATGATGGGGAAGGTGGATATGATCCAGGAGGACCTTGCGCGACTCATTTCCATGAACCAGGGCAGCAGGAACAATGCAGTAACTGTTGAAGGGGAGCGTCAGATGGAGGAAGAATCAGTGGTGCAGCCAGTCCACTTCAGGGGCCATCTGTAATCTGGTTTTTATGGATATATGTTTTTTTGTCTTTTATTATGTAAGCAATATGTTTCCAGGACACATGACCCTTATGTTGTTTAATGAGTTAACAAAATGTAATGATAAAAGAACTACTTGGTTAATGACATAAAAATATGATGATTTAAAGGTCTTCTCTGACGGACAAGGGGGTTCAATGCTCCATCAGGAACTGTTAGTGCTCAGTTGCATCCTTAATTGCTCAGCGCGTGAGGGTTCGTGTTAGACCATATTTGATTGATACTAATACAGAATTTCCAGAGTCAATAAAAAAGTCACAGTTTAAGTTGGACAGTTTTGAGAGCTTCAATGAATCTGGTCTAAAGAGTTGTGATGATCTTGTACAACGTATTACCAACGTTATGAAATATCGCTATGTGAGATGTAAGAAAACATCATCCGTGTTTCTTTATTTGCAACAAAGAGGTAAACTACTTGATAAAATACCAGATGATAAACTCGAGGCTCAAATGCTTGCTTTGAGAAGGGTATATTTAGCTGAGCTATAACAGAGCATTAAAGAAAGTGAGTTCATGCCTACTACAGAGTTTGTAAAATCCCAAAAAGAAGACTCTCAGATAGAGAAGCTTGCTGACCAATGCGATGAAATCCATGAAAATTTTAAGGACAGTTATTTATTTTCAAGCTCTTTTACCATGAAGGTGGATGTTCGAAGATGTGTAGAAGCACCCAAGTTATATAAATTGAGATCACGGGATGATTTAAATGTTCGAGTATTAGTAAAATCATTCCTACAGAAATTTCAAGCATCATTGCCTGATGCTCTTCTGATTCCATTTGACACAAAAGAGTCTGATCCGATTGGAAACCCTGTGAAAATCATGAATGAAATGGATATAAATGCCAAGAACATCAATTTTTGGATAGTTGATGGGCAACACACCATTCAAGCAGCAAAAGAAATATTATCAAATCCTAAATTCAGTCTATCTGGGGAGGCAAAACAGAAGTACAAAGAATGTAATGCTCGATTCTTAGATCCATTAGTTTCTCCCAGTGTGGTGATTCGTATTTGCTGCCAGTTAAATTCTGCAAACACAGTGTTCTTCAAAACTCCATTCATTGATTCTGTGCGATCTGCAAGACAATTCCTAATTGCCACAAATAAATTAAAGAAACAAAAATGTGGGAATTCTAAGATGGCTGAAGACAAGGTATGCAATTTTTTTTTATTTGTGCACTTAGTTTATATTGTTATAACTAAATTCATGGCTATTTTATTTTTGATATCACATTCTTACTAATTTATATTTGTTACTTTTTAACAGGTTGATGATGAAATGTTGTGCTCTTTCTTCGATTGTCCACTAACAAACTTTGCTGAAAAAAAAGTCTTGTTATATCTTGATGATACTACTTGGGATAAATGGGAAGTTGTTTTTAATTGTTACAAACTAGGGACATTAATGTGTTCTCCAAACCAACCTAAGGATCCAAACTATAAGACAAATAGTCTGAACAGTTTGGTATCAAGTTCTTTCTGTCCCCTTCAGGGACTAACCGCTGAAGAAATGTGTTCTGTAGCAGATAAACTATTGGATGGAACTGTCTGGTTTTCTATTCCAGTGAACCATCCAACCAATGCCATAAAAATGAAAGATTATTGTTCACAATTGAAAACCAAAAGAACAATTTTGGAGGCAATGGTAACATATTGCAAAAGTCATGATAAGAATCTGAATGATAAGATTCTTACAATATCCAATATTCTTGAGCATTATGGAAATACTGATATCATATTTGCCAACTTCTGTAAGACAATGGAAGGGTGTAAATATGTAAAAGGATCACTAAATACAAAAATAGAGTCCCTTTCTCCACAAGCCTATGTGGTCCTTGATAGAATAATTGATGCATCGACAGATATACAGGAAATTGAGAACAGTTTTGAATTCGGTTGTCATTATGGGGGTCCTCGCCTCTTGTCAACACTTTTGCACTCTTTTCCTTGTCTGTTTCAACCAATGTTATACACTGACTTTGTTGTGTTGGATACATTGGCTTTGAAAGATGAATCATTCCTTAAGGATCACTATATTGAATTGTTTCGATTTTTAATCGAAAAAATGGGTTGAAAGATTTTACTATGATTATCTTAGTAGAAATTTGGTTTTGTAAGGATGTACGCCAAGCTCTGGAGATTGTTGTCAAGGACTCAAATGTCAACTATAAAATGGCTACCGGTCTTTATGAATATAAAGAACAAAATAACTATATTTATGATATAGTTTTAACTATACATTTCTATAGTGAAGAGTCAAAAAGTTTATAGGCCTCAATATACTCTCACAGTTTTAGAGACATATCTGATGAAAATGAGAGAGATTTTGAATTCTGGGAAGAATTATTGCAAATGCATCAACAACAAAGTGATCTAAATTTGATTATTTCTCTTTATGCGGGGAAAAATTTACAGCAGGCTTGTTGTACATATGGAAGAAGAATGGCATGTGTCGTAGAAAACGAGTTACAAAGGACTACCATGCTGACTAATCAAGAATCCTTCCAATTGCAAAAACCAATGTCTAATATATTGCTGTTGGAATATCCAGGTATTGTACTTGTTTTGTTCTTTCTCTAGTGATTCGTTGGATTCTATGCTATTTATAAATCTTGATTAACAAGATGTTTACTATAACTACTAATGGCGGAAATTGTAAAGAAAACAACGACACTTTGCAACAAAGCAATGATCAACATAGTGTGCACAATGTCGAAGAAGTTTTCGAGATGCAAATACAAGACGAAGAAAATACCATACCAGGTACATAATTTATTTTGTTTCTTTTGTTGTATTGTACTTGTTTTGTTCTTTCTCTAGTGATTCTTTGGATTCTATGCCTATTTATTTAATGAATTTCATTCGTTGATACATTTTATAACATTTCATATGTTTATTACAGTAGCAAATGAGGAGAAAAAAGACAGTGATCAAGGGAATGTGACAGAAAGCCATAGTCAAGAACATGATATCATATCAGGTACTTCACATGTGTCTTATTTTCAATTAAACATAAAATATGTCTTATAAAAAAAAAATTGATTTAAAGAAGTATTATTGGTATTTGATTGAAGGTTTGTTATTTTGGCTCTAGGTTCTATGAAGACAATACAAGAGAAGTGTGGCTTATCAATAACTAGTACAAAAAATACTCAAAGTGAGTGTATTTCTTCAACAATTTTTTTTAATAATAATTTATGTAGCATGAATAAAATGAATTTACTATGATCCATTATTGTTTTGCAGCTATTATAAGTCAAAAGAAATTAGTTATTTTTGAATTGAATAACATTTTCTATCAGAGCGTTGATGGTGATGCATCACAAAAAGAATTTATCGAGAAAATGGGAAGGGCCGCAGATTACACGATAGAGAAAAAATCATTTTGGTTTCATCCACATGCAAAAACATTTCTTGAAATGTGTTCCAGAAAAGAATCTCTTGACATTGCAATTTGGACGACATCTTTGAAACAAAACACAACAAGAGTTATGAAAAAGCTGGTTTCAAAAACATTACAAGCTAAATTTTTGTTTACATGGACTGCTTCAGATTGCAAACAACAAAAGGGAAAAAATGACATTGATAATTCAACACAAGTTATATACAAAAAAACATCTGAAAAAAGTGTGGAGAATGTATTCTCAATATGATGCTACTAACACTATTCTAGTGGATTGTTCAATGGAGACAAAGAAAGAAAATCCCAAAGAAAATGTGATTATTGCCCCTTCGTTTGATGGAAAGAATGAGGATAAATGGTTGATCGCTGATCTGTGGAGCTTATTGAATAAATTCTACAAGGCACCCAATGTTCGAGATATTTTGAAGAATCTTCAATGACTTTTAATAGTACATTAAGATGACTGTTATTCATTTCCTCTATAAACAAAATCTTGAAGTTTATGATATAAATTCTTGGTCATTGTACATTTGATGACTTAATTCTACATGTGATGTGTTATTACTGTGTTTTATTTTATTATCAATTTAATGTCAATATTATTTCATAATACCCATATAAGGATTGTTGTTGTGTCATTATTATAAATTAACATATTATTATTTTGTTTATTTATATTGAGATATTGAGTTATAAAAAGTTAGTGATTTGAATAATAGTCTTATGTGTTTGCATAAAAATGTAGTATTCCATATTAATTAAATAATTGTATTAGGTTGTATGTATAAATTAACGTACAATTACTATATACAAAAAACATCTGAAAAAAGTGTGGAGAATGTATTCTCAATATGATGCTACTAACACTATTCTAGTGGATTGTTCAATGGAGACAAAGAAAGAAAATCCCAAAGAAAATGTGATTATTGCCCCTTCGTTTGATGGAAAGAATGAGGATAAATGGTTGATCGTTGATCTGTGGATCTTATTGAATAAATTCTACAAGGCACCCGATGTTCGAGATATTTTGAAGAATCTTCAATGACTTTTAATAGTACATTAAGATGACTGTTATTCATTTCCTCTATAAACAAAATCTTGAAGTTTATGATATGAATTCTTGGTCATTGTACATTTGATGACTTAATTCTACATGTGATGTGTTATTACTGTGTTTTATTTTATTATCAATTTAATGTCAATATTATTTCATAATACCCATATAAGGATTGTTGTTGTGTCATTATTATAAATTAACATATTATTATTTTGTTTATTTATATTGAGATATTGAGTTATAAAAAGTTAGTGATTTGAATAATAGTCTTATGTGTTTGCATAAAAATGTAGTATTCCATATTAATTAAATAATTGTATTAGGTTGTATGTATAAATTAACGTACAATTACTATGTTTGAGCAATTGCAGTTTATTTATCAATTGCGTCTTAATTGATCATTATAACTCTTACAAATCAGTGATTTGAATGTTAGTTCAATGTTATCATATGAAATTTTCTTATTTCTTAGAAATTAAAAAAATGGAAAATCATATCAGGTTGTATGTAAAAATTACCTATAATTAGCTTGTTTAATTGAAATTTAAAAAATTGTAAATCTAGTTGGTGGGTATAAATTAACATATAATTGGTTTGAATTGGACCATTGTAACTATATTTTTAAATTGTGATTTGAATTTCATTGCAATGTGCTTATATGAATTTTTCTTATAATTTCTTGAAAATTAAAATATCGTATGAGGTTGTATGTAAAAATGAACATATAAATAGTTTGCTTGATTTAAATTTAAAAACTGTAAATTTAGGTAGTATGTAGATATTAACATATAATTAGTTCAAATGAATTCGACTATTGTAATTATATTTTTAAATTGTAGTTTATCTCATTACAATTCTTAAAAATTAGTGATTTGAGTAGTAGTTGAATGTGTTTGTATAAAAAAACTATTCCACTGAAATTACTTTTATTTTTTTCATTAAGTTGTTTGTTTGGGAGTGGAAATAAATTGGATATGTTTTGATGCCATTAAGCAATGAAGTTTTGAAATGAAAATATGTTAATGTTATATATGTGGCAGCAATGCATATGGGAGTTAATATCAGTCGGAAGATCTTGTTGATCTTTGAAATGGAAGGAGTATTCTTCTCGTCGTATTCCAAAGATGATACGAGTTGTCAAATTCAAAGAAAACCAGATTGGGAGCTTGGTGATAAATCCTACTTTTGTAGGCCTTTTCAATTAGAAGTATTAAAATACTGCCTAAAACATTATGATGTTGCAATATGGACATCAAATGTTACTAACAAGTACATTCGACAAGTACTTGAAAAATCAAATATTGATACAAGTGACTTTGAATTCATATGGGATAGGTCCCATTGTCACTTGCAAACAAAATTCAAATCATGTAGTATGATACAGTTTTATGAGAAAAGGCTAAGCGACGTGTGGTCCCAATATGGAAATAAGTACACAGAATCAAATGTATTGCTAATAGATACATCAAAGCCTACTTCTCAATTCCTCGGATATCAGTCAAACTGTATCTTAATAAAGGCTTATATAGGACATGAACACGATACTTGGCTTGTGCAAGTTCTATTCCCCTTTTTAAAGACACTTCATCGCATCAAACAGAAACGCAACTACATTTGAATGTTCAATAGAACATTGAGTTCTTTGTATTAAGTGAAGATATTATTTTATGGAAATTTGTTGACGATTACATTGCAATATTTCAATACAAGTTGGACACATTTTTTAGTGAATTAATTTGTATGATTTTATAACTTTTATAGATAGATGATAATTGACAATGATATATAAATACAATTATTAGTATTATTTATGATTTCTTTTAGATTGACAAGTTTTTGCATCATACAACACTTGATTTCCCCATTCAAAATATTTTCTAAATTTGTGCTCTTAAATCAACTATTTGTAATTTAAATCATCTCATAAAAGCCAACAAGGCATGCAAGAAACTCTCTTTAGTTTTATTTATCTATATGTATTAATACAAGTGCATTACAACACTTGATTTCTCTATTCAAAATACCTTTTAAATTACATACTCTTAAATCATCTCACAAAATCCAACAAGGAATGAAGTTCTCTTTAGTTTTATTGATCTATATCGATTAATATAAGTGACACACAAATTTTGAATTAAACCTCCATCTATATAAAAGCACATTTCTTACAAAAACTATTACTTCAATGATAATGAGTGCTAAGTGTACTAGAGTTTAGATTAAAGCATGATGAGTCATAGATGAATGATTTTGAAAGGTATAGGCATTTGATTTCCCAATCTATAACTTATTGTAAATGTGTATTCTTAAGTTAATAGTTTATAATTGCAATAATCTCATATAAGCCAACATGACATGAAATAAATTATTGACTGTTATTAGCCTATATTCATTAATATGAGGAGTTTATCAATGCAATATGTAATTTTTGAAATAAAACCCCATATAATTGAAGTTGCAATTGTTTTAAAACACAAAATTAATTGCTAATGAGTGCTAAGTGGTATTAAGGGTAGTACGAGATTGGTCATAAGTGAGTGACATTGAACTATAAGAAATTTGATTTCTCATTTCATTTTTTTGTAAGTTTGTATTATTAACTCAATTACGATTAATTGAAATAATCTCATGAGATACGCTTTATCTTTTATCTTCTTGTATGCATTAAATGAATGTATAAATGTGATGTATTTTTTGGAATAAAATACAATGTAAAAACATTCCACAAGTAGTTGAAAAATCAAATACTGATACAAATGACTTTGAATTCATATGGGATAGCTCTCATTGTCACTTGGAAACAAAATTCAAATAATGTAGTGTGATACAATTTTATGAGAAAATGTTAAGTGATGTGTGGTCCAAATATGGAAATATGTACGAAAAATCAAATATATTGCTAATAGATACATCAAAGCTTACTTCTCAATTCCCCGGATACCGGTCAAATTGTATCTTAACAAAGGCTTATATAGGACATGAACCTGATACTTGGCTTGTCCAAATTCTATTCCCCCTTTTTAAGACACTTCATCGTATCAAAGAGAAACGCAACTACATTCGAATGTTCAATAGAGCATTGATTTCTTCATAGTAGGTGAAGATGTTAATTTTTAGAAATTTGTTAACGCGTACATTGCAATATTTCAATACAAGTTGGACACATTTTTTGATGAATTAATTTGTATGTTTTTAAAACTTTTATAGATAGATGAGAATTAACAATAATATTTAAATACAATTATTAATATTATTTATGATTGCCTTTAGTTTGACATTTTTTTGCATTACACCACTTGATTTCCCCATTCAAAATATTTTTTTAATTTGCGTTCTTAAATCAAATATTTGTAATTAAAATCATCTCATAAAAGCCAACAAGGCACGCACAAAGTTTTGTAAATGTGTATTCTTAAGTTAATAGTTTATAATTGCAATAATCTCATATAAGCCAACAAGGCATGAAATAAATTATTGACTTTTATTTGCGTATATTTATTAATAAGAGGAGTTTATCAATGCAGTATGTAATTTTTATTGCTAATGAGTGCTAAGTGGTATTAAGGGTAGTACGTGATTGGTCATAAGTGAGTGACATTGAACTATAAGAAATTTGATTTCTCAATTCATTTTTTTGTAAGTTTGTATTACTAACTCAATTATGATTAACTGAAATAATCTCTTACAGGCCAACAAAGCACGAGATATGTTCTATCTTTTATCTTCTTATATGCATTAAATGAATATATAAATGTAGTATGTAATTTTTGGAATAAAATACAATGTAAAACCATATAATTAATTGATAATGAGTACTAAGTGGACTATTTAGACTCATTTGATATGTGCCATAAATAAATTCAAAAGAGCATGGGGTCATATATAAAGTTCAACTAAAAGATTTGAAAAATATGTTTCAACATCTATTTCTTCGACATTTAAAAATCTTATCATTTTCTTTGCCTTTTGGTGAAAGTAATTCTCGGCCATGATTTCTTAATTCGATTTCTTCACACTTTCATTGTGTATGTATAATGTTGTACCTAACAACTATCCCAATTTTGACGATATTATAGTTATTATTTGGTTCGACATCAATACATTTCTTATAATTTATTTTATTTTAATTTAATATTGTGATTTCCTTCCAATCATGCTATATTATAATATGTTATTTAACAATAAAAATATTTAATATGATACTTTGTTCACTTCAAATATAGATAGAGATCTTCTTGTAATAAAACATGCAATTATGTGTGCAACTTAACTTCATTAATCCTACATTTTATATCTTCATGAATATTTTTTCTCACGATTCAACAAATTACAGATTTTCATATACTCCTCCTAATTTATGGCATATCAAACTAGTTATAAATGATACAACATTTCATTTTTTATGATTGTATATTAAAAACACTTGGAGTAAATAAAATTTGTGATCAATAAAAACATTCTTTCTAGGATTAGTTTTTCCAATTTTAATGGAATATTTCTTTAATGCATAATTTTTACAAATTAAATGAAATAAATAAAATGTTTACAAAAAAATTCAATGTCATAGAAGTCCTTGTAATAGAATTTTTCTAGATTTATTGAAATAGGTGTTCAAAGCCAAAACGCGACCGTGCGTTTTCTGTAGAGTTCAGCTTAAACGGGGAGAAAATAGCTCGGAACATCACGAAAGTTGGTGTGGACGCTTGTCTACCAATGCTACATCCAAAACTATTTTCAAATTTCAATTCCGAGAAGTTGGTCAAAGTTGAAATTCGGCCGTGCGTTTGCGCTAGACTTGGGCTTAAAGGGGGAGAAAAAAGCTCGACACGTCACAAAAGTTGGCAGGGACGCTTGTCTACCAATGTGACATCCAAATCTATTCTCAAATTTAAATTCCAAGAAGTTGGTCAAAGATGAAAATAGACCGTGTGTTTTCGCTAGACTTGGGCTTAAAAGGTGAGAAAATAGCTCGGAACGTCACGAAAGTTAGCGTGCGTACTCGTCTACCAACGGGACATCCAAATTTATGCTCAATTTTCAATTCCGTGAAGTTGGTCAAAGTCGAAACTCGACTGTGCGTTTTCGGTAGACTTGGGCTTAAAGGGGGAGAAAATAGCTTGGAACGTCACGAAAGTTGGCGTGTGCACTTGTCTACCAACGGGACATCTAAATATATGCTCAATTTTTGATTCGGCAAAGTAGGTCAAAGTCGAAACTCGACCGTGTGTTTTCTCTAGACTTGGTCTTAAAGTGGGAGAAAATAGCTCTGAACGTCACGAAATTTGGCATGGACGCTTGTCTACCAATGGGACATCCAATTCTATCCTCAAATTTAAATTCTGAGAAGTTGGTCAGAGTTGAAACTCGACCATGCGTTGTCGCTAGACTTGGGCTTAAAGGGTGGAAAGTAGCTCAAAACGTCACGAAAGTTGGCGTGTGCACTTGTCTACCAACATGACATCAAAATCTATGCTCAATTTTCAATTCTGAGAAGTTGGTCAAATTTGAAACTCGACCGTGCGTTTTCGCTAGACTTGCGCTTAAAGTGAGAGAAAATAGCTCGAAACATCACGAAAGTTGGCATGCGCACTTGTCTACCAATGGGACATCCAAAACTATTCTCAAATTTCAATTCTGAGAAGTTGGTCAAAGTCGAAACTCGACCGTGCATTTTCGCTAGACTTGGGCTTAAAGGGGGAGAAAATAGCTCATAACGTCACGCAAGTTGGCGTGCACGCTTGTCTACCAATAGGACATCCAAATCTATTGTCAAATTTCAATTCCCAGATGTTGGTCAAACTCAAAACGCCACCATGCGTTTTCGCTAGACTCGGGATTTAAGGGTGTGAAATTAGCTCGTAACGTCATGAAAGTTGTTGTGCGCGCATGTCTACAAATGGGACATCCAAATCTATTCTCAATTTTCAATTCTGAGAAGTAGGTCAAAACCGAAACGCGACTATGCGTTTTCTCTAGAGTTGGGCTTAAAGGGGGAGAAAATAGCTCGGAACGTCGCGAAAGTTGGTGTGGACGGTTGTCTACCAATGGGACATCCAAATCTATTTTCAAATTTCAATTCTGAGAAGTTGGTCAAAGTTGAAACTCGACCATGCATGTTCGCTAGACTTGGGCTTAAAGGGTGGGAAAATAGCTCGAAACGTAACGAAAGTTGGCGTGTGCACTTGTCTACCAACGGCACATCCAAATCTATTCTCAAATTTCAATTCCGAGAAGTTGGTCAAAGTCGAAACGCCACCATGCGTTTTCACTAGACTCGGGATTTAAGGGTGTGAAATTAGCTCGTAACGTCATGAAAGTTGTTGTGCGCGAATTTCTACAAATGGGACATCTAAATCTATGCTCAATTTTCAATTCTGAGAAGTTGGTGAAAGTCGAAACTCGACCGTACGTTTTCGCTAGAGTTGGGCTTAAAGGGGGAGACAATAGCTCGGAACGTCATGAAAGTTGGTGTGGACTCTTGTCTACCAATGGTACATCCAAAACTATTCTCAAATTTCAATTCCGGGAAGTTGGTCAAAGTTGAAACTTGGCCGTGCATTTTCGCTAGACTTGGGCTTAAAGGGCGGGAAAATAGCTCGGAACATCATGAAATTTGGCGTGCGCACTTGTTTACCAACGGGACATCCAGATATATGCTCAATTTTCAATTCCGAGAAGTTGGTGAAAGTCGAAATTTGACTGTGCGTTTTCGCTAGACATGGGTATAAAGAGTGGGAAAATAGCTCGAAACGTCACGAATGTTGGCGTGCGCACTTGTCTACCAACGGGACATCCAAATATATGCTCAAATTTCAATTCCGTAAAGTAGGTCAAAGTCGAAACTCGACCGTACGTTTTCACTAGACTTGCGCTTAAAGTGGGAGAAAATAACTCTGAACGTCACGAAAGTTGGCATGGACGCTTGTCTACCAATGGGACATCCAATTCTATCCTCAAATTTAAATTCAGAGAAGTTGGTCAAAGTTGAAACTTGGCCGTTCGTCTTCGCTAGACTTGGGCTTAAAGGTGAGAAAATAGCTCGGAATGTCACGAAAGTTGGCGTGCGCACTTGTTTACCAACGGGACATCCAAATCTATGCTCAATTTTCAATTGTGAGAAGTTGGTGGAAGTCAAAATTCGACCGTGCATTTTTGCTAGACATGGGTATAAAGAGTGGGAAAATATCTCGGAACGTCACGAATGTTCGCATGCACACTTGTCTACCAACGAACATCCAAATATATGCTCAATTTTTAATTCCGCAAAGTAGGTCAAAATCGAAATTCAACCGTGCGTTTTTGCTAGACTTGGGCTTAAAGTGGGTGAAAATAACTCTAAACGTCACGAAAGTTGGCATGGATGCTTGTCTACCAATGGAACATCCAAATCTATTGTCAAATTTAAATTCTGAGAAGTTGGTCAAAGTTGAAAATCGACCGTGTGTTTTCACTAGACTTGGGCTCAAAGGGTGAGAAAATAGCTCGGAACGTCATGAAATTTGGCGTGCGCACTTGTCTACCAACGGGACATCTAAATCTATGCTCAATTTTCAATTCCGAGAAGTTGGTCAAAGTCGAAACGCCACCATGCGTTTTCACTAGACTTGAACTTAAAGTGTGTAAAATTAGCTCGTAACGTCACGAAAGTCATAATTATTTTTACTACTTTATATTGCTTTTATTTTCTATTCACACTATATATAGAAGTTAAAGTTTAAATTTTATTGTTTAAATATTACAAATTTATCAAATATCTTAATAATTATAGTTTAATAATTTTAACTATTTTATAATATATTTATTTTATAAATAGAAATTAGGGTTTTATTATTAATTAAAAGATTTTGATCTTAATTATAGTATTAAAATTTAATTCTTACACATTAGTAGATTTGTTTTTTAATTTATTGTTTATTTTTTAGTATATATATTTTTTAATTTATTGTTTAATTTTTTTTTAATTTTTATTGGTAATAATAAATTTATGATTTAAAATTTACTTTAATTTTTTAATATTGAAATATTATAATTTTTAAAATATTAAAATATTTTTTAATATTTTATTAATTTATTTTATAATTTTATAATAATTATATTTTAATAAACAAATTAAATAAATATTATTACAAATGTATTAAAATATAATTATATATTTGAGAGCTTTTCTTTGCTTTGAGATTTTAAGATCTCTACTGAAAAGACCAACCACGTGAAGTTGAAAGCTCATATGGCCTCAAAAACTGTGCTTTGATGTTGTTGTTACAACAAAGCGATAATCTATGGTTTGTTGTTGTTATATCAACAAAGCGGGTTGTTTAAAATTTTTAAATATTTTATTTATGTATTTTTATTAAGTTGATTTTATTATGATTATAATGTTATTTGATTTATTAAAAGTTAAAAAATAATAAAATATATTTGATTTTTTCATAAATTTTGATATAAAAAACAAATAACAAATGAAATAAATAATAAAAAAAACAATATTAAAAAAAAAACATTTAAAAAAAATAAAAATAAAATAAAATGTGAATTTATATAGTATATATTTATTATTATAATACAAATAAGCATACATATATATAACTATAAGTTATTTATGATTTACACAATAAGAAATTTACATACATAAAAATAAATATAAACATACAAATCTATATGAACAATTATCAATTTACATAAAGATTTATATATCCAAAACATAAAGATTTATATGTACAAAGATCTACAAACACAAATACATAGTTGCATACAAAAATCATCTACAAAAATCCACAAATACAAATCATAGAGTTGCATACAAAAAAATATTATTTCATCTAGCAAACATAAAAATTATTTCATCTAATAAACATAGAGTTGCATACAAAAAACATTATTTAATCTAACAAACATAGAAATCATCTCGTCTAACAAACACATAGAAATGCATTAAAAAATTATTAATTCATATAGCAAACATAAAAAGCATACCATTTGACAAACACATAATTGCATGCAAAATACATGTGTAAAGATCTCAAACACAAACATAGAGTTTCATACAAAAAATATTATTTCCTCTAACAAACGCAAAAATAATCTCATATGATAAACACATAGAATTTCATACACAATACATGTATAAAAATCTCAAACACAAACACAGAGTTGCATACAAAAAACATTATTTCTTCTAACAAACACGTAGAGTTGCTTCCAAAAAAGATTATTTAATCTAACAAACACATAGAATTGTTTAAAAAAAAAAATATTTCATCTAACAAACATAAAATCATCTCATCTGACAAACACATACAATTGCATACAAAATACATGCAGAAAGATCTCAAACACAAACACATAGAGCTGCATACAAAAACATTATTTCATCTAACAAACATAAAAATCCTTTCATATAACAAAGACACGGGAACATTATTTCATCTAACAAACATGAACATCATCTCATCTAGCAAACATGAACATCATCTCATCCACTAATACATAGAGTTACATACACAATATATGTAAAAAGATTTCAAACACAAACACATAGAGTTGCATACAAAATATATGTACAAAGATTTCAAACACATCAAAAAGTTACACTAAAATCAACAAAAAAATACACCCAAAGAATACACTAAAATACAACAAATATAAATAATATAAATGTAATAATATAAATACTATAAAAATAAATATAAATAATAACAATGTAACATAACTACTATCTAAATAAAATTGAAAAAATGTAAAATAGAAAAAAAATAAAATAAAAAAGTGAAAAAGTATATATTCAAGCAAAATAAATAAAAAAATGAAAAAAACAAAAGTAAAAATTAAAAAAAATATATTAAAGAAAAATAAATATAAAAATGATTAGAATTTCAAATATATGTAATAAAGTTTATTTATGTGTTAGATAAATTTTGAAATTAGTTTGTGTGAAAACATCAAGTGCAAAATGAAGTTTATTTATGTTGGAGAAATTATCAGATTAGTTTACGCAAAATGAAGTTTATTTATGTTGGGTAAATTATCAAATTAGTTTATGTAAAGACCATTAGTAGAAAATGAATACGAAATTATCATATTAGTTTATGCAAAATGAAGTTTATTTATGTTGGAGAAATTATCAGATTAGTTTATGCAAAATGAAGTTTATTTATGTTGGAGAAATTATCAAATTAGTTTATGTAAAGACCATTAGTAGAAAATGAATACGAAAAAAACATACCACATCATAACACTATAAGAGACTACTCTAAAGATGATGGGGCCCCCCAACATCTAGAGCATTTGGATGGGTTTAATCCCATCCCAAAAAAATATAATTATATATATTAAAAATAATATGTTTGTAAGTCTCTATCTTTACAAAACTCTCAAAAATAATAAACTATAAAAGTCTTGTTGTAAATAACATTGAATCAATGTTCAAAGGATGCTTGAAAATAACATTGAATCAATGTTCAAAGGTGCTTGATACCTGAAAAGATAACAACCAACACAAAAATGAGATGCATTCTCATTAAAATATTACTTTGAATAAAAACATGAAAACTATAAATATCATTACCTTTCTATTTTTATTTATTAATATTTTTAAAAATAACACACCAAAAGAATCCATGTGTTGCAATTCAGTTCATATGATGAATGAATGTTTAAATGCTCGATATCTGGAAAAACAACAAAACAAAATATATATGAGACATCCTTATTTAAATATTACTCTAAATATTAAAAAATATGAAAAAAATAATGATCATCATTATGTCTTACCTCTCTTTCTGTTAATTAACATTTTCCAAAACTAACAGGACAATGACATTCCCCAAAAGTTAGAGCAATGCAATATGTTCTCCATAAGTTAGAGAGCAATGCAATATGTTCTCCATAAGTTACAGAGCAAAGCAATCTGTATATTGCAAATCCTGTACATCAACCCACTTCTAAAAATGGTCACACATATAAAACATTAACAAAATTGTCGTACATATAAACTATTGATAAAAATTGGCACACATATAAACTATTAATAAAAATTGTCATACATATAAAATATTAAAAATTATCATACATATAAACTATTAATAAAACATTTAAACTCAGTTTTCTTTAAATTACACACTAAATTACACACACACATGTCATATGGATCACATTAAATTAGACACAGGTCATATAAAACATTAAAAATGATCATACATATAAACTATTAATAAAACATTTAAACCCAGTTTCCTTTAAATTAAACACATATTATATAGATCACATTAAATTAAACACATGTCATATGGATCAGATTAAAACTTATATGTTAAGACAGATTAAATTACAAAGGTCATATGGTCAGATTAAGACTTATATGTTAAGACTGAGATTAAATTACACCGGTCATATGGTCAGATCAGATCCACTATTCTTAATCAATTCTAAAGATTTTTAATGTGAATAAATATGTATATAAAAAATGTTTAGGAGCATTATGCATTATTTTCTTGAAAAGTAAGTAATGCACATCATAAAAAACAAATAGAAAACTCACATTTAAACAATTCCACAAGTTTAAAATGCATGAGTTCGCAAACACATGGGTTACAGGTTTGTTCAATGCACAAATTGCCTGTCATATGGCCTGATCAAAGGGGTGCATGAATGGACAAATAGACAGTTGACTCATACAATATTCCACGTATACCTAAATATAACGAACAACAACCCAGTTCCATTGCCCACCTCGTTGAATGAATGGATCAAACCATTGTGTAGGAAAAGTGGAGCTGCTCGAGGCTGTGAGGACAGCTAGAAACTATAAACCCCAAGATCAGATTACTGCTCGGTATTAAGTATATCAGATCAGATTACTTAAACCCCAAAAGCATCGGATCAGATTCATGAGATCAGATCGGAAGCATAGGGAGGCACAGATCTTGTGCTATGCGCCCTTTCCTATGTACTGCTCGGTATTAGGTATATCAGTTTACATGGCAAAGGGTGCTGGAACTTTCTCGCCAAAGCAGCAGGTATGTATGAGTAAAATCTCTGATTAGATTTATGGATTATTGAATTTCGATATAATATTGCCTTCTACAGGGGAAATTTTTGAGGTTTTTGGTCATTGTTGATTCAGACAACAATTTACTCATGTCATGGGCGATTAGATAGGAATTAATTCACCATCGAGTCTGTATATTTTCCCAGCAGAAACTTGAAATTTATGTATTGTGCAGGCCTCAAGAGAACTGGTAAGAGATGCAGGCTAAGGTGGAATAGTTTTCTCCGGCCTGATCTCAAACGCAGCAAGATCACTTCTGAAGAACGTTTGATTATAGAACTCCATAGCCGATGGGGAAACAGGTTTGGTATATAAACTTATAAAAAGGAACATATACAGTCGATTGTGATATTCAATAAATTGATGCAATTTCAAATGGGTAGAGATTTTATCAGGAAGGGCGGCCAAGGAAATCAAGAATTGATGGAGAACTCGTATTAAGAGAGTTTATCGGGAAGGACGGACAAGGAAATCAAGAATTGATGGAGAACTCGTATTAAGAGAGTTTATCAGGAAGGACGGACAAGGAAATCAAGAATTGATGGAGAACTCGTATTAAGAGAGTTTATCAGGAAGGACGGACAAGGAAATCAAGAATTGATGGAGAACTCGTATTAAGAGAAAAATTAATCTACAGGCTGAGGGTCGCAACAGTGAGGCATGGATGCAGACAACCAAATAGATTTTGAATACTCAGAGGGCTCTTACTGTCTCGCGACTAAATCTCAATTACTGTTTGACCAAGATCGTGTAGAACCTTCGAATAGCTTCCCAAGGAAAAGTACTGAGGAGATAGAGGTTGAGACAAACAAAACCCCAAATCCGCAAACCTTCGAATAGATTCCCAAGGCAAAGTACTGAGGAGATAGAGGTTCAGACAAACAAAACCCCAAATCTGCAAAATGATATCTAGGCACAAGCGATTTCCCACACAGCTAATGCTAGTTCTATTCCTACAATTTCTATTTCTATTCTAAAAGATACAGAGAGAGAGACATACATGTGATGATGGACCTGGCCCTCAGCTATTACAACTCCGCAACATCCTTAATTCCTGCTTCAAAATTCAAAAAAGAAAACCTCCTTAATTCCTGCTTTGAAATTCAAAAAAGATAACCTCCGCTATTACACCTCCACAGCATCCTTAATTCCTGAATTCAACCTACAATTTCTATTCCTATTCTAAGAAAACCATGAATGTATCGTGAATTCAACCTACAATTTCTATTCCTATTCTAAGAAAACCATGAATATAAAAAGATACAGAGAAAGACATACCTGTGATGATGGACCTGGCCCTCCGCTATTACAGCTCCATAGCATCCCTAATTCTTGCTTCGAAATTCAAATTCAAATTAAAAAAGATACCATCCTTTGTCACAAGCTGCAACAACACACAACCACAACAAAGACACAGACAGACAAATACACTGACAGACAAACCACAGAGACAAACAGACAACAGAGGAAGCGCTTCCATACAATACAAAGACTCTAAAAACGCAGCGTGCAAATGACAAAGGAGGTACACAAACTAAGCAATTACAAACTCGGACATATATATATGCTGCCGTCCGTCCTCCACCGTCACAGGAGCGGATCCTAAAAATAATAGAATTCCAAAAATTGCTGCTATACCGCGCCGATTTTCAACAAAAAAAAATCGAGGTGCATTTGTCAAGAAATCCGTTATAAGCTTTTCAAAATATTCAATTCCACTTTGTTTTTGTTTTTTTTTTTAATTTGAATATTATTTTTATTTTCTTGTTTTTAATTTTTAATTTTTTTAATTTCTCCTTTTTACACTTCTTTAAATTTTTTAAATAATGTATTGACTTGCATAATTTGAATGCTATGGGTTTTATCAAGTGCTAAATTTATCTAGATGTTTAGAAAAATAATTTAATCAACTAAATTTTTAAATTCCATATAACCGGATTCCAACTAAGTTTTGGCCAAAAACGAAATCGTAGAGATTTTTAGAAATACCTTCCTGAACAAACATTATGCACTTTTCTTTACTTAATTTGTGTTTCAATCAGGTGAGGGATTGGAAGAGTGTGCCCTGATTTCTTCAGCCGAGGGATATGAATCTGGCTGTTCCATGACTGTCAAGGATATGAATCTGTCTGTGCCGAAGATTTATTATGCTGCCACAAAGCAACTCTACAAATATAACTGAAGATCTGCCATAAACAATGTCAAAAGATAAACTGCTGCAAGAATATGTCTGCGCAATATCTTTTCAATCTGCAGACTCAAAGAATATGTCCTCTGCTTCGCTAGTTATGCTACCATGTGTGTGCTGCTTTCCTTGGGTTTGACTGTGACAACAGAAGCTCGAACGCTTGCCGCTTATTCTTCCTCTCTTATTGATGATGATCTTTACTTTCAACCACCAACAGGTATGATTGTATTCCAACTCGCAAAATCAAATTAGTTTTTACAAGCCATCTCACAATATCTTTCTAATAAATATCCCATAATGCTTTAAGCTAATTTCACACCCTTTAAGCTCAAGTCTAGCGAAAACGCATGGTGGCATTTCGACTTTGACCAACTTCTCAGAATTGAAATTTGAGAATAGATTTGTATGTGTCGTTGGTAGACAAGTGCACACGCCAACTTTCGTGACGTTTCGAGCTATTTTCCCACCCTTTAGGCCCAAGTCTAGCGAACACACACGGTCGAGTTTCAACTTTGACTAACTTCTCGGAATTGAAATTTGAGAATAGATTTGGATGTCCCATTGGTAGACAAGCGTCCAAACCAACTTTCACGACGTTTCGAGCTATTTTCTCCCCCTTTAAGCCCAACTCTAGAGAAAACGCATAGTCGAGTTTCGGTTTTGACCTACTTCTCAGAATTGAAAATTGAGAATAGATTTGGATGTCCCATTTGTAGACATGCGCGCCCAACAACTTTCATGACGTTGCGAGCTAATTTCACACCCTTAAATCTTGAGTCTAGTGAAAACGCATGGTGGCGTTTTGACTTTGACCAACATTTGGGAATTGAAATTTGACAATAGATTTGGATGTCCCATTGGTAGACAAGCGTGCACGCCAACTTGCATGATGTTCCGAGCTATTTTCTCCCCCTTTAAGCCCAAGTCTAGCGAAAACGCACGGTCGAGTTTCGACTTTGACCAACTTCTCGGAATTGAAAATTGAGCATAGATTTTGATGTCCTGTTGGTAGACAAGTGCACACGCCAAATTTTGTGACGTTTCAAGCTACTTTCCACCCTTTAAGCCCAAGTCTAGCGACAACGCACGGTCGAGTTTCAACTTTGACCAACTTCTCGGAATTTAAATTTGAGGATAGAATTGGATGTCCCATTGGTACACAAGCGTCCATGCCAACTTTCATGAGGTTCAAAGCTATTTTCTCCCACTTTAAGCTCAAGTCTAGCGAAAATGCACGATCAAGTTTCGACTTTGACCTACTTTGCGGAATTGAAAATTGAGCATATATTTGGATGTCCCGTTGGTAGACAAGTGCGCACACCAACATTCGTGATGTTCCGAGCTATTTTCCCACTCTTTATTATACCCATGTCTAGCGAAAATGCATGGTCGAATTTCGACTTTCACCAACTTCTCGGAATTGAAAATTGAGCATAGATCTTGATGTCCCGTTGGTAAACAAGTGCTCACGCCAACTTTCGTGACGTTCCGAGCTATTTTCCCACCCTTTAAGCCCAAGTCTAGCGAAAACGCACGGCCAAGTTTCAACTTTGACCAACTTCCTGGAATTGAAATTTGAGAATAGTTTTGGATGTCCCATTGGTAGACAAGAGTCCACACCAACTTTCGTGATGTTCCGAGCTATTTTCTCCCCCTTTAAGCCCAACTCTAGCGAAAACATACGGTCGAGTTTCGACTTTCATCAACTTCTCAGAATTGAAAATTGAGCATAGATTTAGATGTCCCATTTGTAGACATTCGCGCACAACAACTTTCATGACATTTCGAGCTAATTTCACACCCTTTAAGCTCAAGTCTAGCGAAAACGCATGGTGGCGTTTGGACTTTGACCAACTTCTCGGAATTTAAATTTGAGAATAGATTTGGATGTGTCATTGGTAGACAAGTGCGCACGCCAACGTTCGTGACGTTTTGAGCTATTTTCCCACCCTTTAAGCCCAAGTCTAGCGAACACGCACGGTTGAGTTTCGACTTTGACCAACTTCTCAGAATTGAAAATTGAGCATAGATTTGGATGTCCCATTGGTAGACGAGTGCACACACTAACTTTCGTGACGTTCTGAGCTATTTTCTCACCTTTTAAGCCCAAGTCTAGCGAAATGCACGGTCGATTTTCATCTTTGACCAACTTCTTGGAATTTAAATTTGAGAATAGATTTGGATGTCACATTGGTAGACATGCGTCCCTGCCAACTTTTGTGACGTTTGGAGATTTGTTCTCCCCCTTTAAGCGCAAATCTAACGAAAACGCACGGTTGAGTTTCAACTTTGACCAGCTTCTTGGAATTGAAATTTGAAAATAGTTTTGGATGTACCATTGGTAGACAAGCGTCCACACCAACTTTCGTGACGTTCCGAGCTATTTTCTCCCCGTTTAAGCCCAACTCTACAGAAAACGTACGGTCGTGTTTCGGCTTTGACCTACTTCTCAAAATTGAAAATTGAGAATAGATTTGGATGTCCCATTTGTAGACATGCGCGCACAACAACTTTCATGACGTTACAAGCTAATTTCACACCCTTTAAGCTCAAGTCCAGCGAAAACGCATGGTCGTGTTTCGACTTTGAGAAACTTCTGGGAATTGAAATTTGAGAATAGATTTGGATGTGCCGTTGGTAGAAAAGTGCGCATGCCAACTTTCGTGACGTTCCGAGCTATTTTTCCACACTTTAAGCCCAAGTCTAGTGAAAACGCACGGTCGAATTTCAACTTTGACCAACTTCTCGGAATTGAAATTTGAGAATAGTTTTGGATGTCCCATTGGTAAACAAGTGTCCACACCAACTTTTGTGACGTTCCGAGCTATTTTCTCCCCCTTTAAAGCCCAAATCTAGAGAAAATGCATGGTCGCATTTCGGCTTTGACCTATTTCTCGGAACGTGTGGATGTCCCATTTGTAGACATGCACACACAACAACTTTCGTGACGTTACGAGCTAATTTCACACCCTTTAAGCTCAAGTCTAGTGAAAATGCAAGGTGGCATTTTGACTTTGACTAGCTTCTCGGAAATTAAAATTGAGCATAGATTTGGATGTCCCGTTGGTAGACAAGTGCGCACACCAAATTTCGTGACGTTCCGAGCTATTTTCTCACCCTTTGAGCCCAAGTCTAGTGAAAACGCACGGTCGATTTTAGACTTTGACAAACTTCTCAGAATTTGAATTTGAGAATAGATTTGGATGTCCCATTGGTAGACAAGCATCCATGCCAACTTTCGTGACGTTCAGAGCTATTTTCACCCACTTTAAGCCCAAGTCTAGCGAAAACGCACGGTTGAATTTCGACTTTGACCTACTTTGCGGAATTAAAAATTAAGCATATATTTGGATGTCCCGTTGGTAGACAAGTGCGCACGCCGGCATTCGTGACGTTCCGAGCTATTTTCCCACTCTTTATACCCATGTCTAGCGAAAACGCACGATCGAATATCGACTTTCACCAACTTGTTGGAATTGAAAATTGAGCATAGATTTGGATGTCCCGTTGGTAAACAAGTGCGCACGCCAACTTTCGTGGCGTTCCGAGCTATTTTCCCACCTTTAAGCCCAAGTCTAGCGAAGACGAACGACCAAGCTTCAACTTTGACCAACTTCTCGGAATTGAAAATTGAGCATAGATTTGGATGTCCCGTTGGTAAATAAGTGCGCACGCCAACTTTCGTGACGTTCAGAGCTACTTTCCACCCTTTAAGCCCAAGTGTAGCGACAACGCACGATCGAGTTTCAACTTTGACCAACTTCTCGGAATTTAAATTTGAGGATAGAATTGGATGTCCCATTGGTAGACAAGCGTCCATGCCAACTTTCGTGACGTTCAGAGCTATTTTCTCGCACTTTAAGCCCAAGTCTAGCGAAAATGCATGGTCGAGTTTCGACTTTGACCTACTTTGCGGAATTTAAAATTGAGCATATATTTGGACGTCTCGATGGTAGACAAGTGCGCACGCCAACATTTGTGACCTTTCGAGCTATTTTCCCACTCTTTATACCCATTTCTAGCGAAAACGCACGGTCGAATTTCGACTTTCACCAACTTCTCGGAATTGAAAATTGAGCATAGATATGGATGTCCCGTTGGTAAACTAGTGCGCACGCCAACTTTCGTTACGGTCCAAGCTATTTTCCCACCCTTTAAGCCCAAGTCTAGCGAAAACGCACGACCAAGTTTCAACTTTGACCAACTTCCCAGAATTGAAATTTGAGAATAGTTTTGGATGTCCCACTGGTAGACAAGAGTCCACACCAACTTTCGGGACGTTCCGAGCTATTTTCTCCCCCTTTAAGCCCAACTCTAGTGAAAACGTACGGTCGAGTTTCGACTTTCATCAACTTCTCAGAATTGAAAATTGAGCATAGATTTAGATGTCCCATTTGTAGACATTCGCGCACAACAACTTTCGTGACATTACGAGCTAATTTCACACCCTTTAAGCTCAAGTCTAGCGAAAACGCATGGTGGCGTTTCGACTTTGACCAACTTCTTAGAATTGAAATTTGAGAATAGATTTGCATGTGACGTTGGTAGACAAGTACGCATGCCAACTTTCGTGACATTTCGAGCTATTTTCCCACCCTTTAAGCCCAAGTCTAGCGAACACGCACGGTCGAGTTTCAAGTTTGACCAACTTCTCGGAATTGAAATTTGAGAATAGATTTGGATGTCCCATTGGTAGACAAGCGTCCACACCAACTTTCGCGACGTTCCGAGCTATTTTCTCCCTCTTGAATCCCAACTCTAGAGAAAACGGATAGTCGCGTTTCGGTTTTGACCTACTTCTCAAAATTGAAAATTGAGAATAGATTTGGATGTCCCATTTGTAGACATGCGCACACAACAACTTTCATGACGTTACGAGCTAATTTCACACCGTTAAATCTCGAGTCTAGTGAAAACGTATGGTGGCGTTTTGACTTTGACCAACATCTGGGAATTGAAATTTGACAATAGATTTGGTTTTCCCATTGGTAGACAATCGTGCGTGCCAACTTGCGTGACGTTCCGAGCTATTTTCTCCCCCTTTAAGACCAAGTCTAGCGAAAACGCACGGTCGAGTTTAGACTTTGACCAACTTCTCGGAATTGAAATTTGAGAATAGTTTTGGATGTCCCGTTGGTAGACAAGTGTGCATGCCAACTTTCGTGACGTTTCGAGCTATTTTCTCTCACTTTAAGCACAAGTCTAGCGAAAACGCAACGGTCGAGTTTCAACTTTGACCAACTTCTCGGAATTGAAAATTGAGTATAGATTTTGATGTCCTGTTGGTAGACAAGTGCACAAGCCAACTTTCGTGACGTTCCGAGCTACTTTCCACCCTTTAATCCCAAGTCTAGCGACAATGCACGGTCGAGTTTCAACTTTGACCAACTTCTCGGAATTTAAATTTGAGGATAGAATTGGATGTCCCATTGGTAGACAAGCGTCCACACCAACTTTCGCGACGTTCCGAGCTATTTTCTCCCCCTTTAAGCCCAACTCTACAGAAAACACATAGTTGCATTTCGGTTTTGACCTACTTCTCAGAATTGAAAATTGAGAATAGATTTGGATGTCCCATTTGTAGACATGCGCGCACAACAACTTTCACGACATTACGAGCTAATTTCACACCCTTAAAGCCCAAGTCTAGCGAAAATGCACAGTCGAGTTTCAACTTTGACCTACTTTGCGGAATGGAAAATTGAGCATATATTTGGATGTCTCGTTGGTAGACAAGTGCGCACACCAACTTTCGTGACGGTCCGAGCTATTTTCTCCACCTTTAAGCCCAAGTCTACTGTAAACACACGGTTGAGTTTCGACTTTGACCAACTTCTCAGAATTGAAAATTGAGCATAGATTTGGATGTCCCGTTGGAAGACGAGTGCACATGCTAACTTTCGTGACGTTCCGAGCTATTTTCTCCCCGTTTAAGCCCAACTCTACAGAAAACGCAAGGTCCCATTTCGGCTTTGACCTAATTCTCGGAATTGAAAATTGAGAATAGATTTGAATGTCCTGTTTGTAGACATGCGGGCACAACAACTTTCATGACGTTAGAAGCTAATTTCACACCCTTTAAGCTCAAGTCCAACGAAAACGCATGGTCGCGTTTCGAATTTGACAAACTTCTGGGAATTAAAATTTGAGAATAGATTTGGATGTCCCGTTGGTAGACAAGTGCGCATGCCAACTTTCGTGACATTCCGAGCTATTTTTCCACCCTTTAAGCCCAAGTCTAGCGAAAATGCACGGTCGAATTTCAACTTTGACCAACTTCTCGGAATTGAAATTTGAAAATAGTTTTGGATGTCCCATTGGTAAACAAGCGTTAGCACCAACTTTTGTGATGTTCCGAGCTATTTTCTCCCCCTTTAAGCCCAACTCTAGAGAAAATGCACGGTCGCGTTTCGGCTTTGACCTACTTCTCGGAATTGAAAATTGAGAATAGATTTGGATGTCCCATTTGTAGACATGCACACACAACAACTTTCGTGTCGTTATGAGCTAATTTCACACCCTTTAAGCTCAAGTCTAGTGAAAAAGCACGGTGGCGTTTCGACTTTGACCAACTTCTCGGAATTGAAAATTGAGCATAGATTTGGATGTCCCGTTGGTAGACAAGTGCGCACGCCAAATTTCGTGACATTCCGAGCTATTTTTCACCCTTTAAGCCCAAGTCTAGTGAAAACGCACGGTCGATTTTCAACTTTGACCAACTTCTCGGAATTTAAATTTGAGAATAGATTTTGATGTCCCATTGGTAGACAAGCATCCATGCCAACTTTCGTGACGTTCAGAGCTATTTTCACCCACTTTAAGCCCAAGAATAGTGAAAACGCACGGTTGAATTTCGACTTTGACCTACTTTGCGGAATTAAAAATTGAGCATATATTTGGATGTCCCGTTGGTAGACAAGTGCACACGCCACCATTCGTAACGTTCCGAGCTATTTTCCCACTCTTTATACCCATGTCTAGTGAAAACGCATGGTCGAATTTGGAATTTCACCAACCAGAATTTAAAATTGAGCATAGATTTGGATGTCCCGTTGGTAAACAAGTGCGCACGCCAACTTTCGTGACGTTCCGAGCTATTTTCCCACCTTTAAGCCCAAGTCTAGCGAAGACGAACGACCAAGTTTCAACTTTGACCAACTTCTCGGAAATTAAATTTGAGGATAGAATTGGATGTCCCATTGGTAGACAAGCGTCCATGCCAACTTTCATGACGTTCAGAGCTATTTTCTCCCACTTTAAGCCCAAGTCTAGCGAAAACGCACGGCCGAGTTTCGGCTTTGACCTACTTTGCGGAATTGAAAATTGAGCATATATTTGGATGTCCCGTTGGTAGACAAGTGCGCATGCCAACATTCATGACGTTTCGAGCTATTTTCCCACTCTTTATACCCATGTCTAGCGAAAACGCACGGTCGAATTTCGACTTTCACCAACTTCTCGGAATTGAAAATTGAGCATAGATCTGGATGTCCCCTTGGTAAACAAGTGCGCATGCCAACTTTCGTGATGTTCCGAGCTATTTTCCCACCCTTTAAGCCCATGTCTAGCGAAAACGCATGGCCAAGTTTCAACTTTGACCAACTTCCTGGAAGTGAAATTTGAGAATAGTTTTGGATGTCCCATTGGTAGACAAGAGTCCACACCAACTTTCGTGACGTTCCGAGCTATTTTCTCCCCCTTTAATCCCAACTCTAGCAAAAACGTACGGTCGAGTTTCGGCTTTCACCAACTTCTCAGAATTGAAATTTGAGCATAGATTTAGATGTCCCATTTGTAGACATTCGCGCACAACAACTTTCGTGACATTACGAGCTAATTTCACACCCTTTAAGCTCAAGTCTAGCGAAAATGCATGGTGGCGTTTCGACTTTGACCAACTTCTCGGAATTGAAACTTGAGAATAGATTTGGATGTGCCGTTGGTAGGGAAGTACGCACGCCAACTTTCGTGACGTCTCGAGCTATTTTCCCACCCTTTATGCCAAAGTCTAGCGAACACGCACGGTGGAGTTTCAACTTTGACCAACTTCTCGAAATTGAAATTTGAGAATAGATTTGGATGTCCCATTGGTAGACAAGCGTCCACACCAACTTTCGCGATGTTCCGATCTATTTTCTCCCCCTTTAAGCCCAACTCTAGAGAAAACGCATAGTCTCATTTCGGTTTTGACCTACTTCTCATAATTGAAAATTGAGAATATATTTGGATGTCCCATTTGTAGACATGCACGCACAACAACTTTCATGACATTACAAGCTAATTTCACACCCTTAAATCCCGAGTCTAGTGAAAACGCATGGTGGCGTTTTGACTTTGACCAACATCTGGGAATTGAAATTTGACAATAGATTTTGATGTCCCATTGGTAGACAAGCGTGCACGCCAACTTGCGTGACGTTCCGAGTTATTTTCTCCCCCTTTAAGCCCAAGTCTAGCGAAAATGCCAGGTTGAGTTTTGACTTTGACCAACTTCTCGGAATTGAAATTTGAGAATAGTTTTGGATGTCCCATTGGTAGACAAGTGCGCATGCCAACTTTCATCATTTCATTGATTGTATGGGTGACCTTTGGTCCTAGTTACCAGGGCCCAGGATGGATTAAGGGGGGGTGTTAGGATATTCCTATACTCCATCCTAGTCCTTCTAACATTTCTGACATTTTCAGTCCTGCATGCAAAATTAGGGTTTGCATGCAAAATTAGGGTTTGCATGCAATTAGGGTTTGCAGCACCAGCACCTAGCCCTTGGCAAACGAGCCCCAGGAGCTTCTCTCGGATCAGTCTTAGCTCTCCTAGAGCTTAGTGCGCCCTCTTTTCAGTTATTGCATGAGAAGGGCGCCTTTCTTCATCTGCCAGTCCAGTTTAGTTCAGTTATCTTCAGTTCTTCCTTGATTTAAGGATTAACTGACTCCTAACTGACCTTATCACTCTTTTGGACCTCCAGTGTGACTAGATAGACTGTTTTGACTCCAGTTAGCTCCATGAGCGCCCCCCACTGAGTCTCCTTCACTATATCAGTGCTTCCATGTGTCAGTTACACCAACCACACTCAGTTAGACTCAGTTTGACTCCCGGTTGATCACTACTTGTGCATTGATGACTTCACTGATGATGAGATAGACTCCTAGTTTGGCACTGATGACTCTCCACTGATTATGGATCTGTGCATGAAGGATAATTCGAATTACACCTAGTGAATTCGAATCCTCATACTCAGCAATTGTATATTTACCCGGTTACTATTCTGATTAATGTAATGTGTGTAATTATTCTGCCTCTATTGGATCTATGTTCTATTGCTTCTCTCTTCTTCCTAAATTCTTTCATTGTGAGGTTTACATCATCTCTTTGGATCTTATGTGGGCAATTTCACATGGTATTAGAGCCTTGAGAGTATATTCTACCTCCATTCTTGAGAGTTTTTTGCAGGTATTTTGAAGTTCCAGCAGTTGCAGCAGCAGATTCAGTAGCTTCTATTTTGCACTTGTTCAAGCAATCAAGATGAGCAATTCGAATGCTCCTTCTTCTATACTTCTCACTCCTTTCAATTATTTTGAATGGAAGAGGAAGATGATAATACTCTTTCAATCAAGAGGGTTTACTAGAATAGTTGAACAAAAAGATGCCATACCACATCAAGCTGAAAAGAGAGTCAAGCACCTAAACAAAATGGATGAAGCCTTTGGATTCATATGCCTTCATATATCTGATGATCTATTGTTTCATGCTGATGGATTGAAGTCTCCATATGATTTATGGATAAAATTGAGGAGTCTTTTTGGCAAACAAGACGAACTGAGCGGCTACATTCTTGAGAATGAATTGGTTGCCCTTCAACCTAGCAATTTCGAGAGCATTCAAGATTTCTTCTCCAAATTTCAGAATTTGGTTTTGCATTGCAAGCAATGTGGCATCACTAAAAGTGATGAGCAATTGATACTCTCTATATTGAGCAAACTTGGATCTCAATTTTCTGTCTTTGTATCTACCTTTCATTCTGTTCGAATGTCCATCCCTGGATGGAAGTTTCCCACCTTAAGTGACTTCATTGAGGCTCTCACTCAAGAAGAGAACAAACTATTTCAAATGGGTGCCATCAAAACCTCCAGAGATCTAGCTCTGTTGGCTGGTGAATCAAGTTGAGCGAATGATAAAGGGGGACAAAAAGGAAAAGGAAAGAAACCTTCAAGATCCAAGAATGACAAACAAAAGAGACCAAATTGTACCTACTGCAAGAGAGGAAACCATCCTGAGCATGCCTGCATGGATAAGAAGATTGATCTTCTAACAAAGCTTCTTGAACAAAACCAAATTGTTGTTCCAAAAGAAGCAAAGATGTCTGATTCTGGAAGTGGATCTGATGATTGTCATGCATTGATGGCTGGTTTTTCAAAGACAAAAGCTCTCCTCATAGATTCTGGAGCTTCCAACCACATGATGGCACAAGAAGAATCCTTCTCCTCTTTGGATCTCCAAGATGGGCCTACCATTCAAATGGGAGACAACTCTCAGATTTCTGCCAAAGGTTTGGGTACAGTTCATATGGAGCATGGTAAGTTCAAAAATGTCTTATTTGTTCCCTCTCTTACAGCAAATTTGTTATCAGTATATCAAATGACTCATACAGGATCTCCAAAACAAGTGATTTTTGGTCCAGACACAGTAGAGATTACAGAAATCTCCACTGGAAAGGTTATAGTGAATGGGATTGCTAATCATGCCTCAAAGGCATATGAGTTCTCCCACTTCATGCCCTTCTCTCCAACTATCCCTTCTCACACAGTCCTTGCTACTACTAAGAACACAGTTGATGATTTATTTGCTTACAGAACTACTAGACTTCAGCAGCATGCTAGCCTTGCATTATGCCATCCACCTCTCCATGAGAGATTCAGCATGATGATGGGGTTTACTCTTCCATTCTTTGGGAAAACTCATCATGATACATTCGCTCCAGTGACAGAAAAGGTTCCTGAAAGACTTGCTACATTTAGCACATTCTCTAGCACTTGCATTCGCACTTTACAGAGGATTAGCTTACCAAGTCTCTTTGCAAAGTTTTCACTGATGAAAGCTTGCTTCTTTTCTGCTTAGAGTAATGGCTCCTTGAGTTATTCAAAAATATAAAAAGAAAAAAAAGAAAAAAGAAAAAAGAAAAATTGAGGCAGTATTCCTTTTATCATTTCATTGATTGTATGGGTGACCTTTGGTCCTAGTTACCAGGGCCCAGGATGGATTAAGGGGGGGTGTTAGGATATTCCTATACTCCATCCTAGTCCTTCTAACATTTCTGACATTTTCAGTCCTACATGCAAAATTAGGGTTTGCATGCAATTAGGGTTTGCAGCACCAGCACCTAGCCCTTGGCAAACTAGCCCTGGGAGATTCTCTCGGATCAGTCTTAGCTCTCCTAGAGCTTAGTGCGCCCTCTTTTCAGTTATTGCATGAGAAGGGCGCCTTTCTTCATCTGCCATTCCAGTTTAGTTCAGTTATCTTCAGTTCTTCCTTGATTTAAGGATTAACTGACTCCTAACTGACCTTATAACTCTTTTGGACCTCCAGTGTGACTAGATAGACTGTTTTGACTCCAATTAGCTCCATGAGTGCCCCCCACTGAGTCTCCTTCACTATATCAGTGCTTCCATGTGTCAATTACACCAACCACACTCAGTTAGACTCAATTTGACTCCCGGTTGATCACTACTTGTGCATTGATGACTTCACTGATGATGAGATAGACTCCTAGTTTGGCACTGATGACTCTCCACTGATTATGGATCTGTGCATGAAGGATAATTCGAATTACACCTAGTGAATTCGAATCCTCATACTCAGCAATTGTATATTTACCCGGTTACTATTCTGATTAATGTAATGTGTGTAATTATTCTGCCTCTATTGGATCTATGTTCTATTGCTTCTCTCTTCTTCCTAAATTCTTTCATTGTGAGGTTTACATCATCTCTTTGGATCTTATGTGGGCAGTTTCACAGTTTCGAGCTATTTTCTCCCCCTTTAAGCCCAAGTCTAGCGAAAACGCACGTTCGAGTTTCGACTTTGACCAACTTCTCGGAATTGAAATTTGAGAATAGTTTTGGATGTCCCGTTGGTAGACAAGTGCACATGCCAACTTTCGTGACGTTTCGAGCTATTTTCTCTCACTTTAAGCGCAAGTCTAGAGAAAACGCACGGTTGAGTTTCAACTTTGACCAACTTCTCGGAATTGAAAATTGAGCATAGATTTTGATGTCCTATTGGTAGACAAGTGCACACGCCAACTTTCGTGACGTTCCGAGCTACTTTCCACCCTTTAAGCCCAAGTCTAGCGACAATGCACGGTCGAGTTTCAACTTTGACCAACTTCTCGAAATTTAAATTTGAGGATAGAATTGGATGTCCCATTGGTAGACAAGCGTCGACACCAACTTTCGCGACGTTCCGAGCTATTTTCTCCCCCTTTAAGCCCAACTCTAGAGAAAACGCATAGTTGCATTTCGGTTTTGACCTACTTTTCAGAATTGAAAATTGAGAATAGATTTGGATGTCCCATCTGTAGACATGCGCGCACAACAACTTTCATGACGTTACGAGCTAATTTCACACCCTTAAATCCCGAGTCTAGCGAAAACGAATGGCTACGTTTTGACTTTGACCAACATCTGGGAATTGAAATTTGACAATAGATTTGGATGTCCCATCTGTAGACATGCGCGCACAACAACTTTCATGACGTTACGAGCTAATTTCACACCCTTAAATCCCGAGTCTAGCGAAAACGCATGGTGGCATTTTGACTTTGACCAACATCTGGTAATTGAAATTTGACAATAGATTTGGATGTCCCATTGGTAGACAAGCGTGCACGCCAACTTGCGTGACGTTTCAAGCTATTTTCTCCCCCTTTAAGCCCAAGTCTAGCGAAAACGCATGGTCGAGTTTCGACTTTGACCAACTTCTCGGAATTGAAATTTGAGAATAGTTTTGGATGTCCCGTTGGTAGACAAGTGCGCATGCCAACTTTCGTGACGTTTCGAGCTATTTTATCTCACTTTAAGCGCAAATCTAGTGAAAACGCACGGTCGAGTTTCAACTTTGACCAACTTCTCGGAAATGAAAATTGAGCATAGATTGTGATGTCCTGTTGGTAGACAAGTGCACACGCCAACTTTCGTGACGTTCCGAGCTACTTTCCACCCTTTAAGCACAAGTCTTTTGACAACGCACGGTCGAGTTTCAACTTCGACCAACTTCTCAGAATTTCAATTTGAAGATAGAATTGGATGTCCCATTGGTAGACAAGCGTCCATGCCAACTTTCCTGACGTTCAGAGCTATTTTCTCCCACTTTAAGCCCAAGTCTAGCGAAAACGCACGGTCGAGTTTCGACTTTGACCCACTTTGAGGAATTGAAAATTGAGCATATATTTGGATGTCTCGTTGGTAGACAAGTGCGCACGCCAACTTTCATGATGTTCCGAGCTATTTTCTCCTCCTTTAAGCCCAAGTCTACCGAAAACGCACGGTCGAGTTTCAACTTTGACCAACTTCTCGGAATGGAAAATTGAGCATAGATTTGGATGTCTCATTGGTAGACGAGTGTGCACGCTAACTTTCGTGACGTTTCGATCTATTTTCTCACCTTTTAAGCCCAAGTCTAGCAAAAACGCACGGTCGATTTTCATCTTTGACCAACTTCTTGGAATTTAAATTTGAGAATAGATTTGGATGTCACATTGGTAGACAATCGTCCTGCCAACTTTTGTGACGTTTCGAGCTTTTTTCTCCCCGTTTAAGCCCAAGTCTAGCAAAAACGCATGGTCGAGTTTCAACTTTGACCAACTTCTCGGAATTGAAATTTGAAAATAGTTTTGGATGTACCATTGGTAGACAAGCATCCACACAAACTTTCGTGACGTTCCGAGCTATTTTCTCCCCGTTTAAGCCCAACTCTACAGAAAATGCACGGTCGCATTTCGGCTTTGACCTACTTCTCGAAATTGAAAATTGAGAATAGATTTGAATGTCCCGTTTGTAGACATGTGCGCACATCAACTTTTATGACGTTACAAGCTAATTTCACACCCTTTAAGCTCAAGTCCAGCAAAAACGCATGGTCACGTTTCGACTTTGACAAACTTCTGGGAATTGAAATTTGACAATAGATTTGGATGTCCCGTTGGTAGACAAGTGCGCATGCCAGTTTTCGTGATGTTCCGAGCTATTTTTCCACCCTTTAAGCCCAAGTATAGCGAAAACGCACGGTCGAATTTCAACTTTGACCAACTTCTCGGAATTGAAATTTGAGAATAGTTTTGGATGTCCCATTGGTAAACAAGCGTCCACACCAACTTTTGTGACGTTCCGAGCTATTTTCTCCCCCTTTAAAGCCCAACTCTAGAGAAAATGCATGGTTGCGTTTCGGCTTTGACCAACTTCTTGGAATTTAAATTTGAGAATAGATTTGGATGTCACATTGGTAGACAATCGTCCCTGCCAACTTTTGTGACGTTTCGAGCTTTTTTCTCCCCCTTTAAGCCCAAGTCTAGCAAAAACGCATGGTCGAGTTTCAACTTTGACCAACTTCTTGGAATTGAAATTTGAAAATAGTTTTGGATGTACCATTGGTAGACAAGCGTCCACACCAACTTTCGTGACGTTCCGAGCTATTTTCTCCCTGTTTAAGCCCAACTTCCCGGAATTAAAATTTAAGTATAGTTTTGGATGTCCCATTGGTAGACAAGAGTCCACACCAACTTTCGTGACGTTCCGAGCTATTTTCTCCCCCTTTAATCCCAACTCTAGTGAAAACGTACGGTCGAGTTTCGACTTTCACCAACTTCTTAGAATTGAAAATTGGGCATAGATTTAGATGTCCCATTTGTAGACATTCGCGCACAACAACTTTCGTGACATTACGAGCTAATTTCACACCCTTTAAGCTCAAGTCTAGCGAAAACGCATGGTGGCGTTTCGACTTTGACCAACTTCTCAGAATTGAAATTTAAGAATAGATTTGCATGTGTCGTTGGTAGACATGTGCGCACGCTAACTTTCGTGACGTTTCGAGCTATTTTCCCACCCTTTAGGCCCAAGTCTAGCGAAGACACACGGTCGAGTTTCTGTTCGGATATCCATCATCTATTTCGGGATACATATCTATTTTAGGATCATCTATTTCGGGATACATATCTACTTCAGGATCTTGCATGATCTATTTCAGGATATGTAGTCCAGTCACCAGTTTGATGCCTCCAGCACCTTATCCACCTTCTTCTAGCACCCGGGAGCCACTTTCCACAGAGTTTTAGCCCTCCTAAGCTGAAAGGCGCCCTCTTCTCACCTACTGACTGAGAAGGGCGCACTTGCTCACCTACCACTGCAGATTCACTCCAGTTACATTCAGTTAGCTCCGATTCTGATTGATTTCACTCCGATTTCACTCCTGACTGACTGTTTCACCTCCGATTGACCTCCAGTTCGATTAGGTGACTTGCTCTGACTCCAGTTAGCCTCCCATGCGCCCCCACTGAGCCTCCAGATCCTATATCAGTGCTACACACTTCAGTTACATTTATTATGATCAGTTAGACTCAGCTTGACACCTGGATGACTGTTTGTTGTGATTGATGAGCAACACCGATGATTGATGAGGACTCCTAGATTGAGTCAAGCTACTCCATTTCAGTGATTCGAATGCCTACTTAGTCAATTCGAATTGCCATTGACATGGTTGGATTGTATTGTAATCTATTGTAATTCATTCACCCTTTCTGGGATAGAGAGCACTGCTGCATGTTTTTGCACAGTTTTGCACCATATCTTCTTATTCATCTGTTGTGACTGATTTATTTGTTCATTAGATCTGCTGTGACTAACTTTACATGGTATCAGAGCCATTGCAGGGACAAGATCTCTTTTCTACAGGTGTTTATACAAGAAGATTTGACTGAATTGCTAAAAATTGCAAAAAGTTTGGCATGAGATATCTCAAGGGCATTCGCTCATGTGCATGCAAAGCTTGAAAATTATTCCAATACCACTCCAGAAGCTTGAGTTACCACATAATTCCTGGATTTGATACATTGGACCCATTCAACATTGCTTGAAATCCAATCCCAGGTGTGATGCAACTCTCAAAGGGTGGATTGTTCGACCTTATTGTGATTGTTCTTATGTGATTTGCAGGTTAATTATCTCCTCCAAGTGCACTCGCTACATTCTGCATGCAAGCTTCCCTACAGCATTTCCATTCGCTATAGTTTGCAAGCAAGCTTCTTCTTCATCATTTGACTCGCTCCTAGCAATGGAATACTCTTCTTCAAAGCCTATCCTCACCCCATTCAATTATTTTGATTGGAAAGATGATATGGAGATCATATTACGTTCAAAAGGATACTACCGAGTCACTCTTGGTCTTGAATTGGAGCCAAACAATGTGGCAGAAAGAACCAAACACTACAATAAGCTTGATGAAGCTTACGGTCTACTTTGTCTCTCCATCTCCAAAGATCTTCACTTCCATCTAAGCGGATTGAAGACTCCAAAGGCCATATGGGAGCAACTTGAGACACTATTCGGCAAGCAGGATGAGCTTAGGGCTTTTCAATTAGAGAATGAATTGATTGGCCTTAATCCTGAAAATTTCGAGACCATCAATGAATTCTTCACAAAATTCAAGAACTTGAACTTGCAATTGAAGAACAGTGGTGTTATCAAAGAGGATAAGCAGTTGATCCTCTCCATTCTAAGCAAGCTTGGGAAAGATTATTCGGTATTTGTCTCCACTTTCAATTCCGGTCGGCTAACTACCCCGAATTGGAAGATGCCTACCTTGAATGCCTTCATTGAGTCCGTTACGAAAGAGCATGACAAGTTGATTCAAATGGGGTCCATAAGCTCCAAAGATTCAGCCCTATTTGTTCAAGGACCCAAGATTTCGAATGGTAAAGGAAAGCTAAAGAAGGAGAAGCCCAAATTCGAGCCTCACAAGCAAAAAGACAAAGGCAAGCAAACGGATGCACCATCCAGTTCGAAATCCAAGCAAAAGGGCAAAGAAGGTAACCAAAAATCTAAATGTACTTATTGTAACCGTGGCTTTCATCCCGAAAGTTCATGTATGAAGAAGACTATAGATCAAATGGCCCTCCTTTTGGAAAAGAACAACATAACCCTTCCTGACGGTGCAAGGAAGAAGGATCGGAATGACGATCATGAAAGAGGACAAGCACTCATGGCAACGGTTTCGAAGCCCACTCTCTTGATAGATTCGGGTGCATCAAATCATATGGCTGCAAATATTGATTCTTTTTCTTCATTCGATCCAAACAGCTCCATCCCCATCCATTTGGGAGATGACTCAAAAATTTCTTCAAAGGGCAAAGGTACGATTCATGTAGATCATGGATGCTTTCAGAATGTTCTCTATGTGCCTTCCTTAGCTTCGAATCTCCTTTCTGTTTATCAAATGACACATACTGGTGATCCAAAGAAAGTCACATTCAGCCCTAATACAGTTGAAATTTCTGATATCAAAAGTGGAAGACTAGTTGCGGTTGGAAAGGCAAACCACACTGCAAAATGTTATGAGTTTTCGCACTTTATTCCGCTTGCAAAGCCCACTGCTCTTCGCACACATGGTAATGAGGTTAGTAGGCTTTGGCATGAAAGATTTGGACATCTAAATTATAAGTATTTGCTGCTGCTATCAAATAAATCCATGGTTGATGGGCTGCCACAACTCCGTTCCTCGAAGGGAATATGCACCGGTTGCATTATTGGGAAGCACCCCGAGCACAGATTCGACCGCGGCAAGGCTAGCAGAGCCTCTACTATTTTGGGATTGATCCATTCTGATATCAGCGGTCCGCTGCCCCATATGTCATTAAATGGTTCAAGGTATGTTTTGACATTTATTGATGATTATTCTCGCTTTACATGGGTATTCTTTCTCAAAAACAAGTCAGAAGTGCTTGGAAAATTCAAGGATTTTAAGGCTTCTGTTGAGACCACCACTGAGAGCAAGATCAAAGCTCTTAGATCTGATAATGGTGGGGAATATATCAAGTCCGAGTTGCTGCAACTTTGTGCCCAAAGCGGAATCAAGATCCAACATACAGTTCCCTACACACCCCAGCAGAACGGTGTAGCGGAAAGGAAAAACCGGTCACTGAAAGAGATGGCTACATGCATGATTGAATCAAAAGGTTTGGCTGCAAATCTTTGGGCTGAAGCAATCAATGTTGCTGCATATATACAGAACCGAGTTCCACATTCATCCGTGAAAGGTATGACTCCTTTCGAAGCATTCTTTGGTCACAAACCGGATGTGTCAAATTTGAGAGTTTTTGGCTCTACTGCATGGGCTAGAATTCCTTCTGAGAAGAGACGAGCTTTGGATCCACAAAGTATCGAGTGCATATTGATAGGATATGGGGAAGAATCAAAAGCATATAAACTCATGGATATCAGATCTAAAAAGATATTCATAGAGCGCAGTGTGCAGTTTGAAGAACCGCTTCAAGAATTGCAACTAGTTGAGGAGAAAACTGCCGATTCACCGCCTTCACCAGAAGAAGATTCGAGCAGCGATAATGAAGGTATGAGTTCTGATATTTCTGATATTGTAGCAGCATATGATGATAATGACATATCAGGTTCGGAATCCGACCATTCAGATCTCCCTCAGTTACCAAAGTGGGCCCAAAATACTCTACAATCTGCTGGTTCTAGTCTTGGAAATCCTGCTGATCCGAGACGAACAAGAGGAGACTTTCAAAGGGCAGGTATGGCTCTTTCTATTGCTGATCCATTTCTTCCTGAGATTTGTTATTTGATGGCTGGTTCAGATCCCCAATCATATTATTCAGCCCATCGAGATCCGAGATGGAAAGATGCCATGGATGAAGAGTACAGTTCTCTTCAAAAGAACAATACATGGGAGCTAGTTTCTCTTCCACCTGGAAGAAAATTAGTGAAGTGTAAATGGGTCTACCGTACTAAAGTTGCTGCTGATGGCACTATCAGCAAATATAAAGCAAGGTTGGTGGCAAAAGGTTTTTCCCAAGTCCAAGGAGTGGACTACACAGAGACCTTTGCACCGGTTGCAAAGATGGATTCCATCCGCCTTGTTTTAGCTATTGCCGCATCCAAGCACTGGGAGGTGCATCACATGGATGTGAAGAGTGCATTTTTACATGGAGACCTTGCTGAAGAGGTCTATATGCAGCAGCCAGAGGGTTATACATCAGATCCATCATTGGTTTGCAGATTGAAGAAGTCTTTGTACGGGTTAAAACAGGCCCCAAGAGCTTGGTACGCAAAGATGGACTTCTTCCTTCTTTCTCAGAATTTCCAAAGATGCAAATCTGATCCGAATGTCTATCTTCAGAGAGTTAAAGGTAATTTGTTGGTTATTGTACTTTATGTTGATGATCTGCTTATTACTGGTAGCACACTTACTTCAATAAACAAGCTAAAAACTGCCTTAAATCTAGCTTTTGACATGAGCGATTTGGGCTTGCTGAGTCACTTTTTGGGCTTGGAGATAGCTCAAAATTTCGATGGGATCACTATATCTCAGCAAAAATATGCTTCCGACCTGTTATTGAAGTTTAATATGGCTGAATGTAAGGCAGCCCCGTTCCCATTCCTCTCAGGAATCAGTCTTGAGGAGGGAGATTCCACACCGCTTGCAGATTGCAGTATGTATCGACAGTTGATTGGTTCACTACTTTATTTGACACACTCTAGGCCTGACATCTCATATGCCGTGAGTGCCGTGTCAAGATATATGCAGCAGCCACATGAGCTTCATTGGCGAGCAGCCAAGCGGATCTTGCAGTATGTGCAAGGTACGAGACAGTTTGGCATACATTATGCTGCAGATTCTGAGCTAGATTTCATTGGTTTTACTGATTCAGATTGGGCAGGTGATAGCATTGATCGGAAGTCCACTTCCGGTTATGTTTTCATGATTGGTCATGGTGCTATTTGCTGGTCCAGCAAAAAGCAAGCAGCCATTGCACTTTCTTCAGCAGAGGCAGAGTATCGAGGGGCAGTCAATGCCTGCATTCAGGCAGTTTGGTTGCAGGGTATTCTTTCCGAGTTTGGTTTTGGTGGCACTACTTCGACTGTCCTATTTTGTGACAATCAAAGTGCTATCAAGATCTCCACAGATCCAGTTCAGCGGCAGAGGACCAAGCACATTGAGATTCATATGCATTACATTCGACAGTTGGTGCATGACCGCACCATCATTCTGCAATATTGCCCTACCGATGAGCAAATTGCAGACATCTTCACCAAGAGCTTCACTGAGAAGAAGTTCTCTTACCTCCGTTCACTGTTGGGGGTGAGTTCCATCATGGTGGAGACAGATTGATTCATTATTATGCTTTAGACTTGAGGGGGGGCTTTCTTCCCACTGGGTTTTCCCTCTTTCCTCACTTAGTTTATTTTTCAGCATTTTTTGGATTATTGTATTGGGGTGACCTTTGGTCTTAGTTACCAGGGCCCCACATTATTTTAGTTGGCACATCATAGTCTAGCTTGAGGGGGGGTGTTCGGATATCCATCATCTATTTCGGGATACATATCTATTTTAGGATCATCTATTTCGGGATACATATCTACTTCAGGATCTTGCATGATCTATTTCAGGATATGTAGTCCAGTCACCAGTTTGATGCCTCCAGCACCTTATCCACCTTCTTCTAGCACCCGGGAGCCACTTTCCACAGAGTTTTAGCCCTCCTAAGCTGAAAGGCGCCCTCTTCTCACCTACTGACTGAGAAGGGCGCACTTGCTCACCTACCACTGCAGATTCACTCCAGTTACATTCAGTTAGCTCCGATTCTGATTGATTTCACTCCGATTTCACTCCTGACTGACTGTTTCACCTCCGATTGACCTCCAGTTCGATTAGGTGACTTGCTCTGACTCCAGTTAGCCTCCCATGCGCCCCCACTGAGCCTCCAGATCCTATATCAGTGCTACACACTTCAGTTACATTTATTATGATCAGTTAGACTCAGCTTGACACCTGGATGACTGTTTGTTGTGATTGATGAGCAACACCGATGATTGATGAGGACTCCTAGATTGAGTCAAGCTACTCCATTTCAGTGATTCGAATGCCTACTTAGTCAATTCGAATTGCCATTGACATGGTTGGATTGTATTGTAATCTATTGTAATTCATTCACCCTTTCTGGGATAGAGAGCACTGCTGCATGTTTTTGCACAGTTTTGCACCATATCTTCTTATTCATCTGTTGTGACTGATTTATTTGTTCATTAGATCTGCTGTGACTAACTTTACAGTTTCAACTTTGACCGACTTCTCGGAATTGAAATTTGAGAATAAATTTGGATGCCCCATTGGTAGACAAGCATCCACACCAACTTTCGCGACATTCCGAGATATTTTCTCCCCCTTGAATCCCAACACTAGAGAAAACGGATAGTCGCGTTTCGGTTTTGACCTACTTCTCAGAATTGAAAATTGAGAATAGATTTGGATGTCCCATTTGTAGAGATGCGCGCACAACAACTTTCATGACGTTACGAGCTAATTTCACACCCTTAAATCTCGAGTCTAGCGAAAACGTATGGTGGCGTTTTGATTTTGACCAACATTTGGGAATTGAAATTTGACAATAGATTTGGATGTCCCATTGGTAGACAAGCGTGCGTGCCAACTTGCGTGACGTTCCGAGCTATTTTCTCCCCCTTTAAGCCCAAGTCTAGCGAAAACGCACGATCGAGTTTCGACTTTGACCGACTTCTCGGAATTGAAATTTGAGAATAAATTTGGATGTCCCATTGGTAGACAAGCATCCACAACAACTTTCACGACGTTCCGAGCTATTTTCTCCCCCTTTAAGCCCAACTCTAGAGAAAACGCATAGTCGCATTTCGGTTTTGACCTACTTCTCAGAACTGAAAATTGAGAATAGATTTGGATGTCCCATTTGTAGATATGCGTGCACAACAACTTTCATGACGTTAGGATCTAGTTTCACACCCTTAAATCCTGAGTCTAGCGAAAACGCATGGTGGCGTTTTGACTTTGACCAACATCTGGGAATTGAAATTTGACAATAGATTTGGATGTCCCATTGGTAGACAAGCGTGCACGCCAACTTGCGTGATGTTCCGAGCTATTTTCTCCCCCTTTAAGCCCAAGTCTAGCGAAAACGCACGATCGAGTTTCGACTTTGACCAACTTCTCGTAATTGAAAATTGAGCATAGATTTTGATGTCCTATTGGTAGACAAGTGCACACGCCAACTTTCGTGACGTTTTGAGCTACTTTCCACCCTTTAAGCCCAAGTCTAGCGACAACGCACGGTTGAGTTTCAACTTTGACCAACTTCTCGGAATTTAAATTTGAGGATAGAATTGGATGTCCCATTGGTAGACAAGCGTCCATGCCAACTTTCGTGACGTTCAGAGCTATTTTCTCCCACTTTAAGCCCAAGTCTAGCGAAAATGCACGATCGAGTTTTGACTTTGACCTACTTTGCGGAATTGAAAATTGAGCATATATTTGGATGTCCCGTTGGTAGACAAGTGCGCACGCCAACATTCGTGAAGTTACGAGCTATTTTCCCGCTCTTTATTATACCCATGTCTAGCGAAAATGCACGGTCGAATTTCAACTTTCACCAACTTCTCAGAATTGAAAATTGAGCATAGATCTGGATGTCCCGTTGGTAAACAAGTGAGCACGCCAACTTTCGTGACGTTCCGAGATATTTTCCCACCCTTTAAGCCCAAGTCTAGCGAAAACGCAGGGCCAAGTTTCAACTTTGACCAACTTCCCGGAATTGAAATTTGAGAATAGTTTTGGATGTCCCATTGGTAGACAAGAGTCCACACCAACTTTCGTGACGTTCCGAGCTATTTTATCCCCCTTTAAGACCAACTCTAGCGAAAACATACGGTCGAGTTTCGACTTTCATCAACTTCTCAAAATTGAAAATTGAGCATAGATTTAGATGTTCCATTTGTATACATTCGCGCACAACAACTTTCCCGACATTTCGAGCTAATTTCACACCCTTTAAGCTCAAGTCTAGCGAAAACGCATTGTGGCATTTGGACTTTGACCAAATTATCGGAATTGAAATTTGAGAATAGATTTGGATGTGTCGTTGGTAGACAAGTGCGCACGCCAACTTTCGTGACGTTTCGAGCTATTTTCCCACCCTTTAAGTCCAAGTCTAGCGAACACGCACGGTCGAGTTTCGACTTTGACCAACTTCTCAGAATTTAAAATTGAGCATAGATTTGGATGTCCCATTGGTAGACGAGTGCGCACGCTAACTTTCATGACGTTCCGAGCTATTTTCTCACCTTTTAAGCCCAAGTCTAGCGAAAACGCACGGTCGATTTTCATCTTTGACCAACTTCTTCGAATTGAAATTTGAGAATAGATTTGGATGTCACATTGGTAGACAAGCGTCCTTGCCAACTTTTGTGATGTTTCGAGATTTTTTCTCCCCCTTTAAGCGCAAGTATAGCGAAAACACACGGTCGAGTTTCAACTTTGACCAACTTCTCGGAATTGAAATTTGAAAATAGTTTTGGATGTACCATTGGTAGACAAGCGTCCACACAAACTTTCGTGACGTTTCGAGCTATTTTCTCCCCGTTTAAGCCCAACTCTACAGAAAATGCACGGTCGCGTTTCGGCTTTGACCTACTTCTCCAAATTGAAAATTGAGAATAGATTTGAATGTCCCGTTTGTAGACATGTGCGCACATCAACTTTTATGACGTTACAAGCTAATTTCACACCCTTTAAGCTCAAGTCCAGCGAAAACGCATGGTCGCGTCTCGACTTTGACAAACTTCTGGGAATTGAAATCTGAGAATAGATTTGGATGTCCCATTGGTAGACAAGTGCGCATGCCAGTTTTCGTGATGTTCCGAGCTATTTTTCCACCCTTTAACCCCAAGTATAGCGAAAATGCACAGTCGAATTTCAACTTTGACCAACTTCTCGGAATTGAAATTTGAGAATAGTTTTGGATGTCCCATTGGTAAACAAGCATCCACACCAACTTTTGTGACGTTCCGAGCTATTTTCTCCCCCTTTAAAGCCCAACTCTATAGAAAATGCATGGTCACGTTTCGGCTTTGACCTACTTCTCGAAATTGAAAATTGAGAATAGATTTGAATGTCCCGTTTGTAGACATGTGCGCACATCAACTTTTATGACGTTACAAGCTAATTTCACACCCTTTAAGCTCAAGTCCAGTGAAAACGCATGGTCGCGTCTCGACTTTGACCAAATTCTCGGAAATTAAAATTGAGCATAGATTTGGATGTCCCGTTGGTAGACAAGTGCGCACACCAAATTTCGTGACGTCCCGAGCTATTTTCTCACCCTTTGAGCCCAAGTCTAGTGAAAACGCACGGTCGATTTTAAACTTTGACAAACTTCTCGGAATTTAAATTTGAGAATAGATTTGGATGTCCCATTGGTAGACAAGCATCCATGCCAACTTTCGTGACTTTCAGAGCTATTTTCACCCACTTTAAGCCCAAGTCTAGCGAAAACGCACGGTTGAATTTCGACTTTGACCTACTTTGCGGAATTAAAAATTGACAATATATTTGGATGTCCCGTTGGTAGACAAGTGCACACGCCAACATTCGTGACGTTCCGAGCTATTTTCCCACTTTTTATACCCATGTCTAGCGAAAATGCACGGTCGAATATCGACTTTGACCAACTTCTCGGAATTCAAAATTGAGCATAGATTTGGATGTCCCGTTGGTAGACAAGTGCGCATGCCAACTTTCGTGACGTTCCGAGGTATTTTCCCACCTTTAAGCCCAAGTCTAGCGAAGACGAACGACCAAGTTTCAACTTTGACCAACTTCTCGGAATTGAAAATTGAGCATAGATTTGGATGTCCCGTTGGTAAACAAGTGTGCACGCCAACTTTCGTGACGTTCAGAGCTACTTTCCACCCTTTAATCCCAAGTCTACCGACAACGTACGGTCGAGTTTCAACTTTGACCAACTTCTCGGAATTTAAATTTGAGGATAGACTTGGATGATCCATTGGTAGACAAGCGTCCATGCCAACTTTCGTGATGTTCAGAGCTATTTTCTCCCACTTTAAGCCCAAGACTAGCGAAAATGCACGGTCGAGTTTCGACTTTGACCTACTTTGAGGAATTGAAAATTGAGCATATATTTGGATGTCTCGTTGGTAGACAAGTGCGCATGCCAACATTCGTGACCTTCCGAGCTATTTTCCCACTCTTTATACCCATGTCTAGCGAAAACGCACGGTCGAATTTCGACTTTCACCAACTTCTCGGAATTGAAAATTGAGCATAGATCTGGATGTCCCGTTCGTAAACTAGTGCGCACGCCAACTTTCGTGACGTTCCAAGCTATTTTCCCACCCTTTAAGCCGAAGTCTAGCGAAAACGCACAATCAAGTTTCAACTTTGACCAACTTCCCAGAATTGAAATTTGAGAATAGTTTTGGATGTCCCATTAGTAGATAAGAGTCCACACCAACTTTCGGGATGTTCCAAGCTATTTTCTCCCCCTTTAAGCCCAACTCTAGCGAAAACGTACAGTCGAGTTTCGACTTTCATCAACTTCTCAAAATTGAAAATTGAGCATAGATTTAGATGTCCCATTTGTAGACATTCGCGCACAACAACTTTCGTGACATTACGAGATAATTTCACACCCTTTAAGCTCAAGTCTAGCGAAAACGCATGGTGGCGTTTGGACTTTGACCAACTTCTCGAAATTGAAATTTGAGAATAGATTTGGATGTGATGTTGGTACACAAGTGTGCACGCCAACTTTCGTGACGTTTCGAGCTATTTTCCCACCCTTTAAGCCCAAGTCTAGCGAACACGCACGGTCGAGTTTCAACTTTGACCAACTTCTCGGAATTGAAATTTGAGAATAGATTTGGATGTCCCATTGGTAGACAAGCATCCACACCAACTTTCGCGACATTCCGAGATATTTTCTCCCCCTTGAATCCCAACACTAGAGAAAACGGATAGTCGCGTTTCGGTTTTGACCTACTTCTCAGAATTGAAAATTGAGAATAGATTTGGATGTCCCATTTGTAGAGATGCGCGCACAACAACTTTCATGACGTTACGAGCTAATTTCACACCCTTAAATCTCGAGTCTAGCGAAAATGTATGGTGGCGTTTTGATTTTGACCAACATTTGGGAATTGAAATTTGACAATAGATTTGGATGTCCCATTGGTAGACAAGCGTGCGTGCCAACTTGCGTGACGTTCCAAGCTATTTTCTCCCCCTTTAAGCCCAAGTCTAGCGAAAACGCACGATCGAGTTTCGACTTTGACCAACTTCTCGGAATTGAAATTTGAGAATAGTTTTGGATGTCCTGTTGGTAGACAAGTGCGCATGCCAACTTTCGTGACGTTTTGAGCTATTTTCTCTCACTTTAAGCGCAAGTCTAGCGAAAACACACGGTCGAGTTTCAACTTTGACCAACTTCTCGGAATTGAAAATTGAGCATAGATTTTGATGTCCTGTTGGTAGACAAGTGCACACGCCAACTTTCGTGTCGTTCCGAGCTACTTTCCACCCTTTAAGCCCAAGTCTAGCGACAATGCACGGTCGAGTTTCAACTTTGACCAACTTCTCAAAATTTAAATTTGAGGATAGAATTGGATGTCCCATTGGTAGACAAGCGTCCACACCAACTTTCGCGACGTTCCGAGCTATTTTCTCCCCCTTTAAGCCCAACTCTAGAGAAAACGCATAGTTGCATTTCGGTTTTGACCTACTTCTCAGAATTGAAAATTGAGAATAGATTTGGATGTCTCATTTGTAGACATGCGCGCACAACAACTTTCATGACGTTACGAGCTAATTTCACACCCTTAAAGCCCAAGTCTAGCGGAAACGCACGGTCGAGTTTCGACTTTGACCTACTTTGCGGAATGGAAAATTGAGCATATATTTGGATGTCTCGTTGGTAGACAAGTGCGCACGCCAACTTTCGTGACGTTCCGAGCTATTTTCTCCACCTTTAAGCCCAAGTCTACCGAAAACACACGGTTGAGTTTCGACTTTGACCAACTTCTCAGAATTGAAAATTGAGCATAGATTCGGATGTCCCGTTTGTAGACGAGTGCGCACGCTAGCTTTCGTCACATTCCGAGCTATTTTCTCCCCGTTTAAGGCCAACTCTACAGAAAATGCAAGGTCCCGTTTCGGCTTTGACCTACTTCTCGGAATTGAAAATTGAGAATAGATTTGAATGTCCTGTTTGTAGACATGCGCACGCAACAACTTTCATGACGTTACAAGCTAATTTCACACCCTTTAAGCTCAAGTCTAGCGAAAATGCATGGTCGTGTTTCGACTTTGACAAACTTCTGGGAATTAAAATTTGAGAATAAATTTGGATGTCCCGTTCGTAGACAAGTGCGCATGCCAACTTTCGTGACGTTCCGAGCTATTTTTCCACCCTTTAAGCCCAAGTCTAGCGAAAATGCACGGTCGAATTTCAACTTTGACCAACTTCTCGGAATTGAAATTTGAGAATAGTTTTGGATGTCCCATTGGTAAACAAGCGTCAGCACCAACTTTTGTGACGTTCCGAGCTATTTTCTCCCCCTTTAAGCCCAACTCTAGAGAAAATCCACGGTCGCATTTTGGCTTTGACCTACTTCTCGGAATTGAAAATTGAGAATAGATTTGGATGTCCCATTTGTAGACATGGACACACAACAACTTTCGTGTCGTTACGAGCTAATTTCACACCCTTTAAGCTCAAGTCTAGTGAAAACGCATGGTGGCGTTTCGACTTTGACCAACTTCTCAGAATTGAAAATTGAGCATAGATTTGGATGTCCCGTTGGTAGACAAGTGCGCACGCCAAATTTCGTGACGTTCCGAGCTATTTTTTCACCCTTTGAGCCCAAGTCTACTGAAAACGCACGGTCGATTTTCAACTTTGACTAACTTCTCGGAATTTAAATTTGAAAATAGATTTGGATGTCCCATTGGTAGACAAGCATCCATGCCAAGTTTCGTGACGTTCAGAGCTATTTTCACCCACTTTAAGCCCAAGTCTAGCGAAAACGCACGGTTGAATTTCGACTTTGACCTTCTTTGCGGAATTAAAAATTGAGCATATATTTGGATGTCCCATTGGTAGACAACTGCGCACGCCAAGATTCGTGACGTTTCGAGCTATTTTCACACTCTTTATACCCATGTCTAGTGAAAACGCACGGTTGAATTTCGACTTTCACCAACCAGAATTTAAAATTGAGCATAAATTTGGATGTCCCATTGGTAACAAGTGCGCACGCCAACTTTCATGATGTTCTGAGCTATCTTCCCACCTTTAAGCCCAAGTCTAGCGAAGACGAAAGACCAAGTTTCAACTTTGACCAACTTCTCGGAAATTAAATTTGAGGATAGAATTGGATATCCCATTGGTAGACAAGCGTCCATGCCAACTTTCATGACGTTCAGAGCTATTTTCTCCCACTTTAAGCCCAAGTCTAGCGAAAACGCACGGTCGAGTTTCGACTTTGACCTGCTTTGCGGAATTGAAAATTGAGCATATATTTGGATGTCCCGTTGGTAGACAAGTGCGCACGCCAACATTCGTGACGTTTCGAGCTATTTTCCCACTTTTTATACCCATGTCTAGCGAAAATGCATGGTCGAATTTCGACTTTCACCAACTTCTCGGAATTGAAAATTGAGCATAGATCTGGATGTCCCCTTGGTAAACAAGTGCGCACGCCAACTTTCGTGACGTTCCGAGCTATTTTCCCACCCTTTAAGCCCAAGTCTAGCGAACACGCATGGCCAAGTTTCAACTTTGACCAACTTCCTGGAAGTGAAATTTGAGAATAGTTTTGGATGTCCAATTGGTAGACAAGAGTCCACACCAACTTTCGTGACGTTCCGAGCTATTTTCTCCCCCTTTAATCCCAACTCGAGCGAAAACGTACGGTCGAGTTTCGGCTTTCACGAACTTCTCAGAATTGAAAATTGAGCATAGATTTAGATGTCCCATTTGTAGACATTCACGCACAACAACTTTCGTGACATTACGAGCTAATTTCACACCCTTTAAGCTCAAGTCTAGCGAAAATGCATGGTGGCATTTCGGCTTTGACCAACTTCTCGGAATTGAAATTTGAGAATAGATTTGGATGTGCCGTTGGTAGGGAAGTGCGCACGCCAACTTTCGTGACGTCTCGAGGTATTTTCCCACCCTTTAAGCCAAAGTCTAGCGAACACGCACGGTCGAGTTTCAACTTTGTCCAACTTCTCGGAATAGAAATTTGAGAATAGATTTGGATGTCCCATCGGTAGACAAGTGTCCACACCAACTTTCGCGACGTTCCGATCTATTTTCTCCCCCTTTAAGCCGAACTCTAGAGAAAATGCATAGTCGCATTTCGGTTTTGACCTACTTCTCAGAATTGAAAATTGAGAATAGATTTGGATGTCCCATTTGTAGACATGCGCGCACAACAACTTTCATGACGTTATGAGCTAATTTCACACCTTTAAATCCCGAGTCTAGCGAAAACGCATGGTGGCTTTTTGACTTTGACCAACATTTGGGAATTGAATTTTGACAATAGATTTTGATGTCCCATTGGTAGACAAGCGTGCACGCCAACTTGCGTGACGTTCCGAGCTATTTTCTCCCCCTTTAAGCCCAAGTCTAGCAAAAACGCACGGTTGAGTTTCGACTTTGACCAACTTCTCGGAATTGAAATTTGAGAATAGTTTTGGATGTCTCGTTGGTAGACAAGTGCACATGCCAACTTTCGTGATGTTTCGAGCTATTTTCTCTCACTTTAAGCGCAAGTCTAGCGAAAACACACGATCGAGTTTCAACTTTGACCAACTTCTCGGAATTGAAAATTGAGCATAGATTTTGATGTCCTGTTGGTAGACAAGTGCACACGCCAACTTTCGTGACGTTCCGAGCTACTTTCCACCCTTTAAGTCCAAGTCTAGTGACAATGCACGGTCGAGTTTGAACTTTGACGAACTTCTCGGAATTTAAATTTGAGGATAGAATTGGATGTCCCATTGGTAGACAAACGTCCACACCAACTTTCGCGATGTTCCGAGCTATTTTCTCCCCCTTTAAGCCCAACTCTAGAGAAAACGTATAGTTGCATTTCGGTTTTGACCTACTTCTTAGAATTGAAAATTGAGAATAGATTTGGATGTCCCATTTGTAGACATGCGCGCACAACAACTTTCATGACGTTACGAGCTAATTTCACACCCTTAAATCCTGAGTCTAGCGAAAAACGCATGGTGGCATTTTGACTTTGACCAACATCTGGGAATTGAAATTTGACAATAGATTTGGATGTCCCATTGGTAGACAAGCGTGCACCCCAACTTGCGTGACGTTTCGAGCTATTTTCTCTCCCTTTAAGCCCAAGTCTAGCGAAAACGCACGGTTGAGTTTCGACTTTGACCAACTTCTCTGAATTGAAATTTGAGTATAGTTTTGAATGTCCCGTTGGTAGACAAGTGCGCATGCCAACTTTCGTGACGTTTCAAGCTATTTTCTCTCACTTTAAGCGCAAGTCTAGCGAAAACGCACGGTCGAGTTTCCACTTTGACCAACTTCTCGGAATTGAAAACTGAGCATAGATTTTGATGTCCTGTTGGTAGACAAGTGCACACGCCAACTTTCGTGACGTTCCGAGCTACTTTCCACCCTTTAATCCCAAGTCTAGCGACAATGCACGGTCCAGTTTCAACTTTGACCAACTTCTCGGAATTTAAATTTGAGGATAGAATTGGATGTCCCATTGGTAGACAAGTGTCCACACCAACTTTCGCGATGTTCGGAGCTATTTTCTCCCCCTTTAAGAACAACTCTAGAGAAAACACATAGTTGCATTTCGGTTTTGACCTACTTCTCAGAATTGAAAATTGAGAATAGATTTGGATGTCCCATTTGTAGACATGCGCGCACAACAACTTTCATGACGTTACGAGCTAATTTCACACCGTTAAATCCCGAGTCTAGCAAAAACGCATGGTGGCGTTTTGACTTTGACCAACATCTGGGAATTGAAATTTGACAATAGATTGGATGTCCCATTGGTAGACAAGCGTGCACGCCAACTTGCGTGACGTTTCGAGCTATTTTCTCCCCCTTTAAGTCCAAGTCTAGCGAAAACGCACGGTCGAGTTTCGACTTTGACCAACTTCTCGGAATTGAAATTTGAGAATAGTTTTGGATGTCCCTTTGGTAGACAAGTGTGCATGCCAACTTTCGTGACGTTTCGAGCTATTTTCTCTCACTTTAAGCACAAATTTATTGAAAACGCATGGTCGAGTTTTAACTTTGACCAACTTCTCGAAAATGAAAATTGAGCATAGATTTTGATGTCCTGTTGGTAGACAAGTGCACACGCCAACTTTCGTGACGTTCCGAGCTACTTTCCACCCTTTAAGCACAAGTCTTGTGACAACGCACGGTCGAGTTTCAACTTTGACCAACTTCTCTGAATTTAAATTTGAAGATAGAATTGGATGTCCCATTGGTAGACAAGCGTCCATGCCAACTTTCGTGACGTTCGGAGCTATTTTCTCCCACTTTAAGCCCAAGTATATCGAAAACGCTACGGTCAAGTTTCGACTTTGACCTACTTTGCGGAATTGAAAAATGAGCATATATTTGGATGTCTCGTTGGTAGACAAGTGCGCACGCCAACTTTTGTGACGTTCCGAGCTATTTTCTCCTCCTTTAAGCCCAACTCTACCGAAAACGCACGGTCGAGTTTCGACTTTGACCAACTTCTCGTAATGGAAAATTGAGCATAGATTTGGATGTCTCGTTGGTAGACGAGTGCGCATGCTAACTTTCGTGACGTTCCAAGCTATTTTCTCACATTTTAAGCCCAAGTCTAGCAAAAACGCACGGTCGATTTTCATCTTTGACCAACTTCTTGGAATTTAAATTTGAGAATAGATTTGGATGTCACATTGGTAGACAATCGTCCCTGCCAACTTTTGTGACGTTTCGAGCTTTTTTCTCCCCCTTTAAGCCCAAGTCTAGCAAAAACACACGGTCGAGTTTCAACTTTGACCAACTTCTCCGAATTGAAATTTGAAAATAGTTTTGGATGTACCATTGGTAGACAAGCGTCCACACCAACTTTCATGACGTTTCGAGCTATTTTCTCCCCATTTAAGCCCAACTTCCCGGAATTGAAATTTGAGAATAGTTTTGGATGTCCCATTGGTAGACAAGAGTCCACACCAACTTTCGTGACGTTCCGAGCTATTTTCTCCCCCTTTAAGCCCAACTCTAGGGAAAACGTACGGTCTAATTTTGAATTTCACAAACTTCTCGGAATTGAAAATTGAGCATAGATTTGGATGTCCCGTTGGTAAACAAGTGCGCACCGGCAAATTCCATGACGTTCCGAGCTATTTTCCCACCTTTAAGCCCAAGTCTAGCGAAGACGAACGACCAAGTTTCAACTTTGACCAACTTCTCGGAATTTAAATTTGACGATAGAATTGGATGTTCAATTGGTAGACAAGCGTCCATGCCAACTTTCGTGACGTTCAGAGCTATTTTCTCCCACTTTAAGCCCAAGTCTAGCGAAAACGCACGGTCGTGTTTCGAATTTGACCTACTTTGCGGAATTGAAAATTTAGCATATATTTGGATGTCCCATTGGCAGACAAGTGCACACGCCAACATTCGTGACGTTCCGAGCTATTTTCCCACTCTTTATACCCATGTCTAGCGAAAATGCATGGTCGAATTTCGACTTTTACCAACTTCTCGGAATTGAAAATTGAGCATAGATCTGGATGTCCCGTTGGTAAACAAGTGCGCACGCCAACTTTCGTGATGTTCTGAGCTATTTTCCCACCCTTTAAGCCCAAGTCTAGCGGAAACGCACGTCCAAGTTTCAACTTTGACCAACTTCCCAGAATTGAAATTTGAGAATAGTTTTGGATGTCCCATTGGTAGAAAAGAGTCCACATTAACTTTCACAACGTTCCGAGCTATTTTCTCCCCCTTTAAGCCCAACTCTAGCGAAAACGTACGGTCGAGTTTCGACTTTCACCAACTTCTCAGAATTGAAAATTGAGCATAGATTTAGATGTCCCATTTGTAGACATTCGTGCACAACAACTTTTGTGACATTACAAGCTAATTTCACACCCTTTAAGCTCAAGTCTAGCGAAAACGCATGGTGTCGTTTCGACTTTGACCAACTTCTCAGAATTTCAATTTGAAGATAGAACTGGATGTCCCATTGGTAGACAAGCGTCCATGCCAACTTTCCTGACGTTCAGAGCTATTTTCTCCCACTTTAAGCCCAAGTCTAGCGAAAACGCACGGTCGAGTTTCGACTTTGACCCACTTTGCGGAATTGAAAATTGAGCATATATTTGGATGTCTCGTTGGTAGACAAGTGCGCACGCCAACTTTCATGATGTTCCGAGCTATTTTCTCCTCCTTTAAGCCCAAGTCTACCGAAAACGCAACGGTCAAGTTTCAACTTTGACCAACTTCTCGGAATGGAAAATTGAGCATAGATTTGGATGTCTCATTGGTAGACGAGTGTGCACGCTAACTTTCGTGACGTTTCGAGCTATTTTCTCACCTTTTAAGCCCAAGTCTAGCAAAAACGCACGGTCGATTTTCATCTTTGACCAACTTCTTGGAATTTAAATTTGAGAATAGATTTGGATGTCACATTGGTAGACAATCGTCCCTGCCAACTTTTGTGACGTTTCGAGCTTTGTTCTCCCCGTTTAAGCCCAAGTCTAGCAAAAATGCATGGTCGAGTTTTCAACTTTGACCAACTTCTCGGAATTGAAATTTGAAAATAGTTTTGGATGTACCATTGGTAGACAAGCATCCACACAAACTTTCGTGACGTTCCGAGCTATTTTCTCCCCGTTTCAGCCCAACTCTACAGAAAATCACGGTCGCATTTCGGCTTTGACCTACTTCTCGAAATTGAAATTGAGAATAGATTTGAATGTCCCGTTTGTAGACATGTGCGCACATCAACTTTTATGACGTTACAAGCTAATTTCACACCCTTTAAGCTCAAGTCCAGCAAAAAACGCATGGTCACGTTTCGACTTTGACAAACTTCTGGGAATTGAAATTTGACAATAGATTTGGATGTCCCGTTGGTAGACAAGTGCGCATGCCAGTTTTCGTGATGTTCCGAGCTATTTTTCCACCCTTTAAGCCCAAGTATAGCGAAAACGCACGGTCGAATTTCAACTTTGACCAACTTCTCGGAATTGAAATTTGAGAATAGTTTTGGATGTCCCATTGGTAAACAAGCGTCCACACCAACTTTTGTGACGTTCCGAGCTATTTTCTCCCCCTTTAAAGCCCAACTCTAGAGAAAATGCATGGTTGCGTTTCGGCTTTGACCAACTTCTTGGAATTTAAATTGAGAATAGATTTGGATGTCACATTGGTAGACAATCGTCCCTGCCAACTTTTGTGACGTTTCGAGCTTTTTTCTCCCCCTTTAAGCCCAAGTCTAGCAAAAACGCATGGTCGAGTTTCAACTTTGACCAACTTCTTGGAATTGAAATTTGAAAATAGTTTTGGATGTACCATTCGTAGACAAGCGGTCCACACCAACTTTCGTGACGTTCCGAGCTATTTTCTCCCTGTTTAAGCCCAACTTCCCGGAATTAAAATTAAGTATAGTTTTGGATGTCCCATTGGTAGACAAGAGTCCACACCAACTTTCGTGACGTTCCGAGCTATTTTCTCCCCCTTTAATCCCAACTCTAGTGAAAACGTACGGTCGAGTTTCGACTTTCACCAACTTCTTAGAATTGAAAATTGGGCATAGACTTAGATGTCCCATTTGTAGACATTTGAGCACAACAACTTTCGTGACATTACGAGCTAATTTCACACCCTTTAAGCTCAAGTCTAGCGAAAACGCATGGTGGCGTTTCGACTTTGACCAACTTCTCAGAATTGAAATTTAAGAATAGATTTGCATGTGTCGTTGGTAGACATGTGCGCACGCTAACTTTCGTGACGTTTCGAGCTATTTTCCCACCCTTTAGGCCCAAGTCTAGCGAACACACACGGTCGAGTTTCAACTTTGACCGACTTCTCGGAATTGAAATTTGAGAATAAATTTGGATGTCCCATTGGTAGACAAGCATCCACACCAACTTTCGCGACATTCCGAGATATTTTCTCCCCCTTGAATCCCAACACTAGAGAAAACGGATAGTCGCGTTTCGGTTTTGACCTACTTCTCAGAATTGAAAATTGAGAATAGATTTGGATGTCCCATTTGTAGAGATGCGCGCCACAACAACTTTCATGACGTTACGAGCTAATTTCACACCCTTAAATCTCGAGTCTAGCGAAAACGTATGGTGGCGTTTTGATTTTGACCAACATTTGGGAATTGAAATTTGACAATAGATTTGGATGTCCCATTGGTAGACAAGCATGCGTGCCAACTTGCGTGACGTTCCAAGCTATTTTCTCCCCCTTTAAGCCCAAGTCTAGCGAAAACGCACGATCGAGTTTCGACTTTGACCGACTTCTCGGAATTGAAATTTGAGAATAAATTTGGATGTCCCATTGGTAGACAAGCATCCACAACAACTTTCACGACGTTCCGAGCTATTTTCTCCCCCTTTAAGCCCAACTCTAGAGAAAACGCATAGTCGCATTTCGGTTTTGACCTACTTCTCAGAACTGAAAATTGAGAATAGATTTGGATGTCCCATTTGTAGATATGCGCGCACAACAACTTTCATGACGTTAGGATCTAGTTTTCACACCCTTAAATCCTGAGTCTAGCGAAAACGCATGGTGGCGTTTTGACTTTGACCAACATCTGGGAATTGAAATTTGACAATAGATTTGGATGTCCCATTGGTAGACAAGCGTGCACGCCAACTTGCGTGATGTTCCGAGCTATTTTCTCCCCCTTTAAGCCCAAGTCTAGCGAAAACGCACGATCGAGTTTCGACTTTGACCAACTCCTCGGAATTGAAAATTGAGCATAGATTTTGATGTCCCTGTTGGTAGACAAGTGCACACGCCAACTTTCGTGACGTTTCAAGCTACTTTCCACCCTTTAAGCCCAAGTCTAGCGACAATGCACGGTTGAGTTTCAACTTTGACCAACTTCTCGGAATTTAAATTGAGGATAGAATTGGATGTCCCATTGGTAGACAAGCGTCCATGCCAACTTTCGTGACGTTCAGAGCTATTTTCTCCCACTTTAAGCCCAAGTCTAGCGAAAATGCACGATCGAGTTTTGACTTTGAGCCTACTTTGCGGAATTG